>MU007013.1:205626-875672 GCA_010583015.1 Tothia fuscella
AACTATTTTCGCTTACTATAGTTACCTAGTCGCGTAGTAGTAGCTTAGTATACTAATTCCTAAGGTAGGTACAGCCTTTAAGGATAATAAACGGCGGAAGCGCCTACCCTACCGCGTTTACAGCTTCAATAACTATAGCCTACTCGTGGTTACCTAGTTGGACTCTTTTTAGGTTCTCTCGTCTCTCGGCTACCGTTACAACCTTTATTGTCGATATAACACCTATCTAGAACCTAGTTTTATCGAAGTTGTATATATCGTCGTCTATAATACCGTACTTCGCCTTTATATTCTATATAAGCTCGAACCACGCCTCTATAACCTTTAGATCCTTATATAGGGCTCTCTTATAGTCGTACTTGCAAGAGAAACGCGTTTTAAGCTTAGGAGTACGCTTAATAAACCTTATAGTCTAGTTTAGGCCAACCTATACTATACCGCGCCTAGCGCGAATATTATTGGCTATATCTACTACAACTTAAGGCGTAGGGGAAAATCTACGTAGATCGAGGTTAAGTATATACTAGATAATAATTTGTTCCTCTAAGGAAGTTAGATCGTATACGTTTGCGATAGAATTACGTCTTAAAGGTATTCCTATATATCTTCGACCTAGTATCTTCCGAGAGACCTTAAACGCGTCTATAGTAGCATAGATACTACGAAATTAGCCTTATTAGAAAGCCTAAAGTACTAAAAGTAAACGACCTTCTTTATTTAAAGATTAGAGCTTATTTATAGCCTGTATCGCAATTTAAAGTAAGAGTATAGTAAATTTTAATAGGGTAGGCTACTCGCTAGTATAGGCTACTCGCTAGTAAAATATATTAACTATAAAGAGCTCTAGATACTATCTACTCGCTCTTCTCTATATACTCGAGGCTACCCCTCTTAAGTATACTTAAGCGTAGCCTTACCTAGTAAGCGCACGCTAAAACCCTACGCGCTCCCTTACTCCCTTTCTTAGTATACGCTTCTATTACGTAACTTATACTAGCGTTATTCCTACTAGGGGTCTAGTATTTCTTCCTCTCTAAACTACTATCCTAATTCTTCTTACTCTTCTACTATTGCTCCTTCCTAGCCTATCGATTTCTAGTTTCCTTCTAATAGTCTATTATACTAAAACTAAATATATCTACGCTTATTATCTTAATACGTACTCGGTCTCCTTTAGTATACTAGATTTTAAGCCTTACGCCTTCGCCGTACCTATAACTACCGATAAAATAGCGATTATACTTATAGAGAACTTTAAGGCTAGACTCTTAACTCTAATAATATACTAACCCTAATAGTATACTACTAAACGTATTATTATCGTATACGATACGCGTCCGCTACGCTAATAGGTCCTAAAAACTCTAAAAAGGTACCTAACCTAGAAGTTTAGATATTAAAGGCTTTATATATAGAAGAAAAATAAAGATTTTTCTTCTATTCGGGCTACTACTCAGTTCTTTCAAGTTAGTTATATAATACTATCGCGACGGCTCCGCGGCAGCGTATCGTATTCAAGGAGTAAGAAAATAAGTTAGATTCTTACTAATACGGAAGAAGATACTCTTGTACAATAGATTAAGTAATATATAAAAGGCGGACTCTATATTACCGGTCTAATATTACTAGAATTAACGCTATACCTACGTAGCGTATATATTATATACGTATTATATAATACTTCTCTCCGATCTCTAACCGGTCGAATTAACTATAAATAGCTACTACGCTTCTAAAAACAATACCCTAAGATAGGTAGGATATATACGTAATAACTAGAACGTGTATAGGAAGAAGGAGCTATATTTAAGAACGGAAGGCGCTAGTTTAATATAGTTAAGGCGATATAAGAGGAGTATTTATATAGGCCTAATAATATCTAGAATATAGACGAGTTAGGATCTAGTATTAGTAAAGAGTAGGTATTTAAGGTACTTATTTACCTTAATAGTATACAAAAGTATCGGGTTATTAGAGGCAAGTAGGAGTAGGTAACTAATATTAAGTATATTAGTACCGTAGGCGAAACGCTAGCGCCGCTTATTATATTTAAGGGTTGCGCAATAAATTCGCGATAGCTTAATAAATAATTACCTTAAGGATAGTATTTTACAACTAGTAAGAACGGCTGGATATCTAATAACCTTAAGTTAGTATAGTTGAAAATAGTTTTCGAGTCTCTCTTACGCGCGACGGCTATAGGACGCCGGCGATTACTTATTATAGATAGCTATAGAAGCTATATTTAAGCTAATTTTATTACCTATTATATAGAGTATAATATTAACCTCCTTATTATAGCTCTATATTGCTCGTATAAGTTGCAACTACTTAATATTAGCGTATTTTTAGCGTTCAAGCGGTATTATACCGTCGAGACGTATACGCTCTCCCGGCTTAGCGTATAGCGTATCCCTCGCTTAAAATAGATTGAATTACTTTTAAAAGTTCGCGATAAGGCTATAATAAAGGAGAATATACTTGTAGGATAGCGTAGTACTAGCTTATAGCCGGTAGTACCTATACGCGTCCTATAATACCTTCTAAAAGTATTACCTCTACTAACTTCTTAAATTACTATACTATATACTAGAGTCTTGACCCTAGCTATAACCCAACCCCACCTTTAACCTACGCTAAAAAGCGCGGCGCAACCGGATGCGATATGCACAGGAGTGCCACCACTAAAATCGAGCCCTCCCATCTTGAACACCCAGCCTCGTGGGTTCGGAAGAGGTCAGGTTGAAATGTGAATGCCTACACTGTTATCATGAAGCTTGTCGAGCCCCAGCCGTTTTCCAGACCAGCGGCTAACCTACATGCAAGACACCAACATACTTAATAGACGACATGGCAATCCTCGCGACCGCGGTAAGAGAAGGAAATGAGTGTCAGTTTCGCCAATTACTGCAGCGGAGTACACCTTCCTCTTCTCGATGTCTGGATGATTCCACGCCATTGATTCCAGCCGCGAAGCATGGCACGCCTCTTGCTCGAACACGGTACCTCTTTGACGGAAGTTGATATATAGGGACGGTCCGCGTTAGAAGTCCACTATATCTAGCGGCTGAAGGTGGCTACTTCGAGATGATCAAGCTGCTAAGATGGATACGACTAACACCTTCGGAAAGACACCACTGCAGTATACAGTAGAAAGGGGAAATGCGGCAGTAGCTAAAGAGCTTCTCGAAGTAGGGGCGCGAGACTGGGCTTTGGAGAGGGGTTTGCAAAGTGTGATCGATATACTTGATAGAGGAGAGGTAAGATTTATCGATCGCTCCGTTAAGCACTCGGTAGCGGAATAGGCACTCCTTTAGGCAGTATAATCAAATATAGCGGTGAGTATTATAAGAGGGCTCAATTCGTTGTCAGTTGCAGAACTCTTCTATTACCCGACCAGTACGCTGATTTTTGGTTGCTTTCGACCTTCTGCAGCACCAATTGAAACGACACCTAAGGAACCGATTCCGATTCACCCTAACCATGCTACTTTTAATTTATTTTGGGCTAAGCTTGTCAATATCACTCCTCGTAGCACTTAATTCTATAGACTATACCTGAGCAGGACCTCTGAGCAGTATGTGTATCCCGATAATCGCCTAACGATGGATTAGAATGCTGAATGCATAAAGCTCAAGCTATGGCACATACCGCATTTTTCGTCCGGTCTGCATTCTCTAGCAAAACTGGTGGTGTTCCCGTGCTCGCGTCTCTTCTTGACGACGATGCGATGCACGCATACCGGCAGGACTTTGGGACCGGAACTTGGACCTCATCCTGCGTCTTCTAACCAGCGGAGAAAGCTGGGCCGCTATCTTTACCGCGGTAGCTGGAACAGTGGACGAAAGTCTTCCTCTCCGTTCGCGCCTTCTTCTTTTCGCTGTGTATTACGACACACCTTTCTCTGTGGAGGATCAAGCTGGGTATGACGGTTCGGGAGTAGATTTCAATAAGCTGAACCCTAAATACCAAGAGCCAGGCGGTTCGTGAGCGTGGGTGCTCTCTAGGCTGGAGTTGTGCTTTCCTGCGAGCTTATATCCAGTCGCGAATAAAATATCATCTCGATGAGTAGAGCCGTGAGAGACTAATGCAATGCTTCCGCGGCACATCTTTGACTGTGATTCTTTGCACACTTATGAGATCGGTCAGCTACCGCATTAGTGATTTATGCCGTTCACTTATATAAGAAAGATACTGTCGGATACTCCCTCTAGATAAACGCACAAGTAAATTGAGTAGGCTAGGCTTATTACTCCTAGTAATTAGGGTCATCCTTCCTAGCACGTCGTGCAGCTCTCTTCTCATCCTTACGGTATTTCCTTTCGTCACTCGAACGGATCTCTTCTTCTGGTGTTGACTGCCTCTCCCGCACCCTAACCCCTAGAGGTATTGAACTTTTGACACTTCCCGACGTCGTCTCTGCAGCGCAAAGGACCTCACAAAGCTGTTGAGCACTAATTTTGATTTTGTGATCTTGACCTGCAAGATCTTGTGTGAGTTCTTCGCAGGCGAAATCTTTTAGGTGGAGTAGTAGCCCGTCATGGTCGGTTGGGTTGCCTTGAGCGTCACGGAATTCCTAGCGATTATTAGAGATAGAAGATGAGCGAGGTTAGAAGAAATAGAGTATACTTCATCAGCAGGCTCCTTGATGACTGTTAATTCATCTTCGGCATCTATCCGAACGATACGGGTTCGCCAGATAGATAGGGTTGCCTTATACCAACAATCCCCCCCATACTGAATATTTATCCCCACCACAGCTCGAACACTAGTACCTGAGTTTAGTAGATAACTATGTGCCAAGCGATCCAAATTCTTTGGCGTCTGCGAATATGCGACTTCAATTATGACGCCAGGATATTCTGCATCAGCGTGCTTGTATGAAGCGTCCGGATCATGCTTTGATGGCTTTCCATAAGGATCGTAGTAGGTAGGAAGATGTATCGTTGTGGAACCCATAACGAGAATCTTCTGCGCAAATTCGGATGCCATCCCTGATCCGCGCCCAATTTCTTCGAGCCGACTGTCAATAAATCGGTCGATCCTTCTTCCAATACACTCATGGATAGCAGTTGGCATACGAATAACTAGTCGGCTAGTTTCCCTATTGTAGTCGTACCTAAGAAGGTTAACTAGCACTTTTATATTTATTAGCCGCGCCTACCGGAGCTTATCCTGAATATAGCCTTCTAGTAGTTTGTCCTGATGAATCTCGGATTCCAACTGATCATATTCTGCCGGGCTAAGCTGAATTTCTTCCCATAGAGCTATTTTAATATTTTTTCCAGCTTTAATATCGTTAAAGAGCGAAAGAATTTCTTGTATTTTGGTGGAGGTTTTCTGGTCGGGACGTGGAAGTGTTGAGAGCGCGTGTATAGAAGTTGGTATCGGAGCGACTTGTTTAAAGCTATTTGGTATATCTTGTAATACAGCCATACCTATTTACTGTAGTATATCGCAGAAGTGCGTATAAGTTTACGATTATAAAGAGCGATGTTGTAAATCTATGCCAAGATTTGGCACCTGTTCACGTGCACGCATGTTAGGGATTAACGTGCTAAGATATTCACGCGCGTGCTCAAAAACTTACGCCCTGCAATTGGACTCTGAACACCGAAAATGAACTCCCGGTACCAGAGTTCGTTGTAAGTCAGACATAAAGAGGACTTCCTGCACGTGCTAACATGCCCGTCGCATACGACGTAGGTCAACCGAGCACACGCTATTGCCCAGCTGAATACCTTTGTTAACGCCAGTCAATATATTAAGACCGACACAAGTTCAGCGATAGCTGAATTATCGGCTATCAGTCAAAAATCTTGTTCTTCTATTCCGCCTGAGTTGCGTCGTCGCATTAAAGCATTTGACGCCCGAGGACAACAACTACTTTAGTAAGAACAGGATTTCGTGTTAACCTACGTCAGCGATTACAATATACTTACCGACGAAATCTAGGAAGCTGGCTGCAGCTCTTATCTTTCTGATTTCCTTAGTAGTGAAGGGCGTTTATTCCTTGATAAAAGAGGTATAATTACAGCTACTCTATAGGGTTACAAACCTAAAGCTAACAAACTACTAAAAATATACGCTATTAATCAACTCTAGGTCAGTAACAAATTTGGTTTTACCGTCTTAAACTCTCACACTTTCTTTAAAGGCCTGATCAACTTTCTAGCCGAGAAGTTGTCGTAGGACGAGGTTGTACGTCGGATAAAGACCTAGTATAGCGATCGCTTGATTTACAGGAAACGCGGGTCGAAATCGACGGAAGATTATATTCCTGCAGACGTTCAAAATGCTCTCAATACCCAATCTATCGCTTCCAAATTGACTCTACAAAAAGTTTACCAGGCCAACACGCCTGTCTAAAGACGTCTTTCCCCCGCAATAGAGGGACGGCGACTTTCTACCAGGGAAAGGAGTAATTTGCCCTCCTCCTTACGCTCATTTTCCGATTCTGACGAGGAATCTCCAAAATTTCCAACATCTCCAACACCGCATTCCCGCTGCCCAAATTTCCGAACCTGTTTCCTACTGCCGCTGGTAGTGCAGAGAGCGACGACCTGGACATTAATCCAGCCGGTTTTTCCGAACTACCCGCCTGTGAAGACTTGCCTTCTTCTCCCCTAGCGCAGTACGATAATATACAAAGCCCCGCCATCGAGGACCACAGCACTTCAGACTCCAAATTCTCGGAAGGGGGACGTGTAGAAATTGGTCAGTCCAACTCCAAAGAGGCCACCCAGAAATCGAGGTCTACGCCTGCAAAAGTCGAGTGTGTGAAGCATGTTTCTCCAAAATCGGTGTCCACAGCGAAAGATTCTACGGAAAAGACTAATGTACTGACAACGGCACATTTGGCGCTAAAGACCGACCCATTACAGGGAAAGGATTGCCTACAGAGAAACTAGCCGTGGTTCCCGAATGTCTCCAGCCACGAGAATGGTTGATAGGTAGTACTATTACCGATATTATGAACCTGTTCTACACTACCGTTCCATAATGTATATTTTCTGACTGTAATAGCGTTGTGGACCAACTCAAATATCCAGCGTCCCTTCGTAGGAAAATACAAGCGGAGCAAGGAGGTCTTCTCTCAACTTCTATCTTATACAATCAGGGCCATTAGACATGCAAATTTGTGTCGTTAAACATTATGACTCTAGTCCAAAACCGGAACAGAAGACGCTCAACCATGCTTTCCTACGCCACTTGGTCGAATTTCATCCGCTTCAAAACGTTGCTTTGCCGGTCGTTGAGGCGAAAGCACCGACGCAGACGGATGGATACAATTGCGGGATCTTTGCAATTTTGGCTATGCTCTATGCCGTCTTTGCCGTAAGGTTGTCCGCAATTTTGTTGCTCGCTTTTTCTTTTATGGTTCTAAAAGCGGCCTAGATGGTGCTGTTGGCTCTGATGGCGCTTTCATAAATGTGATGCCTTTGGTTTATATAGATACACGCAAGTGGTTTCCACTTCGTGTCTTCGGGTACAAGACTTACTAAGAGACAGCTAGAGGAGGTTGGCTATTCCTTATCAAAAGCTCACACTGTAATTCAATCCATACCCCAAGCCTTCGTCTGAAACTCAATCCTCAAACCCAGCAATCTGTGAATAGTCCCTCACGCCGGAAAAGGGAACCAAGTGCCCATCTATGGTCAGCATTTCATCCGCCAAATTGCCATTTCTACCCTAGAATACTGCAACCTTCTCCTCCTGTCCTCTGTCGTCAAAGGCGTAAACAAAAGCTGCGTAACGCTCTCTGAAATCTCGACTCAAATGTTCCCACGCATTGACGCAATTCCGGCAGACTGAAATGTCGTATGCGAAGCTCATTGATGAAATAAACCACCCAACAGGCCGAAATCCATGCGTTTCCAATACCTGGTTTGACGGGATGCGAAGGTCTTTGTATAGTGAGGGAATCGCGACGCCAACAAGGCCAGGGTAGAAAAATGAGGTCGATGTATCTAGTTGGCGCTGCATAAATGTGAGAACAAATAGAATTAAAGACCTGGGATTTTGTTACCAGAGTGAAACCTTTACGATTATTCCAAGATACTTTCGCCGGGCCCTCAATCCAATGGTAGTCAGTAGGCTAGCACCACATCAGTACAAAGACTATACCTATCGAGAAAACTAAGCATATGCGCTTTAAATCGCTTTGTTATGTGAAGTTTCGCTAAGTTCTTGATTAATATGATAGAAGCTCTCGAGGGCGGGGTGCTTTCGCCGCATTAGTACCTAAATGTGCCGAGGTAAGAGCAACTTCTCTATTCTTACTTCGGATACAACCGGTGAATAGCCTTCTTTGCTGTCTCCAGTGTCAATTTACTAGATCTTCTGAAAAATTTCATTTCGTACAATTCTACACTTGTATTTGACTCTCTTATATATACGATCAGGTCCATTCTACCTGACTACACACGTGATTGGGCTTAGTATCCACTACTTTTGAGTATACTCATACCCATTTCTGCTGGGAGCCAATCATGCTACAATTCGAATGAGACGACATGGGATGAATTCAGTATCTCGAGGGCTCCCAGCCATATATCAGTTGAGTATACTGACACCACTCTCAGTATACCCATACTGATTCACGCCTTAGGCACAAAGAGATATATTGTAACACCACGAACTACCATCTCAGAACAGTTTAGATAGCATAGCATAGACGTAGTTAGATAGCATAGCGTAATACAAACCAACATAACACAGTGCACATAACACTTCAGTGATTCGAACAAAGTAATTTAAAACAGAATGATTTCTTTGAATTGACCTTAAAAAAACTAAACTCCCAAACTCCAACTCCAAATCCGCCATCCTTCATGAATTTCATGAAAAAAAAATCGTCAAATCATGACAATTTCATAAAAAAAACCCATTTTCGTACCATAAAACTCCGAAAATCAAATTCCCAAGTTAAAAAAACCCATATTCCTACAAAATAGACAGCTCCAAATCATCTCCTGTCACCAATTCCACCTAACACCTAATGCCAGAGGTGGTATAATACAAATACCACAGGAATACCGAAAATAACCGCGCCAAACCACATACATGCTTCGATGAGAGCTGCCGTCTTGAGATGCTTCGGACAACCGCTCATATTATAGTTACCACGCTTTTCGGCATACTCTTCTACTACGCGGTCGAAATAGCCGACGTAGTAAAGTATTCCCATAAAAGGGAATATGCAACAGGCGACAAAAAGGGCTAGCGCGAAGAAGTGACCGGGCTGCTTCATTGTCACATTTCTATGCCAAGAGCGAACCAGCATAGATCGAAAGCGCTTGATCCAGACTGGTTTGGTGAAGTGCCACTTAGTGCGAGTCTCCTGTGGAGCAGGTGGCCAGACGTTGCGAGCAGAGGCCTGTCTGGGTCGACCACAGAAGTTGTCCCAGGCAGTGGAGACAGTGGAGACTCTCCTATCAGCCTTGTCCTCGGTATCAAGCGGCAACAGGAAGGTCTGTCCTCGAACGAAAGCCGGAGCGGACACTGGACGAAGGCGTGCTCGCTTTGGCTGCTCAATGCATTCAAGAATAGACAGGTCGTCCTCCTGTTGTGGATGTGGTGAAGAAGCAAGGTGAGTCGGGTGCCTGGAACGAGTACTATAAGTGCTGCTGTGGCTGGCAGGCGATGCCATGAGCTCATTGGGGTACAACAACTGCCCATCATGGACAGCAAAGCGACGATTAGGCGACTGAGGGTTCGGAGCATCTGGTCCTGTCAAGTCGCGATGGATTGGACCAAACAGGTCAGGAGTGACATCATCGATGCTAGTCGCCTTTCCCTTTCCCTTTCCCTTTGAGTCGTTCTCACGAGGGCTGCTCGCATTCCAGCTTGGATTTATATAGGGACTGTTCGGGCTGATACCGGTATTGTTTGTCGCCGCGGCAACACCTCCTTGGAAGTCAAAAGGTGGCAAGGTTGCTTCAAGTTGATTGGGATACTCGTCTTCAGTCAACCACTCATCCGAAGTGCGTGAGGTACGTGGGAATGGCAGGATGGAGGCAGAGTCGGAGATGTTTGCAATAGACTCGACGAGAGACTGCCGATTGGTACGCAGATCCTCTGGACCAGATGTGCGACGGTTCCACATCGCTGGCATGCCACCATATCTACGAGTGGTTGACTGGCGAGTAGATGTGGTCAAGTTGCTGATGTCTCCCTGATCTTGGGTCCCATCAATGTGCTGTGGATCCTCCGGAGCATCTCCAGGATATGTTCTGAGTGGCCACTCACTGGCTTGGCGGTTCATTTGGAGAGGGACTGGTGGTGCATCACTCAGAAGGACGCTGGTGTCTCCGTACGAAATGCCTGTGGTGCTCGGGCTCAGGCGTTGCGTGTGCGGGAACATAAACTGTTCCTGGCGCTGATATGAAGGAGTGGGTGGCAATGGGCGAGAAGGGGGCATACGAGAAAAACTCAACCCAAAAGATGGTGGTGGGCTGGAAGAATTGCTGCTGCTGATCCGTAGAGGAGCGGCCATCGCCGAAGGCGATGGATTGGTCGTATTGGAGTACGATGGATGATGAGCTGATAAGAGAATGTTACTATCGCGGCACTGGTCGATAAGGTCAAGCACGTCCTTCTCCGATGTGTAAGTCTGATGAACTCGCTGCTCTTCCCCATCCTCACTTTCGCTGAGATCTGAGGGCGTGGTAAGCCCTTGAGCGTGAAGACGTTCGCGAGATTGTTGCAAGAGGGGCGTGCAGCCACGTTCCCATGTGATTTCTTGCGAGTGCCTCTCATGAGCGATGCCATTGTCAGAGTTGGCATAGGTTTCAATGATTCGGCCAATTGTTGACGTGGGGTTGTTCTCTTCCACCACATTTGCTGAAGCATCGGAAACCTCGGAAAGACCAAGTGAGTAGTCAGAAGCTTCACGGACATCAAAACTGTGAGGAGGCTCTTCGACTTCCGCTACCACCTCGAGGGTCGAGGCCAACTTGTCTGTGGACACAGCAGCTATGTCACATTAGTTTCAAAGCCTGATGTTGAATTTCAAGAAGACTTACCGCTGGATGCACTCCTGAAGTTCGAGAGCGCTTCTTTCACGTTGGAAAACACGCGTCGTTTTGGCGGACCAGCCTGTTCCGTAACTGGAGATTGGATCGTAGCGGGAGACTGAATCGGCTGTGTTATAAGCCCAAGATCTATCATCCGTTTGGCAGCAGCAGCGGCGGAAGGTGGAGAGCTTGGAGGCGACCGAGCTACTCCTAATTTGTCCATGCGCTCAGTGGCAGCAGTGAATCCGGTAGGACTGTAACTCATTGTATCGATGTCCTCGGGAGGAACGTCAATCTCAGTTGAGTGGAGAGAACCTCGTGCGTTGAGGAGATCAAATGAAGCGCCACCGAAATGAAGAGTCTTTGGCGTGGATTTCGAACCCGAGTATTGCGAGTCAAATTCAAAATGCTGCTCCGCTCTGTTCTTTGAGTGCAGTGACGTGATCGCTTCTGGAGGGCTTGGGAATTGAAGTTTTGATAATGACAGACTTGATGAGCTTGTAACGCTCTGGGGAGCGTGTGACAAACTGCTTGAAAAACTGCTTCGCGTCTGAAGTTTCAGCGCAGGCGGGATTTTTCGAGTTCGCTCAATTGACACATTTGGATGAGGTAGCCGCTTAATGGGCTTGAAGAAACTGTAGAAGTGTGAGATTTGAAAGGGTAGTTATAGACTGGTTACTGCATTGACTGCGGCAATGGTGAAGACTTACCGTTCTTGGGGCTGAACGTGCGGGCCCAGATCTATTCTGTTGGCAGAGATACTGTCTCGAAGGTCAATTTCTGTAAGAAACGAAATTGCGCAGTGACGTTTTGTTGTCAATTTCACGCACACAAACAAAAACTTACTGCGCTTCTGGTTGAGCTTCTCTTTGAGCTTGCTGACCTTGGTCAAGTCTCTGTGGCGAAAGCCTGTAATGACAATGAGCTCACATATTCATCCTGGGGAAAGAAAATGTCGGCAAGACAAGGGAAAATCTTACTGAGTTTGCGGTCGCGACCTCACAATGTCAATTTTTCTTTGATTTCCTTCACTCCACCTCACGCCTCCAAATTCTTGTCTTTGGCCTAAGTTAGGAGAAACAGATGAAGAATTCGCTGAAGCTACTTGAAAAGCAGCTCCAGCGCGACGTTCAAACCTAGATGAATGAAGAACGGAGTCAAGTCGTCCGTCCGGCAATGGGGCAAATTCGTCTTCAGGCAATGGAGCATAAATGGAGTACTGTCGTCCGTCTGGCAATGGAGCGTAGTCGTCTTCAGGCAAAGGAACATCCACGGATAAAAGTGGTGATGTGTCTCGTCGAATGTCTCTCGTGTCTTTTCGTGGCGTGGATCTGGACTGCCTAGATGTACGTGCAACAGACGTTAAATTCACTAACCTTTGAGTTTGAGAGATGGCACGGTATCCACTGCGCGAACGCGAGTGATCCTCTGTGTAATCTGATGGCTTCTTTCGTCTCAACGAGAAGAAGGATGGTTGTGTGTGTGGTGTTGTTGGTGAAGTCAGAAGGTCAGGTAGAAAATTAAATTCTGAAGGTGGGGCATCGAAAAAGAAGGGCGATTGCGGAGGCGATAGGTTGAAATCACTTGACCCCAGATGTGCCAAATCGGGAAGGTAGTCGGGGAAGGAGTCTTCACTTAGAAGTGACTTGGAGGGTGAAAACTCAAGCTGGGTTGGCGTGGGAGGCCCAAGTGAGGGAGTCAAAGGTGGAGTCGAGCCATACTGATGCGGGGGTAACAGCGGCGCGTTTGGAGAATCTGGCGGAATCCTCTCTATTTTGTTTAGACTTGACGCGGCGAATCTCCTCTTCACGGTCCTTTGACCAGGAACCGCGGGCGGGCTTGGCGTCACTTGCTGTTTCCGGTAATCATGAAGACTCAACTGTCCGGGAGTCCGAGACCGGATTGACCCAACAGAAGGCTGCGGGGAGTGGACCGGAGTAATCGGTGTCAAAGGTCTGTGATGGGCAAATTGGAACGTCATCTTGTTTACAGCTCTGTAAATATCCAGTATCCAGAATTCGATATCCAAGATGGATCTTTCGGTAATGGGAGTCCCAGTCGTCAGAGCAGCGACCGCACGCGCAAATACACTCGGTTGTAGGGCAGGATGAAGTATTAATCTTGCGCGTGGTCTGTCAACCACCTTCCAGATCCTTCTTCAACCCTACACAATCAACTACTACCATTGAACTCCAGCTTCCTCGTACAGGTACACTATCATCAAACTCATAATGTGAAGCTGTGCAAAATCTTTCCTCTCTGTCGTCTGTAAAGTTTTCGTCTTCCCCTTCTTCTCTGTCTTCTGTGGTTTTTGTCAGCTGCTCTTATTTCCTAGATCTTCCTTTCGCTTGCCAGTCTACAATCTGAGAGGGCAGACAGAGAGTGACACACTTACGGGTCGCTTCCATCAAAATTCATTGATTTATCTTTCTTCAGAACATTTGACCTTTGGCAACCATTACTTCATGGTTAGTAGTTCCAACGACAGTGCCTTGATACGACTTTGAGCCTCCGCCTGAAGGATACGAATTATTCCAGACGCGACACAAGAGCGCCTTCAGAGGGCGAGCGGAGATGAGAACGACGAGCGCGGCACCGCAGCCAAATTGCACCACGAGTGCGTCACAGAAAAGAGATTCAAGGCCGCACTCAAGTGTTGTGTAAGAGGGTCTCAGCCGCCACACGCGCAAGGTGTGGAATAAGAGAAGAAAACCGACCCAAGGTTGTTTTGTAGCGATTGAAAATTCGTGGAATGGACGAGTGGACATTGGATTTGGGGTATGAAAAGTCCTTCTTGCCTTTTCGCAAGCAATAGCATCCATAGTTGGAAGAAGGAGCCAACACCGGCCCCTCCATCTCCACCGACTTTTGAAAAAAGATATCACGTCAAACTAGGCAAAACATCACGCTCCACATTGCGAGTTCGATATACCTGGAAGAGAAGACGTTGGTTCTACGCATCGTGTGTGGTCAGAGACGGACCATAACTCCGGGACGCTATCCGGGTGATGGCATTAAGGCCGTCCAATCGGAGGGGTAAGACGAAGAAAACCACCAACGCAAAGGCGTCCACTCAAAATTACTGCGCTCATATTGCTGAGGAGAGACTTAGCGAATAGAACTCCAGGTGGACCAGAAGGCGAACCAGTGGTGTTGGAGAAGATGCACAATGCGGCCGCTAATGCTTATCATCAGTGCATGGATTCCACACATCTTCCATGCTTGGAAATGGAAGATGATGTCGTCCAATCCTTGCTGCAGGCATGTCTAGTCGAGAATTACCGTAAAAAAAAGGACCTCTTTCATCGCTTTGTCCGGCTTGGTGGGAACAGATGATGGGTCGTTGGTGGAACCGGAATGCAGAGCTGAGCCTCAGTTCAGACGCCGGCCCAAGCGCGATAAGACTCATCAACGACATGCCATCACCACAATGTATCCATCAATAGAGGAAGAGATGAAGTGAGTTGGGAGTGGTGGAAGGTTGGTGTTTTGTATTGAAGGAGAAGCGGGACGAGAGATCATAGAAGGGGTACTTTAAAGGACGGATCTTTCTCCTTGGAGCAGGAACGCATCCATCGCAGACAGCTGGCCGTCGGTAGCCCAGCCGGGCAAGAACCAGTTGCAGGAAACAGTTGCATTCAAGGCCATCAAAAGACAATGAAACGAATCAACAACTTTCCATCACCGTTACCCTTGGAAACCCATCTGTGGAGGCAATGTTGTACGTGTAAGTAGGAGTTTTGTGTTCTGTGTTGGTGGAAGAGAGATGCAAGCTCATTGGGAGGGTATCCAAAAGACGGATTTTACTCCTTAGAACGGAAACATAGGAAGCACATATATACGAGCGTCTGTAAGCCGACTGGCCGTATACGTACTAAAAAGATGGGTACGGGTACACGCAGTTGAAGATGGAAAAGGGGTGATAGGATTTTGGTATCGGGCAACCAAGGTCCATAGGATTGCGAGCACTTACAAACAGATTGGCGAGGTCGACAAACGTCTGCAACGCATTTGTATTCCTTAGGTTTCTTGAAAGCCGGATGTGCTATCACCAGAACAATATAATAAGAAGGTTCCTTAGCTATTATAACACTAAATCAGTACACGGACAACTCCCGGCTTTAATCACTATATCTATCATCACTAAAATAGTAATATTATGGTTGTACGAATTCATATACTTAAAAGTCCTGAACTCTGTCCGGCTTTCGCAAACCTTGAGGAGTAGACGACGGGACATGTTCAATTTCATGTCTAACCATCCAGAAAGGGGACATTGGACCAGAATAAAGAAACAAAATGTCTTGGTTGACGCGTAATGGTTTTAGTGATGTTGTAGTCTAGAAGTAGTGTCATATAGTAGTTACTCAGAAGATTCTTCACAGAGCAAGAAGTTATCAATTTGTATGTATTCAGTCGTCTTTGCCTAATTTGGTATGATGGAGAATAAATGATTGGTAACATTCGATGAAAACGACGATTATCCCTCATTGGATACTCTCGTCTTACTCATAAAAGAGCTTGTGGAAACTGTGCCGTTACTTGGAGTTTTCAATTCACGTAATTGTCACACCCTAATTGGCGAGAAACCGTGGCAAAAACTGTATGTGCTGTGAGAATTTTGACTCAAGGCTACGCAGGTGCAAAAGGCTGGAAATAAAGTTAACAGAGAGTCTTGTACAACTCAATTTAGGTATCCCTGACATGCGCGTTGCTTCTGTCGCACTTTGCAAAGATCATCAATTCCAAACTTCAAGCATTTAGTATGAGTGGTCTAGTAATCGAAGCGAGAAATCACAATCACCAGTGAAAGGGCGTAAGATACATTTGATGTGTACGGATTGAATTGATACCTCAAAGATGCAAGAGAGAAAACACTCAGCATATTAGCACCTCCGATCAAAATGCACTTAAACCACAATACGTGGTTGACCAGCCCAGAGCCCATGAGACAAATACCCGTCCAAGCAGCAGATACAACCATTTTGTGAGGAAATAGAAAGAGAGAAGATAGTTGGCAAAAGCCACGCAAGAGACACGCCGTTTTATGCCACCCCAATCCGAAACGCCGAGCCATGATCGAAAAAAAAGGAAAGCCACCACAGTGAAAAGAACATAAACATCGGGAAAGGCAGTGCAGCGAGTGGAAGACATGAAGAACCGCAAGAGGGGGTATCACAGTCATGCGTCAACGGTAACCTCTTCAGCCTTTGTCTTCTTCGCCTCAGGCTCCTTCACCTCGCCAGCAGTGTCGTCAGCATCGCGTGAACGTTTCTTGGCCAACTGCTCCATCTTGGTGAGTTCGACCTCTGGCTTGGATTCAGCGGCAGCATCTTTGGCTTCACTCTTCTCGGCACCAGCGTCAGCATCACCATTGGACTTCTTGACACCGTCATCCTCCTTCTTGGCGGCACGCTTTGGGCTGGGGTCACGGGTAGTGGCACGAACAATTGGGATGCCGCTAAGCGGAGGAAGTTAGTGAGAGGCACACTGGGTGAGGGTATTGGAAGAACAAACCTATCGTCAAACTCCTGCTTGGGCCCCTCGTTGCTGTCGCGCCTATCGCGGCCAAAATCATCGCGCTTCTTGCCATTTCGACCATTTCGGTCTTTGTAACCGCCCTTCTGGAAGTCATCACGACGATCCCTCCAGTTGTCCTTCCCACGTCGGTCGCCACTGCGATCTCGCCCTCGGTTACTGTCGCGGTGGTTGTCATTGCGCCCACGGCCACGTCCGCGCCCTCCGCCTCGTCCGTTGCGATGGTTGTTGTCGTTGCGCTGGAAGGATTCGTTTGGCTTGATTTTGCCAGATTTGATGTCTTCGACCTTGCCAGCGCAGTAGTCAGACTTGCTCTTGATGTCGAGCTCCTGATCGTCCCATTTTGGCTTGCTGTCAGACTCGAGAAACTCTTTCATGAGCTCGACAGTCTCAAACTCGACAAAGACTGAGCCCTTGAAGAGCTTTTCTGGGAAGCTGCGCCGTAGGCGAACTGAGTTGATCGGGCCATACGGCTTGAAGAACTCTTCAATGTCGATCTGGGTGGTTGGACCTTCTTTCCCGAAGCCCTTGGCGTAGATAGATCGCTTCATGGCCTCATCTTCAAAGTAGGCGTAGTTTTGCTCCATGGTCATGCCTTCTTGAAGCTTTAGTGGAGTCTTGCGCTTGACTTCGTCGTCGTCGATAACGTCAAGGATCTTTGAATCTTTGAGTGCTTCAACAACAGCAGAGTAAGGCTGGAAGCGTTGCATGCGCTTGAACGAGTGGATCTTTTTGATTGGAATTGAGTTGTTCTCAGCTCCGCCGACTTGCGAGAAGAGGAATTTATCCTGGAGAAGGTTGGACTCGGAGAAGTAGAACTCGACTTGTTCACGGATCTCGGCTGGGTCGCTGGACTCGGGAAGATGGTCGTATTTACTCTGGATATTCTCCTTGTAATTTTTGTAAGGACGCCTGCGATCGTCTTCTTCGTAGCGTTTGCGCTTGCGATCCTCTGGAGAGGCGTCCTTCTTCTCCTCTTCCTTTGGAGCCACGGGTGACTCTTCTGCCTTTTCAATCTCGTCAGCTTTTTCGGTGGTCTCTGGTTCTGCGACAGTCTCTGCTTTAGCGATCGAAGCTTCGACAACAGGTTCTGCGACCTTGTCGGGAGTGGTGTCGGCTACAGGAGCCTTGGTTTCTTCGGCCATTGCTAGCTTTGAAGAAATGAATGTGTATAGAAGTGATGATAATCCAAAAGAGGATTGTGCAAGAAGCAGAAAAGTTGAGTAATGCAGTAAAGTAATGTGTGTGAGTCGTAGTGGTTCTTGTGAAGAAAGACGGTGGTGGGGTTGTCTGAGTCGTCGATTTTTACCTTCGAAGAAGCTTTGGCTTTTTATCCGCAGCTTTAACTTTCAAGCTCCGCAAGTGGTTGTGTTGAGGAACAATAGTTGTGAACTTTTCGCCTAGCTTTTGAGATATGATTGGCTAGATTGTGTTTCAGATTTCAGTCGTTCTCAATTGAGTGAAAGATCAGAACCTGAAGTGAAAAATATTGAAGATAGGTACGTGCCAAGATTTCGAAATTATTTTAGGCTTAGCGCTTTTCGAGTGTGGCTTCGATGGAGTTGTGGCGTCAAAAGTTCTCCTTCGACCAGAAGTTGATGATCGGACGACAGGTGGCGAGAGGCATCAGTTGTATAACAGAAAATGGTACGGAAGAAGAATTTTCACGGGCTCAAGAAGATAGTAAGCATTTATATTCTATCACCAGACCCAATTGAGCATTACTGACCTCATTGCCCCTTCAGAGAATCCGTCAGTCTTGGAACAAATTCAATTTATACAACCTCTCTCGCCTTCGACAACCATTCACTCTCCCACGCACATTCTTTCAACAGAAATGGACAGCCAAAGCAGAAACACGCGCCTATCACGGAGAGCAGATACGGGAACGGCAATGGACTCGCATGTTCAATCGCTATATACCCGCTGTGGTACCCATGGATGCTAAAGAGCTAGCTGAGGATGATGGATCCGCCCAGGGTGCTGGAAGAGGTTCGGGGAAAGATGTAGACCCTAAAGCTTCAATGGATAAGGCAAAGGGAAAAGATGGGAAGATTGATAAGAGGAAAATGAAAGCTGGTCCTAAGCCGAACGAGATTACGCCGTATATGAGCATGACTTTCTACCCTACGGAGAAGAGACTGGATACAGCTATATTTAGGGCTCTTTTTGCTAGCAGTGCAAGGCAAGCAAGACAGTTTTGTGTGCATGGGTTTGTCAAGGTCAATGGCAATAGGGTATGTTTGATAATCGCTATTGTTGCGTGGACGTAATGCTCACAATCAGCAGATGAGATATCCCGGGTATCTTTTGAATCCAGGAGATATGTTTTCGGTCGATCCAGACATGGTCATGTTCGCTACTGGTGATAAAAAGGGTTCTGGTGGGGCAGCAGCTTCAGCGGTCACGTCTGATCCTGATGCGGATGAGAGCGCTGTAGATGCAAAAGCAGCTGATGAGGACACAATCTTCGACGAAGCATGGGAGGACGAAGAGGACAACGCCACCGAGAGCCAAGAAGCAAAGGAGTCAGACCGGGAACCCGCTAAACGTTCAGAACAAGAAGACCTCAACGAAACCTCCGCCGAAGAGCTGAAAGCCTGGAAGAAGGAACTACTTGCTCTCCGCAAAGAAATCAAGCAAACCGCAACGGAAACAGTAGGCCTGAAAGCAAAACGGAAGCAAGAACTCCGCGCCCTCTACAAACAAATCCGCTCTCAAAACCTCACAAGAATCGCCCGCCAAAGCTTACACGAGTATAAATCTACCTTTCAAACCATAAAAAACCTCATAACAAACCCATCCAAGGGTTTCGATAAATCCACACCCAGCACTCCCGAACCCATCACCTCCAAAACACCAACAGAACCCGACTATGACGATCCGATCCTCTCTAATAAGCGCAGACTCGAGCGCAAAAATCCTCATCTCGCCGCACTGAAAGCTTGGCCCAACAAGCCCGATCCAACGAAACCGTATGCAACACCTTGGAGACCACGTGATTTTATGAGTGCCTTTGCATTCATTCCTCGATATCTCGAGGTCAATCAGAATGTTTGTTCTGCGGTGTATTTGAGGGACCCGGTTGCAAGGCCCGGACTTGCGGAAGTGCCTAGCCCGTTTCATCCTGAGACCAATCAGCTGGCTTTTCAATGGTATTTGCGGAGGAGGTAGTGGGAATGCGCATTTCTCTGGAGGAATTGTGTGTATAATACGGTTGACAGCAGCATTGGAATGGTGTTTCGGAGCTCATGTGCAAAATCTTGCATATAGACCTAGCCCGTAGGCGTGTAGGCTTGTATCATATTGTAATAGAATCTCAAAAGTAGTTCTGTCCGTGTAAGTCCTTCAATTCTGAAGTCGAAAATCTGACCCCGGATCTCGGGATTTTACTGTATAACTATTCAGTTCGACAAATATGACCTCAACAAGCATGTTCACAACCTCAGTGACCCACATTTATCGAAAACATGGTCCAACAGCGCAAACATACTCCGTTTTTTCCTTGTTTTTGACGTTGCTTATGTTGTCGAAGGTCCTAGTACCTAGTCGGTTTCCGTCAAACCTCTGAGAGGGAATGAACAATACTGATCATATAGTAAATGCTTCGCAAAAGGTGATCAGGTTAGCGTACCCCAAATACACCTCGATTAGGAAATGGTAATTAAGATCATGCAGGGACTGCTCGTCTTACGAACGTCACCAAATTCAACGCCACTCTGATACGGAAAGCACGCTCAAGGTCCTTTGCTGCAGGAGCTTTGGTTGTGCTAGGATAGAGCCTTAGAGAGGGGAGAATGAGACTTCCATAAAATGAGTATGCAGACGCGTTTCGACGGAGATCATTGCTGATGATCGTTGACATTCTTACCCAAAAGGCATGCTCGAAAAGACTATGTTCATTATAAAAGCAGCAAAGCCTCCGTCGTAAACTCATCATTGGCGTTCAATCAAACCGCGACCTCAACATCCAACTCTTCCACCTCTATACTCACCATGAAAACCTTCCACCAGTACCTCCCGCTACTAGCACTAGCCATTCTCCTAACACTCCTCACCACACCCATCTCCAGCTACCCCAGCAGCAAAGCAAATGAATACACAACCGAAGACTGGTAAAGCTCCAATCTCTCGCAAGCGACCCTTTTCTTCAACGCCCAACTCACTAACTTACACCACCAGCACCCCATCTGACCACCCCAGTTTCCCACACCACAAGTACAATCTCGGCGAAGTCACCATGGACGACAGCACCAAATCCGTATATCTTGCTGGTAAGAGCGAGTGGAAATATTATCTTCCATTTTTCAGGGCCTACTACGTGGAGAGACCGTGGAGGGGCCATTGCAAGAAGAGGGCGAACGGGAAGGGGTGCATTGGCCAAGCGGCGATCATGGTATTGCCTAATAGGTGTTTTAGACTCGATAGTGTGTCGAGGGATATATGTCCTAATGGAAGGATTGAGTGTGTTTCCTGATTATGGGGAGGTCGAGTGGTGGGTGTGATTAAAGAGGTGATGAGTGGGGTTTTGTTAGGTCTATCTGACTACCTATGAACTAAACACTAATGGGATTATGATGTAAGGAATATGATTCTTGGTCTTCGAGAGTAGGTGTGACACTATGAAACTCCATACAACTGACGAATGTATCCTGTTCGCGATTGTGCCCTGCTAAGTGCAGTGTCCTACTCCCTTGGTAAGACACCAAAGCTTCACCACTCGAGATTTTAATGAGAGCTACCCGTTTTCAGATCACTATTTGACCTGTATGAGGTTCATCACTGGAATTAGCTGTTCGTACCATTCACGACCAATGCGTCGCTGACCGACTTAAGGTGCTCCCCATGTTTGTATCTTCAAATTGGTGGTGGCTCCCCATCTTATCCAAGGGATCTTTCCAATCAAAGGTAGTCGTCTTCCTGTCTTCACTCTCCCATCTTCGTGATGTCATAAGGCGAGCCGGGCTTTCTCTTATTTTCGACCTGCTCCGCAAAAGTCATGCACTGCCAATAATCAGCTCTATTCACTAATACCGTCCACGTGTTAATTACTTTAGATTTCGATCCAACCTGTCAGCTTTTGCAGCCTTTTGACCTTCTTCATTTCAGCGGCCTTAAGATCACTTGAGTCAAAATGTTCTCTTAACTCAATACTGTGTTTCTCGGCATAAGCAATGATTTGATCAAGCCAGTGTAGCTTCAAGTTCCAGATGCTTATTGTGTCAACGAGACTCGGAACCCAGTGGAGGAACGACGAGAAAATCATGCTCACGTTCGGAGATGGAGAGTCAGCATGTAGCCTTCTAGCTCTCAAAAATTCAGTGTGCACAGTGCAGCTAGTCCCACAATGGAAAGGATCTCGGATACCCTCTCGTCGTCCTCCATCACTATGTCAAGTTAAACGATACGAAGAATTTGAGAGCCATGTAAGCCCACGTACTGATCCAAGCGTGAAAACAGGAAACATCCTTACAGAACAGCCATGTGAGTGCTTCAATATGGGCATAGAGATCAAGCATAGAGCCGCTGGGATTTTCATATTTAGTCGCAATTGAAAATAGCTAGTATCTTTAGCGTCACGCAAAGGTGTCTTTAAATCCACTTACCGTGTTAGTAAGGGCCTCTTGGGCACCATAACTCGTAAGGCCATCGGAAAAGCGCAGGCCAAATTGACCTTGATTCTTTTTCTAGCTTTGCATGTTCCACTTCTTGTAGAGGCTTATTCCCTTCTTGAAGATGACCCACTTCCAGCGTGGGAAACTGACTTGGTTTCTTGTCGTCGTATTTTTTGGTATGCTCGGAATATTCATCCTCAAATCCTGCGCGCCATCCCTGCGTAAACTCCAGCTGTCCCTTACCGTATTGACGGTAGAATTCTCAGAGCGGGCAAGGAGTTGCCATGAAGCCCTTGTCGACAAGGAAACTTACACATTCCTCCAGGCTCTGAATTACGATTCTGGGTTCTTGGGCTGTTGCACTCGCGGGTAGCACCTGACCAGCTTCGGCATCCCTTCGAGATCCTATGATTGTTCTTTCACTGGGACGGTATTCAAGGTTACTGTAGGTAGAACTGCACCATGCCCATAGCCTGGAGTAAATCTTTGGCTTTGTTCGAGCAACGTGTGCCGGAGCGCTAGGAGTACAGTCCGGATGTTAAAAAGTTTTGTTCCGCCAAACTAGTCCTAATTCAGCCGACCGCAATCAACCACAGCTCGCATCTTCAAAATTGTTCTTTGTTCCACATTCGTCCCATTGCTGTCTCCAGCGGAATGATTCATCGCTTATCAATCAACTTAACAATTGTGCGTCGCTGACTGCACAATTCAAGTCCTGCCTGCGATAAGGTAACTCTATTCTGTATATGGACACCTTCACTTACCTGCCACCTCTCTGACTCCGGAACCTAGTCAAATCTCCGCTCATATTTTGAATGACCCAGGTGTCTGTATGTCCCGCCTCATCTGTTCCAGTTTCGTGGCCGCATCCTGAACCTTGGTGTCGATGATTGGCTTTTGCCGAGACCTGCCCTCGAATACTCGATTCGCAATTGCTCGCTTCAAGTTGTGCCAGGTTCTTGTCTGATTGCTCGATACAGTCCCTCGTAAGGCAAACCCCAAGCTCCTAGGTCATGGTCCGATGGGAGTCCGTGAGCGTTCAAATCCTTTTCTGGAGTATTGCTCTGCGAAACTTCCGTATATTGCATCCCATTGGTATCTCGCCGAAGTCAATCAAGGATGTCCTGTCGCTGGAGGTCACTGTCCATCGAATCTCGCCTATCGCCCGATAAGGCCGGATCGAAGATAGGCGCGTCTGAGGGGTCACGATGCAGGACCGCAGAGTCTACTGTCCAATCGTCCTCGCTCATCCCATATTGCCGTGCTGCACGACGTGCCTTTTGTAACTCATTAACAAAATGGATTTGCTTCACATTCTGAAACATTTTAGATCGTAGTTCGTAGTGGTCAAAAGCTTCCCGTGAAGCTACATTCTTGCCACCTCTCTCCAACAGTTTACGCCTTTTGCCTAGCTGCGATAGCTTTACGTCTCTTACCCCACATACCCGCTTACATGTTTCCAAAGCTGCCTCTCGATCATGAACAGCTTCCGAGATAGCTTTCCGTTTCTCGGCTGTGATGATTTTGACCCTGACGCACTCAGCAAGATCATTGAAGGAACCAGATCGTGGCTGGCCTCTCGGATCAGCTCAGAAAGAAGAACGTAGGCTGGAAAAGGCAGCACGTGGAGTTCAAAAGGGTTGGGCATTCGGGGACGTGATCTAAACAATCGTATTTGAGCACGCAAAAAATCCCAATCTGTCCGACGCCGACCTGAATATCACCACCATCTCAGACGACGGCATCTCCCTGATTTTCCGGTACGTATTGAGGACGACATATGGTGCCATTCGAATGATTCATAAGATGAGGTTAGCTCTCGTGTGCAAGCCATTCCTTGACGAAAAGCAGTACGATGTTCTCGCAATGTACACAAATCAGGGCCAAGGGATAGCCAATGAACCAAATAAGGACAGCTGGTATCCAGTACGCGAAGTCGTCGGCAACAAGGATAGCGATCCTAAGCTAGAAAACCCTGAACGTGTTGCTCTGTGCAGATTGTTTTCGTGGTTCAAAAAGGAATCGAGAATGTACTCCCTTAGCAAAAACACGTATCTCAAACTCGAACATCATACAGTCCCTTACCATGTCATTTGGAGGAGGGTTGGTGTAATGGAGATTGATTCGCTGGAAGGCTTGGGGCTTCGAATTATGGGGGATGAGTTCAACGTATGGTCCCCAGCTTTTTCAAAGGAAGCGCTATTCGATTATTCTCGGATTAATAACGCCAGGTTGGCTCAACTCGATGGAGGATCCAACAAAAGTTCTGATCTTACAGCTCCTATGAGCGCGGCCATGATTGGTACCAGTGTTTCAGGCACGAAGCGGGGCTTAGAAGCTGATGTAGAGACACCACAACAAGAACCTGAGAACAAGAAGGTCAAATCTGTTCAATCAGAGGATGAAATCGACGATCCTGAATTCCAAATGACGGCGTAGAGGGAGCATCGCTGCAATAGTCGGACAGCACAATACCTCCTCTCCTTTGAGTGTTGAAGTTATTTGTTTGGCTTCAGCGCTGGAATTGATATGTCCGCTTCTAAGTATTGGTTCTTTCATGGGATTTTCAGCGTGCAGTATATTTGTATTACCTTGAAGAGGTGGGCAGCTTCTGTCCTGCTGGCGTTGACAGTAAAGTTTCTGTCGATGCCCGCAGGATGATGCTAACCTCCTTTTTACTACCCTACCAACATGAGCTCTTCATGTTGGCGAAAACCATTTCAACGTTGAATCCAGGCTTATACCCCTTTGACTTGATCAAAGCGCCGGTGGGATTAGAGGATAGATATGACGAGCGTTGAGTTTTAAAGAGCATTATTATCGTGTAGCATGTCCATATTGTACAAATCATACAATGTGAGGGTTTCTTTACTTATTTTTTCCTTGACATTTTTGAAATCCGTGGAGGTCACTGCTGGAATTTTGACTTGCTGAAACTGATTGAGCATACTTACAACTTCTAATCACTAGTTCTAAGATAGCGGAGTCATTACAAATACTCCAGGATCGTACATTACTTCTGGTTCTGACTTACCTGAAGGTGGATCCACGTGGGGAGTGGTTTGCATTCTGCAAAATGAGGAAAACGAAGGTATGATGAATTTATTTCACAGGATATTCTGTATCCTGATGATTACTCTTTATTCAATACGCCGGTCTGATATCCTAAAAAGGCTCCGAGTATCCCCTCATGTTGGTGAGGTCACACCGCACTTCAAATGGGGTCTGGTACTGTACATGACGACTCATATGCACATCGATATTTCCTTCTGTCCTAATATATACAAGTAACCACCAGAAACCAACTCATAAGTGAATTTCCTACGCCCGAATCCGCCGCAAGCCTTTGATCTTCCACTCCTCTACGACCCCTTAGGCGGACCCAAACCCAACCCTGACGCAACCCCCTTCGCCAAATTCGCCAGCCCAGAAGCCAAACCACTGCCAGCACTAGCAGAAGAAGTACTCGTCCCCTGCAACGCTTTGGCGGCATTCTGAACAGAAGTACTCAAAGCATTAAACGCAGTAAAACTAATCGCCTTCGCAGGCTTAATCCACCCCTCCGGTAATTTCTCCTCCTTGAACCAACTCTGCACCATTTTCTTCGGAGCCCTCAAATTACCATTCGTGTCATTCTGACCAAACGCGTGTAGTATAAGCGCTACTTCCCCAAAGGCGAGGGTATTGGTCTTGGTACTTGAGGCTTTGCCTACTAGGGCTACCGTTTCTCTTTCGCGGCGATTACGTGATTTGGCTAGGGAGTTTACGGTGAGGAAATCGCCGTCGGCTTCGGCTATGAAGGCGTCGACCATGTCCGGTTGGAGAGAGTGGTTATCGCCTTCGATGAAGTTTTTACGGGAGAGGGAGGCGTCGTGCTCGACTGCGTCGTGGAGATTCAAGTGATCGAGATCTAGGGTCGTGGCTGTGAAAGTATTGTTTTCCACGAGTGGGACGGCAGTGTAGGAGAGTAAGTTGGCTAGATTGTTATCGATGCTGTAGATTTGTTGGACGGCTGTTGAAAGTTGTGCTGCTGTTATGTTTTTGCCGTTTCGAGGTCTAAGAGGACGTTGCTATCAGCTTTTTAAATCGATTGCTGGCAACCAAGAAAACTTACAAATGCCCATGGTTAGCTAGTGTATTCAGCGCCGGGCAAGGCGACCGCACATCGCCATTTTCAGCTACTCCATGCTTATAGTAATGTGCCGTTGGTTTAGCGACTGTTGATGTAGAAAAGAGCGCAAGAGCAGCAATAACAAGCGACTGAGACAACATTATGAGCTAGAGAAAGTTTGAAGTCTGAAAACGATGAAAGAGGCTACTTTAGCAAATCGTTGGATCTTCCAGACTGTGGCCAAGTTCTTACTTTTTAAAATCCAGATGCTATCATCTCCATATTCTCCTCGGTGTTGCTCCCCCAAAATGGGCATCATCGCCATCGGCACAGTGCCGTGTTGCAATACGCGCAAACCATCTCAACACTCTATCGCCATCTCTACATGAGCATGAGGTGTAATTGCCCTCTCTTTATTGGTTCCTCCTTGGCCTGTGCGTGACCCTTCCTTCCAAAATCTCGGTGATCGTACTCTATAATTTGCGGGGAGTATATCAGAAACACGGGATCGACTTCCCTAGAATACGGTTTAAATAGCCCATGGATTTGTTAGATATGCTGGCGTGATGTCATATATAATCTCTGATAATTTGTCGCATGGTCTTAGCTCCTTTAGCTATGGTGTTTTGTTACTGCGTTATTGCCCGTAGTTGTAGAATGGTGAAACATATACTTGGACGTCCACGTTAGAAAGGTGGTTTGTAAACACATCCACTACCTCGGGATCATTCGAATTCGTCCTCCGGTCAACTCTAATTTTGAAAAGGCAAGTGCCGTTTTGAAAACTACGGCGCCTTGACAATTGATGTTAATTGAGGCCACAGAAAACTACGTGTAAATAAATCCAAAAAGACCAAAAAAATGCTTTTTAAATCTTACTTGTAAGGTGGATATACTGGGATGCCTCTCCACTCTTATCTGTATAAGCCCAAAAGAAAACGCACATGAAGGAAAACAGGAAGCCTCTGCCAGCCATGCATTGGAGTAAAAGTGGTGTTCGTCGCACCGAAAAGGTTGAAGATGGTTATAAATACAGCCAGAAAGAGGAAATATTGACTCGAAGGAAAGAACACAATCTAAACAAAAGGACGAAGACCGCGCCGCAAAATATAAGCCCAGCACCAAAACGACAATGCAGTCCTAAACACCACGCTGGAAGAAACAAAATGCTCCAAGTCAGTGTTGCAAAAAAACGAATTCGATCCTCTTCCATCTCTACGATTGCCACGTTCAAGTACTACAAAAATTCGTTAGTATCCCATACAACAAAGCACAAGGCCAAAAAGGGAAGAACTCACTAAATCTCCCATGGTGCCAAATTATCCACAGCATAAAGCCACTGATCTGCAACCTTAACCAACCAATCATAAGGCCAAAGCACAACGTGTCCCTGAACTCTATTCAACAGCTTCTCCGCCTCCTGAGGACTCAACATGCTATCGTCCGGTCTGCGACTTGACCTAGTAGTAGCTCTGCGACGTTTACGTTGGCTGCCTCCACCTGTCGTGTTGGTGGCACGACTGGTATTGCCGTTTGCCTCGCCTGGGGCTGTTGATGTTGGGGAGTAGGCGGCGCGGGGGTCTTGTGATTTGGTTGGCTCAGTTATTGTGATAGTGCGTTGGCGGTTTAGGCTGTTACTTTCTTGGTCGGCAGGAGAGTCTATGTTGCGGCGTAGATGGTCTCGCGTGGAGAAATCTTGAATGTCGGTTGTGCTGTCCACCTTTCCAAGTGCATTTGCATCGGCTTGACGCATAGCTGCCTTTTCGTCCAATTCGCCTGCCGACTCTTCGCGTACTCTCTCTTGTTCTGCTTCCTCTTGATCGTGGGCCCAATCTTCAATGTTACCATCGACAAGCCCTGAATCCTTGCCTCTGACAAATGGGATGGGCACTTTCTCTATGATCTTCTCACCGATTTCTACGACAACCTCCTGTGCATGCACGATGGTATTGACGGCTGCGGAGCCGGGTGGCCCACTTTTCCCAACTGTGTCTTGCTGCGTTCGTTCTTTGCTCTTGCCTGCACCTTGTGCCTGCGAGAATCGCTCTGAGAATGCGGCGTATTCCTTGTAGTCGTCCCAGTCAAGGACTTCGTTGTCCGGCATACATCTGAACACCCGTCTGAAGATTTTGGTGTTGTTCTCAGCAATGGCATGCCACGTATCCAAGAAGAAAGTATCGAGCACAGGATCCTTCATGCAGTCTTTAGTAACTACAGGATCTTGCATGTCAGCAAACTGTGGGAACATAGAAGCGGTAGACGCCGCAGAGGCAGGACGTTGCAGTGGTGGGCCACCTATATCTGTATCATCAATGACTGGCAACTCAGGAAGCTGAGAGATTTGAGGAAGGCCGAGTGAGATGGTGTTCCAACGTTCTAGCGGCGGCGGTGGGGGGAACGGTGCAGGTTCTGGCTCGGGGCTGAAAATGCGATTGCGAGCTTTGCCTTTCCCAGGATTGGCAAAGCTGCCTTTCCCTTCTGGTGCAACATCAGATACCAACACTTCCTCCCCCCTTGCGTTCATAACAGTATCTCGCCCAATGCCCTTGCCAAGACGTTCCGCCTCAAGCATTTTGTCTGCGCCTTCTCCTAATACATCCTTCTCGTGAGCAGCGTTACCGATTACACGTGCATCTGTGGTTTTCTTTCTGTTGGTGAAGATGTTGGGGTTGTTTTGCTGTGCCCACACGTCGTGATTGAAGTTATGCACCTTTTCTTGTCTTGCGATCAAATCCTCTTGAAGCTTGTGCTGGTTCGTCAATATGTGCTGCTCAAGCGCACGATCAGAATCAGTCGAGGTGATAGAACCCCTGTCATCGTCGTCCTTGTCTTCTTCCTGTTCCTCCAGATCGTGTTCACAGCAGCCGTCTGTGTCGATGCCGAGGTGTTCCCTCATGAGACGCATACGTAGTTCGTGAGCGAACCGCCCTACTTTGTAGTCACGTCCAGCCATTTGCGACGGTATCATATCGCTGTCTCTAACGATTGCTGCAACTTCAGAGTCTCGGGAGCCAAGCATGGATCTTTCGTTGATATTTGCAGATCCAATGATTGCAACACGATCATCGGCAATCATGCACTTGGCGTGAATATACAGCTGTTCCGTGACCAGAGTCTTATTAGGCCCGATCTGACCCCATGACCGCAAAGCGTAGAAGTGGATGAAGTCTTCAGGCTCAATACCTCTTGCGCGTAATCTTTCGAAAATGGAAGTATCACCTCGGCATATACTGCGGAATTGGAACTGCATGATCAAACGTACACTACTGCCATCCGCCGCATCGACAGTGTTTTGAAAGCCAGGCAGAAGCGGTATTAGAATGACTGCGCGCCAGTCCTCGTCGTTCTCGTAGGCGCGAATAATGCGCTCCACGAGAGCATCACCGATGCCATTGACAATCATGGTGCCTCCAATCTCGCAAGAAGTGATGAAGAACTGATTCTCGATGTATATGAAGTGGTCAGATCTCTTTATCATATCCACATATGCATTCATGATACTGCACTCTGCTTTGTTCAGGATGCCGAGCGACCAAGTGCAAGCAGAACGTAAGATCTGGACCTGGCAAGTTCCGGCGAGACCGAGTGCCTCGATATCGGCAGGAATAAAATCCGCCGGAGGGATGAGGAAAGGTGTTGGACGTGTCGGAGTCCGTTGGCGGAGAACGAAATTCCATCTCTGGACGAAATGTCTGCTAAGATCTCTGGCTGGTTGGCCAACAATTTGCATACCGATATCATGCCACGGCATACGTGGAATCTTGTTTCGATCATACATCTCCTCGTAGGGCTTGTCTAGAGCATAGAAATCTTGCACTCTAGGATTGGAGTAGTCCTTGCCAGGCCAAAGCTGGCAGTGATCAGCATCTGTGGGTTGGTTGCTGGGTTCAAAGCCTGTATCTCTGTCATCCACCACCGTATGGGATGGAGTATCCCATCTTCCAAAACAAAGATCTACTCCTCCACAAAAGGCGACACAATGATCGATGATGCAAATCTTCTCGTGATGTGCCCAAAAGAAGATGTTTTGTCGCAGTTGATTAGGCGAACGTTGGACGAAAACATTGTCGCTTAGGCTGAGGAGCGAGAATTTCGAGTACTCTGAATCAATTGGGATTGCGGAATTGATGTTTCGGTACATGATGACATAGATCTTCACGCCTTCCTCTGCTTTCCTCTTCAGTAATCTATCCAATCGCCACTTCTGGCTGATGGCTGCTGGCCGGCGCAAATAAATTTCAGGACTAAGCCACCAATCGTGAATGTAAATGACATCTTTAGCCATACTAATAGCTCGCGAAACATTCCACATGTAGTCTCGCCCGTCCACAAGGAACTGGCAATATACGTTCTCACGAACAGGCGCAAAGCTGTCATACCGCTGTTCTCTGGACCACAACGTATTGTTCTTCATAAAGTTGATAGATTCGGTAAACTGTTGTTGTTGTTCCCTAGTTCTGGCAAGCATTTTATAAAGTCTTTCCGAGTTGAAGATTCGTATTTGATGCGAACGCACTCGGGCAGAGTCCTTGGCACGTATTGCGAGCTCTTTGGGCTTTTCGTCTCGCTTCCTGGTCGTCTTCTTCTTCTCAACACCAAATTCTTTGTCCACGAGGATAACTTCATAAATGTTCATCTCCTCTGGCGAATCCACACAAACCAAATAGCTGTGCCGAACCAAGAACCATTTTGGAGTGTGTCGCGCTTTTATGAGGTCAGGGCGTAATTGCCTCCTATAGTCGATCCCTTTGCTAGATTTTATGGTGAGGTATCCTTCCTTGCCGTGATATCCACCTTCTGGCGCAAGTCGAACACCAAGCGCAGACAGCTCCAGAAATTTACATAGCCTATTGCAGTTCGCATGAAACATAACAAACGTGATCATTTTGTTTAGGTAAATCTCCAGCTTGGCTCTTCTCTTCTCACGCTTTCTCTGTTGGCGTGTGACAGCACTACTGACACCAGTCCAGCTGCCAGTGCGACCATGCTCGCCCATTACTCCGCCAAGTCCCGTGGTCTTTCTGCGGAGAAAGTTCATGGACGAACGACGTCTAGCGGCAGGTCCAGGTCGATCTGTCCCACTGGCTTCACCATCGACGCCGCTCTGTTCTCCAGCAGTAACCTCAATCTCCTCCTCATCCTCCTCATCATTGTCATCCACCAGTTCCTTCAAATCCCGCCGACCTTTGATGCCAAGTCCGCTCCGTAAACCTTTTGCTATTGCATTAGGAAAGTTTGGTAGCGTTGTGCGTTCTGATTGCGAGTTATTGTGTAAAAACTTGGTAGTCTTGTACTTGGCGTGCAGTTTTATAAGTTCCAATCCACTACGATCGACAACCCATTTCATACGGGCGAGTGAGCTAGCGTACTCCAGTTCAATGCGATATCTACCCTCATCCGTGGTGTCAGTGACTTTGACTTTGAGCTGCTCTAGAAGTATTGGTATCCGTCTTTTCTGATGGGCATCTCGTTGAAACATGCTGGCCACGAAAATGGCGGCTGGTGCGCCTGCGAGAAGCTCCGCCATCAATTCCCCTGACTTGGCGTGGTCAATCTTAAACTCCTCTTTTCTTCTCACAGCAAGCATTTTCAAGCCGGCCCTAACGGAGCGCCACTTGGCTGCACTCAGGCTTCCGGCGCGTTCGCCCTTTGTCCGCCATGCTGAGGGTGAGGCATTGGACTCATGAGACCCGAATCCGGTAATTCGTCGAAGAGCTCTCGGGCGTTTTGGGTCCCCAGCGTCCTCGCTTTTATGTCTTCCAGAAAATGGATTATTCGCAACAAAGCTTTGTCCACGGTGATTTGACATCCATGCGCTGCCCCGTTGTAGAGCACCGTTCTTACGGGCGTGACGGCCCTCATCCTCAGAGATTGCAAGTCTTTGGTTCTCAGGGATATCAGACATGGTGTTCCGTCGCGGGAGAAAGTTTGGACGCGTGGGCGGTGCAGAGGCTGGGGGCGTTCGATCAGAGGAATCACGACGGAAATGTGGCATCCTCGATTGCTTTGGCGTGGTCGGTACACTGGCGCTACCGGCTGTATCAGCTCTCCGAAACTTGTTCCTCTTCTTGTGCTTCGATGGCCCCGCCATTTCCAGGGCTTCGTTTCCACTCTCCTCGGCGTCGGCGTCCCCTTCGTAAAAGAGTGGCGGTTCACCATTTTCTGATTGTGGAGACATGGGTGCACTTCGGTCATCGTACTGCGCATCGCCTCCAAGAGTCCAGCTACTCAGACTTCTTCCATGAGATTGCAAGCCCATTGGTGAAGCGAGAGCTTTCAATTTTGAGAGCAATTGTGATCCTAGTTTCTCTTTGCTTGTGCCCTCTGCGTTGTCTCCCGATTGATCTTTTGTGTCACTTGCTTCGGCGACGTCAAATGTCGAAGGTCTTACAAATTGGACGCTTCTACGACCTTGCGGTGTAGACGATCCTGTCGCTTCCAATGTAGGCTTTCGCGACAAATTGCCATTCACGAGCGCTGTAGGAATATCTGCACCTTCACCTGGACTTGGTTCTCTGCTCTTCACCAGTTCGTTTGTAGGCCGTTGTCCACTGGTACCTGGGGCAGCGGCGAACGGAAACTCTTCTGAGGGCGTGGGAGCAGGCGAGTCTTTATTCAGGTCCACAGCTTTTCCCGGCGGAGGAGAGGACGTAGATCCATTGGTAGCGGTATTTGTACCTATTGATCCGCTGGGTTTCTGTTCCATTCGCAATGGCGAAGCAATGCGCGGCTGGCTGTCGTGATGTTCAGTTATAGGCCGTTGTAATCCCACCGGAGAGCTTGGGCTAACAGGACTTCTCGTCATGGGGGAGAGACTCGAGTCCCGCTCATCGTGCAGTTGCCCATTTGGAGCTCCATGAGTAGCCATTATTGCGACGCTTGTCCGCAAATTTCGACTGACTCAGAACAGACTCTGGAACGCCGGATTACAGAGGTAACTCTAATTCAAACTAGTCTCGTTGTCCCTGTTACTCCCGCTGGAGTTGTAGATCGTGGGGTGCTGTCAATACATTTAGACGTTTCTTGGTTCTGATCGCGTGCAACAACCAAGATTCGAGGGGCGGAAGTCGCGGCCGTGGTTTTGCAGCAACAGCGATGAGGGCGCAATGGTTGGGTGACAAATCTAGTGAAGGTAATAATACGTAGACCACTCCCCAATTGTTTGCTCACGCGTGAGCTGAAAGTCTGATCGACGTTTTGGAGGTTTAGAGTTATTACAATCTCCCCGAATCCCTGATTGCTGCCCAGAAACGTGCTGAACCCTTGTTGGCTTAGCGCATTTTATGCACTTGCTTTTTACACTTAGCCTTGCACAAGCATTTGGACAGGCTGAAAATCCCAGTCAATTATGGAGGAGTCAAAGATGAGTTTATCTGGGAGAAGATACGGAAATCTTTGATAGTAGATAGTAGAAAATATAGAGCTGATGATCATGGGAAGCTGCTGGGGGTTCCATGCTGTATTTCCTCCCTTCAGCCTCGTGGCTTCCAGGATCCTACGAGGTAGCTTCATAGGGCAGACATAAGGTATCTTGCGAACGACAGAAGTCGCAGACGATATAGAATTCTCACAAACATTGACCATGCCTCTTTCCAAGCGAGCAAACACCAAAGTCCCTTATTTACACTTCTCCCCAGAGCAGACTTCGTTCCCACGCAAAAAGCTGTACAAGTACAAAACACGATAACTCTCCCATTGCGACTTGAATTTTGATTCTCAAGATCCTGAAGCATACTATACATGGAGTCGCTGGAAGAGTCCGATCTGCCAGATGCGGCGAGTCTTCGTCAACGGGTTGTGCTGAGATGCGTACCATGTGGAGAGGCCAAAATGACCTGCATACATCTTGATGGCCGTGGAAATGTGCTTGGGAGCGTCAAACGCTACTTTGATCCGGTTACCAAGCATCCGAGATTGAGGGAGGTCAGGCAATTTGCCATGACAGAAGCCGACCGCCTGATATTCAAGGTAAGTTCTTTTCGGTATTTTCAGCCTTCTGCCAAGGATTCTCAAATTAACGTAACCCTGTCCAAGCCCAACAACTCTCCGCTTCCACTAACTCCTCCGCAAGTCGCAACTCCAACAAATCGCTCACCATTCGTAGTCAATCCTCACGACCGCTCGAACCATCCTCCACACATACCGTATTTTCCTCCTCCACCAAACTCACACCACCGGCCAGTGGAGACTCCATCTTCGCGCCTCCCGCAAAGCCACAAAGAAGTTCATTTCTCCATACCACCACGCACAACTACTCCTCCGCCTCGCATAATCTCTACAAGTGGCCGCCGACCAACCACACCAGAACTGCTCAGGGTCTTGTACCCCGTACTGCGCTTCAACGCCATGACCTCCCCCAACCCCATGGACGGTCCAAACGGCATCTCCACTCCACCAAGCAATACCCAGAACACCGCCCTCGGAAACCCCTCACCACCTACAACCCAAACCTCCACAATTGCAGATGCGGCAACGCCTTCAATTGCAGCAAATGGTCAATTACCAGCTGAACCAGCATTATCATTCAAGGATGACGGGTTATCTACCAAGCGACCCCGCGATGCGCGATTGATTCATTTATTGCTCGCGGCGCAAGGTGTGCAGAGTTATCAGGAGAGGGTCCCGCTTATGATTATGGATTTCGCATATAGGTATACCAGTGGCATACTGAGTGATGCTATGGCACTTACAGCGGATGGGTATGGTATGCCACCATCCGGACGCACCGCCGCGCAAGAGGGGACAGTCACTCTCAGCAATTTGCGCTTGAGTATCGGGTCACGACAACACTACCAATTCCAACCTAGTCTGCCTAAGGAGGTCTTACTGGAGTTGGCGCAAGAGAAGAATAGGGTCACGTTACCAAAGCCAGATAGGGAGTTTGGGATTAGATTGCCGCCTGAGAGGTATACTTTCACGGGGAGTGGATGGGGCTTGAAGGAGGAGTGGGAGAGTGAGGATGACGGGGAAGAGGCTGAGGAGGATATGGTTATGGGAGATGTAGAGGGTGGGACTGCGGAGCAGGAAGAGTTCAATCAAGAGGAGTTCGAGGAGGTTATGGGTGGTGGTGGTGGTGGTGGTGGTGGTGATAGTGCCATGGCTGACGCTTAAGATGGGCAATCTTCTCACGAATTTGTTGCGCTGCTGTTTACGATTGGGATTTCGTTAGGTCTCCAGGTCAATTTTCTTCGGGATACGGAAAGAGGGCATATGGCGTAACGGGGAGCGGAATGCATTTACAGGCGGTTTTCCATTACTTTCGGCGAAAAGCTGTACTACTACTACTACTATATTTACAGACATCCTTGAGATAGGAACCGGGAGCGCTTCAATCAAGCAGCTCATCAATTGCACCATCAATCCAAAAAAAAAAAAAAGCAGAGATGTTCTATACCATTCCCATAACAATGCAAAACATTCAATCCAGAAACAAAGTAAACGCCCTCGCTAATGCAGTCAAAACCCACGACATATACACAATACTACACTATTTCCCTTCCACCACCCCACTCCCACTCCCATTCCTCTTCCTATCCCTCTCCAAAATCTTCCGCCCCTGCTCATCAAGACCCCACCACTCCCTGTGAAAAGCTTCTTGCTCCTTCCTCCTCGTCTCCTTATCCTCCCTCTCCTTCTTCCGCACATCCCTCGTTGCGAACCATTCCTCCCGAGCTCGGTCTTGCTCGTCTTGCGTGGCGTACTGCACCATGCATGAATTCATGGCGCGGCGTTGGGGTCGGCATACAAAGGTTGCGGTGAAGGTTTTGTTGAGGGCGCAGGTTGCGAATTCTATGGGGATTTTTGGTGTCAGAGGAAAGTGCAGATTTGGGGAGGGGGTATGGAGGAAGAAGATGGGATGGAAGGTACCTACCTCTTATTTCATCGGCGCATTTCGTCCTCACGCGCTTGTAGTATATATCTCTTACTTGCTGTTCCTGTCCCGCGGAGAGTGGTAATGGATTTCGTGATGGTAAAGGCGTTGCTATTGAATTGGGCGATTGACCAGGCAATGGCGTTGCAGTAGCCATCATAGTCACAGCTGCAAAAAAAGAAACAGCTCTCACAATCGTAGGATGGGTGCAATTGAACGTATTCTTATGTGGTCAATACTCCCGTCAAGTCGTCGTGGTTGATCTGATATTGGCAAACCTGAGGCATCACTTCCGCCTCAAGAACTTTTGGCTTACTCCTGAATTGTGGTTGCACAGCTGCTCTCCGCATCTCCTCCGTGTCCTTTTGCAAGAAAGACGATAACATCACTCTCTAAAGCTTTGCGCAATAATACAACACTCATTTTAACATTCCACAATCAAAAATGGTACATCCAATACCAGCCATCAGACTCAATTACTAAACTAACAATACTCCCCCATTAGCTCGACCGCCTCGTCGGCCTCGCAATGCTCATCGTAGCCACAACAGTATTCTCCTACTACACAATATGGACACTCCTAATGGTTCGTATTATCCCAACCCAACATACCACCACTCTCATCTTAATATCATACTATTGCTAATATATTTCTCTCCACAGCCCTTTGTTGACGAAGACCACTTCCTCCAATCCCTCTTTCCTCCACGTGTATGGGCAATTCGCATCCCGGTTATTTTGATACTACTTGCGTCAGCGGTGGTGGGTTCCTTTTTGAGTGTGGTCATGATTAGGAGTAACAGGAAGAAGGCGCTCAAGGCTAAGCAGGGTAAAAAGGCGTCGTAGGGGTTGGCATTGGGATGGTGTTCTTTTTTGAAAGGTATAGGGGATATGGGAGTTTGTAATGGTATGGTTGTGTGATAGCATAGTAGGATATCGATCACGTTCTAGTGCTGTTGAAAACAGTCTTGGGCCATTTACCAGGGGGAAAAGCCTCATGTGGATTTTGGCGTTGGGAGCTACCATACAGCAGTAATCATTCTACTCTCATCCCGACCAAAGTCGATCGAATCAATCTTCACCCCTCTTATAATCTACACTTATATCCCATCTCATTCGCCAAGGATGCAGAACCGAGTCGTCCCTAACCCCATCCAAGCTCCCCGTTCGGCTGTGCCCTAATCCCAATATCCACAATCCTTCCAAATACAAAAACAGGCACACCTCCAACCGCCAAGCCGTCCTCCCCTCAAATAAACAGCCCACACTCGTAACCCACATCTAAACAGATAGGAAGCCGCACCGCTTTGGTACTAAACCCTTGTGCAGATCTGGGTTTGGCACTGTGGCATTTCAGCGTTGACCACTTGGAGCTGAAGGGTTTAATATTGTTCTTGATTATAGGAGAGTGATTTGGTAGAGTGGAAAGTGTGTATATTAATAGGATTTGAAGGGACCTCGTTCGGATTGTGTGAGGAGGTTTAAGGGAGGGGAAACTTGGGGGGATATTGAGATATAGGTAAGTGTGGGTGAGGCACTTTCTGTGAGTCGTTTTGAAAGTCTTCTACTTTTTCTCCCTTTGGTCTTTTGGTCTTAATGTAGTCAGCCACGTTCGTTCTTACTCGAAATGTATATCACACTCTTTCTCTCGAGTTTTTTCCTACTTACTCCCCTCACTATTTCACTACCGCAAGCACCGCCAGAATCGACGATTGGATATATCCCCAAATCAATATGTCCATGTTATACTTCTACGATAACTGCGTATCAATCTTGTGTTGGGGGTTGTAGGCCTCCACGGCCTTGTGTGGGGACGACAACCGTTTTCGAGCCGCTGCCGAATCCGCAGGACTGTCCTGTTACGCCTACGGTTAGGGTCACGAAGCCGTGTTCCTGTCCTGGGTGTGCGCCCATTGTAGTACGTCTTCTTTCCTTGATTGGATTGTGAAGTGTCCGTGGATGGGAATCAAATCGCAAGGGAAAATATAGCTCCCATTTCTTCTACGGAAAAGAATGGCGTGTCTAATGAAATGAATGGAACTAATCAAAATCTAGACACTCACGTCCCTCGCAATGGATAAATGCCAAACCACCCTAGGAACAGCAGGCGGAGATTACTGGATGGGCGTACCATACACGCAATCGCAAGCCTACCAACCAGCAGCAACACCAATACTAGATAGATCTGGGCTCGCCCCACGCCCTACACGGCCTGCGCCAAGTGACCAGTGGTCTCGATCGTGGGGATCAGGTCCCGCTGTCGTAACCCCAGAGGGCTGTCACTACATGGGCAATCCAGCCAATCCTACTCTTTTCTGTCCTATTGCTACAGTTCCAGGTGGTAGCAGTGCTGTGACTGTCATGCCTACTTTTATGGGAAGCGCGGGCGAGCCGACAGTGACGCCTGATATCATTGTGACAGCGCCGCTTGATTCATGGAGTAGTAGTCTTTCATGGCCTGCGGGAGTGCCGGTATGGTCGGATGGACCTGGTTTAGCAGAGACTTATACACCATTTACTTCATCCCCCGTGGTGGATGCACCCCCTGTGTGGAGTGATGGTCCTGATGTTTCTCTGGGTGGTTTATCCTCCCTCGAAATAGGCCCCTCGGAGATTAGTTCTCCTGCGTCCTCACGTTATACGAATATACCATATACCGACACAGCACTACCGCCCTTGACAACTGTCACGCCCCGGTCCCAAGGAACTGCATGGCCACAAGGAGCATCGTGGACACCGGTTTCATCTTGGGTGGCTTCTTCGACGCAGTCGTCTTTGAGGGAAACGGCGCGTTCTTCACCCTCGATAGTGGAAACACCGTGGATTGATACCGGTGCCGCACCGCGGCCCACATCTACCACGACTATTACATCAAGCTCTACGAGTACTAGTGCTTCAACAACTGTAACGACACTTTACTCGCAACCGGTTGTAGCACCGAAGGGGCCGTATATGAGTGCCGCCTCTTCAGCGGTGGTGCCATCAAGACCCGGGAGTACGCATCCTGCTAACCCCGCGTATGCAAGTACTAGCACCAGTACCATTACTCTAAATTCTCCACCGCAATCGCCATTGCTATCGCCTTCGTCCACATCCTCAATAGGACCGTTGATTAGTGTCAGTACTTCAACACTTTCGAGTCTGTCAGTTGTTGTACCGGGTAGTACACGTCCCCGTGTTCCCCCATTTTCAAGTGCAACGAGTCCGCAAATACCTGCACCATACACGCCCACACCATACACGCCCACGCCATATACATATACATACACACCATCACCACGTCCATTAACAAGCTCAAGCTCAAGCTCAAGCTTAAGCATTAGCTTAGCCTCAAGTCTCAGCCTCTCTTGCGTGTCGACTGCGACGAACTCGGTGGGCGAATCGGGTTGTATGGCTTGGACGTTGTATCCCTCGAGCTCCTCTACTCGGAGGATCAGTACTAGTACGACGTTGTCGGTTCAATCTACTACATCTTCGCCGATTCAGTTAACTCCATCTTCCTCAGTTCAATCTACCGCATCGTCGCCGATCCAATCTACCGCGACTCGGCCCCTCCCTTCCACTTCTTTACCCGTGAATCCTCAGACATGGTCGACATCTCAACCACTACCCTCACCTAAAACATTGCCCACTCCACAAACCCAACCCTCCCCCAAGACCATCCCGTTCCCTCAAACTTGGCCAGCCCAACCGCAAGGATCCTGGCCAACCCCGCGCCCTCAACCACCAATACCTAAATCAGCACCAGCGCCCAGACCAACTCAACCAGCCAATCCATTCTCACCACCACAAGATCCAGATTACAACAACGATTTCGACCCATACGCAAGTCCCTACTGGTCGAGATGGGATCCCCCCAACCAAGTCCAACCACGTCCGACGCAACCACCACGTCCAACTCAGCCACCACGTCCTCTAAATGAAGAGGAAGACGAGGAGGATGGGATTAGAAGACCTGGAGTTTTGGGAGGTAGGGTGAGGCCTAGACGGAGACAGGAAGGACGACCTCCGCCTCCATCATCAGAGCTGCCGGAGTGGCCGCTTAGCAGTTATAGTGCTGGGGTGGTGTATAGTACGTTCTGTGAGGGGAGATATACTCTTCCTGTGCCGCAGAGACCGAGGGATTGTATGTGAGGCGCATGTTATGAAGGGGATGAGAAGAGATATATGGACCGACGAGCACAGGAAGACGAACACAAGGTTGGGTGAAGAGACGATATGGTTAGGCAATCATGCAGATGGAGACAGGATGAGGCTGATGAGAAAGAAAGTGTTGCGAGAGAATCCTGCGAAAGAAGATGAACCTTTTGCTTCATATATTGTATATATTCGTAATCAGAGTCTGCAGTGTCCATTTAATCTAATACGAATAAGCTTGAACCAGCTGGATGAAAGCGAAAGGGCCCTAGTCGGACGTATGTGACAGAGTCACTTCACTAGGCTTGGAAGATATGTGATGCGACATAGAAACGGTATAAAGTTCGAGGAGAATGATCGATTCATGTATTACTATTTTAAGCCTAGCGTGCATAAATATAGCCTTGGCGTACTTTCATTACGCCTGAACTTTTTTCTCAAAAGTCTACGACGAAGAGACACGCGCCAACTCACCGTTCTCGTCCCACACCCTCCTTGTTCCAGCTTTCTCTTTTCCACTGGAGAGCTTGCCATCTTATTAATAATCATAGATGAGACGGTTCCGGATACCCCAATGGAGAGGACAATTCCTCTCCCAAAGACCGTCACGCACCTCATCTTGTCCCTATATACACCAATTTCATAGCCACCGGCCAAACTCAACGCAAGCCTCCCAATTCTCCTCGTCACCATTCGTATACCAAGATAAACCTTCTCCCTCAGAATTCTCACCGCCACAACCACAACCACAACAGAGAAAGAAATCAGTACCCCTAGAATCATTACCATCAGCTCCCGTCTCCGCCTCCCTAAAATCAGCAAAACTCGCCGCTTTACACGCTCGATTATCATTGCCCCGAAGATTTCCATTGGAAACATTAGCGAGGACACTGGTCGATTCGACGGCAGATCAAAATGTAGCGTTGAACAACAGCGCGCTCGCGACGTTAGGGTCTGACATCTTGGGCAATTACATGGCCGAACATTTAATATGCCATTACCCGCGAATACCAATGGATGTATTGTTTGCAGCCCAGGAAGCATATGTCGGCCCCAAAGCATTGGCTACCATAACAAAAGAATGGGGTGTAGAATATGCTGCTGAACCGGGTGGAGAAGTCGATCCCGGCATACTGCAATTTCGTCGCATGCAACCTGGAGAGGATCCCGATGAGGTGGCAGATGGGACATCACAGAAGGGTGTTACGGGGAGGAATGATAGACCGGGTTATAGACGGGGTATAAGTTCGAGGGTTGTGTATGATGATCAATTCGGCGAGTTGAGACGACCGGCTTTTGGAGAGGATAACGCTGCGTTACCTGTCACGACTGCACAGGATGCATCCACCAAATTTGTACGGGCACTCATGGGAGCGATATTCCTGCACACGGGTCGAGTCGCTACGAAAAAGTTCTTCACGAATCATTTTCTGTCAAGGTCGCTCAACCTTTCGCAACTTTTCGATTTCAGATATCCGACACGGGATTTGTCACGGTTATGTTTAAGAGAAGGATTTGAACCGCCAGTGGCGAGATTGATCAGTGAGACTGGTCGCGAGAGTGCACATCCTGTTTTTCTCGTAGGCGTCTTCTCCGGCTTGGACAAACTTGGTGAAGCTGCTGGTGGAAATTTGGACGAGGCAAGAAATCGAGCTTGCACGGCTGCGTTGAAGGGCTGGTACTTGTACAGCCCGATGGATGTGGTCGTGCCCAGCGAGGTGGAAATGGGTGACCCAACCAACAAGTGGAAAGCGAATATGGTGGATCCAGGAGAAGTCATCACTTAAGGAGCTTGGAGATAATTGTTATTTCAATCGCATCTATCGAGGGAATGGCGTCGTCGCATAGAAATGGGGGAATTCGTTATTACTTTTTTCACTTCTGTATGTAAATTAGACAGGACGCCCCTCTCCGCTTTCATCGCAACTGGAGTTGGATTTGTACAGGGTGGGAGCATTGACCAGACTATGCAGTGGAGGCGGTGTGTATCATATTTGTAAAGGTATAAGTCTGTTTGTTTGATAACGTAGCTTCATTGGGCGGAGTACTTGTGTCTACAGCATTTGGCCAGGAAGGAGAAATATTGAAAGACATTTATATCACATAGTGCTCAATCATGGGACATCATGCAAAAGATGGAATGAGACTCTTCCGAATTACGCCAACGGCTGAATGCATTATACTCCTACAGTTGATACTAATTAAGGAAAGCAGAAAACCACAACGAGAGAATTGAAAAACACCAACAACTCGTACAGAGTCCACAACAAATCCTCACTCACCTCACCCAACATTCTCACACCGCTTCCCCTTCAACCCCACAACCGGAAACCCCTTGATCGCATGCGCCGGATCCCTACACTTCTTATAAGCCCACGAACACCTCTCCCCAAACCCTTTCTTCAACGCCTCCCCCAACCCTAACCACACACTCTCCTTCGGCGCCTTCACCCACGGACTCCCCGCCTGAGGTACACCCCACCTCGTAGCCACCCTCCCTCCCACAAGAGTCTTCACCCTAAACCCTTTCTCCGAATCCACACCCCTCCACCCACCGCGCCTGTACACTTCGATAGAGTCAAAGACTATGATTCGTGTTAGGGGTTGGTATATCTTTATATTGTTTACGGAGGATTCGGATAGAGATGGGTGGGATGGGTGTGGTGATGTCCATGTGGGGAGGTTTTCCTTTGATTGGAAGGAGGCGCCGAAGGTGGGTGTGAAGAATGTGGGTGCGCTTAAGTTGGTGGAGGAGGATGGTGGTGAGAGGGAGAAAAGTTCGTCTTTGAAGGTGTTGGTTACGAAGTAAATTGCTGTGGGGTCGAGGCGCATTGATAGGGAGAGGGATGCTGCGTTTGACATTATACTTCGTAGGAATTTGTCGTGGATGGAGGGGCAGTCCTTCATTGAGGGTTCCGCGGGGTAGTATTTGGAGAGGCAGTCTGGGCAGGCGGGGCCGGGGTGCTGCCATTTTGGTTCTACTGTTCGCAGTTGGAGGGGAGAGAGGAGGGTGATGAGGTTGGCGGTCAGGTTGTCGACGGAGGAGTCAAAGTTGTGGGGGTAGTCGTACCCGCCTTGTTGGTTAGCGAGACGTTGTTGTATAAGATTGCCGCGGTATTCTGTCCTTGCGAATCCTATATTGACAAAGTCAGCAGCTGGTTCTCCTATTTCGCACAGTGTACATAAGAGGTAAAAGAGGAACTTACCATCCCACTCCGCTTGCTCAATCTCCGCCCGATGCAGTTCCTCAAGAAAAGCATCCGTCCCCCCAAAACACAAACTCGCAAATACCAACTCCCGTAAAGCCTTCCAGATAATACCAGTTACAAGCCCAACCTGCAACTCACCATCCAAGAACAATTCCTCCCACCCTGCCACACCCGTAGGTCCCCCATCAGCAATCCAATTCGCGTACCTCACAAACTCCGGTGACAAGCTATCCCTCACGTACTGTAAATACCCGAATACATCCGTACTTTCTTCGTCAGTATGTTGACAATAAGTAGCAGAGTAGTAATTCTGCGCAAATACGATTATAGAATCGAAGAGTTGGTCTAGGTGAACAGCGAATATATTATCGGAGGTGTTGTAAAACAAATCAGCACGATAGTCGTGCGATCCTGTTGTTTTGCTTATGGGGCAGGGAATAGAGTAGCCTTCAGTTCCTAGGGCTGGGTCGACTTTGTGCACTTTATCCCATTTGCGGTGAGGTGGGGGAAATTGCCTAGGGTGATGTGGTTGCTTTGCAGAGAAGAAGCCATCGTTCACGACGAGTGGTGGGCGTGAAGAGCTCGATGCGGTTTTGGGAATCGGCTTTGTGACGCGACCATTCTGAACTTTATCCTTTAAATTTTTGCGTGGGGGCAGTGTTGTGCTGCTGGATGGTGGAGTTGGAAGTGGTACCGGCTTGGATGGCTTCTTGGGTGCGGAAGCTTTGCCGGTGAGTTTTAAAACTGGATTTGTTGTGGTGGATGTATCTGGGCTGTAGTGGGCTTGGAATTTCACGAATTTGTGTGCTTGGGTTTGTGTTACTGAGCGAGGGGTGACATCTTTTGCAGCGGTTGTGCCTTTTGTAAGGCGAGGAGTCGCTTTGGTAACACCGGTGGGTTTGGCCCCTTTGCTCGCAGTAGAAGCTTTTCTCACTTCACTGGCTGCGGTAGCGGAAGCCTTCCTCCCTTTCTTTGGGGATTCAATAACAACTTCCGGTTCTTTGGCTGCGACAGAAGTCTTCCTTCCCTTCTTGGCCGATGTGGTGATAACTACTTCAGGCTGTTCACTAGCACGCCTTTTTTTCAAAGGAGATTGTGGCGGCGTTCTCGGCGCGGCAGGAGTAGCAGGTACAGACTCCGTTGGTGAAGGCGGATGTAAGACTTTCCCGTCGCGAAGGCTCATGCCGCTAGATTTACTGCTTTTGCGTGATTTAGCACTTGTGGTGCTGTTTTTGCGAGATGATTTAGAGGTAGCGGATTTGTTTGAGGCATTGCTGGGTTTTCGCGCCGCCATATTGAGAGCAAGGTCGATGGATTGGGATGAGAGGAATCAATAGAAAGTCTGTCCTAGGAAGCTGAAAATCTAAGTAGGCAGATTGGATTTACAAACTTTGGATTGTGAATGAACTTTTTGAGGAGAAAAGGAAAAAAATGAGAAAATAGAGCATTGTTTATGAGCTAAAAAGGCAAAAACAAAAGGCGGGATCGGATTGCACATTCCATGCAGAGGGGGGTTGGCTGGGCTGGTTGAGGAATGCAAAAGGACTTAGACAGACACCATGTTGCTAAGGTAGGTATATATCACTACCCCTATTTCGACAAACAGTCTTGTCAAGCCTTGCCAATCTAATATTTTCATGAAGAGATGTTAAGCAAATACAATCCTACCACCAGTAGTAACAAGCCAGGCCTCGACAAACTCAATAATCCCGCGCCCGAAGATGAAGGACTCGACTGTGAAGAAGAAAACGTTAAACCAGAGGAAATAATAGAACTCGCAATCCCCGACGTACTCCCTCTAGTAAAGGTAGAAGTAGTCGTCGAAATATTGCCGTCCGAGGAAATGCTCACAGCTTGAGAATTTATAGAGCTTGCCCCCGAAGTAGTTGCATTGTTTGTTGGAGTCGCTGTGTACGGTCCGTGAAACATGGAGGCGCTAGTTGTGAGGTTTGCTGCAGAAGTTCTGGTTAGAAGAGAAAGTCAAAGTATTTATACATGGTCCTGAAATTTTGCGCATCCTGCTGTGTAGAGATTGCAGTGGTTGAAGTGGATGCAATTGCTAAGCAGCAATTGCAGTAGGCTTGGTAAGAAAGGCCAATGGCTTGCCTGAGACCGTAGTCGAGACTTGCACAAGTAATTCCCCTGCGCAGTTACAGAATTAGCTTTTATCGTAAAGTTTGTTATGGACTTGGTATGTTTCAAAGATGCACCGCCAAAACATTAATTTTTGGGAAAACGGAATTCGAGGTGGGGAAAAAGTATGTACCATTTTGTTGAGTGCTCCAGGCCTGCACCTCGGGAAAGTAACCCGTACAAAATGCACCACAAGGACAACAGGCTGCACCCGTCCCTATAGGCATAGTCTTTGCCGTTGCGCCAGCAGTACAGCATCTACGAGAACACGGAGCTGTCAGTGGCAATGCGACAACATGCAGAAGCATCTAAATAAAACGTACCCAAGATCGCTGACTTTATTGTACTCGATACCCCTAGCGGCATTGTTCGAAGGGCATGCTCCATTCGAGAGTGTCAAGGCTGGGACGTAAGCAATCGTAGTCGTGATTGCCTGGATGCAAAACACTTCTTCTTGAGATCGCACTGCCTGCGAGAAGCACAATAGCAGGAGGAAGAAAGAAAATGGGCCCTTCATCACGAAATCTTTGATAGAGTAAGAAAAGAATCGTAGAAGAGGAAGTGAGTTGTCGTCCAAATAGTGTGGTGTTGGGGGAAGCAAAGGTCGAATTGTGGTTGGTTGATAATTTGGTTGTCTGAAGTCTATTGGTGCTGATGATGATCGTCACTGCAGGTTGAGTGTTGTAAGCAGGAGGGGAGTGACGATGCAGGAAACTTTGGCAGGAGCTACCCTGCGTTGTACTTATAAGAATGGGAGATATCAGTGAAAGACCTGGATCCTTAGGCGGGTTCACCGAGGGCGTCAAAATGTGCAGCTGTACCGTTGGCGGTAATAAATTTGACGTCTATGTGTGTCGTGCATGGCATGTTTTGAAACGAGCTGCAACGCAGCAAACGAAAAGTTCGGACAGGTCTGGGCTAGGAAAAAATCTGGACATGTCAATTCAAGGCTTATCTTGTGCTACTCTGCTTTCCTAATTCTGTATAAGCAAGCGAAGAGTGCAGGCTGATATTGAATTTGCCACGAGACAAAGTGGAGCAGGGTGAGAAAGTTCTTCCTTTTCGGATGTAATTCAACACTTGAGTCGCACAGTACCAGTCGCCTCATGACATCCGTCTGCATGCATACATGCTCCAAAAACCATCCCCACTCCCGAGAGTATTTCCGATCTTCGAAAATCAAGCAGAATCAAGTCATCGTTATGCTCGTTACACTACCAACACTGTTCTCGCAATACCGAAGGCAAATGAGTGTCAAGATCGGTGTGTGGCCATTTGCAGAAGAAAGTAGTTGGGTTTTAACTTTTTATGGACCTGTACTACCATCGTGCACTCCTGTTTCGGAGGCGTAGTTGTACGGGCGCAGGACATTTTCCGGGGATTGTTACGAGGGCCCTGAACAGGCGAGCTAGACCGCCTCGGCGAAAAATCCGATCGTGAGATGGTCCGGACGAAGGTGGTCTGTCGTGCTACAGTCGACTTTCCAACCTCAATGCCACCTTCCGATTTCGAATGCTAATACCCCCTAAGGTTGTTCCATCCTGGGCCTAATCATTTTTGAGAATTTTTGAGAACCAAAGATAGGGGTGTTATTTCCCACAGCTCAAATAGGTCAGAGCAAGGATAATGTATCCCAATATCAGACGTTAGGTAATACCTGGTTGGACATAAAGATGTCCAAATGATTTGGAAAATCCGAATCCGAAGCCATGTCCTGGTTTCAATGGACTTGAGGCAGTGATATGTATGTACTACCATCGAACCTCTGACTAATCGTCGTCCGCACCTCGTCGGAGCAAAGCTTCGATTTCAGCTGGATCGTCCTTGCGAAGTTGCCGCTGCTGCTTTCTCCCACGCCTGGAATATCGGCCACCCTCTCGTATCTCCCTGACTTCTTCTCCAAACATAGATGAGAGAACCTGTTCCCCAAAGCCCAACGGACTGACTTGTGAAATTGAATATGCTGGTGGTGTATCTTTTGAACTACTCTTTGCTGGCTTGAAGAGTGTACCATACTGTTTTGCAACTGGATTCGGAGTTGGCTTAGCAGAATTTGCTTTATCCATCTGGGCGGATTTATGAGAAGCATGATTGTGCTTCGACAATTCGGCCTGCTCTTCTGGTATCCTTGGGAAGCTGTCTTTCCCTAATTCTTTGTGACCGCTCTTCTGAGACACCATATCTGATATCATGTTCCACGTACTTCCTCCATCGAGCTGTCCCAATGCTGGATACTGATCTGTGCTCTCTTTCCATGCCATCTCACCCTTGCCATGCTCCATCAATTCAAAATCGTTGAATATAGACCTAGGCGGCTCAGCAAACTTCAAAGGGTTCCTAGGCCTCTTTTTACTCCTCCAAAGAAACCTACTCGCTTCATCCGGGGGCTCATCATTCCAGGGATCCGGCGGGGGGTCCTTTGGTTCTGGCGTAGGATTTGCTATGACGCGATTATAAAAGTCGCGCACAGTTTCCCTATTTGCCATGTCATCTTGTCGTTGTCGCAAGATCCTGACAGGAACCTCTTCTCCTTCGTTTAGTTCACTGTATCCAAATACTGGAACTCGCCGTGCCAGATCTTGCTGTATTCTGTCCCGCGTGTCTACCGCAAAGGGTCCCCAGAACTGCGTGCGTTCATTGTAGTCTGCTTGGTGTCCCAGCCACACATCTGCTATAAGTTTGAACTCAGTTCGTTGGGGAAGAATGCTCGAGCCACTTTCCCTAGGAGTCTTAGGTTCAGAGTTGAGCTTTGGTATTGGAGGCGGATGGTCCATCAATGTGCCTGGTCGATTGAGCAGCTCTTCGCCATTGACCCGGTCGACCTCATGCGCAATTGAGGTGGTCTCATAATCATCTTCAATGTTTCCTGGACCTTCACTTAGTAATCCAGCATCCTCTTCATCCTCCTCGTATGATTGCACATTTTCGAGAGCGAATCTAAGAGGACACGCTTTGAGGAGTTCGTCGACGGACTCTTTGCTTCGGAAGATGGCTAAGGCAGAGTTGGGAGCCTTGACAAATGTATCGTGCTATCACATCATTGGTGAGGACTTTATAAAGATAATCAAAGCTTTACAACAGGAGCGATACCTTGAGATGTTTATAAGTTACAACCTCGCCAAACCTCTGAACCACCCTCAAAATCTCCCTACTCTCCGCTATATTCGCCGGCGCAGGCGCAATGCGAAGACGCACCGCATTAGAAGCGGTCCCTAAAGCTGTCCGCGGCGCCGATCTAAGCATGAAGCAATATGAATAAAGTTGTAGCTCTTCGAGTAGTCCGCGAATTGGGGGATGGAAGCTCTCCCTTCTAATCGCCAAAACCTTCCGTTAGGGCCCCACACGCTGCACAAAACCCAGCTTCTTGGGCCGCAGGATTCGACAACCATTACAACGGAATTGATCAACACTGCATAAGTTGGGAATATGATGCAGTCAAAAGATAATAATTTTGTATTTCGTAGATAAGTAAGGAGATTTTCTCGTTTTTCAAACGTACGAGTTTCAGAACCAACAATTTAAATATTGATACTCTAAACAGAGAAAAGGGAAACACATCAAACTTCGTGGCATCAAATTAAGGTTTACAATCCTCGAGACTCTTCCTCCATTTTTCAACACCACTGCGCCACCATCATCATCAAAGTTGCGATTTTCCTCGATAAAACCAAAATCTTCATCATTGCAAAAAAAGGGTATAAGCGCCGTACTAAATCGGAAAATGATATGGCAAAATCCACCCCACCAAATGACCAAACATGCAAAAGCTCCTACTGTCTCCACCTATTTGGATCGGCTTTTTGCCTTTTCTGCTTGCGTACGCGAATAGCTTTCGCCACGTAGTTCGCACTGCTGAAATCTGAAGAGCGTCGATACCCAAGCGTGTGTGCTGCGTTTAGATCTTCCATGTCATCTTCCATGTCTCCGAATCCTTCGTCTTCGGGTGGTGGTTCTTGAGATGGCGTGCACACAAGACATTGCTCTCCGGTAGTGACCATACGTTCGACCAAGGATGACAATTCGCGTGGGTGAGATGATTGGTATTGTTGAGTATTGTACTGCTGCCTTTGAGTGCGAGTGGCGATTGTATGTGGGCAGGTGTATGAGTCGTATTGTGGTTGCTGGTAATATGCTTGTTGTGATGTTTGCTGATATTGATGCGACATTGGTGTGTAACTTGCTGTAGAATTATTAAAGTCGTGTTGCTGAATCGATTGCTGGCTGAATCGGTGGGCGAGATTGCTTAGATCCGAAGTCGATTGTTGTGTCGTGTAGGTATACTGAGGAGCGACGGTTCCTGTACGATTATACGGTTGAGTATTCTGTCTTGCGGATGTTGGCAGAGAAAATTGGTGTAACCGGTATTCCGAATTGGTAGCCATGACGAAGAAGGGTGGTAACAACGGCAATGTGTTTTCGTGAGACAAAAGGTTGAACGGAAAACGAGCAGGACCAGATTCCCCGCGATATGGTTGAGGCTCTGAATATATACGAGCTATTTCCAGGCACGGCAGGACTTGGAAGGTGTGGAAATTCGATAGGCTGGCCCTGCCATAAATAGAGTCCCAGATGTCAGAGATGGAGAAGAAATCTGGAGGAGTAAAAGCAGCAGTGGAGAATGAGCAGAGGGAAGATATCCCAGCTTTCTGGGATTTTCTGAGCTTGGGCTTTTGCCGGACGGGCGTTTGGCGCCAGGCTTATGGACCAGCTCTTGAGTGGTCAAACTTTGAGACAGCCCTGCATGAAATTTACCCGAGTCCCAATTTGGTTCATTTGGAGCGGTCATGTCATCAGCGGTGGGGAGAGGTGAGATTCTTGCTTCCTGCTTCGCGACTATCTTCTAGCTCCCAGGACTCACTGTGTAGACTGCTATCATCGTGAGTTGACAACTCCTCATACATCGTCTATAGAGTGATATAGAGTGATACAACCACTACGTGTCTCTAATAGTAGGCGTTGGGGTGCATTTACAAGGGACACGGGATGAGCCGTTTGGCTGGAGCTGAAACCCGATTCCGCCGACAGCTCAACCAACAGCAAACATGCAAAAGAGCTCTCCCTGCCTGCGCTGTTGCTGCGTTATTTTATCACTGCGAGTTCGGGCCTCGTCAAGCTGACTACAAATGGAAGTTCCAGCATGTTGGGATTTTGCCACTGAACTTTAGTACGTCTCCGCTTTAAGCGCCCGCAACGAAGATCTGGACCGTTTGCGGCTCAGCACGCTGTACAACTCACGGATGAATTAGTTTTTATAGGGAGAGAAGTTTGCCTGGGATATAGGAACACGAGAAAGGTTGGTCAAAATGTGTAGAGGCTGCTGCATGCAGTAATCCCGAGAGTGCCTATAGTTTGGTCTATTTCAATCTGGACTTTCGGCAGTTAGCAATCGATTATCCCATTGGGTTAAGATACGAAGAACCGTTGACAAGAAGCGAGTTTGAAGCAAAAACAACAAACGACTGTTCCACTGTTATTACAGTTCCAACATGGCAATCACAACTCCAGCATGGGCGTCGCTTTTTGTGAAACAATTTTGCGGCTAGGTCACTACAGTCCCCTCCCACATCCGGTGGTTAGGTCTACGCCTTTTACTAGGGATACGAAACGTATGTACGACCTGATAAGGATATCTGGTTGGTCAATTCTATTGAATAGAGAGGATTTCCACGTTCAAGCCTCGCGGGTACTTACTGTGGGATGGGAGGAGACTGTAAATCGCAAATCCTTTCCACGTGTGTAAAAAGATCTTGACAGCCCGAAACACGTTTTCGGCGTTCAAGTTGCTGCCGCTCGCCTCAGACGCGAATCTAATAATATAGACTCCTGAATCTTAATCGATAGAAGAAGACTCAATCGTTAAGTATCTAGGTAATAAGAATAGCGCTTAAGAATCTTATTATATTTATAGACTTATATTTTGCGTAAGTATATATTTTAATCTTATCTAAGATATTTGTCTATATTAATAGTTCCTTCTCTCTAGCCTTAGTAAGTAGCCTATTTATAGGTTTACGTAAAACTTATAGTTAATAGCTCTCAAGCTAATTTTTTCTATACTTATAAAACTATAGGCAATCGTATATTATGTAGGCAATTTTAGTAAACTAACTATCGAGAATTCTTATCTTTAGAATTCTTATTTCTAGAATTCTTATCTCTAGAATTAAGTTTAGGTATTATAGTTAATAGTTTAATTGGTACTGAAGTTAAGTGTATAGAACTGGTTATTAAGGTGGCTGGGCTAATAAGACCGTGGCGGTCACCTGCAAGGGTGACGAATTTTCATAAAATGTTAAAAAAGTCACGGGTACCTGGATCGCCGATCGATCATCTTTCTCCGATTATGTACCCTTCTTCTGTCTCCACATAGCCGCGCGGTTTGAAAGAGTCCGTTCGCTGGCTTTGGAGATCACGTGCCTCGTGCACGAGCTTCTGCTAGCGGTATTGGTGGCTGATACTACCGAGTGCTTCAATATTTTTTGGCGATTATATTTGCTGATTTGCTGAAAGAGAGTATCATCAACCCTGCTGTGTGGTGTGTATCGTTAGAGATCGTTAGAAGCCTAAAAAGAGGGGAACTGTGAAATGATAGACTGCTATACACAGTGGAGACGGATCACAACTCCGGGATGAAAGCGTATGTTCTGGGTCAGGCTTCGTTTATTGCGAAAGAAATATGTGCGATGAACGCCAGCGTCATGAAAAAAACTCCCCGAATTATCTATTTGAAAGGACTTTGAATCCCGTTACCATGTCCCCCTAGCCATCGCCTACTGACCAAGCGTGAAATCAGAATGAATATCTACCATCAGCACCAGGTATACACTCAAAGAAATCTGCCAATTTACCCCTTAACCATTCCTCCTCACCAACTCTAAATCCTCCTCCCTCTTTCCCAATCCGCAGGAAAAACTCATCCATCCGCGTCCTAGGCATTATCTGTGTTAGGATAATCTTCAAAATCTGCGTAATTTCATGAGGACCGTCCAAAGCCTGGCATATCCGGTACCACAAATGAGATTTCCCAGTGAATCTACAGTCACCTTTCCCCTCGCAAATCTCACTCATGAAATTCGCATATGCTTTGCGATAGCGTTCATAGTCGTGCTCGTCGTCGATGTCGGAACCACCCTCGCGTTGATAGTTGTACGCGTAATCATGGCTCAAGAAGTAAGGTAGGCATGCCCACCCTCTTACACGGCAGCGGGTTCCGACTTCATCCCAATCGAGAAGGCCGGTGATGTTTCCTTCTTTGTCGACGAGGATGTTTTGCCAATTGAAGTCTGGAGGAGCGATACAGAAAGTTTCGATCTCTTTCCTGCAGGCCTCACCTTCTTTCTGTGCACGAGGTTCAACACTAATAGGCTCACGATTCTCGTCTCCAGGACGTTCGTGTCGAACTAGCCTGATCGTATTGGTCCGCGCCGGTGGATCTCCACAACCTCGGAATGGGAAGCAATCAACAATAATGTCCAGTATCACCTTTGATGCCCGTGTAGTGATAGTAAATGGCTCATACATCGGCTGTGAACAGTCTTCAAACCATATCTCAAGTTTGTCCTTCAGAGCAGCGTGCGTATCTTGATAAGCCGGACGCCAGGTAATGACTTCATTCCCATCCTCATCTTCTTTCAAGATTTGAGGAATTGGGCCAACATAAGGAACCGCATCCGCATCTGTGTCAAAGTAAAGTAAGCCGCACATGGAAAACGTGAAAGGTGCGAACCTCGACATAGTAACAGCAAGGTTTTTCAGAATGCGCATCCGCATCTCTTCCACTGCTGGTAGGTCGCCCTCGTGGTCTGGTTCCCAGACATCGCAAATGGGCTTTCCGGGAAGGTGCTCCATTAAAATAAAAGGACGTCCAAGTAAATTCTCGCAGGTATTGCTATAGGCGAATACCTCCGGAATAGGAAGTCCAGTCACACGTCTGAGGTAATTCATCGTCAATGCTTGCGAGCGCAAGTTGAATGCCTCGGCTTCATTCCAGAACGCCTTTCTACCGCAGTCAGGGACTCGAAGGACGTATTTGGTGCCGTTGTCAAATTGTATGGCGTAAGCACAGTTGAAGCTGCCCGACTTGCGATCAAGAACCCAACACCGGTCCCCTTCGGTGGCGCAAAGGTGAAGTCTCGCAATCTGGCGTAGCTTTGATTCAGGTATGTTTCGATTAGAGGCATAGGTGTCATCCTGTTCCTTGGTGCTATCATCTTTGCGATCACCTTCAACGGTTGCTGGAACATCCTCGAGGGTTTTCGGGGTGACTGGCACTGATTGGGTAGGTAGTTTGAACCAACCAGATACTCTCAAGGGTGGGAGGAAGTCGCAATACCATAGACGGGCTTCTTTACATGGAATTTGATTTACTTCTCCATCTTGCTTGGTTGATTCGACTGCTTTACTCTCTGTAGAAGTGCTGTTGATGGCCGTTGTATCCCTTGAGTTTCGGACGTCCTCGTAAGGCTGCTCATCAGCATGAACACTTGTCGTAACTTGATCCCCGAAACTTCTTTCTCTCGACTGAGTTTTCTCGAGGCTGACGATTCGCTGGCGTTCCTTCACATGGTTATTGCTGGTCGGAGCGGTAATACTGGATTTTGAGTTGAAGAACCTATGCCTCAGGTGTAGGTAAGCCGCAACTCGATCGCGCTTACGAAGTGGATCGTTAGCGCGGTCGACACCGCCTTTGATGAGTTCGCCGGACGATCCTGAAGATGAGGGGCTACGATTCTGAGACTGGGATGAGCCGAACTGCTTCTCCAGGAGCGAAATCTTCTTGTTCTTTCGTGAGGTGTCGATTGCAAGCCTATGGCCCATACTGTAGCCTACGTTATGGTTGTGCGCCATGCAGAGAGTGTATCGACGTGTTATGATACCGACAGGGTTTGGTAAGATTTGTAGTAGGAGTATCAGTGATGTAGATGTGTTGTTGGCAGACGTTCAAAGTCTTTCTCTGATTCAGAACCCAGTGGAGGTTTCTTGTGATTTCTACTGAATCTAGCTCTTTCAAGACGTTGTGGAGTTCCACAAGGAGAATGAAACTCTTGGAAGGGACTGTTTATGAAACTGAATCGATGAGGAGATCAAGTCCGACATGCTAGCAAATGCCCTTAACCCGATGACATGGCTAGGAAAGGAAAGCGACGGAAACTGTTGAACACTTCCTCCAATTCTTATAGCCTGCGAAAGTCGACATCCACAGGCTACGGTTGTTGGGCATAAAACCTCGAAGTCGTTGAACACCATTGTTAATGGTAAATCCCTGCAGCACGATTGGGTATGGAGAAACATAAAACGAGACCTGACAAAGGAAAGAAGCACTGAGCAGGATAAAAAAAAAGAATATAGACCGCCTAGTCGAAGCGATTGATGCTATGATGGTCTCCCAATACGACCATTGAAAATCGAGTGGCGGTCGGGGCTACAATACCTACGCCCAAAGACTAGTCAATAGCATAGTGCCGTTCAAGCTTACTTAGTCGTCAACTCCTTGCTCTTCTCCAACCGTTCCACCCTCCTTTGCTGGACCCAGTCACCAAAAGGCTTCCAAATCGCCTCCTTCTCTGCAGGTTTCAAAGAAGCAGACAGACCACTCGTGCTAGTAGCAACAAACACCCGCGCCCCCACCCAGTCTTCATCATCACCGTCAACTTCCACACCCTCATCCCAAGGCAACTTCCCCATATTATGCCTCTCCTCCTGCCACCCATACGAAAACTCAGCCTTAGTAGGTTTCTTCCCATTCCTGTACTGCCAGATAGCTTCCCAAATACTCTTTCCAACAATACAAACAGCTTCCGGCTTGAACTTGTGTATCTTGTTGTCTAAGATCGGCACCCCAGCAATGACTTCTTGCTTTGCTAACTCGGCCACGTCTTTTGAGGGCCGCGAAACTATGTTCGTATTGCCCATGGCGTATAAGCGGGGAAGGTCAACATCTTCTTCTGGGCGACAGCGACGATCTGTGAGACCGGAGGAGTGAAGCAATTTCCAGAATGAGTTTGATGGGTGAGCGTAGGCGTGGCCGGAGGTGGCGGTGCGAACACCGGGGTTGAATCCAACGAACACGCATATGAGGTTTGGTTCGAGGATATCCGTCAAGGGAGATAGGTGGGCATATTTTGAAGGTGGTGCGTATTTACTGGAGGGTCTTCTCTTCTTTGCAGGCGAGGGAGACGCCTGTTCCGCGAGCTGTTTTCTCTTGGGTGTAGGTTTAGGAGTTGGTGCCACACCGCTCGGAGAAGCAGTTGTGGTTATGCCTGTATACGTAAAGTGCCGTAGCTTTCCATTGAAACTGGTAGTCTGTTGAGTAGCAGGTTCTTCTTCCGTAGCCTCATCCTGGATAGAATTTTGGTCGTATTCGAATTGTCTGTCGTTTGCTGTGGTTTTGATATCGGGAACCTGCTCTTCAGCTATTCTGGAAGCACGGGTCCGCGCCATTATCAGGATCAGTGTAACGATACACTGATAGCGATGGGAAATGCGGGGGAAGAGGAGTCATTGTAGATTTGCAGTGGTCGTTGATGTTGTCTTGTTAGTGCCTAGTCTGGAGGCGTTCCAAAAGAGGCATCCGAGCGTCAAATTTCGTGGATTTTCTTTAGGTTACAATTTACAAACAACGATAGCAATGGAATCAGTACTCTGCAGCCTGGCGGAATAATGGCCTGATTCTTGCTGCATGATTTCCTAGTCAAGAACTTCCTCCACTTTTTCGAAATTCGAAGAGGCCGGCTATACGCTCCACTCTCCACAGCCTTTGATCGGAGTCGCACAGAGAACAGGACTTATCAGTATCATTCATTCATTCCTACTTCTGATCAAGTCAAAAGAACAAGAGCTCGGAAAACCCGTTTCAAAGTAGAATTTTGAGTAGGCTGATGTGGTACATCAAATTTTATTTATTCACTTTTTACATTCCTTGCTGGAGCCGCAACAAGATGAAACACCAACATGTATTCTTTTGTGCTACGTTATTAGCACATGCCCATGGCAAATTGCATCAAATGCGACCTAATCGTGGGATTTACTTCAAGACCTAGCACCAGCATCTGCCGATACATATGTATTACAGCGTCAAACGATGGCGGATGAATGCAGTGAAGACCATCCCTTGACTGCTACGTCAATCTGACAGCAACAGAGACAGAGTATGGTTGTAGGTATAAAAGGTCTGTACTTCCTCTTACCTAGACAAGGACGACGATCATCAGGGAGATCTCTTATAAGCCAAACTCCGGTCTAAAATACCCCCCATCCTTGTATCCAATCTTCCTCTTTCTCGCCATCATGCAATTCGCAACAGCTCTCTTCACTCTTGCAGCTCTCACCTCGACGATCGCCGGCAGCCCAGTCTCTCAAAATGCAAAGATAGATTTCTTTCCCACAACATGCGATAAGTATGCTTGTGGATGGGTACGTCAAGATTCACACTTATTATTCGAGGTGCTAACTGCACGCTGTTAGTGCCACTTCTACTACGACAACAAGACGGCTCCCGATGGGACTACTTCCAAATGCTTGAAGGATGACAAGTGGAGTTCGTGGTGAGTAAATATCTTTATCTCTAAGTTGCTGTATAGTAGTGATGGATGCTGATGAATTGTGAAGCCCTTTTTGCGAGAAACAGCCTTATTGCAAGGGAGCTCCTGACTGCGCTCCGTAAGGTTCTGTGGGTGACCAGGCAGACGCCTACAAGCTACAAGGTGTAGTATTGATGCAGATGGTTCACATGGCGAGACTGCAACCAAGGCGTAGACTCTTGCCGGCTATATGGCTTAATAGTAATAAATGTTGCAATTTCTAAAGCTCCAAATGCTGTCTTTCTGCCCACGCATGATTCCACATCACATGAAAAGACAGCTTTTCGTGTAAATTCGCGTGATAAACCTAGCACTGATCAAGTTAAGACTCCCAATAATAGAATAATCTGCCCGAGGTGATAATTCAGCCTGGCTCGGTCACGTGGACCGCGCCGTGAGTCCTCAGGCAGAATATATGCCTGCTCCAGGCATCATTATCTGATTTACCGGCAACCTCCAACCAAACTTTTCTTCTCTCTAAACTGTAGGTAAATTTGTCCACGACCCGACATCAAATTCGTACAGAAGTCGAGATGCAGGTCGCTTCAGCAATTCGTCTTCCGACGCCGGAGCCTATGCTGCCAGCGTCAGTGGGCAAGCGCAAACGTTCTCCATCCTCTCGAAGTCCATCTCCACGTCGCCAACCCTCACCTCCGCGGCGCCGCTCATATTCCCCCAGTCCTGTTCGTCAAAGCTATAGAGATGCACCGCCGGCACCAGTACCATCTGGGCCTCTCCCACGTGATGTGGATCGTCAACGAGCATTAGAACGACAGCGTCAACTCGAAATGCGCCAGCGCGAGGAGAAACCTGATATCAAACCTGTGACGGAGGAACAGAAACAAGCTGCCGCGAAGAAAGAATACGATGAGCTCTTGAATAAGAGATCTGGTGGTGTTTATATTCCTCCAGCGCGTCTTCGAGCATTGCAGGCTCAAATTACAGATAAGAATAGCAAGGAGTTTCAGCGTATGGCTTGGGAAGCTCTGAAGAAATCTATCAATGGTCTTATTAACAAAGTCAATGTGTCGAATATCAAGTTCATCGTGCCGGAACTCTTTGGCGAAAATCTGGTCCGAGGGCGCGGGCTCTTTTGCAGGAGCATCATGAAAGCACAGTCTGCTTCTCTACCTTTCTCCGCTATCTTCGCCGCGAGTGCGGCTATTGTGAATACTAAGTTGCCCCAAGTTGGAGAGCTGCTTGCCAAGAGATTGGTTGTACAGTTCAGGAAGGCTTTCAAGAGAAATGACAAGACGGTGTGCATCTCAAGCACTACATTTCTTGCGCATTTGTGCAATCAGCAAGTCATCCATGAGATGTTGATTGCTCAAATCCTGCTTCTCTTACTCCATCAACCAACGGACGATAGTGTCGAGATCGCCGTCAACCTGTGCAAGGAATGCGGTCAGCACTTGGAAGAGTTCAACTCGGCTATCGCCATCGCCGTTTTTGACCAGTTTCGCTCCATCCTACACGAGTCTACCGATTTGGAGAAGAGGACACAGTACATGATTGAGGTGCTATTCCAGGTCCGCAGAGACAAATACAAGGACTACCCAGCTATCAAGGAAGAATTAGATCTCGTCGAGGAGGAGGATCAAATCACACACAAGGTTGATCTAGACGGCGAGATTGAGGTTCAGGATGGTCTCAACATCTTCAAGTTCGACGCAGACTATGAAGCCAATGAGGAGGCTTACAAGAAGCTCAAAGCCGAGATTCTCGGAGAAGCGGATGGTAGCGACGAGGACGATGAGGATGCTTCTGATGACGATTCTTCCGAGGACGAAGAAGCTCAGAAGGAACGCGCACTGGAAATCAAAGATCAAACCAACACAGATCTTGTTAACTTGCGGAGGTCTATCTATCTTACTATCAAATCTTCTGGTCTGTTTGAGGAAGCCGTGCACAAGCTCATGAAGATCAATCTACCTGCAGGGCAAGAACCGGAATTGCCGTCTATGATTATCGAGTGTTGTTCTCAAGAGCGCACCTTTGAGAAATTCTACGGTAGTATTGGCGAGCGATTTTGCAAGCTCAATCGGTTGTGGACTCAGCTTTTCGAAGAGCAGTTTGTGAAGTACTACGAAACCATCCATCGATATGAGACCAACAGGCTTCGCATCATTGCTCAATTCTTTGGACATCTCCTCTCAACGGACGCTATTGGCTGGCACGTACTATCAGTAATCCACTTGAACGAAGAGGAAACAACATCTTCTTCCCGTATCTTTATTAAGATACTCTTTGAGGAAATTGCACAAGCCATGGGCATGCAAACTTTTGCCTCGAAGTTGAGGGAGGATACATTGCAGCCCAGCTTGGACGGCATCTTCTCCAAGGACGACCCAAAGAAGACTCGCTTCTCTATCAATTTCTTCACAGCTATACAGATGGGTCCACTTACGGAAGATATGCGCGAGTATCTCAAGAATATGCCAAAGCCTGCTCCACCGCCTTTACCAGAGGCAGACTCCGAGTCAGATTCCGATACAGCATCGAGCTATTCATCTTACCGCTCTCGCTCACGCTCTCGTTCAGTGTCACGTTCGCGCTCGCGATCTCGTACACCACCGCGCCGCTCCACTGCTCGTGGTGGACGCGATCGCTCTCCGTCAGCATCGAGGTCTAGGTCTCGCTCACGGAGCCCAGCTCCCCGCCGTCGGAGTCGCTCCCCAGTCCGCTCAACTCGTGGTCGAGAGGCCAGCTATTCCAGATCTCCATCCCGTTCACGGTCCCCACCTCGCCGCAACGGCGTTGATCGAAGCAGACGTTACTCCACATCCCCATCCCGTAGTCCTTCACCACCACCACGCCGCCGTGCTCGGAGCGGCTCTTCACGCCGCAGCGTAAATCGCACGCCTCCTCGCCGTGTGCGTCCCAGGAGTATTTCCAGTGCGCGTGCGCCGAGAAATGGAGTAGGTGGTGAGCCATCTAGACGGAGAAGGAACTCTAGTTCTGTTGATGAGAGAAGGGGGGAGAGCCCACCGCCAAGGAGGAGACGCTACAGCTCTGATTCGAGGAGTCCGCCTCCGAGGAGGGGAAATGGTATTCCAACTAGGGAGAGGAGTCGTAGTCCGCCGAGGAGGAGTTGACGAATGTTAGCAACTTGGCTTTGAAGCTCGGCAAACGAAGAAAATCAGGTTTTGCAAAGGAGGATCGAGCAGTAAGGCTGGTTTTGTAGGCTTTAGTACGAGCCTTGCTTATGATATGGAAGGAGAACCGGATTGGCTTTAGTGTATAACAATTTATATTTTCAAAGTTAGGTTCGAGCTTGCGATGAGTCAATGAGGCTGATTGGGGCTTTGCATATATACTCCTAGCCTCATGCAATTACTATATGAGGCATTTTCTTATGAACATCATTCTGCTACCTCATATTCTGCCAATGTCCATCTACCTGATCATGAATACCTAATTATAAATGCCGCTAAGCTCAATTTCGTAACACATACCTCCCACCTCACACCCATACCCATTACCATAAACATGAACCCATCACATAACGACACACCCATCCCCCTCTCCACCCTCCGTAACTCCAGCGCTTTCCATCAAATCCTGAATATTCAACCCCTCATCCCTCAACTCCGTCCTAAATCTCTGCGCAAGCAAAGCCATCATACCCCTCGACAGAAAAGCGGAATCATGACTTCCACCTCTTCGCCGATCCATATCATTTTGCGTGATAATCTGGTATTCGTCCTTCATGCGTTTGCGGGAGGGAAGTGGATTCCCCCTATTGTCGCGGATGCGTGTCTGAGGACCGCGTGTCGATTGTGGAATTTTACGCGCATCATCCTCTTCATTATCTTCATCTAAAGAGGACGATGAGTTCGCTGCTGCAGGTGCTGCTGCTTGAGTAACAGGCCCATCATCTTCATCATCAGAACTAGTCTCACTAATCGGCACATTCGACGTCCCATCGAAAACAGTCAGCCCCCCACCACCAGCAGTACCAGCACCACGCCCCCTCCTCCTGTTTCCAATACTACTAAAGGTACTATGGTCGCTCCTCTCAATCCCAACACCCCTCCTCGCATTCCTCCTATCCCTAGCATCAGGACTAAACACCTTAACAGTATGATCGATCCCGCTCACCGCGAGGATATTCTCCGTCGGATGTCCCTGAATCACATTCACAACTTCATTATCCCCTTGCAATATGGTGAGGAGTTCTGTGGAAACACGATCCCATATGAATAGGTTACCGCAGTCCGAACCGGAAACGACGTATTCATCTGAGAGGCCGAAGAAGTTTACGTCTTTTGTGGTTTCGACGTTGCAGTGGCCGCGGTAGATGCGTTTGTGCGTTGTGGAGGGGATGTGTCTGCCGGCGGAGGATTTGGGGAGTGGGGCGTTGAGGAGGTGGAGAGGGGTGTTTTCGTTTTGCTCGCCATCTTCTGAGGAGGAAGATTCGTCGTCGGTGTCGAGTTCTACGTCTGTGGAGTCGAGTTCTTCTTCCTCATCATCTTCTTCTAGGGCTGAGCTGCTGATATCGTCGAGGCGCCCTTCGATGATCGCTTCTGGTGTGGCGGTATATTCTCCATATGCAGTGTCCACAAGTGCGAACGTGACATCAATAGCAGCATTCTTTAGAACTGAGCGGCATACTTGAGAACCCCAAAACATTGCTGCGGTTTCGCGGTTCTGGCTTTGGGCCGTTTCACCATCCTCACCAGCGCCAGTGTCGGCGAACTCGATATTCATAGCCGCTGCCAGAGCGCTGACAGCTTCCTTTTCGGTCCTGAACAAATGGCCCACCGCTGACGTGGTCTCATCAAGATCGTCCACGGATATATCACTGGCGAGGGCCATCAAATACGGTATCAACTGCTCTTCAATTGCGTACAGACCAGAGTCTTTTGTGATGGGACGGCGTTTGGAATTTGAACGACTTGGGTCATCGGGCTCGCAGGTGAATTCGCGAAGAACAGCTCCCACACCACTGTCCAGCCATAGTAATACCGTCTTGATGAAATCGTAACCAAACTGTTCGTGACGCTCGAGATGAAGCGAGGTCTCACGAGGTGAAGAGCGAATGATGTCGAAGTAATCTAGAAGTCTCCGCGGTCCAGCATCATGCGGTCTCCTCGACGCAACTCGGGAGACTGTCCCACACGCCTGTACAAATCGCCATGTCTTTCCTCGATCGTCTCTCAGCTTTTGCTGGAACGCAATAGCGGAGCTGGATTCAGTGATTGGGTATGACCAGTTGTGCATAATGCCATCAATTTTCTCTATGATTTTGAGTGACAATACCAGAGTCCGCTCCATGCGCTGTCGGAAAGCAGCCTTTGCTTCGTCACTAGTATTACTTTGTTGTCGCCCAGTAGGATCAAGTATTAAGCTTCGTAGCTCTTTAATTTCCTTTGCTATGCCGTTGCTAGGTTCTTCACTCCTCATGAGTTGTGAATCACTCACAGCTCCTGCAGGAAGTGGGATTTCTACATTCTCGCCGTTGTCCATGCGAAAGAGGAGCGAGAGCTCCTGGTTGCCCTGTTGGGTTTCGGCTTCTGAGCCCGAGGTTCGTGGATGAGATCCCGCTCTGTTTTCGCCTTCCTGTGAGATATCTTGTGATCCAGCTCGTGGTCTCTTACGTTTGCGGTCCTTCTCCTGTTTGGCTCGTGTTGCACGAGAACTTTCAGTAAACCCATGATGAGCTTTAGAAATAGCCGCGTCTTCTTCGTCTTGAAGGATGTTGAAGCTGTATATGAAATCGCCGCTCCAACTTACAATAATCTCATTCGGATTGGCATCGCTGATCTTACAAGCTGTGATGGTCTTTGAATCATTCCGACTCATCTTTGGTTGTCCGTGGGGCGCAAATTTGCGCACACAGCGAGTGGCAGCTTCCAAGGCACTATCGTCAGCTGAGTTTGACGGTGTCAGTAGGCCACCACGTTCTCTCAATTTGTCACGACCAAGCATCCTCCTATCATGAAGGAAGCAATGTAGATGGGTACCTCCTAGAGCGATATAGTGGGGCTGACTTGGTGAGCATGAAATGGTGTACAGATCGATGTTATATGGACTGTACGAAATCAACGGAGGCGGCACTGAGCCCGGCCGGCGATGGCCATAGCCTTTAGGATATGTAGATTCGGGCTGTCTTACGTCCCATTGTCTTACATCTCCGTCTTCTGAGCAGCTCATAAAATAGAATGGTGATGCTTCAGTGACTATTCGTTTCACTGGTCCGTTGTGGGAGCGAAAGACCTTGGCATTTGTTGAGTTTGTGGACAAGCGTTGGTGCCCTCCTCCTGAGAATGATGCCCTTTCTATATCGAATACTCGTACTTCCCGATCTCCTGCAGCTGTGACTATCGTACGATCGTTGGAATGTGGCATGAACTTGACACTGAATATGTTTCTCGTGTGACCAGTGTCTATGGTTGTGGCGAGTTCGAGTTGCTTTGTTGAGTTGTCCGGGAGATAGGAGTAGATATTGACAGCCTTATCATCCGAACCAGAAGCTAGAAGGCTGCCAGATCGTGACCAGCTGTGGCGAATGGTGGTGAGATTTGAGTCTTATGATAGAGTGTGATTGAACTTACCTCAGAGCATTGACGCAGCCGCTGTGGCCTGATAGTTCATTAACGATATCCAGGTCGCGAATAAAAGCGGTATCCCCATATATGCCCGGCGCTCTAGAGTATCGATTCGTGTTCCCCAGCTCCCGCTTTAGCAGGCGGTCCGGTAATGTGAGCTTCATCGTATAGTTTCTGGCCCCGAGAAATCAAGGATATAGTTACACACTGCGTGAAGGCTATTTTGCCTCTCAAGTAGGATTTACACCTATTGCTCCTAAATGCAACGAGGCAGAAGTGTTCAGTCCGGCCGTGGATGAAGGTGGTGATTCGATCCTTGAAGGTCATGCAGTAGGAACATTTCCAGATTAGGATTATATGGAGGGAGCTAAGAGGTAACAGGATTCATGAGATCTTTCTGTAGATTGACGTGCTCAGAACCTGGAGTTCTTTGATCACGATTTCACCTCCGCATCATCACCGTGTGGTCGTAGGGCTGGACCATGGTCAAAGCTTCATATCCTCTTTCGGGAGTTTGAGCAATTCGACCTCATCTCATTTTCTCCGAATCATTACGAAGCCCTTTTGGCGTCTACACACACAAATACTCATAAGAAGTGCCAATAGCTTCTTATCTAAACTCTAGTCGTTACGCCAATCAATATCGACAGGATCTGTGGAGTCGCTTTTGCATATGAAAGTGGTGGATAATTAGTAACGTTGCATCAGACCTCGAAATGATTTGGTGCTGCGCATACCTGATTCACGTTGGCATCTTACTTCGAAAGTTCTGGTGATTAAATGGGAGATATACACATGGCTTCAAGCATTCTCTCTCATTCCATGAGCAGCACAGACATAAAACCAAGAGCTGCCCATCGGTTACAATAATGTGGTGAGCTGCGTGCTCGAGCGTGGCATAAGCTCCTGGATCTAGGACGAATGTCTAACAAGGCATTCAACGACTGTGTCTGTCGCTTATGGCCAAGCTTTCTTCGCCTCTGTGGCCTGTCTGATTCATTTATTCATTTATTCATTCATTATCAAACGTGGGTAAACACTAGGCAACACACACGACCGATATAGATGCATTTCCTGCACCTGTTTTGGAGATTTCCAAAATAGAACTTCCGTACTCCAGCCAATTCGGGCTCTGACCTCCTCAAGTTCATGTTGTTCTCGTCAATGCACTAAATTTTTATGTACTCATGCATTTTCATTCATACCTTGAGATTGCCATTCAGCACCTTGATATATACGTCTTAGAGACTAACAATGTTAATTAGATGAATTTGGATGATTTCCCTATCGTTCTACAATTGTTCAACCACAAGACATATTGATAGCCTGTGTTTGTTTGCTTCAACGGGATTTGAATTCAGCAAATAAGGAAAGGTTTATTACATGCCTAAGCCTGGGAAGGTAATCTCATCGCCGTCAAAAGCAGCGTTTTCAGCCGCATTGCAACATTCTCGCCGTGCAGTCGCGCTATCTCTGTTTACGCTCAACCATGGCAGATATATCAAAGGCTGCCGCCAGCCCACCTGACGAACAACCAACGAAGCGCCGAAAAGGATTCGATTCCGGAAGACTTTATCCCGTGGAAGTGAGCTCAAGAGATGACGGCACCCTCATGTATGCATCAGATCCTTACATCCCTCTTCAAGCCCTCGGGCTCAACTCTAACAGTGTGATTCCAGTGCCCCTGAAGACTGTCAATGGAATGTCTACATCGATCAGGATCATGAGTGGATTCGAAGACACCTCTATCGCAATAACTGGCACATCCAGGACGATGACGATGAGAGAATAATCAGGATGGCCTACTACCGCAACCTAGGCGAGACCCGCAACTTTTCACTATCATTCCGCCATACCCGAGAAATATACCGCCTCTACCGCATCATTTTAAAATTTGGCAAACCAACATCGCTCCAGATGGCTTATGTTAAAGCCGTTGACCAAGCCAACGCCGAGGAACCCGCAGATCGTAGAATTTTTAAGGACCGTGACAATTTTCTCTTGCATCTAAAAATTGGTGCAGGTGTTTTGAGCCACTTCAACACTGACGAACGCATTCTTTTCCGCACTAAGATTCTCGAAGCTGGAATTGAGAAGTGCAAACTTCTAGACCGGATGTGGGATATGGAGGAGAAGGGTGATTTCTGGCTCGATGTGAAGAACTGTGAAATACACTTCTGCCACCCCGACTATCGCTCAATCATCATCGCTTCACTAGATGGGAGAGAAACCGAGCTGGAAGGCTTCAGTGATCCGATTGAAAAAGCTCTGAATGCGAAGTGGCAGGACAAGGTTCGTGGCAAATGGGCTGGAACTCATTTTTTGGATACGAAAGCCAAAAAAGGGCAAGGCAAGGAAGAGCACCGAACTGGAAGCAGTCCAAATGACAAGACGGAGGACGTGGAAAATGAGTTGTAAGTAGATGACGATTTTATCCTCTCTTAGAATACTTTTGAGTTAATATCATAACAGCATGCGCTTGTTTGGTGTTCCCAAAATGAAATGGGAAGCTATGCAAGAAGAATGGGGTGGAGACATCAAAATTTTAGAAGCGAAGAAATGGAGTATCATCGGCACCATAGAATACGAAGACGAAACAAGGGAAGTCGTAAAAACCTACGACAACGAGGAGAAATGGGCCGCGATCAAGAAAGCAGTAAAGAAGGATATTGAAGACGCGGAGAAGGCAGCAAATACGCAAAGAAAGGCAGCTCTGGAGGCGAAGCTTGCAGAGTTGCCTCTTATGGATAGGGCGAAGGTTTCAGCGTTCTGTGAGTCGACGCTGGCGAGCTTGTTTGAGAAAAGTACGCACATGTTAAAGTCGGGAGATGATACTCTATTTACTGCTCTAAGCGAATTAGAGATTGATTAGCGAGCTGTACATGAGTAAAGCAGGAGCTAAAATGGCCGCTTTTCGTGGTTGAGGATTGGGTCGATTGTGGAATAACATTGTTCGGGATTTCGCATGTATACTTGAACAATGTAAGAATGCTTGACCCACCTAATCTTCCCTAGAGCATGAACGAACGACACTGAAGCGTTTGACATGACATCCGACCAATTTTCATTCTGTCACGAAGGTTTGCTTGTGGCAACCAAAAAGGACAAGGGATCTAGCTCCATTCGGCTTAGTGCTGCCTGCCACGAAATGCATCGCGTCCTCCTACAGCATTGCGGTACGTACGTCCACAGCTTATCGTATCATATTTTGGGGTTTCTTATCATTTTACGCGGCAGTAACATCGGAAGGCCCAAGCCTGGTAGACAGGAACGAGGGCTATCCGGTGCGTGCTTACATATCGCGTTGAAGGATACCGCGACCGTGTTCATGCATGGTAAGACTTAGGAGGACGATTCCTGAAGTTGTCATTGCTGATCGAAATCGCAGATCAGGACCTTTCAATGAAGACTGCTGGGAACTTATACAGGTAGCTCTTTCTCGCTATCACAGTTTTTTCCATAAGGAATGTTGCGTTTGCTTGATCACAACAATAGCAAACTCCAGCAGCACGACATCAGCATGATTGGCTTCATTACCGCAAGCAAAAGATAAGGGCACTAGTGTGATCTCTAGTACAATTTCAACATGTTCTCCAAGTTCCCTTTTAAGGTCAGACCCCGAGGCAGGACTTTGAGATGGATTCGCAGCAGTCTACCAGAGCTTAATTTCCTCACCATTCACTACATATACTTTCTTGGCGTCTGTATGGTCTTCTCCATTTTATTTTGGGCTATTGCGACACCGTTTGGCTCTGTGCGATTCATCGACGCCGTGTTCCTTTGCGTCTCGGCGATGACGCTCGCTGGGCTCAACACAGTCAATCTTTCGACACTGAATACGGTGCAACAAATCATGCTTCTGATCTTGATTATGCTGGGATCTGCAATTCTAGTATCCGCGGCTGTTGTTCACATTCGTCGAAAAGCTTTCGAAAAGCGCTTCCAATCCGCAATTGCTCAAGAGCGGCGAGGCCGTACGAAATCCTGGTTTCCTTTGACTCGAAGTATGAGCCGGGGACAAAGTAGAACACGCAGTCGGGATGAGACAGCGACTGCCCAGTCCGGAATGCAAACAGATGGGTCAAGTGAGGGGATAGGAGTGCCGTATCAACTAAGAGGGCGACAAGAGATCAGAAGAGATCTAAATGATGTGGCATCTCCCGAGAAGGTGAAATCAGCACTCGATGGTTCAGCTCTGGAACATTCTGCTGGTGCCGGTTCTGCTAGTGCTGATTCGACTTTCGACTCATCGAAGACTTCCCCACATGTACCATATATTCAAACCTCCTCGAATAGACCAGAGCCAATACTTGGAGAGGATCATTCAGAGACCATTCTAGCTTCTCCCGTATCAGAAACGTCTCCGGCTCCGTTCGCGTTAGATCCCACCAGAGAAGGGCAAGACCGTATCACTTTTGGTAGTGATACGCGCTTCAATCCCAAGGACTCGGGCTTAATGAAGCGTGTTTTCAGCGTGAGCGGAGTCGGTGCCAGATCAACCAGTCAAGTCAGACGATTGACCATGCAAACATCGCAAAGGTCAAGGTCCTCCCAGGATTTCCCTCGAACATTCAGCAGCGGGACTAGAGACGATGTCATATCTTCGGGTTTCCTTGGTCGCAATTCTAATTTTCATCATTTGACAGAGGAAGATCGTGTTCGATTAGGCGGAACTGAGTATAGAGCAGTGGTGTTCCTTTCATGGTTGGTTCCCATTTACTATATCGCATTTCAGCTTCTTGGGTGTCTCGCTCTTGGGGCGTATGTCCATAATAAATACGAAAGCACAGCGACAACTAACGGCCTGAATGCATGGTAAGTGGCTCAATCTGCATGCGAGCGTAACACTGATTAGTGTAGGTGGGTTGGGGCGTTTAATGCAGTCTCCGCTTTCAACAACTCTGGAATGAGTCTCCTGGTAAGGTTCCGCGTAACAAGTCAACATCCGATCTTGATACTCACAAATTAGGATGCCAACATGACCGTATTCAACAGAGCTATATTTATGCTTCTGACGATGATTCTCCTTATTTTGGCCGGCAACACTTGCTATCCAATCTTCCTTCGCTTTATTGTTTACGCAATCAGAAAATTCATGCCGAACAACGATGATTGGAAGGATGCTCGTTATACGTTGCAGTTCCTTCTTGATCATCCAAGACGCTGTTATACTAATTTGTTTCCCGCTGAACATACGTGGTGGCTCCTGTTGAGTGTACTGGTTCTGAATGGAATTGATTGCGCAGCCTTCAGCATCCTCAACGTATGATGGCTCTCCCAGCATTGATTAGAATCAGATGACTAAAATGACTCGACTAGATCGGCAACGAAGCCATCACGCATTTACCGCCTGGTATAGAATTCATAGATGGTCTCTTCCAAGCAGCAGCCGTTCGTGCTGGAGGCTTCTACGTCGTGCCCATCCCCTCTGTCCGAGTAAGCCTCCAAGTCCTCTACGTTATCATGATGTACATTTCTGCTTTCCCCGTCGCAATCACCATTCGAAATTCCAATGTCTATGAGGAACGCAGTCTCGGCATCTACTCTGACGACCCGGGGTACGACTTTGTGGGGCAAGAAAAAGGTACTGCCATGGGGTGGTTGAAGAATCGCTTTGGCGGCACGGTTGGCTCTACGTCCCAGGCTACCAAACGATACTTTGTTCAGCAGCAATTGAGGGCGCAATTGGCGCATGATATATGGTGGCTTGTTCTTGCTGTGTTCCTCATTATGATCATTGAAGGATCGCAGTTTGAGAGGAGTCCGGCTGTCTTTTCTGTGTTTAATGTGATTTTTGAAGTTGTTTCTGGTAGGGCTGACCGCGACATCCCACTTTGTCTCGGTATATATTTGACTAATACTTCTCATAGCATACGGAACAGTCGGAATCTCTGTAGGTCTCCCAAACGAAGCCTACAGCTTCTGTGGCGCTTGGCACACCCTCAGTAAACTCATTCTTTGTGCTGTTATGCTACGAGGAAGGCATCGCGGTCTACCTGTTGCAATTGACAAAGCTGTTCTGCTACCCAGTGAACATCTCCACAAGCTGGAAGACGAGGATGCTCACATCAGGTCGGAGAGAGCTGGACCGGGTGTGGCCACAGCCTAGATCATATGCGTCCATTTTATTGCAACTATGAATACCACGTATGTAGAACTTATCATAACGTTAGAAGCAGAGATCCGCCGATCTGAGCAATAGATTTTGATCTACTCACTATGACGACTCTTGTTCTCGTTGTGTTCGGCATATCGCCTAATCCAGTTACGTGCTGCCCAGTAGGGCAGACTTTAGAACTACTCGAATTTGCAACGCGTACATTCCTCGTCCGGCTGTCCTTGGTTCCAGTCACTGCCACATTTTACGACCCCAACGACAGCCACGAATTCTTCGACTTGATGCAATCGAAAACAGGAACTTGCTTCGCTTGGCTACGGCACACCATTATATATTCACCTGCCCTCCATGTGAATGGCTCCCTCCTCTCATTCCTTACATGGCACCAGATTCCCTTTGTGACATCGGCACTCTGCAGTCTCGTGCCAGCACGAATGCAGTCCACCAGATACGGAATGCACATGAGCTATCGAGAAGGGAGCAGGAAAGGTCCGGCGCATGCACCGACACGCTTCATACATGGTCAGAAGAGCTCCTCCACTCATGACGAACATGGATAAGGGCTTTTGGGAAATGTATAAGTACTGTGTACCGCACACTCTCATACTCAGCAGCAGAAACAAGAGCGTCCTTCACTTGAAACTCCCAGTCTACAGCCTTCCAATCTCCCATTTTCTATCTGTTAGACTTAGCCACCAACACGAGAGAATCTAGAGTTATACACTTGTATAATAATCACCAATACCAGGAACATAATGTTCAACATGAACAAGATCGGTAAGTGCACAGCTGCCACTACTAAGTCTAGAGCACGGCCATAACTTCTCTCTTCCTTATTCATTGCAGCCCTCCTTCAGGAACTAACAAACAACCCAGCCATCCTGCTCACAGCTCTTCTCGTCGCCACCATTACCTCCGCTGCAGATGTGTTCATCCAGCAGAACTGCAACTTTCCAGTGTACGTCCGCGAAGGCATAGGCTCTGACGCCTACACCGACTTCAGACTTCTTCCACCAGGAACTCACTACCGCGTCACCAAACAACCTGTAAATGGTGGTCCTGGCCTTACCATGCTTCTTACGCGCGAAGAGGTCGATAAGCCCGTCTACCAGTGGGAAGCTGCCAAGGGCGATGATGGTAACATCTATTTCAACATGAGCCAGGTGGACGGAAATCCATTCGGTGATATTTTCAGGGGTGTTTATGGTGGAAACTGTGCGAGGCATGAGTGCCAGCCCGGTCAGACAAGTGATGAATGTGGGCTGGGTGGCTTCAAAGTCATGGGGGCACCCCAGAGTTGTGGCGATGCTGTTTTGGTACTCTGCTAGGTGCGAAGGATGATCATGATTTCGATGTGTCTCAAAGGTCAATTGGCAAAATGAGCGAGGCCCCAATTTTGGTCTCGGGGATCTAGTCTTGGTTTGCTGGAGGCCTTGGATTTAGATTATCACATATACCGGATACAGATCTTGGCTATGCATTATGGGGGTAGAGCTGTTCAGAACTGCCCAATTTTAACATAACACAGAAATTCTCTATTTTGACTTCAATTTATGGAGAGCAACAAGTCCAAAGACAATTTGAGATTTGATAAATTGTCAAAATACACTACACGAGTCTCGATTCGTTTGAGTCTCGAAGCTTTGTTCCTTACAGCTACCGAGATTGAAATAATAACCAAAAGGTCGAAGTTTCGAAACGCGCAGGAGGTAGTTCGATGCAGGTACTAGAATTGCACATTTAGAAGTAAAAGGCTGGAAGAGTGTTTTTATCAGTATACCCATGACTAGGTAGTTGGTAAAGAGCCTAATTCACATCCTTGTCACGACACTCTTTTGTAACTACCGGTTTTAAGGGCAGCAAATAGTAGGTGACAATGAACAGGCATTGAACCTTCCCGTGGTAAACGGCTATTGTGATCAGTAAACAAATTATCTCTTGACACAACTCGCCATCAGTCGTTGATGTCGGTCGGCTTCTGAGCACGGACGGCTGAATGCTCCATCCAGCGAGCTCATTGGCCACACGCCGGCTCGTTCATTTCCTCTTCTGCCAGTGGTGCTAGCGTTTCACCTCTGGGCTGCTGCCGACTTCCAACGTCAACTGCATTCCTGTGCAGATACATTACCCACCCCCAGTCACTCGTTATACAGCACGCAAAGCCTATCTGCTCGTCAAGAAACTGTTCATTAGGTAAGCGCATAAAGTACGCTCACCATCGGACAACACCTCGCGCCTATTGTAGGCCCTTTAAACACCGTAACCAGGGGATCGAGTCGAGGAAGCAGAGTACCAACAAGCACGTCACGATCCGAAATTCGCACCAAGGATCACCACCAGGAAGGATATACATACACAATTGCGACAGCGCATTGAAAGACCACCAGGCTTTCGAGGATGTCGACACCTTCACCAACTCCAGATCTGCACCGCAGGAGGTTGCCCAATCTCTTTGAGGTACTTAGCAGACGGACACTGGCGCCTGTAGATTTATTCTCCTTTTACATTTATATGCGAGATCAGCAACGATCTGTGGATTACTTGGATTTCTGGTGAGCATATACGCCTTTACTTTGCGTCTTTTCTATAAACTAATCGGTTTTCAATAGGCTCGATGTATCACAACACATGTCCTTATGTCGACACTATGTACGTGAACTGCGGAGATCCGTCCTCATCGACACGCCCGAACTCGACAAATCAGGAAGCAAGCGTACTTCCCAATTGCTAGATGACTCGCAATTACAAGATGTGTCCGGTCCTTCAACAGAAAAACCCCTACAAGACCATCAAGTCACCGCGTATTTGCGTCGTGCCGACGACCCCAGCAACCACTCTCACACCAACAGTCAGAGTAGCGCGCAGTCGCGTGGCTCATCCGCACACCGAGGCCAACGGCGCCAAAGTATGGGACGAACCAGCGCTTCAACGTCGCCACGTCACGCCGGTGACAGCAGCTCCTCCCCCGGCAATCTCTCAAGCAGTCCAAATCACACGGTCGCACGAGCTGATATCCGTGCTTCCGCGGAGAAGATCCTCTACTCTTACCTCTTATCTGGTGCGGAGCGCGAGATCATCATCCCTCAGGGTATTTACCTTGCGATTCAGCACGCTATCGAACAGGACCAACGCGACGATCCCGAGGTCTTTGATGCAGCAAAGGACTATGTCTTTCAAGCTATGGAGCGAGACGCGTTTCCCGGATTTCTGCGAAGCAAAGCATTGGGTAATATCGTGCCGCCGAGTATGATGCTACGACTCATTGTGGGACTTCTCGCACTTTTCGGCGCGTTATGGACGGGTTTCGCACTCATTTTCCTGAATTACTCGAGAGTGACGCGATGCTGGGTAAGCAAATCCATTATTCAGGCTGTTTCTCATGCGTTCGAAATTACTAACACCTGATTCAAGCTCATCCTGCCTTTCACAGTTGGCGTCTACCTCCTCGCTTCTCACCAATACATGCTCGATCCACTTGCCGCATTGGCAGGCTTCTCCGAATATACATTCATGTCATGGTCTCGCGTTCGCGAACCCTTCGTCAAGAAATTACTGCGGAAGAGGTCAATTATGGTACTCGGAGTAGTCATCATCGTCGATCTTATCCTCTGCTTACTCTTCATTCTCGTTCCCGGAAAGCGACTGTAGTATTTGAAGAGAGGGATATCGGAAGCAGAAGATCTGTGTGTTGTTATGTGTCCGGCTACATCACGTATTAGGAGTGGAGGATTGTTTTTATGCCTTATTCATTCTCGGAGCGAGTTTTTCCTAGACCAAGGCTAGAAAAAGGCGTCTATGGTGGTATGACTGGCGTTGTTCCTTTTCTTTCTACTGTAGTTCTCCTGCTTCACTAGCGGAGGGAAAAGTGCCAATGTCTTTTTCCTATGCACGGCTTACTTCTCCGCCGATATGGCACAATACCCCGATGTACTCTTCTTGTTTGCCGTGGGATCTGGTTCTTGCGCTGCTGCTAGCGCTTAATATGCAATTACCTCTGAATACAAACATTGCAAGACAACTTTGCACCTCAAATCTCGCAGCCATGAGTTTTTCGCACTGCGACCACCTCAACATACTGACTGGCCCAAGTCCAACCCACCATCCCTTCCCTTTCAAATAAGTACCTCACGCACCCTCCTCATCCCCACCCATCTTCACCCAATCAACCCAACTCCCCCTGTACTCCCCCACATTCTTATACCCCACCTGCCTCGCCAAATCGGCAGCAGCACTACTCCTTACCCCAGCCTTGCAGTAAAATATCACTTCCATTTCCGAAGTCGGTTTGGGGAAGTGGAATCGATCTGCGAATTCGGGGGCGGGGAGGAAGAGCGCGTCCGGTTGGGAGGAGATGGGCATATTGTAGGCGGTTGGGATGTGCGTTTTGTATTCGTGGGGCTCGCGGACGTCTGTCGGAGGTTAGCATAGAGGGGCGAGTGAGTAGGGGCCTTTGGCACAGGAATAGGATGGGGGATGGGGGATGGGCATGGTGTACCTACCTATCAGGATTTTATCTTTTGAAGGGTTTGCTGTTAGGGATTTGATCTAGAGATGAGTAAATTAGCTATGTACGTACGCCCAAGATACTCTCAAGCCTGATAGGTATGGAGCAGGAGATACCCTACTTTTTCGAAATCGTAAAGTTTGAACTCGTCACCTGTTGGTGCTGAGGAATCCCATCTCTGCTGTGTCCTACTAGCTAGAGGTAATCGCTGTTGTTGTACCGCTCTCCTTCGGGATGCGCTTTGTAATGTGCTGGTTACTACAATTCTTTGATTCGTAGATACGCTAGATCGCGCAATTGAGGTACTAGAGCTGCGTATAGCTGCACGAAGGGTATGTCGAATGGTAGACATGTTATCAGATGAACTTTTCAGATTTGCGGATGTTTCGAGGTTAAAACAATTCCTCTCACACCAACCCAAGTTCGAAAAACATTTAGACATCGACGTCAGACCATCACGTGTAACAAAAACTCACGATAGTATATGCAGGGACTTCGAAAGCTTATTGCAAGGCTGAAGCTAAATATTATGCATTAAGGTATCTCAAAGTTAAAAACTCCTATGTACAAAGGGATGATGCAAATGCTTCAAGTGCTAAAAATTCCGTCTGTCATGCTTCCGAACGCTACGATGCTCGAGCAATGGTAGACCGATGAGTCCCCAAACACCGACCCACCACCAGATTCTCCAAAATTTGGTGGGGCCTTTTTGAGTTTTTCCCTATATCCTTTTCATTACCTCTTCCACTTTCTGCCCTTTCTATTCTTATTATTAATCCTTTATGGGCGTGGTACGAACGACAATAAACAATCATCCTGACCGGAATTAGTATATCATCCCCCAAATTGATTGTGAGTAGTGAAAATACCTTGGGGAAAATAGTAGCAAACACCTTGATCTCCTCCGACAAAGGCGTGACTTCGTGATGCCAATCCAACAGCATACTAGCTTTTCCAATCATCGCCACAAGGCTCAGAAGGACGTAATTCTGGCCGATGCAGACATGTGGTCCCGCGCCAAAGACGAGCCAATTTTTAACCTGCTTCTCTGCATCTCCGGTGATCCATCGATCAGGCCTGAAGCTGTCGGGGTTAGGATATGCTTGTGGGTCGTGGAGGGCGAGATATGTCGATGGAACGATCATGGATCCTGCAATGTATTAATATCGTTTCTGAAATTCAAGATGGATGAGTCTACCTTTGGGTACTGTATAAGTATCGCTGATTGGGAAATCTTTCTTGGCAACATAAGGAACCATGATGACGGGTGGCCTATAGCGAAGCGTCTCCTTGACCACAGCACGGGTGAAAGTCATCTTCTCAAGCATGGCCATGTCAAATGGCCTATTCCGGTCTCCATGGCGCAGCCTCAAATTCTCCTCGCGCACCTGATCAAGCAAATCCGGTCGATCAGCCATAATCTGGAACATCCATGTACAAGCACTGCTCGTAGCATCCTGCGAAGCGAAAAGAAATGTCAAGAGAGTCATGGCGATTTCCAGATCGGAAAACCAGCGAATCAGCATGCCTGGTTTCTCCTCTTGTGGTACTTCTTCTCCAGCCGCGACACGTTTCCTGTAGGCCTCAGACTTGATCATCTGGTCTACCCATCCATCCAAAATGCAATCGACTTTGCCTCCAGCTTGCATGCGGACCTTGCACTTGGCGGCGCATTTTCCAAATTCGTCCAAAACCATGTCCGCAGCTTTCTTCCCATACCATGACTTTGTGAAGGGAAGAATGATGGGGAAGTTAACGAGTTCCAACGCAGCTGTGATGTTGAAGTAATCGTCCGCAATCTTCTGCACCATCTCGTCTGTCATGTAGTGGCCGACAAAAGTCCTGCAGGAGATGGCACACATGAGTTCGCGGAAGGTATGCATGAATGGAACCGGTCTGCCCTGATTTTGCTTGGTTATGTCCATGAATTTGTGAAAAAACGTTGAAAAGACCTCCTCTTGCTTTGGTAGGTAGACTTCAAGTGCTTGTCGAGTGAAGAGTCCATTCAGTCCTTTGCGATAATCCACGTGTGCCTTTCCATCAAGGAACACCCAGTTGTCCGGACGTAGAAGTTTGTGGGCAGCGTCCACTACACAAGGCTTCAGATAGGAGGGAGAGTTGAAGGCTTTGCGAGCCATGTCGCGAGTCGATGCAATAACGACAAACTTGTGGAAAACAGAGACACAGCTCAATGGTCCGCTCAGCCATTTCGCATGGTATTGCTTGAAATCTGGGTATACAGATCTATAGAGAGTCAGCCATGTAATACCGAGTTATCCAATAGTAAACAACTCACTCCAGGAACGGACCAATGAAGGGCGTCTTGAACATTGGGCCAACAATTGACCCCTTTTGCGAAATATACTTGTCTAATTGTCCATCGTCAGCAGTAATTCCGCATACAGCAAGTGACAATCTCTACTGACATTGATCATAAAGAATCAGGCCAAGGAAGGCGGTGAGCGCGACTGTCCACCCACTCAATCCTGAGATATATGCCAGTACACCTTCTATTGCACCAGAGGCCTGGGTAGGATATCTCGCATCCGCCAACGGCGACGCAAACGATGCGTTCATAGTCATGTTTTGTCGTGTTTATGCTCCGTTGCTCGAGTACACAGAACCGAGCGCCCCTCGAGATTAAGATATAAAAGTACGGCACCAGGGTCTCCCGGAAGAAAAAGGTACGCGAAGAAAATCGTGTTCCAAGCGTGAACCGGCGGGGGAACTACACAATGGCAACGAGCGCAAATAGTATACGGGCTCTAATCTCAACTACACACGCAAGAAGACAAAAGGAGTGTAGTATTTCAAAGGCAAGCGGAAGATTTTTGGAGTGGTCAAGATAATGTAATTTTACCCCATAAAATTGTTGAAATTGTGAATAAGCAAGCATCCATGCCTAAAGCGATCGCGCCACAGGGACCTGCTTCGGCGCTCCTTTTCCCGAAGCAGTCTTGACCGGATACGGACGACTACGGACGACGTACAACTACTACTGATAATAATGTGGTCAGTTGCATGATGCTCATACATTTCTTTTGAGGTACATTGATCGATCACGAATGGAACTCATTCGCTTGGGAGTCGGGCAACTAGCCAGTGATGATATAAGATCCGCCACTCTCGAAGAGCCCCTTACTTTTCAGATTTTCAATCGTGAAATTATCGTCACTCCACCCGTCCAGAGAAGCCGCATCTCTTGTATCTGTCGAAAATAACGTCCTGGCCTCACGCAATCAGGCGAATTGTCCGAACTTTGCATCAAACCCAGTAAGGGCGTATCAAGAGTTGAGTCGACTCCAGGTTGACCACGATCGTGTACACCTATTACAGAACTATTGTGTGATCACGTATTATTCGGAGTGTTTGTACTGGTATTCCGCAAACGTACTCCCCCTCCATTATGTCTTGCTGGTATTATACTCTTATTGAATAAGACTCCCGGCAGCGTAACCTCATCTGCTCCTTGAAAAGGGACAGTCATAGACACTCGAATTGGACATTCTTTCATTTGAGCGAGCATAAAACCACTGCGAGGCTGCGCTGGGACTGACAGGTCCCAAAACCCTTCGGAATCCAAGCAAAACCAAGCAATACACAGCCACCACAGCCAAGATTCACAGCCTTGCAATGTACATACATCCCTCGACGACGTCCATGTCAATTGTCATAATTCTTTTACACTACTTTTCATTTTCCTGTCTAGTATGTGCTCATAGCTGCCAGCTGCCTACGCTGGCATGTCGTCATCAAACCCTACCATTTACAGCCCTTTAGCTGAAGACAAGCAATTCATCAGGCTGATCGAAATTCTTCCTAGCAATTCCCCTATTATCTCCTGTAAATTAAAAACATTCAACTTATCATACCAGTGCCCGCCATACATCGCTCTGTCATACACTTGGGGACCGCGGGACCCGACTGTCAAAATCAATCTGAATGGAGAGGAGCTTTTCATTCGGGAGAATCTATCTCTTGCCTTAGAAATAATTCGGGAGAAGCAAAAGCCCACGGTCACACCGTTCGAGAAGACCAGGAGAGAGGCTGGCGGGTTGGGAGGCATAACCGCATCTCTGGAATTACTTGGAGTGTACGGGCCCAAGAGGCGACTAATCAGATCATCACTGACTTCAAAACCAGAGGACACTACTACTCCGACTAAGAAAGTCGAAGATGAAGACGTCGATGATTATGACAATTTTGCTGTTGTGAAGAAACCGTCTCCCACAGATTCGACTACATGGCGTTACTTCTGGATCGACGCGATTTGCATCGACCAATCCAACGTCCTTGAGCGGAATCACCAAGTCAAGCTTATGAGTCTTATCTACTCTCACGCTACCTCTGTATTATCTTGGCTCGGAGCTGATATCGACGACAGTGACATCCTTCTCAGACACATGCGAAATACGGCAAATCTGCCAACACAAATCTTGGTCAGACAGCTCGGGCCGCAAAAATTGGAAGATGCGGTTTCGGCACTGGCAATAAGAGAGTATTGGGAAAGAGTGTGGATAGTACAGGAGATTATGTTGGGTACGAACGTAACGCTCATGTGCGGACAAGTATGCTGCCCGCTCCAACAAGTCGAAGAGTTCTTCGTGGCCATACGACAGGGTTTTAGTTCGAAGGATTGTTTTTTAAGTGATGCTATATACGATATCGTCCACACTCCAGCCTGGCAAATCATACGGAACAGAATCAATTGGAAGGCTCTCAAGTACGAAGAACGCTCTCTATACCAAGTATTAGGATGGTGGAAGAATCAGGAGTGCGAAGATCCCCGTGATAAGGTGTTTGGATTGTTAGCATTGCTTCCAGACGCTGTTACCCAAGATTTGATGCCCGACTATCGCAAGTCGGCTGCGCAGGTGCGAGATGACGTGATGAAGCATTTGAAGGGTGAAGTGGGAGTTCCGCAAGCTGCGTGGGGCTATCATGTTTCAAAGATGGTGGACATTATGATTTCAGTGTCGGAAAGGCTGGGAGTACCTTTTGAGGGTATGAGGCAGCATTTTGAGTTGGTTTTTTCGAGACCGGGATCATGACAAGGGCTTGCGATCAACGGCTTTGGATTTTTGGCCGCGGGCCTCGAGAGGTTGTGCCATTTAGCATCGTGGAAAAGATCTTTTGATAACAAGGTTTCGGCCCAAGTGTGTGTCAATAGGCATTTGAGGGTTGAGAGATATCGAAAGAGGTTCAGCATTTCGTGCGTGAATGAAACCCAAAATCCGGTAACCACCATGTAAGACCTCGATCAGCGAATTATGGTATAGTTAGGTCCGTACGCATGGCGGGCCGCTTGTCGATATAGTACCTGTTCATGCCAGTTCTAGCTTTATTCAATCTCCAGAAAGTCCAGCGTGGCTCGCCTAACCTGGGGCTCTCTTTCAAATTGGCTTCGGAGCAGACTATCAGCCAGAAGCGTTCCACGAAGAGATACTATGAAAGCGCACCTCGCATCCATAGATACCAAATTGTAGTACGGACGAACGTGGTCCAAATCATCTGCAAACAACAAAGCGGGCGATCTATCGTAGTTGACAACGAGCGGGCTTGAACCTTAGAATGATGCCAGACCTAAGAGTCCATATATCCTATCTTTGATGTCGTTGCATAGTTGCCTGGGCCACTTGACTACCAGCTGGTTAAGCGTGTAAGATTTAGATGGATCTGCCTCCCATGCAATCTTGCTTGAGACTATTTGGTTTGCGGGAGTGGCAAGTATTGGGTCTATGAGCTCGTATAGGCCACCGTAGCCATCCCTGGGGCATGCGTAACTTCCGAGCGTCTCGAACAGTTGGGAAAACGCGTTCCAAGTACAGAAATCCTTGCCGCACTGAATGACCAGTTTTTTCGCCAGTATTACTTCTTGAACAATCCACATTCGAGCCCAGTACTCCCTGCGATACAATGCCAAAAGAGCATTATACGCTATAGAGTTGGATAAAGTTATGAACGCTGTCGTCGGATATTCCAACTGTACACTTCCCTCCTTGATAAACTCGAAGCTGGTTCGGCTTCCTTCGCGTTCGTCACCCAACCAAACCAAAACCTGAGACGCTTGCGAATAAATTTCTTTCATCAAACTGACCTGATGGTTGCGTTCAAGGACGTTATCTTGGTCTATACAGATGGCGTCTATACAGAGAAGCTGCCAATCGTATCTTTGGAAGCACCCTTGGTTGATTTTGTTGCGAATGGCCCACAAGGCTAACCAAAGGTTCTGCCGGATCGCAAACAGGTCACCGTTAAGTAGGATCTGAGACGTCGGATTTCGGGGCCCCCAAGTATAGCTAAGGGCAGTGAAGTCGAAACCTGGATTAGAAGTATTTGTTGTAGCACCAGTCGAAAGGACAAATGTGTGAAGTAGACAAGATATAGGTAGGTCGTCTCCTGGTAGAATTTCAAGCAGTCTGATTGACTTGGAGTAGCGATCGAGTGGGGTATATGGCGTAGACGCGCGAGTTGACATCCTCAGCTCCTCCCAAGTCGGAGATCGACACGTCTTTCGTTGAAGTACTCTTTTCTCGTGAAAAGTAAAAACAAAGTAAAAGTGATCATAAATCAGGGAGCTCATCAGGCTTAAAGGTGTAGAATATGCACAGCCCCGCTGAAGCCAAGAACACAGCCTCGCCGGACCATCATACCACAATCCCATTGCGACTCTCGTATTAACAATACCTTCAAAGAGATATTCAGGTCCACAAGCTGTTGTCATATCGCATAGTCTTACGAGAGGAACCGAGATATCGACTTTGTTTGTTGGCTAAGAGCCTCCTGAGCGTCGCACCGAATTCAGTTTCGTATACTTAGATCTGGACTTATCTTCGTTGTCGCCCGTAGCCAATTATATAATTGACAAGGAAGAGAATTCGAGAGGCAGGGAAAACTCTGGTCTTTGCGTATGAGATTGATGAGGGAGATTTGGAGATGTGGAAAAGCAATCGGAAAAGGAAGGCGCGATTGAGAGGACTGCTGAATGTGATGTAGGAGTACCTTGAGTAGTGCGATGTGAAGACAGCATTGCCCATAATAGAGTCTTTTGAAACTTGAGATGTCGCGCGAAGTGATTAATAAGACTTCCATCGATCATAGGTACTCAGCAGGAATCTCACTCCCAGAGCGCCGTCCATGCTTCAGCATCTATGTAACCAAACGCCGCTAAATCTGGTAGTCTTCATCTTCCAAAGCAAGCTCAATGGGTTTATCATAGTCACCGTCCGTGAAGTCTGCCAGATTGACCTCTTCAAGGGGCGACATATTATACATTCTTCTTATCTGTCTCTGAATCCTCCACAGCCACTCCGTCCGCATCGGTAATCTCTACATCTCCGTTAGCGGACTTGTCTTCAGAATTTTTCTTCTCTTCAACCTCTGTCGCCTTGGCTTTCGCAACAAGAGAAGCAGAGGCACCGACATCACTCTTTACATCCGCATCTTTCATCTCCTCCTCTTTTTCCACGCTTTCAGCCACAGGACTCATTTCCTGAGCGGCGAGATCTCGTTCCACACTCGTTGCACGCCTATGCCGGCCAACGGCATGTTCCATATCGAGCGGTGCGCCGGAAAGATGTGGTTCCTGCGGTCCTGTATCTTCCATGCCAATCTCTTCTGGACCACGAGCATGCGGCTTTTCATCCTCCTCGTCTTGCTCGTCAGCATCCATGATACGCATTTCTTCGTCACTCATGCGTAGACGCCTCGGTGAGACGGGAACTACGCCTGCTTCCTGCTCTTGTCTTAAAAGCTCTCCTTGCGTTACGGCGCCTTCTGCTCGTAATGTCTGATCTGTCACTGCGTGTCCGGCTGGTTGTTGCGTTGGTGGTGATGATGACGATGGAGCTGACTGAGGCGGAATGGGCGCAGGCGAGTATACTGTGGTCATGACACCGTTGACAACGCTGACTGTTTCGATTCGTCCGGCTCCGTTAGGCCCATCCACTATTTCCGTGCTTTCTCGTTGTAGTTCTCGATCATTGTTCGCCGATGCTACTCTTTGCGCCTGCGCATCGCGTACTGGGCTCAGCCATGGTATGGGCGTCAATAAGGCACCACCTAGACTCTCATCACTCCCTAGTGCTGCTACGGCGGGGCTGGTGTGATTTGGGAAGCTTGACCCATTCAGCAGTCCAGTATTAGGCAGCGTAGCCTGAGGGAGAGGGAATATAGTTATATTGCTTGATACACTGACCGTGCGATCGAGAGCGTTCAGGTATGGAGGAAGATAGCGATAGTGTTTCTTTGGGTAGAGTATAAGTTCTGCGAGTCGCTGGATTGAATAAGGAGGAAATGTGGGAAAGTTGGTGTTGAGATTATTGCGTATGGATTGATGGAGGGTTATGATGTCGGGTGGGAAAGAGGTAGCAGTGGATGGGCCAGTTTGAGTTGCCTGACTCTCTGAAGCTGCGGTAGATTGTGTGGTTTGTGTAGTAGATGATGATTGTGTAAATGAGGGAACCGGTGGACGTGGTGTAGAGGACTTTGCCGCCGGCGTATTCTCCTTATTAGAAGTCGTAGAGTCTTGGCTTGAGTTGTGATCGTCAAGAATTGATATGGGTGAACCTAAACGAGGTCGCGGTGGAGGGTCTGGGGGGAGTGTTGGTGGCGGGAACTCTGATGCATATATCTACAAATTGTCAGTCTCAGAATATGTGTAGCAGGGAGAACAAAATATATGTACTTGTTCTAGACGTTCCAATATATCTTCAAGAACTCGAGGCCAATCGTCTCTATATATTCAATCAGCGCGCAAATCCTGGAGCAACAAGCTGACATGCAAGTCTTACGATTCAAATGTACCATCTTCTGCCGCTCGTTCCAGCAACTTCTCACCTGCCACTCGGTTAATTGATATCTATTTCAAATTGATTGTGAACCTACTGGAAATCATCGCGAGGTTGTTCAGATGCTATCTTCACTGGCGGGCACATGGAATTAAAAATCTGCTAAGCCTCTCCAAGATATTTGGGATTTTCTTCGACGTTTTAGGAGCGTGATAAATTTTTTGCAGACGACTTGCAAGCAGGATGTCACCTTGTGTGAGCTGGTGGTTTGCGATGACGATCTCTGGATGCGCAATTGCAGACTCTGGTCGCGCGAAGCTCCAGATCTCAAAAGCAGACCCTGGTCATGGTGGCGTTCATTTATAGCTAACTACTTTGGGTAGTGGAATATTTATATTTGTAGACGCACGTGGTAAACACATTCCAGGCTTCTTGAGTGTGGTGAGGCTTCTTATTTCTTATCCTATCGTGAGAGTTTGGCCGGCTCTCTTCTCACAACAGAGCCTAGGACACAACCCTTTTACTGCTAATCTTCCTAACCTCATCCAGCAACCTCCCCCTCCATTTCTTCGTCTCAAAAACCTGCCCATGATCCAAACCCTTGCACCAAACAACACTTAGCCTTCTGGTCCCATCCACATCTTCCTTTCTTGAATCCTCAAGCAAATAATTCCTAACCTCCGGTGTGTTGACGAGCAAATCCCTTTCACTGAGAAATACAGTCGCCCTCCTGTCAGCGATATCCTCCCTCCAAAGGATATTCTCGAACCAAAAAAAACGGCGGGCGAGTGTATGAGCTACACCTGCGTCTTTGGAAGCAAAATACCATAGCTGCCATTCTTGCGCCGTTTGGGGTTGGCGGATCATCATGTTGTAGGCCACGTCTGGGTGGTGGAGCAGAATGGAGATGGGATCTATTATTACCATTGATGAGATCCGAGTTGAGACATAGGGATCTCGGAGTAGATGTGTCGTTATGATTGAGCCGTAACTATATTTATTATTAGACTATGATGTTGTGAAATAGGATAAGTTACTTACGAATGCGAAACCAAGACAAATTCATCAAAACCATGGTGATCAAGAACGGCGAGAATTTTCTTGCATAAAGTATCCTTCTCCGTAGCTTCGCTCGTGATCCGAAAAGAGATGGGCATGATTTCCACGGCAATGATTCCAACATCCCCATCAATACCTTTTTGCTTCAACTCAGCAAGGAAATGACAATACGGATACAAGCCAATCCCAATCCCATGAAGAAAAAGTATGGGAAGTTTAGATTTACTCGTATGCGGTCGGAACCAGTAACTCAAATCCGGAGCTGGAGAGGGTGAGGTACCAACAAGTGTCTGTAGCCTTGGTGGGAAAACAGAAAAGGTGTAATAGAGAGACATGCGGTAGAATTGAAAGCCTTGAAAGAGAAGCCAGAAGTAGGTGAGATTGTCCACGAAAGAGACGCACTTTACAAAACGTAGCATTAGTAAAAGCACGACGAAACCATTGTTTAGAACTTACAAAGTACCACACCAGGCTCCGATGTAGAATGACCACATTATCAAGAGTTAACCTTAGGCATTTCACATCACTCCTCCCTGGTTCAATCTTCCTTCCAATCGCTCGCTCAAGTTGACGGATGTAATCGGCAAGTTCCTCATCATGAGATGGATTTGGAACCGCCGTATTGAAGAAAGCCCATCGAAAAAACTCCTTCATGTTTTCTCTCTTCACATCCGTCGGATCAGCACCAAGAAACCACTTCGAAATGTACGCCTCATAATCGGGAATAAGCCCAATACACCTAGTAACAAGCTTTCGTCTCGTCTCTTCAGAATATAATCTCGGGTGCACAGCCGGCCTTTGCAAATAAGATTTGCGGTAAATCCAGAAGCAAGCGTACCACACTGTCTCCAGGGCAGTAATAATTTCAATAAACAATGGCAAACGGTAAGCACGGAGGAGACCCAAAGAAAGTAGTGTGATATAGGAAATACTCAAAGGTGCGATGCTCCGTAGGAAAATAATGCAGCCTCGTATGAATAAGTACTCCCCAGTGGTATTATTGAGCATTTTGGTATGGTGAGGTGTGGTGGTTTGGAAGTGCCTGTGTTGCTTCCCTGCGGTGTATTGGCCGTCGCCGCGGTTTGTTTTATTTTAGCTGCCGCCTAGAGAATTGGAAGGCACGGCCCCGTAATTCAATTTTGTTGGGCATGCCGGCTCAAGGTGGAAACATGCGTACTAAGGTATACTCTTGTTTTGCCTTTCGGTGTTGAAGCATGTGAAGATATCTTAAGGTAAATACATGAGGTGGAGAGATAAAGTGTATTCAGGGGCCACCGAGGCACTAGAGCTAACTACATTGGGTAATGCCTCCCCAACGGTTTTGACTAATTGATCTCAGATCAGGAGAGAAGTTCCGGAAAGAAGTAAGGAGGTAGAATCAACAATAGTGAGATACCAAGTACTTGTTCCTCAATATGACTTTTCCAAAGCAGTCTGTGGCTGAAAATGGGAATTTCGTGGAAAGGTCATACGAAGCCTTGTACACAATCTTTATCACACAAGCACATCTTTGACTAATACTTGAGGAGTAGAATGTCAAGAGCCGTCAGAATGGTTAGATTATTGGGAGGATCTAGCTTTACTGAAATTCTAGAATGGAACGTTAATAGCTTCTGATGCATAGAGAATAAACCATTTTCCTGCACATTATAAGTACATGTACTCCTCTAGTTTTTTGAAAGCCGGATAGAGCTCAGGATTAAAGAGTATTTAAATCTATCTAGTGATAATAAAACTAACTTAATACACTTACCTGCTCTTATAATAGATAATATATCTAAAGCGGTAGTCGTTGGTATACTAAGTTAGTCTTAATATAGCAAGGAAAATTTCTATATCTTAGGGTTCCAGCGACAGGCCATCCGGCTTTCAGAAAACTTGAGTAGTACAACCTCCAAACATAAACGCACAGCCACCTGCCAAAGTTCGTACGCATGCTGATGTGGTATTAGAATAAATGCTCGTATGAGCGCATTAAAAGCTTCTATAATTAGGTGTTCAACCAGTTACCATACTCGCGGAATCGACGTCCGACTCCCAACGCCACCTCTAAACACTCATCTCCATGTCCTCCACCGGCTTCACCTCTTCCAAAGTCCTCTTCCGGAAGACACGCAGCTTTTTAATTGCCTCTGTGACCAATTCAACTCTCTTATCCCTATTCAGCTTTCCTTCCTCGGTCTCGAACGCTGGCTCGAGGACCAACGCAGCAAGCTTGTAGGCGATTAAGATCTCCTCCCTCAATTCCCTACTTAGCACATGATCATTCTCAGCCTGAGCATCCGGCACTTTGAGCTCTTGCAGAAAGATGTCTGCGATCATCTCATACAACCACGCTTCTGCTTCAGCTTTCCCATCCTCTTTACAGAATATGTGCCATTGTTCATATTGGGTTACCTCCCAAAGGAGCATCGTGGTCCGCTTTATTGACAAGAAAGGTAGTGACTCCTCGAGAAACTCAATGCCTACCAACATCCTTTGACGAGACTTGTCCTCTGCGTTTCGCGCGATCATGTAATCGAATGCTTCTTTTAAGAAGTCTATGAGAATATCAACAGGCGTAGTGGCAGTCTTAATCTGTTCTAGTTGCCTTTTTAAGAGTTTTTGAATGCCAGTTGGGACTTTCTTTATTTGTTTCGCACGTCTGAGGCGAATTTCGTTATGGGGATCAAATGCTAACAGTGCCTTTCTGCTTGATGATTGTGAAGCTGCTGTTTTGATGACCAGTTGCTTGTAAAAGTCCAATTCCCCGTGCAGAATGTCGCGCAGACTATATTTCCAATCAAGTGGTTCGAATGGAATAATGTCTCGCCGTGTGAGACGTACTTTTGTCTCCTTCCCAAACACATCCTCGTGTAGCATCCTGAGCTCAGCACAGAAGGCTGGATTAGGCTTTACGATCTTCCTCCTGGCTTTCAGCAAGTTCCACGCATCCTGGAGTGGCATATTCTTTTTCATTATGAGAAAAGCAAGAACCGCGGTGGCGGAGCGAGATATGCCTACTCGACAATGTACTAAGACCTTGTTTCCTGGTACGGAGAGTGCTTCTGCAATAAAATGCGCAATCGCTGAAAAGTAAAGTTGCATTCGTTCCTCCTCATTGTCGTTAACGGGGATCTGAGAGTGAGTAATGCCGGAAAGATTGGAGGACGGGTATCGAGTCATGTTCAAGATGTGAGTGATTTCAAGGGCCTTCAATAGGCCGTGTTCGAAAGTCGGAGCTCTTCCGCTGATAAAGAGGTCATCGTTGACACAAGAGATATGGCACAATTCCTTGCCTACACTCGATGTGATGAGTCGTTGGGGTGTAGTTCGTAGGGTGCTATCCGATCTCTGAGTGGGTAGCGATGGAAATTCTGTGGCGTGGTTAATATTGGCTTCATGGGGCTGTTCTGTAGTAACGGCCAAGCTGGATGCCATGCTGGAAGTAGCTGCAAGGTTTGTATCTGCAGTAGTGGGCTGACTCTTTGGTGGTGATGAGCTCTTCGCAACTGACGCGCTTGATGTAGTGGTACTGCTGTTTGTAATGTCTGCAGGCGGTTCGAGGTCTGCAGGAGGTCCGCAATCCTGCGAGGAGTTGTTCTGTGTTTTTGGCGAAACTACAGCCATCACGGCCAGTATCAACGAGTAATAGAAGGCGTAGCAGTGATAAATAAAATCTTATTGTCGGAACATCTGCGTATGCACGTGAGCAAAGTAATGCGGACTGTGAAGGAAGAAGCGTGATGGTTCGCGGCAGGGTGTGGATGTGCTTTATATCCTTCTCCGCGCAAAGCAATGGCTGGGCCAACAACGGGGCCCGTTACCTGTCATCACTGCCCCCGAAAAAATGGCAACTTCTATACATACAGACCTAGCAACTGATTTCAAAATGCAGTCACTCCACAGTACGAGCCATCGACCCTCATATGTTCACACTCATGCAAATCTCGAAAGAAATCAATGTCTACCCGCAAGATATCTGCCGGCGAAAGCAACATGTGAACGTGGAGACATGCAGCAAAAGTGGAAAACTCGAACCATTCCGGATGCTATAAGAAACCCTGAAATATCTCTTTAGTTCTCAAAGGTAAAACTCGGCCGCTCAATAACGCAGTATCACCGAATATTCTCTTTCAGAAATGGCTTCACAGTATGATCAAGTTGAGCCCGAGCTCAGATCCCCAGAGAATAATATCGTGGCCATCTGTCGTACTCCTTTCTTTTCCAGTTAACAACACCAGAAATCAGAATGCTCAGCATGTTGTGTGATCCGGGAAACGTACAAAGGAAGCCTTGAATGCTTCCTTGTGTTCGCTGCCCCATACTCGGTCAATCCAACTGCGATATTGAATTTGTAGAGCTCTAGGAGACCCAGCTTTGGCGTTACCAGCCTTGGTCCGACGTTGAACTCGAGCAGAGTCAATATCCTTCTGTCGCTTTTTGGACCAGACGCAGCTTCGCCTTGATATGGAAGACATCCGACGTCGGTTAGTTAAGGCTCATACTAGCTCGCATCTCAACTATTGAAGGAGGCCTTGCCTATATTTATGTTCTAAAGCTCTATTTTTGAGGTGGGATTCCCATCCGACACAGTCTAGATACGAAAGCGTGCTGCGATGTCATCTAATGTCGAAAGCTCAGAGTATGCGGAGTATCCGTAGGGAGTTTTGTGTAACAAGCTCGACCCTTACCTGGAACTTCTGTAAGAGGGTAAAAGGTATCAGTCGCACGATCTTGTTCCTGTTGAAGAGCGAGGTTGATGAACAGAACAGTGGTGAATGTAAGAGCTAGGGATGTACCCGTGAGACACCAAACATCTGTTTCATAGTTCCTCCTATTCAGCCGGCTTTCGGTTCTCCAGATGACAAAAGAAACTGGGAAACAATCTTTTGGTTCCAGCTAGCAAGAATCATTCGAGCTGACCTTGGGAAGTTGGAGCTTGATATATTGCCGTCCAATGGTAGCTTCAGGCACCGGTCTGAGACCTAGTCGACCATACCAGGCTTGGCTGTTATTAAATACTCGTACTGGATACTTGTAAGTGCAGAAAACGGCGCAAGCGATGATCGAGTCAACAATGGAAAATACTCAAGACCAATGAGACTGACAAGTGGTTGGGAGTTGATGCTTTACTGTTCTGTTGGTTTCGCGACCACGAAAATCATGTTTCAACCCTATCTTGATTCATATTTCTTTTCGATGATAATGGTTTATGCGGTTCTGAGAATCGCCCACGAATTGCAGCAATCAGTCATGTTGAGGGATTGTGTGCGAATGGACAAGCAGCTATGTGGGCACACTACAAAAGTGTATATAGAGCTAGAGCTTGAAGTTTAAACTCTCTTCATCAGAACATTACTTCAGCAGTGAACTGTGGTGACCAACGAATTGTTGGTCAATGGTCAAATGGTGTACGGAGTCGTGTGTCGTCTGCTTTCACACTAGTGTCATCATTTCCAAGGTCGCGTGGCTTGCAGGGAAGAGCAGCCCTCCCACTACATTCAATATTCACTGCAGATTCATCCTCAGGTACTACTGTATTTGCACATATAATATCGAGCTACAGACCTCCTTCCACTTCCTCTTTTGATTAGTGCCATATCCCCGGGTTGTAAACAAAACAACACCCGGCTCAACTTCGGTCCACCCATTCCTCAGTTCAACTCAATTTCTATCCTAACTTCATTAGCCAGTCCAATTAAAGAACACCCTGCTATGGTCTACTGTCAACTCTACGCGGACAGCGAATGCAGGGATAAGCTAGCGACGGAAACCCCAAATGGTCTACACTACGAGGGAGTTTGGCACAGAATTGGGGCTATTCATGCAGGATAGCTTCAGAATTCAGACCTGGCGTTGACATAAAGTCGAACGCCCGAAAGTAATGCCGCCCTGTCAGCTTTCTCATTCGTATTTCGTGTCCCTTCTTCCCCTGGGTTTCTGTGCTCGTACTTCCTCGTGCCCATTCATTCATAATGGCTAGGAAGCAAGATTTAGTTCAGCGACAGAAGGAGAAACGAGGCACGGAACTACCCCCCTCCGCAAATGGTGAGCGGATTGTTACAATGAGAAGATGAGACCGTCAGGCTATGTCAACAGAAGCTAGACGAGTAAGAAGATATCGTCGTCCAAAAAGTCAAGTCGTTCTGACGGATACGGAACTGACCTGTTACCTTCTTAGATTGAATCGCTTAGTGACGCCTATCGCTAGTATAATATAGGTTAACCCTTATGAAGGGTCTGGTAGGCCACCTCCGGAGCACCTTAGTAGTGTGTAATAGGTCTTTACGACCTACTTAGTAAAATCAAGGATTTCACCGCATCTTATCAATCATTATGACAAACGTCTAATACGAACTTCAATCTCTTTCCAACGCAGTGGAACACCCCGTCATATTGGGACCTGCAAGGAGGAGAATTACAATATAGGCGGCCAGTGTGTCCTTGGCGGTTCCTCATCCTTATGATAAATCTACTGCCCTGCTCGTCTCATTTTTGGCAATATGATAAAGCAAAGTTTATAAGATGAAGAATTAAACACCTATAGGAGGCAGAGCCCATGCGTGACCAGATACAAGTAGTTTATCTTTAAGAGAGCAAGAGCGATGCTTATGAGCCATATCTCTCCGTCTCTAATGTCTCTGCTGTTGTACCTACAGACATGCAGCTAGGACACTAGCAGATCTGGCTCCGCTTGCCGCTTCCTCAAGAGTAGTTTATGCTTTACACACCTGGCAACTCAACAGGACTCGATGGAGTCGGCCGAGGCAGGGGTCACTTTTCTCTTTGCAGCTTTCACTGCAGCTTCTTTCGCCTGACGAAGTGTCTCCCGCTCTTTGGCATTAGCACGTTGTTGTTGTTGTTGCAACGATTTCTTTCATTTGCTCTACTAGAAAGAACGTATCAGCTTGCGGTCAGATACAAAGGGTTCCAAAACAGTAGTGGCAGTCAGTACCTGCGGTTTCCTTGTTCTTACTGAGTAAGCCTCCAACCACAGTATGCTCCACGATTTCGTACAAAATTGCCATCTGATATCCCAGATAGATGAAGGCTAACAGGTATTCAAAGGTCTCCGAGAGACGACATTGAGACAGCTCTAAGCACACATCGATGCCATGCCTCCACATATGAGCCGGCATCGGGTACTTCAGCGCCAGCCTACCTAAGTCAGAATGACAAGAGCGCTGCAACAATGTTTGCAGAGTTTGCAGAGATTCCACCGTCTGGGCATGTTCGTCGGCGGTCTGGGATTCAGATTCGCCACGATAAATTGCTTCAATGGCTTCGCCAATAGGAACACACTCTGTTCCGACCATAGCAAAGTCATTATAAATGACCTTATGCGGGCTCTCTACATGCATGTACAACATTGGCAACTGCGGAGGGTAACGAAGCCTTAGTGGCCCAGGAGGTAGAAATCGTCGACGCAGCTCCTGAATACACACACAGTCGAAATCGAACATTCTATAGGAGGCACTTCCTGGCATTTGGTGATTCTAGATAATTGAGTCTCAAAGGAGTAGAAGCAGTCAACGACGCGATGACAACGAGCTTTGGCATAAGACTCGGCGCCTAAATACCTGATTAATCGATAACATATACTATGTAACTGGGTTCCAAGGGATCGACCGTCAGGCCAAGTGGTGTGCCCCGTAGTGATAGTGGTTAAATGAGTTGTGCGGGAGGAGAAGTGGTGGTGCAATTTGCAGAGGATTAGCCCCCTGAATTTACTGGATCGACCCCCTAAAGGATGCACGGACCTGGTCCTTTTTTTTTTTTTTTGGCTCAAACCTCTGTAGGTTAATTCCGTATCCGTCGTAACGAATCAACTTCTATTTCAGATGATAGCTACTATCACGTGCATAAACCGGTGTAGCTCAGATCCTGTAGTACAGGTCGAAAGGCGCCTAAGACAGGAGATGACACGCCTCTGTTGTACTCGTACCTCAACAGATACCAGACCGCAACAAAAATGAAAGGTTACGGCAAAATTGGCGCTTTGATGGGCAATTTCCCAGAATCAGCCATAGTCAAGCGTTTCAGCGACTTGCATGTTCAAAACATCCTCTACTTACAGGCGGAGATCGCTGGGCTCGAGCTGGATTTTCGGAGGTGCGAAGTTGAGAATGAAAACTCCGGAGACGGCGAGAAACAGCAGTTCTCCTTGGACTGGTATACGCTCAGCACAACAAAGGATGAACGAGAAGAGACCGAGCAGTGGCAGCTGGCACTGCTCATAAGAAAGAAGCTGAAGGAATACGGTAATACTCATCTGCTGCTCTCGGATGCGGTAGCTGACATTTACGAAACGCAGACACGGCTGTTCTCCGATACAGCGAACTCCTTTTGCTGAAGGCACCCAAGAAACGAGAGCTAAGCTACCTGCAAGACTAGTTCAGACGGCCCACCATAGGCCAGGTCTACCTTACTGGCCGTGATCGGGATATCTGGAAGGACGGGACCGACCTTATTGCTTTACGACCATCAGAGCGTCAGTATCCTTTCGTTGCCTGGCTAAACAAATTGTTACCGACATATCATAGCATGATAGGGAGGCATCACAAGGTAAAATCGGGTGTCAAAGGGTGGTTTGAAAGAAGATGAATCCCTCGCTCACAACAACCTGGCAAAACGACTCAACCATTACCGAATTTGCGCCCAATACGGTACACTACGCAGAATCAAATGTCACAAGCATTGCGGCGCTTTTTGGCACTGTGATCGCTTCATTGCTCCCTGTTCTGGCCATTGTGGTACTATATCTCGTGATCGATATGCCGAAGCGACTCGGTCTGCTTGCAGTCTTTACCGCGAGCTTCTCTATGAGCTTGTGGCTTTTGACCGAAGGTAGGCCGATCGAAATATTTTCCGCAACAGCAGCGTATGACCCTTTTTCTTATTCCCATGAGCACAGTTGGCAGTGCTGATCTCATGGACAGTTTCTCTGCGGTTCAAGTGGTCTTCATAAGTACCAACAGCGGTTCGCCATGACTGTCAAGCCAATCTGAACTCCACAAATCTCGCGCACGAGCAAAATTGTCAGGTTCGCGGAATCACACGTTAACCTGGTCACGCTTGATATAATGGCTGGCGCTTGGGCTGGCTGGCCGGACATGCAGACCATGGTGACGATAGGGCGTTCTCTCCCTATCTTGTCAACCTCGGCATTGGTGCAAATGATGTCCTCCTCGCTATGTTCGATAGTACATCCAACACCCCTATCTTCCCCAAATTGCAACATCTATCTTGCGCTGGGTTTTGGTGGGATAAAGGGGCAGAAGCGATGCCGCCATCCAGAAAAGAGGCTGCTGCGCTACTAAAGCTACATTACCTGAGGCTGAAGGTCTTGCTCTACCAGAATATATTGCGGGAAGAGGGTGTGGTTTGGGATGAGGATAAGGTGTGGCAGGCGGTGAAGCGAGGGCCGGAGAAGTCTCATTGGGAGACGAATCTTAATGCTGAGGACGATGATGAGTGGTATGGGCAAATGGATTGATGGGATGTGGATAGTGATTGAGCAGAGGGGAAAAGCGGGAATATGTATATTATTGTAAGTGTATAACGTGTAAGACGTTACACTAAAAATTGTTCCCAGATGCGGCGGGAGCAAATATTTCAATGCAAAGCTTCATATTGAATCTAAAATCTAGCACTCACACCCTCTTCAATCCTCCCCCCACAAACCCCTCTCCATGACTTCCTTATCCCCCACCCAGTTCCTCTGAATCCAAATCTTGATCCTATTAACGTTTGCCCTGATATCACCACCCCTCCCCTCCATATCATTCACAACAGCGAAAACCCTCCCATCTCCCTTCTTGACCATCGTCTTCACAAGAAGCAGCAAGGTACCGTTCCTAGGATCCACCCTCATTATCCTCATCTCCCTATAATACAGCAAAGCATCTTCATAATCATCTTCTTGGGTACAAACTAGTAACATGCGATCGTAAGTCAGTTGGTCTGGTTTCAGGCCTAAGGCGAGGAGTTCAGATGCCAGAAGCAAGGCTAGATCTTTGCGCTTGGAGTAGTGGCATCCGCGGAGGAGTTCATTGAAGGTGTCTATATTTGCACCAGAGGGGCATATCTCGTGCAGGGTTTTATAGAATTCAACCGCTTTTTCAAGGTTGGATTGGTAAATGGCTCCTTCAATCACAACATTCAACGCCGCCGTTGGAACGCCCTTCCCATAATGCGCCATACTTCTCAGACTCTCAAAGACCTCATTCAACTTATCTTCATCTTTCCCCATGTACTTCAACAGCGAACGCGTCATCCTCGCGGTGGGAATCAGTTTCGATTCTTGCATCACGCACATTACGCTTAGAGCTGTGTCGATGTCGCCGGCGTTGACGTAGGCTTCTACTAGGAGTTCGTAGTGGATGGGCTCGAAGACTATGGAACGGCTGCTTAGCTTTGCAAAGACGTCTGTTGCCAACCTGGTGTCGCCTTGCCTGGCAGCGGCGGTGAGGACGTTAAGATGAACGCCCAGTGGTGGGGAGATGTAGGAGGTTTGGACGCGTTTCTTCCAGACGTAGGTGGAGAGTTCGTACTATACTTATATTTAGACGTGGCTGGGATGGAATGGTGGTTATTGTACTTACGTGACAAGCAGCACTACTAGTATCGAGTAAATAATTCCACAACAGCGTCGATATGTTATCATCACCATCCGCAATCCTCCCCTCCAATACCCTGAGAACCTCATCAAACTCGCCCCTCTTGCATAGCGCATAAATGAGCATATCATACAGCCAGGCGCGTATTGTAATCCCTTCCCCCTTCATATGATCCACCTCATCCAACGCCATCTCAAAAGAATTATCCCTCAAATACCCAGCAACAAGATCATGCCTCCCCGCCTCGTTCAACTGCAACCATTTCTCCTGCATGTACTCCAGAATCTCTGATCGGAGTAAGTAATCCGGGTGTACAGCCAAAACCTTGAGAATATCATGGCAAGCTATATTATCCAAGTCGAAACCATCCGCTCGCAATTGTCGAATATAGTCTGTCACACTGGCAATCGAACCGAGAGGATTGACATTGGCGAGGATAAGAGCAGAATATATCCTCATATTTGGAGCTTCTTTATGTTTACTCATAAGACATTCCGCATACCCCTCCACTTTTTGGAAATCACCGATAGAAGCTTCAATGCGTAAAAGTTCGTATAAACGCCCCGTTGATGCATGCGCTGTTATACTGTTAATCTTCTCCTGTGCGCTTCCTTCATCTTCAGGCCCTTTGAGCAGTCGGCCTGCAGGAGGATTTTTCTTTGGTCTTCCCTGGGTAGTAGGTCTTCGAGGCGGCTGTGCAATCTCGGTGTATCCTGATGGTCGAGTGGCAGGTGGTGCTGTAGATTGCCTTCGACATGGGATGGAAGCGGACGTGTGCGGCGAAACTCGAGGTCTGTGGAGAGGAATTGCACGTCTGCAGAGGGGAGGAAGACCAACTCGCAGACCGCCGAGGATAATCACGGTCGCTGGCCTTGCATTGTTCATCGAGTGTCGATTTCGAGGTAGAAGTGTATTGTTTTTTGAGTTGATAAATCAAAGTTGCGGAGAGGGAGTTGGGAGGTCTAAAATGGAACTGGGCCTTGACGAGTCGCTGACATAATCACGCCCAATGCGGAAAATACCTAGCAATCAAGGAGTGAACACAAGAAAATCATGATTTGATAGGTTTACTATGTACTAATACAAGAGGGAGCATCTTGCGATGCCGTGGTATCTCGCGCGTAATAATTCTTCAGGGTCATTGTAGTCCGTAGCCAACTCATAACCAGAACCTTCCATTCCCATTCTCATTCCCGCTGGTCATCCGCAATTCCAATTCCAATTCCAGTTCCTTTGTGCTAATTTTAAGGACTAGTTTCGTTGTTCCCGCGAACCCGTCGAATTATTGTTTAGGCCGAGAAGGTTCCGGAAATTCGCTGCTGAGAAGCGGTTGTTTCCTTCAGGAGCCGGCCTGTTTCTGGAGTGAGAATGACTCTGTCTTCTACTACTGCTTGGCCTGGTCGGGGTGCTGTGTCTCCTAGGCTGAGAGCGGCCTTGATCCAAATCTGGAGTTGGTGGTATGACGTTAGGAGTACCTGGGCCTGCTGCTGTGGTTTTCGACGCCAGATACTTTTCCCGGGATTCCTTCAGGGACATTCGGCAATGTGGACAAGTGTCGTGCGCTTGCAACCAGTGACCTATGCAAATCTCGTGAAACCAATGGTTGCAGTAGAGGTATTTGACTTCCTCACCCACAGCAACATCGTCCATGCAGATTGTGCATTGCGCCTTGCCATCTTCATTCAGCATCGTCTCATCGAGCGCCTTCTTTGGCAGTGACTCGATATCCTCGCTACTGGCCGGTGGCGGTCCATGTGATTCGGCTTCCATCAGGTGGGTGATGATATCGTCCAGATCTTCGTCATTGACTGCCATGTCTCTGAGATTGTCGCTGCCGGCTAAGAGTTGACTCATGATTTGTAGGAGACCATTGACAGAATTGTTTGGGTCGGTTTGGGGTGCTGTTCGAGCATTGCCACCCATAATATGCATGAAAAGACTAATACCATCTAATTAGCGCAAGTGATGTAAGTAAAGTGGCGAGACTTACTTCTGGAAAGGGTCGGCAAAAGGTTGCGGATTTGGTTGCTGATTCGCACTTCTCTGTGGCTGTTCTTGTGGCTCCCAATTTGGGCGAGGCGGATGAAATCCAAATATTCCACCTTGATTATGGCGAAACTCCGCTTCTTGCTCGTAGCCATGCTCGTAGGAATCAGCTGCAACACGTTGTCCACTTTGACCAAATGAGGCGAAGGGTTGGTGATCCTGCCGTCCAGAAGGCATAGCTGTGAAATTTGTGCTGCCGCCAAAGGTGCCTCCGCCTATTGTGAAGCTCATGAGCGTACCCGTACGTCCTTGTGCACGATTTGCAATATTAAACGCACTGATATCCATTTCACCGGGATCGGGTGCTTCTTGGTGCTGACGGGACGGTGGGCGGTATGGTGAGAGTGCTTGATTTGCACCAGACGCGTACTGATTGAGCGGGGAGGTCTCTCCAGGTTCGAGCTACCTAGCGTTAGCTTCTACAAATCTTAATCGGAAAGGAAGTCACCGTTCACTGTTGGCCTTCTAGTAACCTGTCGGGAACTCGCAGCCTCAGCCTCGTGGCGGGGTCGAATACTTACAATCTCAACGAATTCGGAGGCGCATTCTGGACATCGTAATGAGCCAGGTGTGTTTCCTCTCCGCTGCCATTCATGCTCGCATTCGTGGCAAACAATGGATATTTGCTGGGAGGAACTCATATCTGGATCTGGTTGTGGTTGCCCACCACTGTGGCGACCAAGGTAATCTTCACCCTCCTCGCCAGTTAAAGTGAAGATGCGAATTAATGGAGGACGTGACAGTGGGACCGATGAAAGGCGAGTCGCTCGCTACCTTGGTTTTCTGCGGGTGGAGCCGTGGGTGGTTATTGTAGTAGGGTGGTCTTGTGGTAAGTAATGTCTATGGTATGACTTTGATTGGGTAATGACTGCGGCAGCCAAAAAGTGTCATGCGCTGTCAATGATGCAGCTGGTAGATGTTTGTAATGGGATGAGCAGAGGAAAAAGGGTTGAAGAATAACAGTTAAGAGTCAGAAGAGACGTTGAGCTGTCACGATCTGCTTTTTTCTCTTTGCGACTTGTTATGCACTTTCTGCAAGAAGTTGTAGTTGCGGAAAGCGTGGCTGTGACCGTAAAGCTGGGTATTCGAATAATGACGTTGCCTTGGGCGTTCTTTTGTTCCCGGTGTGGGTGCTTTCAGGAACAAACACCAGGTCACGTAAAGATCTACCTTGAATTCCCACTGGAATCCCGATCGATTTGCTACGTACCCCAAAGAATATTGCCAATGAAGGAGGAAGCGGTCAGCTTATAGGCTTGCCCGTTCCCTGGGCTGTTTGCTCCGCTGCCACGTAAAGTTAAACTTGCATACACATCACATCGTACTTACCTACTTTATGAGCGCACTGAAAGAACTCACTGCGGTCTGGTTGACCTGAAAAGAACTTGAGCTTGCAGTACGGAAAATGAGTATTGATTTGATTATCAAGCTTTCGATCTCATATTACATGCTGATTCTAGGCGTGCTATCTCATCATGAACTCTTACGAGGCACACCATAAGTGTGATTGCAGGCTCCGGTACCGGTGTTCGATGCGCCTCAAGACCAATCCTCAGACCGACGAATCTATTTTCTAGGAGCCCGGAGATTTTGAAATTTTACCCAGGGACTGTCCGTCCTTGCGAACTTAGACTTCAGATTCAGAGAGAAAGAGCGTACGAGTATTCCCCTTCTAGTAACCTACTGCTTCTTTCTCTACTATTCATGCAGCAGGTTCGTTCTTATCATGTCTATCTCGACCAGGTATCATTTTTCTTCATCTTTTCATTTTCACATTCAAACATTGACACAACTACAAAACATACTTACGCTAGCAAAGCGGTCACCATCCTACCAATTACATTCACTTACCTTTACCAATAACTTACAACAAAATCATGAGGTTCGGTATACCAATTCCAGTTCGCCTCTTTACGATGCGTAAAAGTCGTGGAAAACATGTCGTGGGGCTTTGCGCCAACTTCAATTGCCACCAAACACCAACAATAACGTGTCCGATATGTCTCGATCTTTCAGCGGACCCTTGCGAGTACGATTACGCCTTTTACTGCAGCGAAATGTGTCGACGCAATGACAGAAGGCGGCACAGGGACCAATGTAGAGATATGAAGATACTTAGACGTTTGCGTTCTCCGCCATTGGTTCCGTCTGGAGCTCCGCCATCACTTGTGGTAAGGTCGGATGGGATCTGTATTTGACAATGCTGATCGCCTCTCAGCAGCGTGGGTATGCAGAAACTGATCGCCAAAACTTGATCCCGAACTGGAGACGACTGGCATCTGAGCTGTCATCTCGTGAGCAGGAAAACGGCTCAGATACGCAGGTTTTGACCCCAGCAGAGTATGGTTGGATTGTGTATCTGAGATGGAATTCTGAGCTTGGTTTGCAGCAGATCGAGAGTCATGCCCCTACCGGAGGACATATCATAAATCGCATTGAGGTGACGAGGTGTGCCGAATGGTCTCTACAGCATGTAGCGGGCGCTGAACGTAAGGTTCCCGAGATGGGAAAGTTCTATTGGTCTTCATGCACTTTGATGGGCGGTTTATGATGTATATTCGTAAACGCTTTGGTATGGGAAATGGCGGGTTTGCTATTCCAATCACTTTCCTTACTGTAAGTAGGTAATGGTATGCACGTTATATTGTATAGCAATAATTGAGCTTGTGAGATATGTTGCATTGCCAGCACCGCTCTTGTTTCCGCTTTTAGTGTCCGTTTGTTGTTATTATCATCGAATGTAAAGATACCAAATGAGTGTCGAACTCTTCACCAGCGCCTCATGCTCCCCTCTCTTAATATAAACGAGACCAGCCTAGAAATTGCCAACGCACGACAGCTTCCGGTCATCGCTATTGCAGAAAAATTCAATTCCCCAATCCAAACACGTTCGAAATCTGGCTCGGGATTTTCTACTAGGTTACGGGTCAAGCAAACGGCCAAGGACCCCCTGTGGTCCCTTCATAAAACGTTGTCCAAGGACCATAGGTCTATGGTACCGAAAGCGATGATCTTTCACAAGCGTTTGCTTTGAAACGAACATTTTCACTCGTCGCGCAGCGGGATGACGTCGAATCTTTGAAGCAAAAGTCAATTAGTTTGCTAGATAATTTGATAACTACAACTCTAAAGTTACCAGTATGTTACGAGAGGTCATTGGCATGATGATGCGAAAGGTTGGAGCATGCATTAGATGTGATTGCTATCAGGATCAATGTCAAAACTTAGATGTCGGGCTACTCCTTCAGTATAAAGGCAACGCGCACCCTACGTCATCTGAGAACGCTTACTCCCAAAACCGTAGGCGGTTTTAGATGGAGCCCGAGCGGCGGATAGAATTATGTGGACCTCAACAGTGCAGCCCACTAACAGCTAGCCGCCGTGGTCAGCGCACGTCAACGGTCCATCTGAGATGCAACCTCGCGGAGAACGACGATGGAGAGTGAAGATCTACAAAGGTTTGAAGACGGAAGCGGCTGAGGCTGTGTTTCATGATTGGTGCGCCGTCTGGAAAGGGGTGAAATACTTGTGTGACCAATTACTCCCAAGATGAAAAGATGTGGCAGATGGTGGTAGCATCGAACGACGAGAGACGAGACGGCATGAAGCGGAAAGGGGAGGGGTCTCGCTGGTGCCCACGGCGCTGACAGCGTACCATAACTTAGTACCTCATTCAGTAGAAGCGAGATGTCGTTTTTGTCGTAGCACTCCTATTGTAGAGTAACAATTCCGAGCAGGATCTCCCCGGCAATAATAACAACTATCAATGATGATGGACAAAGTGGTGTAGACATTGCTCAAACCGGAGATTTGCGGTGAAAATGAGGCTTTCCACATGGCTTGCGATCTCGCCTCTCCAAGAGGGAGGGATACAAATTCCAGCCTTCGCTTCAATTCGAGGATGCGAAAGCGATCAGCCTCACCATTGCTGAATTGGGTCGCAACTATCTGTACTAACTAAATCAACAACTGATCGCCGCCCCTAATATTCGCACTCCATAACTTACTCTTTTCCCCTCCATCGATTTTGATTTCTCTGTTCAAACACCACCTCACACTCCCTAACCTTACAACTCAGCGGTGTTGACTCCGAAACACTTTTCTGTCATAGTGAACAGGTAGTTGAATGCGTACCGGTGACGTATGAGCCTATCTTGATTTCGCTTCGACATTCCTGCTCCTGCACTCTGTCAGCTGGGCTTCTCCCCTGCTGTGCTGTCATTTGCCAGTCCGTCAAAATCGACAGATTGTCTCTCCCGTAGCCGACGACGCGGAGGTCTCCCTGACCGGCCTGGTGTTGCTCCACCTCCTATACAACAACACCTTCCTGCAACAGCAGCAGCATAATCAACCCTCCTTTGAAATCACTCCCTTTTCACGTGAGCATTCTATCATATCGATCGATAAATCCGATTTTTATCACACGACTTTTGTGAAAAGCATCCTCCACTCAGCGATCCGAGGAAGAGCTTGAGTGTGCTCGGTCTATATCGAGGCAATCTTCAAGAGCCAGATCCCTGTTTCTGTCTCCGACGGATCTTCGACACTACAAACCGAATGCAAAATAGACAGCGCGATATCGCGTTATTGGCATAAATATGCCGTCCAGCGAGACCACCGTTGCTCTCGCTGGCATTCTTTCCAAAATCGCCAAGAACTACGACCCTCGCGATGAAAGGAGCTTTCCTGGGCAGGTGGCGGTAAATGGCCTCTCTACTGGAAAACCATTTCTACCTGGACCCGAGACTTCAGAGAAACAGATACTCGAGCGCGAATTAGTGGCTCTCGTTGCACGGGTCAATTTTTTGGAGCAAAGAGCCATAAATTCAAGTGCGTTTCCCATCACACCGAGTGAGCCTACCCTCCCGCCGACATATCCTACAGATAACCCTCGCGATGCCTCCAAAACCCAAACCTCAGTCGGCGCACGGCGCATATCAGGAGCCCAAAGAGATCCAAGGACGTACTGGGTCAATAACTGGTTGGCGGAGGACGGAGAAGGCGCTGGCGAAGTCCGGCATTTAATTCCAGCACCCACCGACGAGCAGCTTGGGTACATTCGCGATCATCTCAAAACGCAGGCTGATCAGATCAAGACGCAACGTGATCAGATCGAAGGGCTGAGTACGCAGGTATCACAGCAACAGGAGGATCAAGTCATCGCTTTCGACCATGGCATGGAAGACATTGGAGCTCTCAAGAGAGAATTGGAGAAACACCAACAAGCAAATTCTGCTTTCCAAAAGGCGCTTCGAGAAATTGGCACCATCATTACTGCGGTCGCTCACGGTGATCTTGGGAAGAAGGTTCTGATACACGCAAAGGAACTGGACCCTGAAATCGCGACATTCAAGAAGACAACGAATAAAATGATAGACCAGCTGCAAGATTTTGCCTCTCAGGTTACAAGGCTTGCTAGAGAGGTCGGCACCGAGGGAAGGCTGGGCGGTCAGGCTGTCGTTGCTGACGTGAAGGGTATCTGGGCAGAATTAACTGATAATGGTAAGTATACCATGAGATTTGAGACTTATTTTGGCTAACGTTCTCAAGTCAACCTGATGGCCGACAACCTCACTAATCAAGTACGCGAAATTGCTGAAGTTACCACCGCTGTAGCTCATGGTGATCTCCGTAAGAAAATCGAAAGACCCGCTCGGGGAGAAATCTTGGAATTGCAACAGACCATCAATACTATGGTAGATCAACTACGATCATTTGCCACTGAAGTTACTCGAGTCGCTCGCGATGTCGGCACAGAGGGTGTTCTAGGTGGACAGGCTCAAATTGACGGTGTCCAAGGCATGTGGAACGATTTAACCATCAGCGTCAACGCCATGGCCATGAACCTTACGACACAGGTGCGGGATATTGCAGAAGTCACGACGGCTGTCGCCAAAGGAGACCTGCAGCGAAAAGTCAAGGCCGAGTGTAAGGGAGAAATTCTTGAACTTAAGTCTACCATCAACTCTATGGTCGATCGGCTACAGCAATTTGCTCATGAAGTCACCAAGATTGCCCGCGAAGTCGGCACGGAAGGCAAACTTGGCGGCCAAGCTACTGTGCATGGCGTGGAGGGTACCTGGGCAGACCTGACTGATTCTGTGAACGATTTGTCCATGAACTTGACGACTCAAGTGCGCGGGATTGCTGTAGTGACAACCGCTGTCGCTAATGGAGATCTCACAAAGAAGGTCGAAGCTGATGTGCAAGGCGAGATTCTGACACTAAAGAACACTATCAATACCATGGTGGACAGGTTGAACACATTTGCGTTTGAAGTCAGCAAAGTTGCTCGTGAAGTCGGGACCGAAGGCAAGCTTGGTGGGCAGGCCGAGGTCGAGCAGGTGGACGGCAAATGGAAAGACCTTACAGGTATTGCGATCCCCTTATATTCACAAATTCATGCTGACACATGAAATAGACAACGTCAATACCATGGCACAGAATCTGACTACGCAAGTGCGAAGTATATCAGACGTCACCCAAGCCATCGCACAAGGAGACATGTCAAGACGTGTTGAAGTACACGCGCGAGGGGAAATTGCAGTCCTTAAGGATACCATCAACGACATGGTGGATCGTCTGGACAACTGGTCACTTGCCGTGAAGCGAGTGGCCAGAGAAGTCGGCACTGAAGGCAAGATGGGTGGCCAGGCTGACGTTGTAGACATTGATGGACGATGGCGCGAAATCACAGTGTCCGTCAACACCATGGCACAGAACTTGACTGCACAGGTGCGAGCTTTTGGCGACATTACGACAATGGCCATGGAAGGTAAATTCACCTCTATTCAAGTTGAAGCATCCGGCGAGATGGGTGAACTCAAGGGCAAGATCAACAAAATGATATCAAACCTGAGAGACAGTATTGAAAAGAACACTCAAGCCAGGGAGGCGGCTGAGTTGGCCAACAAAACCAAGTCCGAGTTCCTCGCAAATATGAGCCATGAGATCCGGACGCCCATGAACGGTATTATCGGTATGAGCCAACTTGCCTTGGACACCGAGTTATCTAGTTACCAGCGAGAGATGGTTACTATTGTCCATAACCTCGCTAATCAACTGCTCACGATTATTGACGACATTTTGGACATTTCCAAGATTGAAGCCAATCGTATGGTCATGGAGCAGATACCATTCTCACTGCGTGGCACTGTCTTCAATGCGCTCAAATCACTCACCACTCGCGCCAACGATAGAAATCTCAACCTGGCATACCAGGTTGCTCAGGGAGTGCCGGACTTTGTCGTTGGCGACTCGTTCCGACTACGACAAATCATTCTCAATCTCGTTGGAAATGCCATTAAATTCACCGAGCATGGTGAAGTCAAGGTACATATTGACAGTTACAAGGACGAACGCTGCAAGAGAGGAGAACACATGATCAAGTTTTCTGTCCGCGATACTGGCATCGGGATCAAAGCTGATAAATTGAACCTGATTTTCGACACTTTCCAGCAGGCGGACGGTTCTACTACCCGAAAGTTTGGAGGGACAGGTCTTGGTCTGTCTATTTCCCGCCGTTTGGTCAATCTGATGAGCGGCGAGATGTGGGTAGAATCAGAATATGGTGTGGGAAGCTCGTTCAATTTCACTTGCAAGGTGCATCTTGCCGATCCGGATATCAGCATTATTGTACCTCAATTGGCTCCATATAAGAATCGACCAGTGCTGTTTGTCGACCGTGGCCGAACGAACTGCAGGGCCGATATTGTCAAGCACCTTCGTGCATTGGATCTTGTTCCTCATGTTATTAAACCGGATGAGCCAATACCTGCTCCCGATCCATCATCACGCCCAGCATATGACTGCATCATCATTGACTGCAATGAGACCGCCCAGCGGTTGCGAGACTTTGAGAAGTTCAAGTACACGCCACTGGTGATGATGACCTCGAATATTCAAGTCAGCTTCAAAAATGCACTGGAAGATGGTATATCGAGCTACATGACTGCACCGTGTCTTGCTATCGATCTTGGCAATGCCTTAATACCAGCGTTGGAAGGTAGAGCGGCTCCAGTCGTGTCGAAGAATTCGCGACCGCTGAACATTCTGCTGGCCGAAGACAATGCCGTCAACCAGCGTCTTGCTGTCAAGATTCTGGAGAAGTATCACCACAAGGTCACGGTAGCAAACAATGGCCTTGAAGCGCTCGAGGCGATACAACAAAGGCGATTCGATGTCGTGCTTATGGACGTGCAAATGCCAATCATGGGCGGATTCGAGGCTACGGCAAAGATTCGAGAATGGGAACGCAATGTGGAACTACCACGAACCCCTATTATTGCTCTGACAGCGCACGCTATGGTTGGTGACCGCGAGAAGTGTATCCAGGCGCAGATGGATGTAAGTCGTGCAAATCAATTCTCCACCCCTGCAATGCTAATATCATCATTAGGAATATTTATCCAAGCCACTCAAGCAAAACCAGCTCATTCAAATCATACTCAAATGCGTGACTCTAGGTGGCGCACTTCTCGAGCAAAGCCACGTAATTGGTACGGACGGTCCAGCGGATACCAGAGCCGGGGGAACCTCAACCCCAACTCCAGGAGAATCGACGCTGGTACCAGTGGGCGGGACACCCAAGAGACCTACTATAGAAGTCAGAGCGCAGACGGAGCTAGGTCTCGGAGAGTCTCCATCCATTTTAACTGCAGATCAGGTGGATCCCATCAATGTATGTTGTACAGTCTTACTCCACAAGTTGAGAAAGATCGTATTAATTCTTTTGCTAGTTACTTCTTCGGTCGCACAGCGGTTGAGCCTCTTTGGCATTACTATTCATGTACTTTATTTGGCGATACCCGATACGCTGCGTGCTTTCGAGATTACTTCCAGCAGACTATATTTGATATGGCGGGCCACTCGACTTTATTTTCGCTTGCTCAACTATAGATGGGCCGATTTACTCTCGCTAGAAAGACTTGTTCGGCTTCTTGTGAACGGTCTGCGACTTGAACCACATTTTACCTCGCTTCATTGCGGTCTCACTCAGTCGGTCTGACTATAGTTCCTCACTTGCGAGTAAAAGAATGGTACTGGCGTTTGAGCATCAATACTTCTAGTTTGCTTCCACGATAGGCTGTTGGTCTTTCTTGGACATTCGGAGAGGGAGAGGGGATGAGATGGTTGTATTCACATAAGAATTCACACTCTTCATGACGACATTACTAGGTGTTTCCCAATTTGGGGCCTTTCCCGCGGTATTACTTCTCGCGTGTGGAGGATCTCGTCATTGTACTTTTCTACTTTTTATTTTTATTTTCCCTCCTAGGTGACGGAGTGTTGAGATAGATGTTTACGGCCCTGAATTGGGTGTGATGACCATTTAATGTACTATTTCATTTGCATTGATGTCGTGCTTTTGCGCCATGTGAAACTGAAACTTTAGAAACATGTGAGAGTCATTCGGCAATGGCTCAATATGCATGTTTATCAGCTTTCAGTATAGACTGTCGTTATTATTCAGGTATTTTGAATCTGCAAGTATCGGAATGCGGGATTACGTATACCTACCCAAGCACTTTGAAGGGCCGTGGGTTACCTCTACTCGGTTCAGAAGGTATTATGTTAATTCGGTACGCCTTACTGTGTCAAGTAAACCCTATGCGGGATACAAATCACAACCCGAATCAGAATCCGAATCAAAAAAAAAATTCGACCCGAAGGAGAAAGAGAACAGATAACAGTAACTATCATTCCTTTCTAAAAAGAAAAAGATTCAGCTGAAAAGCAGTATGCACCAAAAATAGACCCAACCAAAAGTAGCAATACCTTAAAGCGGAGTCCAACCAAACCCCAAGAAAACTTAACCACGAACGACCTGCGACGTGCGCCACTTACGATCGCCCCCATCGCGCCAACAGGAAGACAACTCAACAACAGGGTTAGGAATTGACCGGTCTTGCCAGCCTTGTCGCCCTTTCCGTCTCTGTACATATCAATCGCCTCGCCCTCTTTCGCAGTGTATTACCTCATATTTGCTACGATAGATGGAGTGGTAATTGGCTCAAAAGGGCACTCGAACGGTCAGGCCGATCCAACACCGCGCTCGCCACAATTGGAGCGAGGGAACAAACAAGAAGGAGCCAACACCCAGCGCTTAGTCGCAGCGGCAGGAACATTCAAGTCACCAAATGCTCAGTGTTGCCTCAATCTAGAATCAACGAGTCTTGCGCCCGTTTGAGAAGTTCGAACAGCTACTTCGATTACCCTTCGAAGGCAGTGGGACCCCGTATTAATATTTCTCTCCGGCAACATCCAGCGAAGAACGCCACGTCTTCTCTTGCGATACAATCCGCTGGCATTCTTTACCACGCCTAAATCGTTTTTGAAATAAAAAAGTTCGGCAGTCATGGCGTCTGCACTTCCCGTCAATGCAACGCAGGAAGAAATCGAGGAAGAGCTGGTTTTCGCAAAAGTACTCGCAGAGTCACTAGATCGAGGAGCGGACGATTACGAAGAGCAAATGATGGAGTCACAGGCCAAGATTGGAGAACTTGAGGCTTTACTCGGATTATCTCCAGAGCCAGCTTATGCGTCTGGATCGCAGCAAAGTGCGTATAGTGGGAGTGGTAGTGGAAGTGGGAGTAGACATGATAACTTCGGACTTGACGGGATAGATGAAAGTGGGGTGGATATGCCCGTTTTTGGCGATGTAGAGCTAGGCTTCGATAATGGTAAGTGCTAACTTTCGCTTTTAGGCTCCCATGTCCTTTTATGGAAGGAGCTGTCAGTGTTGCCCTCGCTCCACCTCTCACTGCATTTCTCCATTCACACTTTACACTCTCAAACTCCGTGTTAAACCACATCTGCCTGATCCGTTGTCAATGTCTTCAATATAAGAAACTCACTTTGTTCCTTTGCTAGATCCTCTCACTTCTCCACTACCTACCTTCACACTCGACACCATGTCACGAAAACGCTCCCATGGCGACTTGTCCTCGCCCATACATGGTCAGAACAGTTATGTACCAAATAAATCCATGCGGGCAACTCCTGCTCAGAGTCCAGGTGGCACTTCGCCAAACACGCCTAGCACCGACGACAGTGCGAAATCGCTGGAGGAGGAATTCGCAGAAATCGAACGCGAATTTGCGATTCCGCCTACTGGTAATCAACATCTAGGATTGTACAATACGCAAACTCAGAGCGATAGAATGAGATCTTCACTCGACCGGCAACGACAGGGAGAGCGCGATGCGCTGAGGAGGGCCGCTGAGCGAAAAGCTCAACTCGACAAGGATATGGAATTTGCTCGTCAGATGCAAAATGGTCATCCATTCAAGAGTGGTCCCACGTTCGCATCGCGGAATGGTCAATCCTCCAGCTCTAGTCAGGCCGTATTCAACCGAGATGGTACTATCCGTGTGCCTAGTAGCAAGAAGCAGCTCAGAGCAGATGCATCCTTCAGACCGGATCCATCTCCTTCAGTATTCAATACAGGCTCACGTTCGAGCGGTCAATCCTTCAAGCCGGAACCGGATTTCCCGTTTCTTGATCAGCCGTCACGTACAAACAACTCCAACTCTCGCGCGATGAATGGGTTTGCCGCACCATCCCCAGAAGAGCTTCTTGCTTCACAACCATCTCATCGTATCAAGGCAGAGTCTGGTACCAGCAACCACCCACAACAAAATGGCGGTTCCAGCTTAATGCAGCCCTGGGTACCCAGGAATGAAATCAGTTTGATGGATAGCGACAGTTCTGATCTGGAAGAGATAGACCTTGATACTTTTGTGACGAGTACTAATTCGAATCCATTCAGAAGGCGTTCACAGAATACGACAATGCCAGGTTCATTTCCGAGTGGATTCAACAATCCCAACCAATTCACAAATCAGAATTACCATATAAATGGCTATGGTAGCCAAGGGATGATGAATTCATATCATCAACAACCCACCTCAACTTTTGGTATGCCACTTCTATACCCGACATTCAACAGCGTTCCACCTAATGCTGAGCAAACTCCCATTGTTCCCCGGGCAAATAATGAGTCGTTCTGCACAAACACAGCTAACAAAGTCATAGGGGGTTTTGTTGACAACTTAACCATGATGGGCAATATGGTCGGCCTAGGCCCTTCGCGTGCGCTAGGGAGTTCCTACTCCATGCCCGGAGCGTTCCCTGGCTCGTCAATGTCCAATCCGAACAATGTATTTGGCCATCTAGGCTATGGTGTTCCGAACCATCGTGCGTCGCCAATGTCACGTGATACACCAGAAGTCATCGATTTAGACTCTTACCAAGCAGATCGCGCTCGATTTGATTACCTGTACAGCGATTCGACAAAGACGAGTGATGAAATCAAGAAGTTGATTGAGAATATCGCGCCTGGTGAGGATCTGCCGCCCGAAATGCGGGATGGTACACCCCTCGACATGAAAGTTGCCCTGCTTGAACACCAGAAAATCGGCTTGACATGGCTGAAGAAGCAAGAAGAAGGCAATAACAAAGGTGCAATCCTTGCTGACGATATGGGTCTGGGTAAGACTGTCCAAGCTATCGCTCTCATGTGTTCTCGTCGGTCCGAAGAGCCTCGTCGTAAGACCACATTGATCGTTGCACCCGTTGCGTTGATGAGGCAGTGGGAATATGAGATCAAGGACAAGTTAAAGGATGGGAAGCACAGTATGACAGTCTTCAAGTATCATGGGGCGACGAAGAAGCCATTCAAACACTTGGCTGGCTTTGATGTGGTTCTTACGACTTTCGGAACTCTGGCGTCCGAACTACGGAGAAAAGAGCGATGGACTGCGATCCTCGCAGCCAATCCAGACGCGATACCAACTCAGCGAGAGAGATTAACACTCCTTGCCGAGGACGCCTTTTGGTATCGGGTGATTATTGACGAGGCTCAGTGCATCAAGAACAAGAACACCCTCACTGCAAAAGCTGCCTTTCAGTTGAAGTCTGTTTACCGTCTTTGCATGACGGGTACGCCAATGATGAACAACGTGGGCGAACTCTACCCACTCATCAACTTCTGTCGCATCAAGCCATACAACGACGCCGTCAAGTTTAAAGTCGACATTGGTAATCCTTTGACGGCCACAAATGTCCACGAATCTGTACGAAAGTCGGCCATGACAAAATTACACACCCTCATTAGTGCTGTGATGCTTCGCCGTACGAAAGAATCCAAGCTCGATGGCAAACCCATCATCTCACTCCCCCCTCGCACAAATGAAGAAGCGAATGTAGAGTTTAGCACGGAAGAGAACGAGTTCTATGCCGCTTTGGAAAACAAGACGCAGCTGACATTCAACCGATACATGAAGGCCGGCTCTGTCATGAAGAATTACGCCAATGTCCTCGTTCTTCTCCTACGCCTGAGACAAGCATGTTGTCACCCTCACCTCATCCACGATTATGAGCAAGCAGGCACCGCAGAAGTTCCAGCAGAGACCATGATAGAGCTGGCTCAGACCTTGACGGAGGAAGTGGTCGCTCGCATCAAAGATGCAGAGGGTAACTTCGAGTGTGCCATCTGTTATGATGCAGCTGAGAACCCTACCATCTTCATTCCTTGCGGCCATGACACCTGCTCCGAGTGCTTCGCTCGCCTTACCGACCCTTCTCGCGCTATTGTGCAAGGATCAGAGACTGCGGAGGCCAAATGTCCTCAGTGTCGTGGCAAGGTCGATTCTAAAAAGATTATTGATTACACTACCTTTAAGAAGGTGTATATGCCCGAGACCCTGGATGACTTGGAAGGTGGTCCTGTGGATGTCAAGGGTAAAGTTGACGATGACGAGGAAGAGAGCGATAGTGACTCCGATAGTGATTCTGACGATGATTCTGACGATAGGGACGAGACACTTGGTGGGTTCGTCGTCCCAGACGATGTTAATGACGTTGAGGAGGACAACAATGGCGAAAGCTCCTCTACCGAACGGAAACCTGTCATCAAGTCGGACAAAGGCAAAGCAAAGTCCAAGGGCAAAGGCAAAGGCAAGAAAAAGCGTGCCAGTGCCAAAGGCGCAGACAAATTCAAGCAGACACGCACGCTCGCTCAGCTTCGGAAGGAAGGTCTACGCAACAAGTCTGCCCGCCGCAAGTATCTTCGCCGTCTCCGAAAGGAGTACATCCCTAGCGCCAAAATTACACAAACCATCAATCTGCTTGAGGAGATCCATGAGAACGACCCAAAGGAAAAGGTTCTCATCTTCAGTCAATTCACTTCACTCCTCGATCTCCTTGAGATCCCAATGTCCGACAAGCCCGAGACGTACCGCCGCTATGATGGAAGCATGACACCCGCCGAGCGCGCCGATGCCGTCATGTACTTCAAGGAACACGCCAAATGCACTGTCATGCTCGTGTCTCTCAAAGCCGGCAACGCAGGTCTGAACTTGAATTGTGCCAGTCAAGTCATCATTATGGATCCATTCTGGAATCCATACATCGAAGAACAAGCTATTGATCGCGCGCATCGCATCGGACAAATGAATCCTGTGAAGGTGCATAAAGTTCTCGTTCCTGGGACGGTTGAGGATCGCATTGTTGCTTTGCAGGAGAAGAAGAGGGGGCTGATTTCCGAGGCGTTGGATGAGAACGCTGGCAAGTCTGTCGCGAGATTAGGGGTCAGGGAATTGGCATACCTTTTCGTAAGTTCCATTAATCAATATCTCCCGCGCTGAAATGGAATGCTAATGACGATATAGGGTGTCGGTAATGCTAGTTGATCTGTGGCGACTTGATTCTTTTTCACTTACACACTGCTATGGGTGGCGGTACACTTCAGATATCGACGCCGTCGTTCTCGGGTATGAATTTCTTTCTTCTACCTCTTTCCTTCCTGCATACATTTGCAACAAAGGCGTTAAAAAGGCGCTTATCACATGGTATTTGGTCTATATGGGCTTACAAGGGAACTTTTGATACCCCTTGCTTACTATGACATGGCTGCTCTCTGCATTGGGACGGCTTGAGTCTTGCTTATCGGTTTCGTTCTCGGTCATCGTGGCAACACGTTCTGGGTATACAGCGTCAACATGGGTTTTGTACGATCCGTGCGTTTGTTAGATCTTCTCTGTACGTTCGTTTCTTGTATTTTAGAGAGCATAAGGTATCATGGAGCTTGAAATACGGGTCAGCTTTCTGTGTCGACGGCTAGCAATTATACGATTGTAGCAACCGTTTTTTTGTAATTTTTCCAGCTATCCCCCCCCTTTTAGTCAATACCCTTCTTATTGCTAAACCTATGATCCAACACCCACTGGCCCATCACACTCGGATCCTTACAAACATGCATATCCCCCCACCCATCCGTCATCTCCAACCCCTCCACCCGACTCTTCCCCTCCATGGCAGCATCCCCAGCACAAAAAATACTCTGCCTCAAATAATCATAACAATGCGTGACATGCCTCTCCATATCCTCGTCGTGGCTCCGCCGTCCAAATTTGGCATCACCATGCGATCGCATAATCATGTATAAACAGTGGAATTGGTGTAGGTAGGCTATGCTGTAGCCGTCGGCGCCGGGGAGGGATTTGAGATGCCACGGTGCGGAGAGGGCAGGGTAGGTGGAGGAGTGGTTGACGAGGATGAAGCCCCGGCCGAGGGGCATGGTGGAAGCCCAGTTTTGGAGGATGGAGTCTAGTTCGAGGGAGTTTTTAAACATGGTTGGGGAGGAGTAGTTGTTGTTTGCTTGGAAGGTTATTTTTGTGGTGGGAACTGTGATGGATTACGTATGTTAGCCTTATGTGGTTTGATTTGTAAAGAGGTTCACACACATTCTGGGACGATCTCATTTATATCTGCCATTAAGGGGAGTTGTGTATCCTTTCTTCTATCTCGATATATGCATGTCCTCGAACTGAAGTAACATGGTTGCGCTAGGAGAAATAGAATAAAGACGAAGAGTAATAAGTTGAACACCACACTTATTGGATAACCAATTCGTCTGAATATTTTCCTCTCTGGAGGTGCATCCTCGAAATTCGCACGCTTCAGGCCTGATGGGAGTACTTCTGCTTCTTCTTCGTCCAGGGAGGATCGCGCTAGGTCCTCGTATTTGTATGTAGACATTCCAATAGATTCCGGGGAGGGGACTTTGGAGTTGAGGCGCATAAGGATAACGGATCAAGCAATCATCGCATAGAAAGTGAGAAAGGACGTCTAAAAGCAAGAGCAAGGTATTTGGAGATGAAAGACAAGAAGAAAAGACTTTGCTCAATGTGGAGTGAGGTTAAGAGATGGAGGTAATTTATTTGAACCCGGGTCGAGCTTGTTTGGGCTATATTGTTTGGGAGGCAACATGGTTTTTTTACCACGTCCTCGTTTTGTATTATCTAAGGAAGAAAACCTTAACGCTCGTAGAGAAAACTCGCTAAGATAGAAATTCATGAACAAAAGGAGATGCTTGGAAAGACAGATGACGGACGTTCTACTCCTGCTAAGTAGGGCTGGGAAATAGGGGCATTTAACTTATTTGTAGCAATGGTTCGAGGCGCGATTTCAGTTCGCTCATAGTTATGGACTCCCGTCTCCTAGAATAATATTGTGATTGGGTATTGTTCGGATTTCCTGTTTGGGATGTTTGTGAGAGTGTGAGGTGGCTCGAGTAGCAAGGTTTAGGGATACGAAGATAGAGATAGACAGGTTTAGCGCAGTTTGCTCGCTATCATCATTCTTCTGCCGTACTTATTTTGCATGGGCACATTCTCATGAATTGACCTCATACAAATTTACAATCGTTGCTGAACAATCCTGCTGTTATAATTGTGCGATATTAGACCCGTCTCTGCGGCTTAAAGATTGATTACAAAAATTCTTATTTGATGACATCCCTCCCGTTAGTGTCCACAAAGTCGAAGGAGTAGCGCGTCACAGGAAAGATTGATGACAAAAGAGATGATCACCCAGCACACAAAGTTTTTGACAATTAATCAGGATGGATTATGATTGTTTACAATTTATGCACTTGAAGAGCAAAAAATCCAGTACTCCACAGCTTCAAACTTGCAACGCAGTCCTGACGCCAAACATTAAGAGACTGGATGTAATTGTCGTTCAATATGCCGAAACCTTTTTTTCATAACTCCATGTCCATGAGACACTTTAGCAGTAGTGACCGATCCATTCAATCATCTACAAGAGACCGGCAACAGCCAAGGCGGCGCCGAGGACACCTCCAACAGCTGGGTAGGCCATCTGGTTGGCACCGGCCTTGCTGGTAGCTGAAGAAGCCGAGCTGGCGATGGCAGAGGTCCTGGACGCGGCAGAGTTACCGGCGGACCCAGCTACTGAAGAAGCGGAGCTTGTGACGGAAGCCTGGGCAGCGGAGAGGCTGGACAGGCGAGATGCGAGGGATGATTGTGCAGATCCGGTGGCGGTTGCAGCTTCAGATGTCAAGCTGGCGATGGAGGATTGAATGCCATTGACAGCAGAAGACTCCCTGGACAAGGCGCTGGAAACGGCTGAGTTGCCTCCAGAGAGAGCGGAGGTAATGGCTGAGTTGGCATTCGAGAGGATGCTGGAGATGCCACTTGAGACAGCAGACGCAGCTGAAGAAGCAGAGTTTGAGTCCTGAGCAGAGACAACAGCGCTGAGAGCGGCAACGGCGACGATTGAGAAACGCATGTTGATGTTGTTTTAGTTTGTTTGAAGGACTTGAGTGTAGGATATGAGGTTACGAGAGAGGTGCTTGAGGTGTCTGAGGTTATATGGAGTTGGTTGTTGTTGTGAAATTTGTGATGGATGTTGTTGAGAAACGGTCGGCAGGTCACTGTTTATAAAGTAGAAGCAATAAATCGGTCTTCCGTTTGCCAACATGACGTACCCTTTAGGCGCCCGTCCGTCATTGGCAGAGGAGGAAGGCGGTGCCAGGGAAGGAGTGAAGCCGAAGATGGAAGGAACGTGCGTAAGTCGTTTCGCAAATCCCCGTGGTTACGAAGCACTACGATGATTTTAAGTTTACGTCTGTCTTACCACGATTCAGGACTATTTCAAGTCTCACCTTCTGCACGACCATACTCCTGAATTGCACAGACAAATCAACCTCTATTCCTTACACGTATTCAAAGCTGCCTCCATATGAATGTGCTTGGTGGTTAGAAAAAGGCAAGTACGGCAATAAATCAGGCCAGCTCACACATTGCGGCTCAATTTTTGTTGCATATAAGCCAAGTATTTCGCTCCATACCAAAAGCGTTAGACTCAGTCTATTTGCGCCACCCGTCTCGGAATTCTGGGGTTAACCACCAATTTACTTGGCTGCACAACGCTTCGACATCGACGTCACCAAATTTTAGCAAATTACTGAGCCTCCTTCAATAACGTCGCTATGGGCTGCCAGATGAGCTATACCCAATCTCTCGAGCTTCAACCAATCTCATGATTGACATACGTGGCAAAACCGTCGAGATCACATCATATCTTTTCATCATGCCGAATTCCACGCAGGCATAGCCCATAGACATGCGTGCGTTGCCCCCTAGTGAAATGCAAGTTCCGCATAACTAGTTTGTAAGAAGTAATAGATCATTTTCTCCACCACAACCACGCCGTGTCGATGCATAAGAGCTGTGCCAAAGTTCCCAAAGTAGAGCATCGTCATCCCAAAACAGCCAACGCCTCCGATCGTCCATATTTGTACCTGCTTGTTGAGATACACGCTATGGCGAAGCAGGGTTTCCGACAGCTTCTACAACAAGTTTCTTCGATCTTCGGGCAATTATTTTTGTGTCATCACCTGGAAGCTTTGCATGATCCTCGGAACAATTGGCTGTTCTGATGCAACTAAGACTTGCATTTCGTTCATTGGCCTCTCGATTTTTAGTAAAGTTAATAGTTGGTCGGAACAAGGGTGTGCCCGGACCTTCATGGTGAATTATTCAAACCACGGCATATTTGAATCACCCTTCGCTAACCCTCAAACCTCAATTTCCCCTATGAGTACCAAGCGCCTCTTGCGAGGCCATGTTAGAGGAGAGGATCACCATTCGTGAATTTGGCTTTTCGCTCTTTGATCTCACGATTTCAATTTCCAATCCGTGTGTGAAGGCCATTCTGCCTACCTTTCGATAGCGATGAAGCTGGCCAGGTAAAGTTGAGCAAGACGTTTCAATCAGCTAATCGTGCGCAGCAGATACCTTCGAACAACATGGCTCTTCAGTGTTTGAGCCGATGAATGCACCCACATACCAACTTGCTTCCATTAGTGAATGTCTCATTATGCCCCTCATAACGAATAATCAAGTTGAATGATACAACTAAGTGGGCTATGAAGGTCTCGGCGAATCCAAGAATTACAACATCCAAATTGTGTTTCAAACAGCTTCTACTGGAAAAAGTCAAACAACTCACATAACGAAAATGAGGGGAGTGTACAATCAAGCAATGACGTAGCGCTGGGATCATCTTTGGAGGCCTTCGGAACGTTCGGATGGTACTGATTAACTCAACAGCTCTATATGGAGGGATAAGACTTTAATGTTCTTTTTCGGGATCAGCAACCTCATTTCCTGTCATTTTTCCCTGCGCTCATTTCCATCCATTCCTTGTTCAACCCGCACCCTTGTATATCAGCCCATGGACCATACGTTAAAACCCTGGGGCATACTCTAGCGCTGATTCGCTATGAAATTGCGATATCAGCAACCGAAACCCCATGAGGGAATATCACTATGCCATCAACATCAGGAAAGACGACCACACGCGGTGATGGGAGAAAAAGTAGTTTGGCAGAGCAAGCCAACCCATTACCAAATAGCAAGAAGCCGCGAAGTCGACCACCAGAATCGATGAGAGATAAAGCCTGGTTCTTTCATGGCACTCTACCCAAGTATAGTGGGCCTTATATTGTAGGCTCTTTTCCTTTCACCTGTAGTCCATCGTGATTCACATGTTCATTCCAGGTGGGAATGATGGATATTGAAGTACCTGTTGAGAAACCACGGGTTTTCTCAGACATTACACGACATAAGCACCATATCCTCAATTTGGAAACAGTCCTGATGGCGGTTTATTATCCATCTGAATTCGGTTCGGGAGCTGGAAATGATCCCAGTGGTCACAAAAACTGGTCGAGAGAGACATGGCTACCTAGGCCTAGGGGGAAACTTGCCAAAGGATATGGAGGATTTGCTGGCTTCGGGAGTTTAGCCATTCCCTTTTTCGGAAGAACGACAATGCTCACCAAAATCCCGGCTTTTCGCAACGCGGAACCTGCAAGGCATTGGCCGCCTCCTACTAACTCTTATGAACACGGATTTTCCGTAAAGAATGAAGAAGGCCCACCACCTGATGGCGAGAGTGCACAGCCATGCTTCCCACTTCTCATATTTAGTCATGGCCTGGGCGGCACACGGATGACTTACTCAAGTTTGTGTGGCGAGTTTGCCAGTTATGGTTTCGTGGTGTGCGCCTTAGAGCACCGAGATGGATCTGGTCCTCGCACATATGTCAATCATGTAAAAGGGACTCAGGGCAACACCGATCATACGGGATGTAATAGCAATATTGATCATACAGACGAACAGAGGAAAAAAGGGTACGATCGAGTAGATTACACCTTTCCAAGAGGTAACCCAAAAGATACATCACCAAACAGCGAAAAGGGCGTGGATCAAGAACTTAGAAGGGCGCAATTAGAGATGCGCCTAGCGGAAATAGAAGAGGCCTACAAAGTTTTGAAAACGATTTCCGAAGGAAATGGCGCTCAAATCGGCCAGAAGAATCTACGCCGGAAAGGCTTCAAAGCTTCAAGCTCAAGAGGGCTCGAGGGAATAAACTGGGACCTTTGGAAGGATACTTTCTATTTAGATGAGGTTACTATGCTGGGGCACTCATTCGGTGCCGCTACGACGATCGAAGTTCTTCGAAATGCGGAGAGGTTTAAATTCGTGGGACAAGGCCCAAACGAGGAATACCACCAAATCTCGAACCCACTGCTTGGGATCAACAGCGAAGCATTCATGTATTGGCAAACCAACTTCGACACAGTGCGTTCACTAGTGGAAGAGGCAAAATCCGAGGAGGAATCTCATGGAGCACCGTCCTGGCTCCTCACAGTCCGTGGAACTGTGCACCTTTCACACCGGATTTTTCATTATTATATCCACATGCTTGCTCGATACTGACGAAGATGACCGCGAACCCGCAACGGGCTATCGATCTGAACATTGGAGCAAGCCTTGAATTTCTCAAGGCTGTAATGAAGGGTCGCTCAGCGATTATCACGAGAACAATGAGAGACGAAGGAATACTCCAGATCCCGACTCTTGAGAAGGTTCTTACGGAGCGTCGACCAGCCAGCAAATGGACAGCTGTGCGGCTCAAAATCCTACACCAATTTCGGCAGAGAGTTGTACCCAAGTTAGAGCGGAAGCTACGACGAAAGACGGCAGCCTTTGAACCCAGCGATGAGATTTGGATGCACGTTAATTCCAGCTCCGAAGAGCTCTCGGATTGGGAGAAGGAGAAAGCTGCTAGAAGATTGGGAAAAAAAGCAGACGAGGAGCTGAGACTTTGCGCGAATAAATAGAAGCTGCAGACGCTGCGGCTTGAAGCCATCCTGTCGACTATATGGGGAACGGAAAAACACAATTCGACAGCAGTAATTAGTAGAAAATGTACTTTAACATGAATTCGTCTACAATCATTACCTTCACGCTCTCAGCCTGACCTGTGTGTAATTGCAGTGCCCAATTAGCGCCGTAGATCATTCAAGATCCCGGGCTCAATCTGATCATAATTCCACTGAATGTACAGGCTGTGGGGGTGTTGGGTATAACACGTCCCGTTTTGCCTTGCACATATCTCATTGTATTCACGAATTGTATTTGATGGTTCACATGCAGAATGTGTCTCTAACTCGTGGTTAGATATCTTGAGATCTAGGATTCAAATGTAAAAACTGAGATCGGTCTATTGCGCATTTTAAAGTATGATATTTATGTTCACAAGAATAATGCGCTGCTGAAGGGCGTCGTTCAACACAGACCTTTTCTGGCCGAGGTTGTTAGCGGATCTCCTCTTATTAAATATCCTAATACCCAAGTACAACATGTCAAGCTTTTACTTAGCTTTATTTTCTTTCCTTACTTCTTCTCAGTCAATAACAAATACTTACCACCATGTCTGGTCCGGGAAACCCTCTTGACGCTGCTAACAAAGCGAGCTCCGCGGCAGCTATATCCTCAATCGTATATCCAATCGCGGGCATCCTAACAACGGTGTATGGGCTGGATGAACTACCTCAAAATGTGCAAGAAATAGCTTGTCTATGGCTCCTACACCCTCGATTACAGACTCAGGCCTCAATGGCTCCACTTGCGGCCCAAGCAATTCATCACTGGAACTCAAAACGTGGGGGACGCTCAAAGGGACTTATTGCTGTATCTTTTGATCAGAGAAACCATGGATCAAGACAGATAGACAAAATGGCGAATGAAGCATGGAGGCAAGGAAATGCGCGGCATGCTCAAGATATGTTTTCTGTCTACCGTACGTTCATGCGTTTAGTCCTGCTTCAAATCGCAGCCACTGCAGGCCTCAATGAGGCTTTATGATGCAAATCTAACATCAAGCAGAAGGCACAGCTCAAGATACATCTCTATTGCTGACACACTTGCCCTCATATCTACCCCATCATCTCCCAATTCCACGACAGAATCTTGCCTTGGGAATATCCTTGGGTGGGCATTCGGTTTGGCATTGTCTCCTCTCAGACCCCCGCATCACAACCGGCGTAGTCATAATAGGCTGCCCAGATTTTACACGCTTAATGTGTCAACGAGCTGAAAAATCACGTCTTAAAACATGGGGATCTAATTTCATTGGCTCTCCTGATTTTCCGCCGGCACTCGTCAATGCTATTGTGGTTAGCGACCCGGCAGGCTTGCTACTACCATTCGAGTATAAGGCACCACGTAACCTTCAGGCCGACGAGATCTTAGAACCAACGTCGAATGCCAAAGCTCAACATGCAAAAGTTCTTGATGTTACACTGAAGAACAAGAACATTCTCAACCTATCGGGTGGAGCGGACAAACTTGTCCCGTACAGTATGAGTGAGCCTTTCCTTCGATTTCTGAAACGAGCAATTAGTCCAGAGGGCTGGTGGGGAGATAATGGCCTAGTGCTTGACGACAGGATCTTTGAGGGTGTTGGGCATGAATCTACACCTGCTATGAATGCTGCTGCTGTTTCATTCATCACGGATGCTCTCGCAGGCGACGTCGGCAGGAAAGGTGTGAGAGAAAGCAGGATATGAGAAAACTGTGCGCTGATCGCGCAACAACGTTAGGATACTAGATACGCCTCATTCTCCAGCTCAGCACCAGGCTACCAGTCCATATGATCAAGTTTGTATCGAAGGACCAAGTTCTCCTTGCAGGTCGTCAAAAAACGATTTATAAATGCTACACCTGTAGCTAGTTATATAAAATCTTTTATTTTTGAAGTTATTGAGAAGAAGTAACGTTAAGCATCGAATTAAATCCACTGTATGTTTACGTTAAGTGGTTGAGAGAGACAAAAGAGGGAACTGGAAGAGGACCGACCGCGGGGGTTGAGTTCCCGGAACACCAGCATCCATTTTTATATCACCACAACTTCGAGACTTTGCAGCACCGAAATTTTCCAAAAGTCCGCATTGCAAATCTCAATATTTGTAAACGTTCTACTGAATACAGGCCGTAATGCCGGAGACTGTTGACGTCATCGTCATTGGCAGCGGCAACGCCGGATTTTCTGCCGCAGCATCGGCCAAAGAGAATGGAGCATCAAATGTTGTTGTTCTTGAAAAAGCACCAATCTCCTGGGCTGGTGGTAACTCCACATTCACAGCTGGAGCATACAGAACAGTATTCCACGGCTTGCAAGATGTACTTCCACTTGTCAATAATGTTACTCCAGAGTTGGTCGACAAGATCGATATGGAGCCTTATACAGAAAATGATTTCATGGCCGATCTGAAAAGGATATGCAACAATCGGTCAGAACCTGCTTTGGCAAATGCGTTGGTCAACGAGTCAAACTCAACGACGAAATGGCTGGCGAAGAATGGGATCAAATTTCAGCTTTCATTTAATCGACAGGCGTATCATATCAATGGACGTTACAGATTCTGGGGAGGCATGGTTCTGAAAGTCGAGGATGGAGGGAAAGGATTAACTAAACAACATCAAGCCAATTGCAAAAGACTTGGAGTAGATGTTCGTTATGACAGCCCGGTAGTGCGTGTCCTGACAGACAACTCGGGATGCGTGAATGGGGTGACTGTGCGCAAGGCAGATGGCTCAACACAAAACGTATTCTCTCGTGGTGGTGTGATATTATGTGCGGGAGGATTCGAAGCAAACCCTCAAATGCGGGTTCAACATCTTGGTCCGAATTGGGATCTAGCTTATGTGAGAGGTACGCCATTTAATACAGGTGATCTACTCAAGATAGCCATCAATGATCTCGGTGCAAGACCGTCGGGAAACTGGTCTGGCTGTCATTCTACATGCTGGGATTACAATGCTCCGACCGATGCTGGCGACCAAAATCTGACAAATCAGTTTACGAAATCTGGATATCCACTTGGACTGATGTTTAACAATACTGGTGCTCGCTTCGTTGACGAAGGTGAGGATATGCGGAACTATACGTATGCCAAGTTTGGGAGAGCGATCTTAGGACAACCCGACGGTGTGGCCTTTCAGGTTTGGGACGCTGATGGAACAAGTTGGCTGAGAGATGAAGAGTACGCATCGGACGTGGTTGAGAGACTCACTTCCGATTCGATCGAAGGATTGGCCAGGAAGCTTGGTGAGAAAGGGCTGAAGAACAAGCAACTGTTTCTCGACTCTATCAAGGAGTATAACGACGGTGTCTCTGCATTTCGCAAAACAAATCCAAATGCTGTCTTCGACCCTTCGAAGAAGGATGCGGTATCGACACGTTCAACTACAAAATCTCTGTTGCTTGGTCCAGATAAAACAAATTGGGCGCAACCAATATTAATGCCTCCGTTTCTGGCAGTTAAGGTTACATGCGGTGTAACTTTCACTTTCGGCGGATTAAAAACAGAGTCCCAGTCTGCCGCTGTGATATCACAGACGACTGGTTTGCCCATACCTGGGCTCTACTGTGCTGGCGAGATGGTCGGTGGGCTGTACTTTGGAAATTACCCAGGTGGGAGTGGGTTAACTGCAGGGGCTGTTTTTGGGCGGAAAGCCGGGAGAGAAGCTGCTTTGCGGTCGAAGCTCTTTCGTAAGGCAGACAATAGGTCTTCTTTATGAATGATAAAGAAAGCCCAAAATGCCCAGGAGTAAGGGACTTGCTCGAGTAATATTTTCTGCTTCCGTGGACGAATATCATAGCCTTCCCCGAAAAGTCAAAACACTGAGAATTCGTTCCATCTCCTGAGAATCACAATCATAGATTCACACATGTTAGCTAGTGTAGATACTTTCCACGCCTGACAGTGTGCCTTCACTTTAAAGCAGCTGGAATTAGATTGCGTCGATTTATGTTTGTACCACGTGCCGGAACTTCTACTTCCGCGGAGGGATCAACGGGAAATCGACTCCACACCGGCCTCACACAACAGCCAAATGGAGAAGGCAACTCGCACTCGATCGAAAGCAGCATGTCAATTCTGCCGCACTCGAAAATTGAAATGCGACAACGAGCAACCTGGTAAGTTGAGACGAGCAAGACGAGGAGCGAAAAAAATTCTGTGCGATCCCGAAGCCGGGCCTTTGTCTACAATGAGCTATTACTGATTATGGTGATTATTGTCTTCTAGAATGCAGCGCTTGTAGATCACGAGAGATCAAATGTGAATATGTCGTTCGGACACCGGCTCCGCGGCCGTCCAATGCTGCTATCCAAGCATTACAGGCTGAGAACAAGCATTTGCGACGACTACTTGCTTCGTCCTCTATTGATGCCAGTCATGTGGAGTCCGAAGAAAACGCGGATGGACAAGCCGAAACAGAGAATGATCCAAACTCACCAATATCAACAGTCTCACAGCAGAACACCAGCTCAAACCAGCCAAATGAGCCACTTCCTGCACCAACGATCTACACTGTTCCGGGAGTTCTTACTTTTCCACCACAACCTAGGGCGGTCCATTCTGCTATGATTGCTCGGTTTGGCGCTCAATCTGAGCAAGTGAACACTTTCAATGAAGCTATTCGCATGGTAGATTCGGAACCTCGGCGCCGTGATGATGAGTCGAAATGTCCCTTGGACGCCACTACAAAGGACGTACTCCGTTCACAACTTGTTGCTGCTTCAGCTAGACAGCGTATGGTACAATTTATCTTTCAAGAATATGACAGGGCTAATTGATCATTTAGGTCAGATCGAAGCATTACCTTCAAGTACACAGGCATATGACTATGATGGCTACGAGCCAGAGCTTGTACATCATCTCCTGAATATCCATTTCAATAGACAACATCACAATCTGCTGCTGATTTACCGTCCTCTTTTCATGCGAGACTTTGCATCTGGTGGTCATTACTACTCTAAATTACTACTAAATGCCATAATGTTTGGCTCATCCAAATTCTCACCTCGAGTTGACATTAGAAAAGATGCAGATCGACCAAGTACTGCTGGGTGGCAATTTCGACAACGTTTCAAAAATCTTCTTGGAGAAGCGATGGATGAGAGCAGTATCACAACTATACAAGCTTTGATCACTGTCGCGAGTAGTCTATTTGCTATCGAAAGCGCAGCAAAATCTACAGCCTGGCTATACTCGGGAATTGCTTTCCGCATGATTGTTGACCTGGGCCTCCATATTGACGGTGCGGAACTTCTAAAGAACCATAGAATTACAGCAGAAGATCTTGAGGCCCGAAGGAGAGTTTTCTGGGGCGCTTTTGTCTTTGATAAAATACATTCAATGTATTTTGGTCGGCCCGTCACTCTTCAAGAAACGAACGTCAGGGTTCCCATCGAGTTTTTCGATGATTATGAAGAGCTGGAGCAATGGGTACCAGTTGAGCTCTTCAATTACAGCAACTCGGATTATCAAAGGCCAACACATCCAGGAGGCGCTTCACATAGCGTCACCACTTTTTCAGCTCTTTGCAGGTTGAGTCTAATTCTTGGACGAATCACAAATGAAGTCTACTCCGAGAGCGCGTACAATCATGGCGGCCCTATCTCCCAAGATCGGAGTATACGGTCACTCGGCACCCTTAGCGCCTTGGACGGGCATCTGCAACAATGGTGGAGTGAACTGCCCATAGAAATACGCTTTGAGCCTTGGGCTATTGGAATCCCTCTGGTCCTCGAAGACACCCCAACTCCGACTATACTTAGTTTGCAGTGAGTTCTCCAGGTTGTTAAAATACACTGCGCGATGACTGACGTGCCCAGCTGTTTGTACCATATCTGCGTGATCCTACTCCATCGGCCTTATCTTACAAAAGGACATCTTTTCACAGCGCACCACGCACAACATGCCCTCATCTGCTGTTTGGTTGCGGCAATTCGCCTCGCCCATGTTGCACGGGCATACTGTCACGCATTCACCGTCCGACGAACACCATATTTCATTGCTTACGCAGCATATGTAGCCATTACCATTCTGCTTCGTGTCTCGGCTTATCAGCAACCCGGGAGTACCCCTCACCAATGCGTGCAGTACTGCCTCGAAATACTCAGCGCAAGCGAAAGGACTAACGCTGGTGTCAGGAAAGCAAACTCTGTAGTCAGCAAGCTCATTTTTGTAGTGAACAGAAAAGGACCAAATCCATTCCCACCCGGGCTATCAAACCCACCGTGGGGTCAGGTCCTCAATGAGAGATTCGATATCGATGCGTCAAGCTCATTTAAAATAATCGACAGCTTCTCACTATCGTCACCAGACACTACAAGACAGCGTTCGGAATGGGAGCCGCGAGTTGTGGAGTCAGCATTGAACGGCCAAGATTCTCGCCTTGATCATCAATCTATGGAACTCGATCATGATTCGGCTGCGCATCTACTTGCGTCTCTGCGCACGAATACGCCGGGTATGGTTGACATTCCGAGAGATTTCGTTGGTCACGAAGTGTCTACGCCGTTTCCGGATATTATTTTCGGTCTTCACGGTGACGATGCTATGCAACCCTGGCCGGAGTTCAATAACCACCTTGAAAATATTTACGATTGGGCGCCGTCTGGTGTCATGTCTGAACCGGCACCGACGCATTGATATTCTGCGCCTATACCACCAAGAAGGTATGCATTATAATTACAAGGCATTGATAGAGAGCTACAATGCAGAATCTCCCAACCATCACTTCATAGGTGCTTGAATGTACTGCAAACCCGTCGAGATATCGCCAAACCACGCCTGCCAAATGTCACGGAAGTAACTAGTCCGGCCCCTCCACTGAGGCAAATCGCCGGCCATGGGCAGTACTGAGTTTGCCCTTTTCACATAGGTGCTACTGAGGTTCAACAGCTGCGACTGCTTCATCTTCTTCTTCGATTCATCAACGCGGGGCACAGCGACAGTGTAACCCTGCTTCTGCATCTTGGCCAACATACGGCAAACAAGCTGCGCGGTAGCATCGGCCCCAAGCGTCCACGATGCATCCACATACCCGATAACGTATGCCGCATTTGGCAAATCCTGAAGCATGACATTCTTCCACATGAATTTCTCGCTGATGTTGAATGCTTTTCCATCGACAAAGATGCGCATTCCTCCTGCCAGTTGAATTTTCAGGCCAGTGGCAGTGACGATGATATCTGGACGTAATTCTTGACCATCGGTGAGCTTGATAGTATCGGCTGTCATGTCCAAAATTTGGCCAGTTACAACACTTGCATCGCCCTTTCGAAGTGCCCTATAGAAATCTCCGTTCGGGCAGAAGCATACACGCTGGTCGAAGGGATTGTAACTCGGCTTGAAGTGCGGATCATGCGCAATCTCCTTTGGCAACTGCGCAATGGTCGCCGAGCGAAACAATTTCTTCGCAAGGGTGGGGAAGTATTTGCAGAAGTTGACTAGCATCCATGGGACCGCGAGCCATTTGAAGCGTATCATGGAGGAAATCCAGCGCTGGGGCGCCCATCTCCGAATAAGCTTTTCTAAACCGTCCTCGGAAGGTTGTGATAGAAGGTAGCTGGGTGAGCGTTGGAGCATTGTTACATGTTTTGCCTTTGCTGTAAGGGCTGGCAAAAGTGTGATAGCAGTAGCTCCGGATCCAATGATGACCATTTCTTTGTCGCTGTAGTCGAGGTCTTGCGGCCAGAATTGTGGGTGCACTTTCGTACCTCTGAAGTTTTCGATTCCTGGGATTTCCACTTTCAGGGGCTCTTTGTAATCCTGTAACAATTTAGTAGGCTGATCTCACGTCAGAATGTGGTTGCAAAACGTACATAATATCCCGTGCAGAACAACAAGAACTTCCCATCGACCTTCTTGCTCCTCCCACTCTTCAGATCGACATCCAAACTCCACCTCTGACTCTCAGAACTCCACTTCGACTCCTTTACAAGACTCCCAAACTGAATCTTCTTGTCAATTCCAAATCTCGCCGCACTTTCTTGTATATAATTCACAATCAGCGGTCCCTCCGCAATAGAAGTCTTTTCAGTCCAGGGGCTCCACGGAAAACCAAAGGTATACAAATCACTGTCAGATCGGATACCGGGATATTTGAACAAGTCCCATGTTCCTCCAATGGCGTCACGAGCGTCGAGAATGGTATAGGTTAGATGTGGTTGGCGTTCTTGGAGCCGGTATGCAAAATTTATGCCAGAGATGCCTGCGCCTATGATGATTACATCGTAGGTTTCTGATTTATTCTCAGACATTTTTGAATGGTGGGTTGGAGAATAAAATCTAGGTGGCGTTTGAACTTGAACCCCTTTTTCGTGGTAGAATAATCCTGGTTGATGCGCACAAGGACGGGCTTTGTATCTAGTATAGATAGGAGCAGAGGAGGCGAGCTTCTTTATAGATGAAAAACAGTTGACTCGCGCCGAATGACGAAGTTATCTTGTTCTTAGGACGCAGTCAGCTCGGATGTCAAGTGGGTTCTCGAATGAATCGATAAGCTTGGTTGGGCGGTCTTGTTTGGGGAGGAGAGCCGATGATGCTCAAATATGATTGGCTCAAAACGACTACACAAAACTGTCACTCGGGTTTAAACCACCACAGCCACAACCCTCTAGAGGAAGTACATAGCGCTGAAAACCGTAAGGCCGTACAGGAAGTTGCGGTCCACCTGGCAAGCAGAGTCAGCTTGCCGTGTGGAACCAGAGTCTCGTCTTGAGATCGATTGTTGTCTGTCTACATAGTCCTCCTGTAGACAGCGGAGCGTATAGAGTACGACAAAATGCATCTGGTATACAAAGTATATGCTACTGAATGCGGCTCAGATTGAAAATCATGGCTACTGGTACAATAGGAATCTTAACGACAAATCGGTAAATATTCTCACTCATCGTGTTTGTCGCGCGACTCCCCACTGACGCAGTGAATCTGGTCACCGCAACAGAGAACCCTTGGACCTCCCCTGATTAGTATTCAAACACTTTGGGTTACTATGTAATGTGAGGTACCTTATACCCACCCTTGACACCCCGCATTTGGTAGGTAGTAGGGGTGGGGCGGGGCTGAAGCAGGACGCACCGACATTTTTTTTTACGAGCTCTGGAACTTTCTTGAAACTTCAAACAACAAGCCAAAACACTTCGCACATTCGTTCGCTTCTTCGAAACACAATCCCTCACTGTTGCCATATCAAAAAATCCCCTTTCAAAGAACCTAATACCATCTTTCCCGCAACCATGGCTTCCGAAACTCCCAGTAAGGTCTTGTAATCGTGTTAATTCAACCTTGAAGCTAACAGAAATGTGCAGAGCGCAGCCGTGTCTACTTTGACATGAGTGTAGGTGGTAAAGATGTGGGTAGAATCACATTTGAGCTTGTGAGTCTTGCCATCATCTGTACTATCGTCTGCTTTAGTTAATTTCCTCTAGTACAATGATAGTAAGAATCACAGCCTTGTTAGCCACCATCCCATAGTCTAACTATAGTCTACAGTCGTCCCAAAAACAGCAGAGAACTTCCGCGCTCTCTGTACAGGAGAGAAGGGAAAGACCAAGGCTGGAATACCATTACATTACCTAGGATCAACCTTTCATCGTGTGATCAAGCAGTTCATGATTCAGGGAGGAGACTTCACAGCAAATAATGGAACTGGAGGGGAGTCCATATATGGCGAGAAATTTCCAGACGAGAACTTTGCTCTTAAGCATGAGAAGCCCTTTCTTCTCTCCATGGCCAATGCCGGACCAAGTAAGGATATCACTTATTCCATACTTTCACACAGCTTACATTACTAATACTACTATCTACCAGATACCAACGGCTCTCAATTCTTCATCACCACCGTCAAAACCCCTCACCTCGATGGCAAACACGTAGTTTTTGGCGAAGTCATCAATGGCAAGAGTCTGGTCCGCGAGATCGAAAATGGCAAGACTCAGGGAAGCGACAAACCAGCGAGGGAGGTTCAGATTAGAGGTTGCGGCGAACTGACAGGGGAGGACTACGATAAGGCCACAGAGAAAGAAGTCGATCCTACCGGCGATGGATATGAAGACTTCCCCGAAGATCAAGGCGAGGGGGATCTGTCTGGCTCGGAGATCCTCACAATCGCAACAGACCTGAAAGACCTGGGAAACAAGGCGTTCAAGAATAGCAAAGGTTCGGGTATGAATGAGCTAAGGTTAGCGTTGAAGAAGTACGAGAAGGGTTTACGATACCTGAGCGAATACCCAGACGCAGGAGACGAGAACGAAAAGGCAGAAGAAAAGGAGAAGGTGGACAACCTCAAATTCTCACTCTACAACAACGCCGCCTTCATGGCCCTGAAAATGCTAGACTACGACACCGCACTCAAACACGCATCGAGTGCATTAGCAGTCCAAGGTAGCAGTGACGAGTCAAAGGGCAAGGCCTTATTCCGACGAGCGGAAGCGCATATTGGAAAGAAGCATGAGGATGAAGCTCTGGAGGACTTAGAAGCTGCGCATAAGCTTGTGCCAGGAGATGCGGGTATCGTGAAGAAGCTTGGAGAGGTTAAGAAGAAGGCTGCGGAGAACAGGGCCAAGGAGAAGGCGAAGTACTCCAAGTTCTTCTCGTGAGGTAAGGCTGCATTCCTTGTCCCTTAGTTGGACTGGATCAATGCAGCGGCGAATATCAGTTTTGAAAGCGTACAAGCATTGTGGACCAGATTCGAATGGGGAGGCGTCAACTTCAATCAACCGTTTTAGACATCGTCAAACTTTTAGGTCAAAGGGAAGTATTCTCACCAATTGCTACCTTAACTGAGCCTGAAAGAGCCGTCTGATCTCTCTTTGGCGGTCAACACATTTTTGTCCAGGTATTTTATCATAGCATACTGATGATAGCAAACAATGGTAAGCACGTACCCGTATAACAGCCGCTATAACTACATTCGCAAAGTCGTATCACTCTACAACCACAAAGTTCCTCTCGCTACCACCATGGCTATGATATGCATTCCCAAGAAGGCTTCATTTTGCCCTAAGAGAAAAGTTTCCCTTACTTCTTAATGCACCGAATGTAAGGAACGCCCTCCGAACAACAGATTCCCATCCGATCTTTGCCGGTATTGCGCTGCGATCAAAATCGGCACATGCAAGAACTGTTTTCGCGAGCCAGCAGACCCTAGGATTATGTGCACCGAATGCGCTGGTTTTCCTCGTTACTGCGCAGTAATTGACAAATCTGTACGTTATTGCAGTATCAGCTGCCGAAGTGCACATAGGCAGACCCACGCAGCCATGTGCAAGCAGAACCAAACCCGTAGAGCGTTACTTCGGTCAGCGAGAGTCCTACAGGAGGCCTGGTTGACGCTGTTGGAAACTTGTTCGTATAAGTATTTCGACAAGCCGAAATGGGACAAGAGAACGAAGACACTCGTTACAAATGAGCGGTGGACCAGAAGACTAGTGCCATTTGTATTGGATGATGCTTTTGCGGATGGGGATGAGAGGATCAGACGGGTGATGCTGACCATCAATACATGTACTATTTCACTCCAGCACAGCGTTGAGCTCGCTTGAGCCCTACTTCAGAGTAAGAGGCTCATCCATGATGCAAATTTTGATGAAATTGGAACAGATCTGACGCTGGTTCTCTCAGATGTATGCTCGGACGCTGACAAATTAGTCCTGAGCCTCAAAGTCTACTTCCGTTCGGAGAAAAGGCCAATCATATTCGTCCTGGACGAAGGCACAAGTCCTAGAACTGAACTTCCGCATGAGGTATTACATGTGAGGCTGGACGATGGATCCGAGTGGATTATTGACATGACGGGCGCCCAATTTGGCCAGATGCAACAACTTCTTCCGCGCCATGAATACAATGAGTTTCTCGTAGGATTGAATTGGTCTCTCAGACCTTTCGGCGCGGTCATGTACCCTTTCCCGCCCGATCCTCTTGGATCCAGTGGGGCTAAATCTGACTGGCAGCACGCATGCTTCGAGTATAGGAGTTAAGGTTCATGTCAACTTACGCTTTGCTTCCAGTGCTAATATTAAGGAAGCGCTGCAAGAAGATTGAACATACTCCATCGATAGAAAATTCTCTTTCCAACAGTGGTAGCTACGTAGGTGTGGAAATGGCCAAATAAGGTGTGCTTATTTCAATTTTCATTTACCCTAACCAGCACTTTCATGCATCCTCTCATCCATTCGTGTTCTTCTACTTCCATGACAAGACCTCTCCACATCTCTTCACTGCCTACCTTCGTCAGACCAGCCAGCCCATGCACTTCAAGCTCAAAAGTAGGGCATACCTGCGCAGCCGCAGCAAGTGCCGCTTGTTGAAGCGCAGTCTTTTGAGCCTCAAACGTTTCATGATACACTTTTCTTGCGTCCCGTACTTTCTCATCCACTGCATGATCTGTCGGGAAGGAAGGTGAGGTAATCACCTCAAACCCGGGCAAATTCAGCTGAGACTGCGTGGTTGAAAGGAGATGGTCGTGTACTGTGGTTAAAATGGTTTGATACGAGGTTTGTAAAGGTGGTGTATAAAGCGTTTTTCGATGTATTATGTGGCCAGAGGCGTTCAAATATATTAGTTCTGTTGCATTTTTGGGTGAACGATGGTTAGAATGCACATCATTTCCTAACCTCGAGGTTGGAGGCGATGTGAAATTTAAGGTTGATGGCTCCGTTGGTGAATTCTAACCAAAAGCATCAGTATCACGTTCGAGTAATTCAGGTGCATCTTCATCTGAGCATTTTGAAGCCATCCAGCAGAGCAGTGGATCCTGACAGTTATATATCCAGACACAAGACAGGAGTACTCGACATACTGAGCCGAATTCAAGATTTGGCCTGGGTTGCTCCAGGCAAGTTCCAACTGTATAGCGAATGACTAGCGAATAAGGATTGCCACTCACCACAGAATTTGTTCCTACAGAGCCCTCTGGTTCAACGCTCATAGTGGTCCCAATACCGCTCTGCCTCGTTCTTCGGGCATATTGCCTTTGTCTCTCATTCGTGACCATCCGTCTCATTAGCGGTGTGAGCAACCCGATCAGTTTATCCTCATCAGCAGGATATATCCACCTATCGTCATCCATGCCGCCAACATGAGCTCCAAAGTGCGCATCTCCTGAACCTTCCGCCAGGAATTTCTGCACAGTCTTGAAGAGTTGAATTTTGGTGTCATTCGTGGGAGCTGCGCCGCGATTCCCTACGGAAGCTTGACGCTCTGGATGTGTTTCATCCAGCATAAACGCCTTTGCCTCTGCTTCTAGACGCACCCATTCTTCAGTGCCTATCTTGAGGGACTGAAACACATCTTTCGTTGGTGGTCTGGTGTATTTCTTTGCAGGAGCTCGGGAAGCTTTGCGGAATAAAGCACTTGACGCATCCGGTCCAGATCTAGAGTTTTGGGGTGTATTTAGAAATGGTGAAGCCTCTCTATCTGCATAAGCATGTGTTCCATGATAAGACTGTGTTCTTTTGGGTATTGCTAAGTCGCAACCTATATCTTCATTGTCGTCCTGCGAACTGCGTTTCCGCTTTCCTGGAGTTGTAGCATTTATGAAAGTCGTCACATTATTTTCGCTCATAGCAATTTCGTCTCTTTGCCCTAGATTTGGGTCGACCAGGGAAGTTGCACCGGCCATTGGTGCCGTGTATCCTCAGTGGAGAGCCCTTTCCTATGGTAAACGCGGATTGGGAAAGTGCGGACATGGAAATTGTGCAAAGAGAAGGAGCAACTGTTAATTTTCTTCATCCTGTCAGTCATGCTGTGAATTTATAACCTGCCAGAAGGTTTGCTCGCACACGTACGGTAGATGGGTTAAACAAACGAGAGGTATTAGGAGATGAGGTGGCGTTGTTGACAATATTGAAAACAGTTTGGGCTGTTTGTTCTTAGGGTTCCTGGCCGAAGGAATGCTGTACACCACGAGGCTGAACTCAATACTTTCCATCCTCTTCCAGTTCGCCAACCTTTCATACTACACCAAAGGGAACGAGGAACAGTCTTAGAGTCCGGGGGTTATGTTCCCCTACATTCGAAAATCCTCGATACTTCAGACTGCAAATTGTCTCTAAAGCAAGCACTAATCCGTCACGTTTGATGCGCAAACACACCATTACGTATACCCACCTCCAGATGGAGGTTAATCCTAGGTTGAGACTACTCGCAAACAAGATGAATGGAGAGCATACAACCAGGCTACAGCAACGTCATGTGAAATTCCGGCTCTACGACTTTGAAATTTGAATCGAAGAGCTCGATTCCCGGATCTTGTGACCGCAAGACACAAACCGAGACCCACTGCATCTGACCTGGGGCTCTGGATATCTTGGTTATGGTTGGAACCCACCAAACCTCAAAACCTCAAATCCACCTCGCATTCATGGCCCAAAAAGACGACAAAATGATGCATATTCCAACGCTTTGAACGCAGCAAACAAGCAAAATAGCAGAAACCAGTATATACTCAGCATATGCGTTCAATATCCATCCCCTTCTCTCCATTCCCTTCCCGCAAGCCTCGCCCTCACCTGAGGATCCTTTCCGTACTCCAACGCCCCCCCCCTCCAAGAATCCAGCACAATCCACCTCTCATCAATCTTCCCCTTCAACGCTTTCATCTGCTCTTCACTCCCCCTTTCCACCAGCGCAGCCTCCTTCCTTCTCCCTTTACTGATTAAATCCGCAAAGGTCGCCTCCTGGAGTTCCCAGCCTAAGAGTCTCCACTCATCCTGCCGAATATAATAGCGCATTTCGAACCATTCCTGGAACTTCGTTTCGTTCTTGAAGCATGCGCCGTAGCCGTCGCAGTAGCACACATGCATGGACGGACATATCGTGGCTGAACCGGTCCATAGATATTGCCATAGATATTCGAATATCCGCCCAGACATTGAATTTCGTAATTTTGTGTTTAAAATCCATTTTCGGAGCCTGACGTATTCCTTCAAGGGCACTTCGCGTATTCTGTCCCTGGATAGTGCGAACTGAGAACAACAAGGCTGTCCCAAAACAGGCGGCATAGGATCATGAGGAAATAATTCCATCCAAGCCCCCTTTACGAGAACCTCCTCCTTCTTTTCTTCATTCTCCTTCTGCGCATCCAAATGTAACCACCCAGGACATCCAGGATACCACTGACATCTCAGATTCATGTAACCCTCCCTGATAACCCTCGCAGAACTTAGATGCTTGATCATCATGGCGGTATCCGCATCCAATAAATCATTATTATGCCATGCGCTCCTGTGCGCGTGTATGAAAACACTTATATCCGGCAGTTTGTCGTAAAAATCAATAATATAACTCAAATACACCATAGCTTCATTGCCTTTATTCTTCGGCGGTCGGAGAGGTGCCCACCAATCATCTACCACATATACAGCCTTGGGTGTATCAGGCAATTCCGTATCCAACCAAGTCGTATCCTCCGCTTTCTTCTTTGGTACAACAATCATGCGCGTATATTCGTGGTTTGGGATAGGTTTTCCGTGCGGATATTTGGTATTCGAGTCGGGTGGGGTGCGATTTCCAGGTATATCAGCGGAAAGTGAATCGAGTTCTTGTTGAAGTATGGAGCCCGTGGCGGCAAAATCATTGATAGCTACGTGTTTCCATTTATCCCTGTAGTGGGAGAGGAAGGTTATAAGGAAGATTGCAAGGAATGCTAGGACGATATATCGACTTCGTCGGGGAGCCATTATGCGGCGGTCGTGCTATTACGAAAATTCGTTCACATGCGCCACGAGGAGGATGAGTGACGATTCGACTATAGGTTCATTAGCCCATCCATTTGGAGTGGTTATGTGTATGAGCACTACATACAAAGTACGATTATGATCCACCGGCGGCAGTCCTAATGTTTCTGCAATTATGCTTTGCCAAAATCAATGACTTCAAGGCGGTGCTCTCAAAACGATGGAGAGAATTATAGGACGATTTTCGCGTAGTATAGATGTCACAGCCATATTCAAACAAGCCGCTACGTGGGAGCAGCGCGCAAGCCAAGCTGTGGAAATGTACAATTGTTGTGGTCCATGCGGTGATGGAAGATCAAAACAACGGGTGTAGCCAGGGCGTCAAATACACCCAGATACAGGGTTTATGTTTGTGGCATCAAGTTTTGCTTCAATTATATTCGGGATCAGAAGTTAATATATCATCAACTTTTTTGATTATTGCTGTCGATCCATGACTTAGTGCCTAGCTAGTATTCCATTACAAGGTCGGACAGACCCAAAACCCCCGAATAAGCCATACCAGAGAGCTAAACTTGATGTTTGTGTACATAGTTGAACTTGTGCAAATGGCCTGCTTATTGTCAATGGCCGAGTGAGCATCGAAAATTACATATGATGCGCAAGAACGCTATAATGCAGGTGTAACAACAAACAGCTGGTATCTTCGTCGATGCTTGCAGATCTGGGGAAATACAAGCCAAAACGTGATGTAACATACACTCCAAGATCTGGGCTTAATGATAGGGGATGTATTCGGGTACAGCACTCGTCCTGCTTGTTCGTTCCAGTAAGTACTCCATTGTCTTAGAGCAGTAAATATTTTTAACTCTCGTGCTTCGCGCTTACGATACCACGGAATGAAGTGATGGATATACTTGGCCACTCCAGGTTGCATCAGTTATTCGATACAGGACAAATGGCACAGTTTAGTATCCTCGATCATTGACGGACGAGTAGTGCGTGTATGAGTGAAGCGCAGGATCCATGCAAGAAAATCCGGGATGCATCCTAATGTAAGTAATTAAAAAACGGGGCAGGGTAACATACCTGAAATCTAGGTCGATGAACCACTTCGAAAATATGGCGCCGTGGGTAAGTTTCCTGTAGAAGCCTGAATGATTTGAAAGTGAGCCTGAGAAGTAAAAGAGAATGCGAAGGGCAATATTACTCACTGGCTGCGATTCCAGGTGAGTGTCTACAATGATATATAGTGGGCGAATGGTCAAGTATTGAGGCTGTGACTAATAGATCGTGAAGCGATCGATCACGGATAATATTTGGTTGGTGAATAATGGACAAGACTGATGGAGAATGAGTTGGTCAAGTCGTAACTAGGTCTGTACCGAGTCGAAAGCACGGTATTCACTGGTCTCGGATAGTTGTTTCGTATGGGAAAGGAAGAGAAGCAGCTGCGTAGCCTTTGCACGCTAGTCTCCGTTACCGCCAGATATTTGTTGTCTACTGCATGGGCAAGTGCTGGTTTGCTGACTCTGCGAATGCCGAGTTGCTGATTATTTTGGTCGTCGACGGCAGAGGGCAGAGGAATAGTGTTACAATTTTGGTTCGAGCCATAGGGGCGACGCGACTTTGCTGAGTCGTCACAAAGAAAAGTTGCCGTGCCGAAAGCCATATCGAAAGAGGTGCTTGCCTTGAAAAACAAACCATGGTATCCATCGCGCCGAGTCGCCAAGCTAAAAACCCGATGATACCTTTTGCTGAGAGAAAATATTCGCCGTTGTAAGGCGTGTCTGTGTTTGGAAGAAATCGCCCTGTCTGACCAGCTTATGCAGCACAAAATGGCCCCATACGAGGCGAGAATTGCAGAAAATGTTGCTTAGCCGATGCCGACCTACTGTGCTTAAATGAAGAAAGGAGGCGGCGGCCACACGCTTACGCCCGTTTTGGTTCTGATCATGTTAGTGAAGGTCTTCATCTACGTGAGTACCTGTCATCACCGCGGTCGTCGAACCCTCTACCTCCACCGCCTGTATAAGGCTCGCGTGGTGGAGGAGCATCGCCACCGCCGTAGGCTGGTCCACGGTCATCTCTGCCTCCGCCTCCATAATGAGAGCGATCTCCACCTCCGCCGGAGTAACGATCCTCACGAGGAGCGAAGTCGCGGGGTCCATCACGTGGGGCGTCTCGAGGACCGTCCCGTGGGCCATCTCGTGGGCCATCCCGAGGGCCATCGCGAGGACCATCCCGAGGACCGTCGCGAGGGCCAGAGGCGTAGCGGTCAACTCGTCCTCCATACCCATAGTCGTCACGCTCACGGTAGTTGCGATCACGGTATCCAGCGCCACCTCCGCGAGCCTCACGATCTCCACCATATCGGTCGCCTCCACCATAGCGGGAGCCACCGGAGTAGCCACGACTGTAGTCATCACGTCGACCACCCTGGTATCCACGTCGGTCGTCACGGCGACGACCGGGTGGGCCGAAATCGTCTTCTGGAGATGTTAGTAAGCATGAGTTATAATAAAAGCAGTTGTTGTGACGAGAAAGGAACTTGGCGACAAGAATCCCGATAGGTGTGGTATGCTTACCTTTCTTGGGCGGGCCATGGTATTTGCCAGGAGTAGGAGTGCGAGGACGATTGCGCCTAGCCTTCTCAATGCTCAACGTACGGCCTTCGAAGTTGGTACCGTGCAACTCTGCAATGGCTGCTTCAGCCTGCTCAGTAAGGGCGAACTTGACGAAGCCAAAGCCACGGGAATCATTGGAGTGAGGGTCGCGCATGATATGAGCATTCTGGACTTCGCCATACTTCTCAAAGGCGCGGATGAGCTCATCATCACGGACGCGCGAGGCGATACCAGTGACGAAGAGGTTTGAGCCAGGGTTCTCGGAGCCAGCGTCGGAGACGTCGCGACGGTTGTCAGCTGGTGGTCCACTTAATTCCGTTAGCCAGAGGCTCATCATCGTCAATTGGAGAAAATGCTTACCGAGAGTCACCATTGCGAGCACGACCATTGGGAGAAGCACTGCGTTGGCGTCCTTCGTTGTCATCGACGCGGTCGCGGCGAGGTGAGCGGGATCGCTCACGATCGTACTCGCGAGTGTCATCTACGCATAGGCTGGGTAAGTGAAGTCCGTATCTAAAGGTAAAAAAGGTTGCGACATTGTTGCGTACCTTCGTAGCCGCGAGGCTCAGTCTCGTAATCCATGGCGCTCATTCTGGCGGTGACAGGTGTTCAGCTGGAGAAGGTTTGCTTGTGCGTCGAAGATTGGGAGAGTGATAACAAGCGAACAAGAAGCGCTCGCTGGATGGAAGAAGTCGAGCAGTCAAGCAAGTAAGGAGTGAGGGTTGTGCAGGAAGTTCGAGAACAAGTGAGGATGTTGTTCAATGTTCAATGTGAAAACCGCGCGGGAGGTTTGGAAGAACTCTAGAAGAAAGGGATCAAGGTCTTGGCGTTTGAACGTCACGTGAGTGCACTAACCGTCTTTGGAAGCTGCATCTTCTTTCGGAATCCAAGGGAGCATTGCCTTTAAGCCAGCAGGTGGGGCGGGTAACACGCGGCACTTCGGAACCGAGTCAAGTTTTGAGGAGCAAATTCGGTACGGGCGTAGCACTTTCACGGAGAATCAAGTTTAGAATAGTTAATACATAAGTGGTTATATTACAATCCCAAGCCATTCCCATTCCTTTTCCAGGTCCTTATGTGTCCTTCAACACCTTGAAACCCTTAGCCAAGGGCTGAATAAAATAACTCCAACAGACCAAAGGCACTCATGAGGCCATCAAAAATAAAAGGTCCCAAACACCAATGATGCACAGGTATATTATCATGCTAAACTAATCGAGGTCGTCTCTACCTGGGCCGTTTTCTCTTTGGGCGCGACCGCGCCTTCTGTGCCGATGCTACTTCCAAAGTCTGGTGGCTGACGGGACCAGCCGAGACGACGTTCTGCGTTTCCTTGTCAACAAGATCGTTAAGAGCATCATCATCAATTTCGCTCAACTCTTCCGTCATACCTCTCAATACCTCTCTGCCTTGCCATTGCTCATCATACACTGTTGTGCCTTCGGGGTTGAATTCTTTGAAATACCACGGAACACCACCTTGTGCTAAAGGTGCGAGTAAGTCTTTTTCAGAACGAGGAGGGGTAAGTGGGTCGGCATTTGTCGTAGAAGGATTGGTGCTGCCAGAGTTCGAGAGCGCTGGCAGACTGCCGTCATCTCCGAGATTAGAAATGGGGATAGTCTGTCCCGGACCGACTTGTAATCGAATGATGGCTGTGTCGGTAACACCATTTTTGGCGTCAGCAACAGTAGTAGCCGTAGATTCTCCTGCTCTGGGGGACCGCCGTTTCTGGACTGGCGCGGACGGCTCCGGTATGTCTGTCATCTCTACATCTTCCGCGTGGCTAGCAGCTGCAGAGTGACCAGGGGACTTTCGTGGCGATGTTCGTATGCCATTGGGCAGCTCAAGTGCTGAATCTGTTGAGTGTTCCTCTTCCAGTTCCTCGAGTTCGTCCGTGAATTGATTTGCAGTAGAAGCATCAGGCCGGAAGCAATCCTGAAAGATGGTCCCGACCATGGCCGCGTCTTCCTCGAGGTTGGCTTTTAGACCAAGCTCGGCTTCTTTTCGTGCCGCGTCTTGTAAAGCTGGCTTGATCTTGCTGATGATACGGTTTGCCCGCATCTTGACCTCCTTTTGCTCAGATGTCAACTTGGCGGACGTCTCGAACGGGTCGAACTCCATGGCATCTCGAAAAACTTTAGCTAAGTCAGCGGTAAAGGGCAGTACCGAAACATAGACGTGTTGCTCGAGCTTTGCCCATACTGCAGCAAGACCATCCTTGAAGTAGTTTTTGTTGTTTTCGTCAATGCTACACAAGTTGTTAGTAGAAGTCATCGATCAAGAAGAAGCTTTCTTACCTTGCCGCTTTCTCCAATATCGGAGTCAATAGAGGCACGATTGGGAAATACACCATGTGTACCAAGCTCTTTAGTGTAGCCGCGTCCTGCAACATGATCGCTTCTCTCTCCTTGATAAGCTTGCAAATCTTCTGCAGCTTATCCATTTCATTCTCGAGCATCTCCGCAAACTCGATTCGTCGACGAAGGCGAGGCCGTCCAGCTGCGCCCATGCCCGCAAAGTTACGTCTCGTTAGCTCCATGGATGTAAAAGTTTCCATTTGCAGCTGAAGTCTTTTCAACAGAGCTGCACCACGCCGGGCTTCGCGCTTGAGGGTCCAATACTTGCATGCCTCTGCGACAAAATCCTTGCGTTGTCGCACAGAGAACCGCGCTAACGAAGCTTCGACGTTTAGATATACCGCATTAGGAACTACTGGAGCGCCTGAAGGAAGTCGCCAAATTTTCTTTTGCATTTTTTCGCGCTTACGTTTGGTACCCGTTGCAGCTGCAAGGGCATCTTCTTGCTCTGCCTCATCAGCGATGTCGATAAACCCGGGCTGCTGAGGTCCTGGCAAGGCAAGTGCAGCCGTTTGGCTGTCTGCCCATCGCCGGCCTTTCATTGTACGCCTGTAGTAGTCCATGGCGTCGGCAGTCGCACGTTCAGTGTTGTGCTCTTTGCGCCAGTCGGATGGAACATGCCGGTGACAGAACGCCTTCAGTGCGCTTGCATCGTTGATCCCGCCATGCTGGTTCTTCATTCTCAGAAAAAGCTGGGCGCGCCTTGCACAAGTAACGTGAAAGGCCTGATAACAGTTCTTGTTACTACACTGTACACACGCACCCATCTTCTGCTGACATAGGTAGCAGGTCTGAACCATTTAGCTTCGAACAGAGTAATGATATTAATCAAGTACTTACAAGTTTCCACCGCTGCTTCGGTACTTTTTCTACATCCATGACAGGCTCCATGAAAGTTTGATTACCCAATGAAACCTCAGGAACCCAAATTGCGCACAGCAGATGAGCCCAACGAAGGGTGTTGCTCTGTTTGAATGCGCCATCTACATTTGGACAAAAAATGCAAGTCTGAATAAAGTTAGTCGAGGGTGATTATATTTTGGTGGGGTAGACTGACGGGAGTATTCCGGCCGATTAGTTGACACTTCCGGCACATCCATTGACCTTCAGGTATAAAGGGCACTCCATAGCACTCTTGATGCACAGCCAAATCACAACCGTCACAAAACACAATTGCGTTTGTGTTTTCGCAATCTCCATCGTCGCATATTGCGCACTTGGAGTCTTGCTCTTCACCTCCTGCCTGTGCCTCACCATTTACCGCTGCAGCGGAACCAGCTCGTGGTCGGTGTGTCTGCGGTGGCTTTGGGTTGGGTTTTGGGATGCCTGCATGCATATCGCGTCAGCGCGCACTCACGTGGGGATCAACATCAGCCTCATCTACTTACGCTTTTCAAGCGCATGCCATTCTTTCTCGATTTGAGTCATGGTAATTTCAAAAATTGCAGGCCGGATCGCTTCGACCCCTTCAGCCAATCTTTCTGCGTTAATTCCTTCCAACCAACGCTCATCTTGCTCGTCCATGTCGTATTCCACACGGCCAATGAATCTGCTTACTGCAGCGCCGGTTTCTTCATTTCGCATGGATGCAAAATCTAATTCTTCTTCGATTGATCCTTCTCCACCACGAATATAAGTCTCCACAGGTCGAAAAAATCGATCGCTTTCCTGATAGCCAACATTTGCCAGCGATTTATCCACAAAATTGACTCCAACGTCCTTTGACTGTTCATACGCAAGAAATGTCTCGACTTTTCTGTAGTTTGGTTTGGGTAGGTTAAGGCGCTCTTTTGGGTTGTGAGTGGGGAGAGGGATGATACGTGGTGCTGGAGGCGATCCAAGCCCACTCAACATGGACTGCTTCGGGGGACGGCCGGGACGGCGTTTCGCTGGAGAGATCGGTGGTCCGCCCACGGTAATCATGTCATGATCGTGGTGGGAGAAATCTAGATGTCCTGGTGGGGTTTGCTGGGCGAGAAGAGCCTCATCCACAAGTGACACGGCGCCATTCTCTGACAGTGATCTTCTATTTTGCAGTGCCAACCCATGATATGGAGTGACAGGATTGCTGTCCCTCACAGGCCCATCAACCTCCTCCGCGCTGTAAATGATAAAATCGACCTCAATATCCAAATCATTATGGAACTCTTCCCATGATCTTTCTTCCCGTGGTTTGTATCCTTCGCTTTGAGTCATGGCTGTGGCTGCTGCTGCTGCAGAACTATACCTAGGTTGTGGAGCAGGTCGGTCGCGTTCCCTGCGGGGTCTAGAGATGGTGGCTGAAGGGGATCTAAGCGCATTTGGAGATCGCAAATTGGAGTTGTGCCGCGTCGTACTCCTACGAGGACCTGTAAAGGCGTACCCACCAGGTCCTGTTCCTCCTACGGGTGTCTCGTTGCCCTCGTCGTCAACGTACCTGCCACCTCCGCCTGGGCCACCGGGGATATATCGCAACTTCTTCTGTGGGGGCTCCGAGGCGCGTACCTTTGGTCGGCCAGGACGGCGTTGGGAATTTCGTTTGGGCGTAACAACGACTGGAGCCATGGTGGTTTGTTCAGATGGCCAGTGTGAATGGCGCAACAGCTTTGGAGTAATCAGATTAAGGTGTGGAGGATGCGCAAGCGGCCCTATCGCGGGGGCGCATCGGCTTTTTCAATAAGAAAAGTCATGTATCGTCTTTTTTTTGCGCTTACTGGGTTGCGGAACCGCTTTTGTTACTTCTTCTTGTTCAGCAACTGTAGGTTGAGGTTGGAACCGCGTCAAACTTAGCGTCTTCCGCCACTTGTGGCGCCGTGCAGGAAGGTACGACTCTCCTTGCTGCTGCTCAAGTACCTCTACATGGGACCTGCTATCTCTGTCTTACACTCTTAGACATGTACGCCTCGTGAGAGCAGACGCCATGATCACACGTATTATTTTCAAAATACTAAAAGAACCCACACCTCAGCTTCCTCTCTCAAGCTGATTTCTATTCTGCGATGGCGAGTGAGCAGCTTGTCGCTTTTGCCAAAGGTGTATCGACTTTGTTAGGCTGGATCTATGTACTAGCCTGGTCATTATCTTTCTATCCTCAGGTAAGAAGCCTTCATTACTTTATATGCTGATTTCCCCATTAAATGCGAACTAGCCTTGGTTCAACTGGAAAAGAAAATCAACTCATGGCCTCGCCATAGATTTCCCCACTTGCAATGTTCTGGGATTCACATCTTACACCATATCAAATGCCGCCTTTCTGTATTCATCGGTGGTGCGGCAGCAGTATGCCTATAGGCATCCTCTGTCACCCAAACCAACAGTCCGCTTTAATGACCTGGCATTCGCTATTCATGGAGCTGTGCTCTGTGTAATCACTTATTCTCAATTTTTCCCCAAAATCTGGGGATTTAAAGTCGGATCCGTGCAAAAAGCGAGTCGCATCGTTTTGGGGATCTTCTGGGGATCCATCTTGGCCGTCACGATCACGGTAGTCCTCGTTAGAACCAGAGGCAGAGATAACGGCTATGATCCAAGCGACTGGGCTTGGATTGATGTGTGAGTCTTTAAGGATCTACCGATCGGCTTATATTTGTTGACTATCGCTCCCCAGTATCTACGCATTTGGATACGTCAAACTCATATGCACAGTCATAAAGTACTGCCCACAAGTTTATGTCAACTACAAGCGCAAATCCACAGTGGGTTGGAGTATTCACCAAATCCTCCTCGACCTGATCGGCGGCATACTTTCTCTTGCGCAACTGTTTATTGACTCCGCTTTACAAGCGGATTGGAGTGGCTTGACTGGAAACCCAGTCAAACTAGGACTCAGCAATGTGAGTATGGTCTTTGACATTATATTTATCACGCAGCACTACATCCTCTATCGAAGAGGAAAAATAGAGGACAGGGATGAGAACCAGTTGGAAGGAGAGCGCCGACCTCTGATAGATTCATCTTAGACCTGAGTCAAGAAATATTGGACATATGTATTATACTAGAGTGTGGTTATACGAAGAAGGGCCGCTCTTCGGGAGCCAATGCGCCTTGGCTGTACGGAAGATCCTGTCAGAAATGGTAATGACCGAAGGAAATATCGAAATGCCCAACCCCACGCATAACAATTTTATTTAGTTTGAGCGTAAATGTATCAGGATCCTCAGTTTTTCCTGCACCCCTAGTTTTTGGTGTCTCATCATTAATGCACGATAAATGCACGCGCCTAGAAACTGGGGGTGCAGGAAAAACTGGGGGTCCTGGTACACGGTCCCGTAAATTGACACGTTCTCACGCCAGCCTCGTAATAATCTGTCATAAACGTGGATGTGCAGTTCTACCCCAAGTTATTGTCTGCACGGCCGTTTGTGGCTGTTGTGCGAAATTTGTACGTGAGACCGGAATTATTTATAGTGGACACTTTCTACTTGCGTAGAACGCTTGCTTCTGCCAATACTATATGGTCCATATCCGTCAACCAAGAGAGACTAAATAGGCTAGCGCTTTTTAGTCGCTTTGTTCATTTGTTGACGGTTATTCATTGCCTTGCCTATGGACTTGATACAATAGATGTCTTATGAATTCCCTTCAATTGGACCACGCCGTGGGTATGCTCTATCGACGTCCAAGTCGATTGATTGTTATGACTGTGGTGCAAACTACAGCACAAAACTGGCGGCATATATAAACATATATACAATCGGATGTGCAATATACTGGTATAAAAACAGTGGTTAAACCCAAACAGGTGCGATTCTTATTTCCGAACGCCCACTCTGAAACTTTTAGTGGGGAGTCCGCTTTGTCAGCGCGTTGTTTTAACTTTTTACAGCAGCGCGGACCTGTCTGGTCTGCCGTCGGTCTAACGGGTATAGAGCGATTCAGCGCACACGAAGGGGTTGGAGAAAAGCTCACGAAGCCCAATGCTAGATCCGTCACATTATGCTATCAGATGCGCAGAGACTGAAGTCCTGAAACTGAACCTGCTTAAGAAAAGTCCTTCTAATACACACGTGCCCCCTCAATGATTTTTATGTTTCAGATTGGGGAAGAACTTGCGCTTATATTCAAACAAGAATTGTAAGGTAAATCTGCAGGTTTGTATCACAAGGTGCGTCCAGGAACAGCTAGCAGCACGCCAGCATTACACATGCTAGGGTTTATTCCGCTCATGTACGGAATCCCTGAACGGGGATTTTCCATCTATACTCTTCGGGTTTTTTGAAAGCCGGATGAGCCTTTGTCGGGATTCTCTGATATAGGTATCATAGTAACTATACTTAAAACTAAATACGTATACTCATTGATTCTAACAACCAGCTACGTGATCAATGTTAGAAATTATGGGTATATTTACAGAAAGCTTATATGACTCAAGTCCTAGCCTTGTCCGGATTTCAAAAAACATGAGATGTAATCACACGATGAAAACAAATCTATATTATTTTGGATGACACAGTAAATTTCATCACTACAGTACTGAACAAGAGTGGCGCATTTAGGTGTGTATAGTCCAAACTTACCACATCTAACTTTCCACCAGTCGATCTTCCCTCTGTCATGCCTCGTGGCGTAGACGGTTTTATTTCATGATTGGTTCCTGGGTCTAAACGTTGATCTACTCCTTTTTCTTGCGTCCTGTTCGTCATCTTTTTTATTTGTCTTCTTTAGGCTGCACAAATCTCTCCTATCATTTCCTTTCATTGTTGTATCAAAAACGTTACAGATTCTCCGTTTGACCAATCACCATTTCCGATCGGTCCTTATACGACCGGAGCATGGCGTAGCAAGGTTTATCTCTACGCCTCTTTGTATGTCCCCTCCTTGCTAGTATTTCACTCTTCCACGACCAGTATCAGGGAGCACCTAAACACTGTGATTGTAATCTCCTGATGAGGTTATTGGACATCTGATAGCGCTCCCGCATCTATTTGTGCTCTTGGTATTTCCATTGTGGGCACTAGTTTTCGTCCCAAACGGGTAGGCTGTCCAACTCCTTAGCGCAGCGGGCTTGGTCTAACAGACAGACTACGCCATTCGGAAATCTGGGACGCCGGGCTAGAGGAATCACTGACGCGCAGGAAGTCTTTAATCCTTGTAGCGTCTGAATTAGCCAAACTTGATACAATAGCTTTTTTTCTGGCTCATGTTATTTTGCTACCTGGTCGCAGGGATGGCAGATCCGTGGTTGAGCCATAAAGACTACCACCATTGCCAATCGCAGATTGTCGGTTGGCTGTTACAGCTGTCAGCCCCTAATTTATCATGGAGTTCCCACGGTTTAGAATGAGGAAGCAGAAGTCTCATGGCGCTCTCAAGGACCGTCCCCGGATCTCACCACAAATCCCTCTCACTCCTCCTAAACCAGCAATTCACATTGAGCACGCCCCTTGTACTATAAACAAACAACATCTAAAGGTGGAATTCATGTCTAGTACTAGTGATAGACATAGACTTGCTACTGGGGACAGTAAACCAATGCCTACTAGTCCTACGTTCTTCGATTCTGAAGAAGAAACCGCGGTTGGTGAGCCCCTCATTCAGGAATATGCTGCCCGCTCAATTCCAAAGGAATACAAACCGCTGAAGCCCAACGATCACGATGACGAGCTCGAGGATTTGGGAGACTTCTCTATTCAAGGCGCCTCTCCAGCAGACGGCTCACGGGGCCGCGGTCAATCCCCAGCACTCGATCATAAAGGAGATACCACAATACTTGTTCGGACAGGAAGCAGGTAAGAATTTGTCCCAGCACCCGTTCCTTTCGCACGCTGAAATTCATGTTGGCGTAACAGTTTTCAGAATAACAGGGATCAAAATCTGGAAACCACCAGACCCCGGCCTCAAGGAACACAACGACAATACAGCTTCGATAGTGGTGGGAATCGTGGTACAGGTCACAGCAAAGGATATGAAAAGGATATGCCTGTGGCGCCATGGGAAGAGCAGGAAGCTGTTGCGAAGCGTGAGCAAGGACAAAGTACAACCCAAGCACACGAAACTCCCGAGACGCGGGACTCAAATTATTCACGACTGCGGGCTTCCGAGGAAACCAACGGTCACTCCACGACCAATAACCACACCACCATCAACGGCTCTTCCAACAACGGGACCCCGGAACCCAGAAAAGCAGACTCAATCAGGTCTTTCGAAGCCGTCGGCTCCACCATCAATACCCTTCCTGCTTTACAAACGAAAAACGTGATCAATGAAGCAGACCGCTTGGATCCCGTCCTGGAAGATGACCCAGGATCATTCGATCTGGTCCTACCAGACACCAGCGAACCAAGCGGATTCTCACTTGAACAGCGCTCAGAAGAGCTTGTGTCACGAGAGCACCTACAAGAGATTTTCAATGAGCCGGCATTGCTACTTCAATTCACAGCTTTTCTGAGTGATAGCCGGCCGAAGTCTATAGCAGTTCTAGTCTACTACTTGGACGCGCTGAAATCCTTACGTGCAATCAATTACGCCAATGCGATCGCGGAATCGTTGGAACCGATCGAGGGTCACGAATTTTCCAAACATCCCACCAGATCTACACAGAATGCGTCGATCGAAGAGAAGGCAAGGTTGGCATTTGATGCGCTCGTGCAGGAAGACTTGCCAGCTTTTGTTGCTCACACATTCATCCAAGTTGCTAGTGTTAGCATCCAGAGAAGAATATGCGGTACGTTGGCACCGCACCTTAGGGAGGCGTCCGAGGGTCTGGCAGAAGTATTCTGTCTAACCGACCCATCGAGGACTGATAATCCCATCGTGTTTGCGTCAGAAGAGTTCCATCGGACAACGCAGTATGGTGTCAATTATGCGATTGGGAGGAATTGTCGATTCTTGCAAGGACCTCGTACGAACAAGTACAGCGTTGCCAGATTAGGCGCCGCGATCAGGGCGGGTAAGGAAGTCAGCGAAGTGTTTTTGAACTAGTGAGTTTGGTATCGAATGATTTAACTTGTAACGAGATCCTAACTATTCGCAGTCGCCGAGATGGATCACCCTTTATGAATCTTCTCATGGTGGCCCCTTTACTCGACAGCCGTGGAGTAACGCGCTATTGTATCGGCGCACAAGTCGACGTCAGCGGGTTATGCAAAGACTGCACCGATCTCCACGGTCTACAGAAGATGCTAGCCAAAAAGGCCATGGGCGAGGACGAAGACAACCAAAACCCAAATAAGGAGGATCCCAAGGACGATTTTCAGGCGCTCACTGAAATGTTTAATCACGCCGAACTAGATACGGTGCGTAGGCATGGTGGGAACATGCACCGCGAGCACGTGGAAGAACCCGAGGATGGCACAAGGAAGAGTGAGCGACCTAGACTACTACTCACAGAGCCGAGTACACCACGAGGTGACACCTTTGCCTCTTCCATTAAGAACGTCAACGGCAGACTAGAAGGTTTCTACCAAAATGTACGTCTTCAAAAACCCCACTCACCCAACAACGCCTCACTAACGTCTTCAACAGTACCTCCTTGTCAGGCCCTACCCCTCACTCCGCATCCTCTTCTCCTCCCCGTCCCTCCGCGTACCCGGAATCCTCCAATCCCCATTCATGAACCGCATAGGCGGCTCCCCTCGCGTACGAGAAGAACTCGCCGCCGCCCTAGCCGAAGGCCGCGGCGTCACCGCAAAAATACGCTGGGTATCCGGTCGGCACGGCGAAGAAGAAGGACGAGTCCGTTGGATACACTGCACACCCCTCTTGGGAAGCAACGGCTCCGTAGGGGTGTGGATGGTCGTTATAGTGGATGATGAGACCACTACGCCAGTTAGACGGTTTAGGACCGCACCACCGGTGAGCGGTGACATCGGCAATAATAAATATAGGAATACGGCGTTTAATAATCGTCAGGAGAATCCGCCGTTTGGTAGTCGTCAGGAGAACAGGCCGAGGATTAATGGGAGTGGAGCGAATAGTGGGATGAATACACCTCTTGATAGGCCCGGTTCGAGTTACAGTCATGGGACTGTTGGAGATCAAAGTGTGCAGTCTTTTGCTCTTGGGTGAGCAATGCAGTTGTATGCTAGTGTCTTGCGTGTACGGGAGTGTTGAGCGCTCGTCTGTCCTGAACATTTTTTACGATATTTATTGTAAGATAAATGAGCGACGAGGTGGTGCATCAGCCATGGTGTTCGCTGTACAGCTAGGTTTTCGCATAGCATTCTGAAGGGCAATTGGCGCAGATATCCACGCAACTGATTTTCGATTGGAACAACCTTATAATCGCAACTTTCGGATTTCTAACATAGCTATCAAATTCACATGACTACGTGATCCTCAGGGCCAAAACCCTCATGCATGAGCCAATCAGAAATCATTGAATCTCCAAATCTGTGCCTCAATTTATTAACCTCGGGCTACAGAAATTTATAGACATCATAACCACTTAAGTCAAAATTTATTCCTCAGAAGCTTTTCAGAATTTCAAAACCTCGAATTCAAGACACCTCTTTCCACAAGACCGTCCCAAAATTTTCACTTTGAGAATATGGGCACACAAGAACCAACATTCACAGGCTGGCTAGGCCACAATCCCGCCTCCACCAAAGGTAACATGAAATGGGAAACCTTTACTCCCAAACCCTTTACGGACGACGACATTGAAATCAAAATATCCCACTGCGGAATCTGTGGCTCCGATTTACACACTCTGCGTTCTGGGTGGGGTAAATCGCTTTACCCCGTTTGCGTGGGTCATGAGATTGTGGGGAGGGCGGTTAGAGTGGGAAAAAAAGCTGGGGAGAGGAGGGGTGTCAAAGTTGGGGATAGGGTTGGTGTTGGCGCGCAGAGTAAGCACTTGCTCTTTCGTGTGGTTTTGTGCTTTTGTGGGAATAGGTTTTAGGCAACCAGGAAGTTGAGAGAAACCAAGAGGGCGATCACATGCTAATGATATTGGATTTTACAGATGGAAGCTGTCTAAAAGCAGACTGCGATGATTGTTCCGAAGGCATGGAGAACTACTGCAGAAAAGCAACAGGTACCTATAACAGCAAATACCCGGATGGTTCCAAATCGTACGGTGGTTACGCAACACATCACAGAGCAACTTCGAATTTCGTATTCAAGATCCCAGATGCGCTGTCATCTGCAGATGCAGCTCCCATGCTCTGCGGTGGTGTCACTGTCTATTCTCCGCTACGACAAAATGAATGTGGCCCTGGGAAGAAAGTCGGCATCGTCGGTGTAGGCGGATTAGGCCATTTCGGTGTTCTCTTCGCAAAGGCTTTGGGTGCTGACAGAGTGGTTGGTATATCCCGGTCTGCGACCAAGAAAGAAGATGTTCTTAAACTCGGCGCGGACGCCTATATTGCTACCAGTGAAGACAAGAATTGGTCACGCGTCCATTCCCGTACTCTAGATTTAATCGTCTGTACTGTTTCGAGCCCAGACATGCCCATCGAGAAGTACTTGCATCTGCTGAGACGAGGCGGCAAATTCATTCAGGTTGGTGCTCCCGAAGATAAATTACCGGCTCTTGGTGCGTTTGCACTTATTGGCAAGGGATGCTCCATTGGTGGAAGTAATATCGGTAGTCCGGCTGAAATTCAGGAGATGTTGGAATTTGCAGCGGAGAAGGGTATCAAACCTTGGATTCAGGAGGTACCGATGAAAGACGCGAACAAGGCGATTGTTGATATGGAAGCTGGGAAGGCGAGGTATCGGATCGTGCTCGTGAACGAGGAGGGCGCTAGGCTGTGATCTAGGCGGACTTGTCAAGTGTATGATGTAGAGCTTAAAAACTAGACGATTCAAGCTGTAACACTATCATCGTGGTATTAGTGCTTCGAACTGTAAACCTAAACAATACGTCAGAGTGTTTATATACCTTTTAAGCTCATCCTCCATCTTTCGCGACTCCCCAGCTAGAGTTAGTACTTCATCACCCTGCAACATGGTAGCACCCCGCTCCAAATCTGCCACAACGGATTCCAACCCACTGACGAGGGCTTCCATCTCTGCTCGCTGAGAAATTACTGTGTCAATCAATGTAGTATTGCTTGATTGCAGTGCCGTCAGTGCCGAAGAAAGCGAGGTCTGTTGTTCCACAAGAAAGGGGGTCAAATGGGCATTGAGTATATCAGATGCTGGTAAGATATGCGGTCTATCAATTGCTGTGTTAGCCAGCATTTCTCCACGTAACGTGATCGACTTACGGCACAGGCGCAGTAACTGCACCACCTGCACCCGCTGCTTTCTCAGCCTCATCCTTCCTTCCCTTCGCCTCAGCAATAAGGCGATCAAGCGCATTCAAACTAGGAACAACATTCCTATTCTCCAAAATATCGTTGAATTCGGCCTACACACATAGTGCAAACACAATTAGTATTAATCATCCCATCTGAACTCATTCCATCTCCAATTACCCCTCGCCTCTAATTCCACCAAAAAACCAGACAATCAACATGAACTCACCTGACAAGTACTACTCAACTTCCCCGTAAAATCCTTCCAGAATCCCTCCAAAGTCTCCGGTTGATATTTCGCCGTCGTAGGAAAACATGAGGCGAAATTGTCGTAGGAGCATTTCTTTAGGGTCGCGTCCAGGGCAGCATTCAGGGCGTTTTGAAACGCGGTCGCTCGGTGGCCTGGGGTGTTTTCTTCGGGCGCTGGCGGGAGCGGAGATTGCGAACGTGAGTGTGAGCGCGGAGGGGCCTCCGTAGTTGTCATGTTGGCTGATACCGTTGGCGTCTGGTGGTATAAAACTTTTATGGTTGTTGGATCCCAATGTTTACGCGATTCTAAAGAGGAATTGCGGGAGTGTTTTGTGGTACGCTTGCACGTGATGGAATATACGCAAGGCTGTAGATTCTCCTCTTCTTGGTCTGTACATGGTACTTCAAATATTGACGTTACAAAGTGAATACATAATATACGTCTCCAAATCTACAGCTTACTCTCCCCTTCCTGCGGTACCTTAACAACAACCTTACCCCAGGTATCCCTCGCGCCCAAAGCCTTCAACGCAGGGCCTACATTCTCCAAGCCAACATATTCCTTATCCGTAAAGCAAGTACCCTTGAACTTGCCCTGCTCCATAAGCTCAAATAAGCCATCCCAAACTGTCTCCACAGTCTCCGGTTCAAATGTAGCATACATCCCCCAATGCAACCCCACAATAGAAATATTCTTCAACAGCACCCGATTCATAGCCACCTTCTCGATTTCTCCCGCTGCAAATCCAATAACCAAGAGACGACCGTTCCATGCGATGCATTTGGTGCTGTTGGTGATGAGACCGACGGGGTCGTATACAATATCTACGCCGCGACCCTTGGGTGTGAGCTTCTTGACTTGCTCCGGCCAGTCAGCTTGTTTATAGTCGATGCCGTAGTCGGCGCCGAATTGTTTGGCTATATCGAGTTTGTGTTGGGTTCCTGCTGTTGCGATGACGATTGCGCCGAAAGCTTTAGCGATTTGGACAGCGGCGAGACCGACACCACCTGCTGCTGCGTGGATGAGGACGTAATCGCCTGTGGTATGTATTAGTAAGTCTTGCCGTTAGATTCTGGATATAAGTATCAATGCTAAAACATACCCTTCTTGACACCAGCCCTGGTAACCAACCCAGCATAACTAGTAGGAGCAGTGACAAACAGTCCCGCCGCCTCAAAGAAACTCCAGCCCTTAGGGAGCGGTCTTAATCTCTCCTCGGTTGATACAATTTTGGTAGCATATCCACCTTGCGCAGACCCAAACACTTTATCGCCAACTTTGAACTTCCCGTTGCTAGGAGATTTGACAACAACACCGCTGAATTCGGCACCCGAGACCCATGGGAGTGGTGGCTGATGTTGGTATACACCGCGGATTTGCAGGAGATCAAAGAAGTTCGTCGCGGTGGCGTGGATGTTTATTAAATATTCGTTTGATTTTGGGACTGGGTCTGGGAGGTCGGTCACTTTGAGCTCTTCAGGGCCCTGATATTGTACAATGTCAGATCGTTGCGCAATGAAGTAGTGTTACATTATGTGAAAAGGCTCACCTTGACATAGGATGAAATCTGAATCCCACGCATCTTGACGATCTGTTTAGTGAGAGGCTACGAAGGACAGTAAGAAACACGAGGAGGTTTGAACTAAGAATGAACGGCTTAAAAGATGAAGGGAGGATTAACGGAAGGAGAATTTGCAATTGCAGTGTGTCTATGTGAGAATAATTTGCAGCATGATAATGCCTCGAAATACTTTATGATACCCGACGAAGCTCATTCGAGGGGTGCTTCTGGACCGAGGGAACGAATGTGGGGGTGGAATTAGGGCCGTGACTGGTGTACCTGTAAATCTTTGCCTCAGTCTTTCATGCGATAATCTTTCAGATGCAAGTATGTTTAGCTCATATTTTAGGTGCGAAGAAGAAGTCGGCCGTATTTTAGTCTATTTCGGATGTATTCCCATACGACTCAAGGAAAGGAGAGAGAATGGCGCCGTTTCAAGACGTTATTCAGTCATTTATAAATCATTCAAGTTGTGAATCAGGAATGGGTAGGTCACACGTAGCGGAGTAGCAATAATCGATAGTGACAGAGTATAAAGCAATTTGATTCAAGGTTTTTGGAAATGTTGCTGTGATGAACAGGACAGGCAACTTTACACTTTCCCCGGCAGTACTTGGCAACGTCATCCTTCCACATCCAGCACCTTCCACACGCCGGTCGCTCAAAGACACGGGCACAGCAGGCACAACAAACTAACAACAACTCAGACCTCAACCCTCCTTAAATTGGTCCCCCCTCCTTTCGACAGACCGATAACATAAACCATCTAGCAACCCCTTGGAAAATAAAAACAAAAAGACTATAATCGCCCCCATAGCGGAGTAATAAAAGCAATAAAAATGGCCGACACCGCTGGAGAAGATAGCAAGACGGAGCAAATGGAAGAAACAATAACATTCAACGTCAAAGCCTCCAGCAACCAAAACTACGCACTTTCCTTCCCCACCACAAGCACAGTCCGAGACGTAAAAGAGAAACTGGCAACAGAAGAATACGCAAATATCCCTGCTGACCGCATACGCCTCATCTACTCTGGTCGAGTATTGAAAGATCCGGACACCCTTGCTTCGTGTAAACCTGCTATCAAAGATGGATACACAATACACATGGTCAAGGGGGCGGAGAGTAATAGCAGACAGAACCCGGCTTCAGGTGGTTCCAGTACGGCGGCTGCAACACCGGCAGTGCCTACTATGGCCGCGGGGACGGGTAACAATGCATTATCTGGATTGACGGGTGCACGCTATGCTGGTTTTCATGGTTTACCGGATGCTTCCATGTTTGGCGCTGACGGAGGGGTGAGCTATTGAAAGATCTTGCTTACTTGATCTGATATTAATACCTTTCAGATGGGTGCACCACCAAATGCTGACGCTCTATTACGCCAAATGGACGACCCAAACTTTCTACAGCAAATGAACGAAGCCATGAACAACCCCGCAGTGATTGATATGATGGAGAATCATCCCATGAGTATGTCTACCATTGCGATTACCGACTGATACATAGGCACTAACTTTCTACTCCAGTGCGCGATAACCCAGCAATGAGGGCCATGATACGAGATCCAAATATGCGACGAATGATGATGAACCCAGATATGATACGCATGCAAATGCAGATGCAGCAACAGATGGGCGGTGGTGAAGGCGGAGGCTCATTCCCAGCACCAGGCGTGACGGACACAACACCCGGCGCACAAGGAGGTGCAGGAGCACCACAAGGCAATACACCAGCACAGAACCCGTTCGCATCATTAATGGGAGGAACCGGTGCTGCTGGTGGAACAGGGGCTGCGAATCCATTCGCGGCACTGTTTCCGGGCGGTATGCCCAATACTGCAACCACACCTACTACATCACCGCCAGCGACAGCTTCAGCAGGCGGCCAAGGTACACCGGCTACGAACACGGACCAAGCGCAACCGAATCCATTCGCAAATTTGTTCGGTGCACCCCCTGCAACCGGTGGTGCTGGTGGCGCACAAGGTTCAGATCCCCTCGCAGCACTAACACAGCAAATGATGCAGAATCCGGACATGATGCGGAGTGCAATGCAAATGTTCGGTGGAGGCGCCGGCGGACTAGGAGGTGCCGGCGTAGGAGCAGGAGGAGAAGTCGGCGTAAATCCTTTTGCCAACCTATTCGGAAATAACCCATATGGGGGAGGCTTCCCATCAGGTCCTCCAGCACCGGCAGACAATCGTCCACCGGAAGAACGTTACGAGTCCCAATTGCGGCAACTGAACGATATGGGCTTCTTCGATTTTGATAGTAATGTTTCTGCGTTGCGGAGGAGTGGCGGGAGTGTGCAGGGTGCTATCGAGCATTTACTTGGTGGTGGTGGTGCGTGAAGGGGTCGCTAGTATTTGGGATCACTCGATTGAACCTTTTGGCCAGTGAGTACTATATGCAGGTTGCAGGCTGTATCCCTTGGTTTTCACTTTACTTTCTCTACTCTTCACTCCTGGCAATGGCGTGGCCTGGCGTGGCATTTCGGGCATGATTACGTAGGTTAGGCATTGTATCAAGCGGCACCTCAGGTGTAACGCGTTTGAAGAAATTCTAATATGCTTGTCCGCACTTACACTTTACGTCGCGAGAAAAGGAATGTTGGATTCAAATGCGCGACTCACTAGGTCCTCTTATTACCCTGCTAATGAGCGACGAAATTCCCATAGCTTTTGGGTTCAGCTCGCTTTTGGGTTCAGCTTGCTTTTGGGTTCAGCTTGCTTTCGAACCACTGAACGACTCCAGCGAGGCTGAGGTACATCCTTTCAACCCTAGTTTACTCTCTCGCGCCAATTCAAACTGGGATAGATACCTAGGGCCTGTGGGATTCCGAAATGAAGCTTCTCTCTATTAGTGAGCTTTCTGCCACATAAGATACCCCTTTATACTAATCTGTCCGTCACGAAGTAGAAGCTAATGGTATTATAAAGCTTTTAAAGAGATCTCGTTTTAGTTCACAGACTCTCAGGATCCCGGCTGCATCAAAGTTTCAACTGGCAAAAGGGAGTACTGTCAAAGATTTTTTCAAGAGTGCTTCGGTACAACGCAGTATTAAAACGTGCTCAGATTTAGCGGATCATATACCGCACTCAGGTTGTATTAAGTTGAGTAGAAAAGAGTCCAAGATTTTGGAGTACATGAAAAGTTTTCAAATTGGGAGATGGATAATTAGGTCGTTTCCAGTGACCGTGAGCACATTGATTCAATTTAAATGTCGCTACATTATCAGTTCTATGCCTGAATTTAGGAATAGCCACTCCGACTGTAATAGACCATATGGGAGTATTACTGCACTTTCTGAGAATGGGCCTCTACGGTTGGGAGTCGAAATTCTAATGCTATTAGGATCCTTTCCGACACCCAAATCTTGATTGGCGCCAAAATGGCTTGCCCCTCTCTAGCAATACTATAGCGAGCTTCCCCCAATGAAATAATTCCATCCCAAGCGATAAGAAAAAGATTCCCAATCCGCGAACGGCAGTTTGGCCTCCATTACCAAGTCATGTGCGTCAAAAATACTTTGCCCGATCTCACCAAGCTCTTCGACCTTACTCCTCATATTTGCGCTTTTGTCCATTAGGTCCTGGAACAAGCAGGCTGTCATCATCCGCATAATTGCTCGTCTCCATCTTCTCGACTTTGATCTTGGAATCTTGGCTGGTAGCTTCACTTGGCTCGCTCAAGCCATGCTTGACGCACAAGTCTTTGTGCTGTGCCTTGAGCCTATTCAGCTTGCACACCAGCTTGACTCCTGCAGCTCTGTCGAGAAAGAGAATTCTGCGTCGGTCCTGAACTTCAGTAGTGCCGAGATACGTCTGAGTGCGCGTAGTAATCGTTTCCAATGCCTTATTTACATGCTGTAGAGCCTTCTCAAAACATGACTGAAGTTCATCGTCGAGAGCAGAGATAGCAATCTGGGTCACCCTCACATGGACAGCTTCAGGTGGGTTGAGAAGGCTACCTGTGAGACCAGCTAAAACGCATTCTTTCTGGTGGGAGAACTTTTCACTACCTGCATGTCGGTCAGCTCCGCTCATAGTGTAAGAGACAAGCTATGGATAGATTAACTTATCTCTCCCACCCGGCACTTGGGTTGCATTCTTGTATGCGTGATCCATTGCGAGCTTTGTGTATTCGCCTTCAAATGTGTTGGAGCGGATCATTGTTCTGCGCGGTGATTTAGCACATCTCTTACTACCAGCCATTGAGGGATCAAGGGTGACATACCTGATCGTTTCAAGAGTTTCTCTCTTTAAGGTTTCAAACTTTCTGACCAGGTATATCAACATGGTAAGAATGTAAGTACGTAGTGTTGGGCTTGATTTGAGAGCTGGGAATAATTAGTTCCAGTCCGTCCAAGTTTTGTGCGAAGTTGCAATTTGACCTACTGTTTGGGTCTTCGGCAAGGTCTGTTATAGCCGCTATAACAGATCCTAAGAGCCGATCAAAGAGCTTTGCAATCTGACTGGCATTTTGGCTGTCGATGTCTGCGAGCGAACTGCCAGCAAGATATATGAACATAGAGCTCAAGCACTTTTCGATTGTCTTGGAATAATCGGCGTTGCAGTCGATGCGTTGATCTGCGCCCTCTTTTCTCCTGATGGTGTGGTCACCGCGCTTAGTACACAAGGCGTGGAAGGAACCTGGAGAGCTATTAACGGGCGTAGCCAGATACGGTAGTCTGACACTTACGACAATTGATCTACTCCAGGTTAGCGATCTAGCATCTCACGACATTTCTTCCACAGTTCGACTTACCTTCGAATGCTCTTTAAATCTCATTTCGGCATCGGCTCGCATCCTTGGCAAGTTGCGTTCTGGATTTGTTAGTCAGGAGGCAGTAGTCCAAGAATCTTCCAAGGACTTACTAGTAACCTCAAGTAGTTTCCTGACCAGATCTTTGCCCTCTGTCAATTTATAAGTATGTTCGGTTACGACCTTAACAGCATGGTCAGCGCAATTAAACATGAACACGATATAGCATTACCTCGAGTTTCACTGTCTCCGCGAACTCCAAAAAGCGGGAAGTGGCTTCCTTTTTCTCTCCGGCAGACTTGTGTTGAGTTTGATCAGTCCAGAGTTGGGCGACCTCGAGCAGCTGGGGATGTCCGCAATGAAGTAAGTTTTAACATCCTGAAAGCGCACTTCAGCGGCCACACGCGCGCAGGCCCGTCGAAGGAGCGGAATGCCGCTCATCTTGACCAGGCTGATCTCGTTTCCATTGGCTTGTTTGATGTATTCGGGACTGTCTACGCAATAGACGTCTAAATAATCACCAGGAACTTGCTTCATATACATGCCTTGCACATCGTCCTTGATAAGCGCACCACGAGCTCTCATAAGAAGCGCCTTGATACCATAAGAAGATTAGCTTAATCGTTTCAACATTTGATGCTGAGACAGTCAACCTACATCCGTTCAAGGGCTTTCACGGATTCCTTATGTTCGCCAACTATTGCTTTGCGGTCTTGGGTCGTCACATCTTTCGGAACAGTATACTTCTTCCTCTGGACGAACTCTTGGCGGACTTCTAAGCATTTGAGTTGTCCTAGGATGCGTGTGAAGCCATGGGAGCCTTCTTGCTCCTTGTCCTCAATGGTTTCGATAAGTGGTTTGACGTCCGCATCCTGATAAATGAGTCAATCTTGGACGGGCCACGGTACAATATCTCAGTTTACCTGAACTGTGGAATGGGTGCGCACCAGGACCAACTTGACGTATTTCCTTGCATTCTTGGGCACGAGCTTCTTCATTGTTTCTTCTAGAATAGAATTTGTCCCAATTCGATCAACTCTCCCAATGACGAACATTAAGCTACAATTCTTAATGTACTCTTCGGTTATTTGGCCCCGCGCGCGATTGGTATCCCCGGTACCTAGCATTGATATGTCAGCACAATCTCAGCAGATAGTGTGGTATCGAGTTACCTGGAAGGTCTGCAAGAACAACACCGGTTCTAAGAAGATCCGAGTCGAGTTTCACACTACACTTGGAGTTAGAAGACTATGAACTGTGGGTAGCAACTTTGCTTACCGAACGAGTTTTGTAAATATGGAGAGGCAGCCTTGCGTAAACACTTTAGTGATACGATTGCATTCCTGCACACCATCGGCCAACCCAGTCCATGATCCACTCTTCTCATGCTGTCCGTCTGGCCACAGCATTTGCTCAATCAAGCCTAAAAACTTGCCCTGCATTGTCTCAAGATCACCAATGGACACTTGACGTAGAAAAGCATCCATGCCGCCGGGAAAGTCTTTGAAAAATCGACCGAATCCTACTTGCAGGTTCTGCTTTGCGGCGTTATTCTGTATCTCTTGTTCTGAAGCATCTTCGGTATCTTCGGCATCCTCAGATTCATCTTCGTTATCTTCACGACCGCAACAATGAATTGCTTGTACCCAATTTTTGACAGCAGTCGATTGTTCTTCATTCGACATCAGCTGTACTTCGATAGAAATTGGCGCTTTCTGGCGATCAGGCTTCTGAGTGAACTCCATTGGAATGCTAGTACAGGCTTTGCCGGACGCTCCCTAACCTTTCATCAGTAATTAATTCATCGTTGAGTTGATTTTGCTCTTACAGTCCTTGCAAGTCCATCGATATTGAGCAGAGCATTTATCATGGTGGATTTCCCTGGAATTTGTTAATAAAATCCGAGTCATGCGCCAAAACGAGAAACTTGCCGACATTGCTCTCACCAACGATGGCAATGGTTTTGGTGCTGGATGGACTCCATTCAAATTTCTCGAGAAACTCGGCATCGATGTGAGCAACGTCGTCAGGGAACTTATCGGGTGCCCCAGACTCCTGAAGAGCTTGTCTAGCCTCATCGAGAATCTTCTTGGCTTCTGGGAGTGCTAGTGGGTAGTTGAATGCACAGGTGTTTTGTGCAGAAAGCTTCTCCTGTGAGGTGTCATAGGGCAGTTGTAGTCTAAGATGAGTGTTTTCATTCTCATCGACAGAGTCGATGTCAGAAAAATTGCCGTCGGTGTCGCTATCCATAATTGCGGTTGAGTGTGAAGTGAAAAGGTGGATATGAAGATGGTAGTAGTTAAAAAGACTTTATGCGCGATGAAAATATGATGAATGGATGATAACTAGATAGATCAAGGGACGATGAAGGGAGCGATGAAGTACAACTCAGAAGTTGTCGTGATTGTTGTTGTTGTTGTAAAGAAGATGGAGGAATGGAGTAGATGATGCTACCTTTATAGATCTAGATGAGAGCTGGGTCAGACCCTGGGTACACTTGGTGTATGTAAAGACTGAAGTTGCCAGGAAAGGCAAGTGGGTCCGTGAACGACATGTCTGGTACCTTCAGGCCTTTTGAAAGCCGGCAATAGCTGGGATCCCTGGAGTGCTTGAAATCATTTCACTATGCTAAAATTAGTAAAGGCTACCAATATCCTCTGACGACTATTGAGTTAGATAGCACTGGAAGTGATTAGTATGCTTGACTAGTTTTAGTAATGCTAATTGGAAACTTATATATCAAAGATTCCAGCGATACCCTGCATTCAGAAATCTATAGAGTCGAAGGAAAGATAAACTCGACGCCCCTTTCCTCCCAAATTAGCAAACCGTAGAACACCATTGTCGGGCATTAGAACTGGAATGTTCCGCATCATCAGACAATGACGTTAATCCCATAATAAGGCTTCAGACCAGAGAAGCCCTTCACTTCATCCCATTGTAATGATCTTGCAACAAAGCCTTCTCCTCATCGGCCGATGGCAATTGAGCAGAGTCAGTCTTCTCTTCCCCATGAGGGTTGTTCCACCACTCCCCCAGCTCCACAAATCCGTCGATAAATCCGTTGATTTTGCGGATTTCAACAATATCAATTCTGTGCTTCGTCACGGTCGATTGAGTCTGTTGAATGCTTGAAACTGGTTCTTCCTGGAAATTAGTTTCGATAGTCCCATCACTGGACGGATGATGCGCAGGCAGTAAGGGCGCACTCTCTACAGCCATACGAAGACTATCCATGACTCGGGTCATCCTAGCTCGGCGCGCCTGCTTGGACTTGATGGCCTCCTGTCGCTTGTGTCGGAACACTGCGACTCGGAGTAGTACAACTGCCATGGCGAACACCCACGGAGCCCATTGCTTTCCTATACACATGGTATGGGCAACAGGGTATCGTTCAAGGAGTGATTCCTGGACCCATGTAACACCCGGCAACGAAAGAGCAATTGCCAACATCGCCAACCAACTCCATCCAAACCATGCCAGAGCAAGAACCTTGGCAATAGCAACACGAACCCGTGATTCTTTGCGTCCCCTGGTGAAGATGGCAAAAACGGTGTTTCGAGTTATTTGCGGGCTTGTTGCGAAGTTGAGCCAAAGAGTGGAGGAGAGTGCAACTGCGCATAAGATAACGATGAGATGTTCCTGGGTACTCATGTTTGGTGTTGGTATGTCTGCAAATGTCTTGGTGACAGCATCTAGAGTTCCCCATAGAATGGGACGAATCTCGTCTTGTGCAGGATGCATGATAAGGCTACTGGCGCCGTTGAAGGCACATGGGTTTTGGCATGCCAGTCCATGTCCAACGGAAAAGGGATTGACTGGTAGAGATGTCGAGTTGTCAGCAAAGCACTGTACCGTTTTCGTGACCTTCTTTGCAAGTTTCTCAAAGGCCATTTTGTCCAAGGTCGCAAGGAAGAACCCGGCCGAAAGCCAAGCAAACATGCGACTGCATCGAGCCCAGTGTCGACGAGGTCTCACTAATTCTGAACGGCAGAATACTACGGCAGCCATGGCATAGGTATTTGTCAGGAGAATCGAGTGGATCGGAAAGATATCCAAGGTTGGTCCTACGCGTGTTGGCGCAATGAACAAGACGACGGCGTAGAGGATGGAGAAAATTGTATAGACGCCAACAAGGGCCAGAGACGCTGGAGTCATCCATTTGTGCTTTGGAGCGAGGGCAATGAAGGCCAAGGCTGCGTAGTAGACATATCGATGCTGATAGTTGTAAATGTCGGAGACGGGGTAGCTACAGAGTACGGAGACCTCAGGGCCCAAATCTGCTGTGTGGGCTGTCATGTTTGTGGTCATGTCCACGCTTTTGTATGGTGAACAGGAAATGAGGTTGGAATCGAACTCCGAGGAAGAACTTGAAAAGCCTGGGAGAAGGTTGTGAAGGATCGGAATGTTCACAGCAAGAGCTGCCCGCAGCCCCGCGATGACATAAGGTCCTGGCCCTTGGATAATCACGTGCAGTCACATATCATCCACTTGGCTAGGTCCACAGGCATTTCTTACCTACCTAGTTTGTAATGAAAATCAAATTTTGGGCTGGTGGAAGAACTATATTGCCTGAGATATTAAACGTTGATTCCGAACTCGTTGCCTTCTGTTTCGTAACTCCTATGCACAAAATGTAAATATTTAGCCTGGACTAACTCAGCCTGATCACTACACGTTTCAATGGTAGATCCATAAAATATTTCACCACCAGATTGATGGACTGATCTTACCACCATTGTGGCCATCAGAAATATAAGAAACTCCAAAATTGCCACGTCCAATGCATACATCTAGAAATGCTGACAAGCCACTTAGATACAGCGATTACGAGGCGTGAAACACAATCAAGGCTGTGGTATCTCGTCTCCCAAAGCCTTGTCTAATGCCGTTTCGATTCTCTGCCCAGCACCCGCAAGCACTAGGGCAGCCTCGCGCATACTCTTGCTTTCCTCTTTGGCAGCTTTGAGTGCCCCTTCTAAGGCTTCATTCCTAATGAGCAACGCCCGTAATTGAGCATCTGAAGTCGATGCTTGGATGGGCTCGGAATGTGAAACAACACCACCAGACGAAGCTGGCCGAGATGCTGGAGGGCCAATGGGGTTACTGCTCCTACCCAGTTCCAACAGTTTAATTCGGTCCAGCAGCTCCCCCTTTTCTTTCTCCCAGTTCTTCCTGCTGTCCACCCCTTGAGCTTGGATCTGCCCGGCCATCTCTACAATCTTCATGTACTGTGCAGCACTTTCGGCGCCCGTTCGACGCGCATCGTCTTTTGCATGTTGCAGAGTCTCTATTTGCGTTTCTAGCTGTTGAACCTGCATGGTAAGCCTTTCCTTCTCCTCCGACAGGCTCTTAATTTCCGCGTCGGAGACCTCAAACTTCTTTTCCAAGGTCTGAGTACGTATCCTGGATCTTTCGATCTTTTGTATTATCGTATCGTACTCACGCTGTAAAGTCTGAAATGCAAGTGTTTTGACAGAGACCTGGTGTTGGAGGTCTTGCAAATGGGTGTTATGAACCGATGTCTGCGTGTACGGCGATGGAGATGATATTGCTGGGAAAGTCGGCGGCATGGGTAAATTCAAGGACGACGGAGAGGGGAGCATCATCATTGATTGTGCACCTTGCGTTGGTGACTGGTGAGAGCCGTATGGGGGACCGTATGAAAAGGAAGCTGATTGATTATGACGAGAGGGTTGGCCAGGAGGGTCTATTGCCTCAAAGCCTCGCCAGGATTCATCAGGCTGAGATGTTACCAGGTGTAAGGGTCCGTCAGAGCGTTGGAATATCTGCGAAGGCCTACGCGAAGGAATTTCCGCCTCCTTATCCGCCTCATCATTTCGCCTTTTCATCCCTCCTGGAGGCGAGAAGAGACGATGAAGCGGAGCCACTTCCGATGTAGAACCAGTGACCTTTAGAGGAAGAAGGTTTCTCAGAGACGCATTGTTCCATTGCAAGCGTTGGAGGGCCCATTCAAGCGCTTCCGCTGTGCTAATCTCATCAGAATCTGGCAAAATCTTCCGTGATGGTCAGCATTGCGGAAAATCGAGTTCAAGTATTTATTATGTACGAAATGGTCATGGGCATCACAGAAAGAAAATGTACGACTTACAGGGGTAGGTGGCTGCACTCCAGTAGCGCATGCGGTCGAGGAAAGTGGGTCTCGGACACAAACCTCAGAAACAAGCTGCTGGGCTACTGATCTAAGTTTTGCACAGCTTGCGCCAGAACAGCCTGGTCGACAGCACTCCTCATCACCGCTAGTCAGTGCCTCAAGCCTCCATGTGAATTGGGGTTGCTCGATAGCTAGCGGCTTATTATTGGGCTCAGTCTCACCACCGTGGCTTTGAACTGTACTTTCCCGGACTGGCGCGGGGTAAGTTAATCGACAGAACAAGCAAAATGATTTGATTGCTTGAGCATACCCTGAGGTGACACTTGTCCGCGTGGTCCGAATGTTGACTCAGCAGCATTGACCCGATTTGCTCTTCTTTCTTCTGTTTCTCCTTCAGCGTCGGGGCGTCTTCGTTTCATGGCAACATGCTGGAAATCTAATAACTGATTATTTCGCCGCCGAGACTGGCTCCCTTGATTGGTACCAGTGGAAGGCAGCGTTATTTCATCTGGGGGGACTAAGCGGTGATTCGCTGCCAAACCAGTAGACGAATTTCTTGCTTCCAAATAAGAGCCAGACCGCCTCCGTATTGAAGGTAAACTTCTGTCTTCGATTTGCCATGCTGGAGATGGGTGCGGGACAGGGTAATATGGTGTTGACATTAGTTCATACGGTGTAAGCGGGTCGGACTCGTTCGTATTGCGTTCATGCCAGGGTGTAGAAGATGGTGCCCGGCCAGCCAAAAGTCTGCCCACACGAGGCCAAGCTTTCTCTCGCCATACGGGTTACTGCTTTTGAAATGCAGGAAAGGCAAAATGTTATGATCACAAATCGTGGTTGCCAATGCAAGGATGCACACGGGCCTGAGCTTATGACACGAAGTATGTAGGGATAAGTATCAATCCTTCCAGAGTCCGAAAAGAGACAGTGCGTTAAAGAGCTCCACATGGAATAAAGAGTATAAGAGATAAATTGCTGATTGTAAATGAGTTGAGGTTGCTTTTGGTTGAGACGATCAATTACGATGATCAACAAACCTTGACATCTCCGAAATAACTCATCACTCGACGCTATTGTCTGCGTAAGCAGCCGCCAAGAATAGATTCCAAACTACGATGGGGAGTTCGTGCTGCAAGATGTGCCATTGACACGACGGTTAGACGTAGGATTAAAAGTGTTTCCTTTGAACCGCGCTGCATTTCCCCTACATTGGCGTGCTTACTCACCGCTGACGAGCAGCTAATAGTGGTTAGCTCCGTTTTCACAATTTCCCCACGCGAAAAGCCAACGACATCCCTCTGGAGAGTGTCAATTTACAATACGGTACTCTGCGTATCTAAGCATGGAGAACGCTCAATCTCGCGCCCTTTTGTCTCTTCTAATAAGCCTCTAGCGTGCCGCTTTCATTATTAGGCCCAGTAACCCGACATTCAGTAGTCTTTTTAGCAGTCTGTAGCAGCCAAATGAAGGACGCTGCTGGCCTCAAAATGCGCCCACCAATTCGCTTCTCTTGCATGAGATCCATTCCATCGCTCCTTGTAGGCATTTTCTGATTCGTATCGCCAGTTCAAAAGCACTTGTGCTCGCTTTGTCCAGAACTAATCGGTCCAACACCTGGTATAGGTATGTTCTGAGTAAATTCCTGGGTGGCTTTCTGTGAACTCCTATGAAGCTAGGAACTCCATTGAACTAGGCGTTTGTCTTGGAATCATATTCAAGTGGTAGAAGATATAGCGTGGAGAAAGCTCAACTGATGTATATCCAAAGGGGTTTCTGCCACTACCTACATATTAAAATTAGCTCTGGGGAATATCCAGGGGGGTTATCGCTACTAGCTACCCATTAGAATTAGCTCTGGATTCGAGCACTTCGGTGAGAGAGCGGACGCGAATCGAGGCGCTCGTCCTGTGTGTAAGCTTCAGATTACAGTATGGCTATACACCTCTTCTTATTTCTTAGACTTACTATTCATTATGGAATTCACAAAGTCTTATGAAATGATCAGGGGCATCAGCGCATTAGATAGACACTCAGATGATTTAGTAGTGTAGCGAAGCATTGAATTGCCTGTTCAGGAAGGCGCGAGTATGAGGTTATGGTTTACTAAAAGGATCATGAAGCCGGAGTAAAACATGAATAATTTGTTGTGCTCTGATTACTTGGTTTGGCAGCTCTATGAATTGTTTATGGCGCAGAGGTGACCATTTCCATGGCGTCCTTGGATTCCGGCGGACGAGAAACAGTTTACATCGACTTTCCGGATTCCGCAAAGTGTATGAGAACTCAAAGGGCTTGTTTACATCACGTCGTTCAAAATATCAATAACACGCTTCAAACATGTCCCCGCTTCTCACAAACTTTATTCATCTCTCATTATCACATTTCCACCAAGATCCATTAGCCTTTCTGTACCCTGGATAGGGTTAGGAAAGATCCTCTTCTCTACTCGCTTTGCTAAAAAGTTCTTCCACTCGAATGAATTCGCGCTGCTCGGATTCGTGCAACTGGAACGCGACTTGGAATTTGCGGATTCGGTCACCAGCTCAAGACACATCTTCACAAGTCGCGGCATCTCCAACAATACATGTTACCAATTATCTAGTACGTGTACCTCCAATCGCCGAAACCGAAATGGAACTCGACCTTGGTATCGACACCGATGTTGTTCAGCGCGCTATTCCCAACCTTAGAGGTCTCAGGGACACCCATGGTTTTAGCCAAATTCTGGCAAACTCCCCACACACAGCTACATCCGAGCCAGGCGAGCTCAAACGTGTACTCAAAAACTATGCGATTCAATTGGAGCGGCATGAGAGTGAAGCAGAGATGTGGCAGCGGCAGGTAAGACCCCACTGTGTTGCAACGACGATAAAATATCGCTTGAATTATTGTTGATTGTTATGTAGTATCGGAATCAGCTGTTCTCTCTAAAGACATTCGTTGCTGAACTCGACACCAAATGCCGCCACATCAACAAAGCGGCCGCAAAGCTAGAGTTGACACAAGGTAAAGAAACAGCTGAAGCACGCTACGCACGTCATTTGGAGCATATTGGTACTGCCGAGTTCGAAGACTTGTATTACCTTCTCGCTTGCAAGACGCGCTCCCTTTACTGCGATCTTCAAACCCGCTTCGCTTCCAACTTTGTGGATCTTGACTATGTTATACATGAATGCGGACCGACAAGCTACGATAAAGCTCCATGCACCGTTCGGGATATGAGGAACCTCCTCCGGGCAATTTGGTTTCATCTACTTCATCCCAATATCATCAAAGGTATCGAGACCGCTATTCATGCACGCAAATACAAGTACTTGAAAGCAAATCCGCTACTCCCTGCCAACTTCTACGAGATGAGCTACGACGAGCAGGAGGCGTTCAATGAGCGGTCCCACGCTGGTGATAGTCTTGCAGAATCATCTATCTGTCAAATGTTTGAGCATTTGGAAGATATTAGTGACATGTCTGTCCCAGCGATCTTGGATAAGGTCTTCAGGCGGCGTATTGGAGCTCCACCTGTTGCCGACGAGAGCGATGAGCGCCGAAGACAACAGAACTACGAGGAGGCCCACGCTCGGACTTCCTGGATGCTATTGAAAGAAGATGAAGAAGATTATATTCAGAGCGAAATTGCTCGCTCCGAGACTCCACCAAGTGTGGGTGACATGCCGCACAAACCAGCTCCACCAGACTTCGTTACACACAAATCTGAACCACTCGGTCAAGAACTTTTCGATCCGAGACTTGGACGGCCCAGGCAGAGGCATTCCTTTCAAGGAAGCTTCGGTCAGCGCTACCTAAGCCCCACGAGATTCAATCCCGCTGAATCGCGGCCTCGAGCTACCCAGCAGTCTGCTATCCCTCGACCTTCGAATGTCAGCAAACCGTTCAGACATAGTCATTCGGCTAGCCAAGGGCAAATACCAGAATTCAGCCAAGACACAAGTCCAAACCGATACACCTATCCTAATGGCAATCATTCAATTCCCCTCGCCTATCCAGCACCGACATTTGCGCTCTCGCAACCCACACGTAGCCCTCCGTTCCCAACAGTCTCTACGAGCGTCGCAGCTTTACAAAAAATGACACAGGAAGATTTGTACACGCCAGGCACTGCCAACTGGCCCCTCGAGGTAACCCAAGTTGACCTCAAAGCTCAATCTACTGCTCAACACACCCAACTTTCTCTTCCAGTGTTCCGGCCTTCCCCAGCTCGGAACGCATCAGCCGTGGATATCTCCGCGAAGCACCTGAGCCTCCACGCATCGCCCGCCATGCCCACGAGCATTGGTCCACCTGCTATCCCATCCGCTAGCTTGGCTGGACCAGGATACTTCCGCGGAGCACGTCAGTCAGATTCAAGCAAGATCTCTTATGGTGCAAGCAGCCTAAGTCATAGGCATCAGTTGAATAGTGATGACAGTTTGGGGCCGGTAGCTTCTGCTGCGGTGGCATACAATTTTCCACCTCGCTCTTCCTCAAAGCGTGCGCAGTCCCTCGATCGCAACCCAAATCCTAGCCCAACCACGGCTGTCAAAGTAGAAAAATGGCTCCCAGGCGTGCGCAATTCACAACATGGGCAGATAACACGTTCTACTCCTCGCAAAACCCTCCATCACTTTGAGTCCAGCACGTACAAGACTCCTACCACGGCGGTTAAGCAGTCCAGCTCTGGCGCCAGTGGCCGTTCTTACCAGTGCTCACCTCTAGACCGCCGGATACCTTTTCACGGCGACGCACAGTATGGGTCAGGGGAGCGAGCTGTGCCACCTGAGCTACCTCCCAAATCGGACATCCAATTACAGCAAGCAGAGAATGCGCGCGAGGGCATGAAGCTTATGCAGTCCAAGATCGATATCCTCCAGCGTGAGAACTCCCAGCTCCACGAGTTTTTGCAACGCCAGAACAGCAAGTTGGTTCGCGAGAACTCACAACTTCAGGAGCATATGCAGCGCATGCAAATGCTGGGCTCATCTGTATTCGCGGAGGCTCCTGTGCAGACTGCAGTGCCTCAGAACGCAACCAAAACACCAGCTACTTCTTCTGCTATGTCTTCTGAGCGTAACCCTCGCTCCAAATCACCCACGAAATCCTTTTTGAGGTCCTCCACCAAGTCTCCAGCGAAGTGTCCAACCACTCCTGAGACTCCTACCTCCTCCTCCGGAAATGGTATCTTCCGCAAATTGAGTAAGCTCGGGTCACGCTCGGGCAGGTCTTCTCCTCGGAAATCCCTCTTTTGAACAAGTAGCTTTCTGTCCATTGGAGCAGTGAACAACAAGTTCCTCCTACACGAATGAACGTCTGTACAAATTATTTTACCCTGTTTGGAATTTATTCTTCTTTTTTGGTGTTGTTGATAAGTGTTGTTGGTGTTGTTAATAGGCTTGAAACCGATCGGAAAGTTTTGTCAGTGTAGGTATGGAGTTCTTGTTGGAGGTGACTGAGCCTTCGGTCTGACGATGAATCTCGACTCGGCTGATGAGCGACGGTCATTCATGTTTTTGCTCTATTCCTTGATAGGTTGGGTCTTGTATTTCTAGTAATATTCAATGCAGCAATTGAAGGCAAGCAATGAGGTCAAAATTGTGTGTCATGAACAGCAATGAGAAATATTACGATTCTTTGCAAAAGAAGCCCGGAATTAGGGTATGATTTCTTTCTGAGCCCTTTCTCCTGGATCCCACAGTCTTGCAGATGCTCCAATCTCAATGTTCCATCTTGAGTACAGATCCAGGCTTTCCAAGAAGATGGTCTGAAACTTGTCAAATTCAAGCTACCTGTGCAGTAAACTTCCACAAAAACGAATGTCGGTAGGTCAGACTTTGCATTATCGATCCCTGGACAACGAGCAACCGCAATTTCAGCCCCATCCAATTGATAACCACTGATAAATTATTGCCGTTTACATCCCATACAACACTTTAGAAACAGCAATCCTGCCACATCTAGGACATGCTATCAACGACAAGTTCAGTGCTTGAACAAGCTGAAAAACAACGTATTGCTTTGTATTTCTCCATGGTAGGGTTTTAGGACAGCATCTGATAGGCATATAATGTTAAGGAGCAAATTGCAGCCTTGTTATTCGGAGCACCACAACTTAATTACCCAAATAAACGGTGATACAGCAACCCAGCAAACGCCCTTCCAAAATGCCCCCAAAGTCAAAGGACCCAAATTACGACCAACATGGAAGTAGTGGTGTTTTAGCAACGGGTACTGCCTATTGTACTACGGCCTCCAGCCTCCGTATCCTTTGATCGCGCAATGAGGCCCACGGGCCCTGACAGCTTAGCGCCCTACTACAAAATTTTCTTATTGTTCCACCCGCGTTTCTCAACCCTATGATTGGCCTAATATTGGAAGCTCGGTTGTTCTAGCGTATACTTCGTAGACACCCGAAACCAAGAAAACCATCATGACAACCATGTCATTTCCCAGATTAGGAGACCCTTGACTATGACGAGGGTGGCCGCAGAGTGCCCAATCCTGTACGCTCGATATGAAGGAAGTGCGATAATTTAAGGGTCTTCCAGTCTGCTACTTTGCTATCCTAGTATCTACACATCGAACCAGATAATATTCGTTTTGGGGGCCAATAGGGAAGGACCGGGTTTTGCATCCTTCTCAATCAACAACATAGACCTACCAAGTACACAAATGGACTCTCAAACGCGTTTATAGACTTACACTTCCAACTTTCTGCTCTTTCCATCATACTCCCTGGACCTGTTTTCTGACTAGTTTCTCTTCCCGTCCGCTACCTATCGAGATCCAGTTCCCAACCAGGCAAACACTATCGCAGCACACCACACTTCTGGCGTTTTTTTCCCCAATTCTTTTTGGCACAGCCGTAGACATAATGTTCGCCCATCGTTTATAATATCGACACCCTACTTCTCACAATGATGAAGTCGTGGATGAATGGCCGCCGTACCATTATTCTCACCGTAGGAACTTGCGTACCGCTTCTCGTAATATTCGCAACGGCCTCATTATTCCACCCCCATTATTTTGTCAAATCGTTCCTTTCCACGAAACCGGTACAGGCTATCCTCGAGCCAACACATACACACGACACAGGACTTTTACATCCATGGGAACCATTACCTACCTCATTAATCACACCTCTGGAAGATGGCGACCTGGTACCTGGATGGGCATTCGACTCGCGCCGTGATGAGCGGAATTTTGGTCTTAGGGGCGCACAGTGCGAGAGTGCATTCCCAGACTATTATAAAGAGATTGGTAGAGCGGTGGAGTTCCAGCAAACACGCGGGAATGTGACCGAGGAAGAAGTTGACATATCGTGGCGGAAGGAGGGCGAGATCATTCGACTGATGATCTATGACCACCAGGTACGTCTCACGCACACACTGGTTTGCTGTGCCCGCGGCTAACAAACTATGCAACAGTTATATGTCGTAGATGCTAAATGGGCGGACCATGGATTCGATGTCCCTCGCGCTTTAGCTCTCCTCAGTTCCATCAATCGCGCGATTGACTCCTATCCAGATCCTCTTCCGAACATCGAGTTCTCCGTCGGTCTAGGAGATTGGCCAGGCACCGACAGCAAGAGCAGGCCTCTTTGGGTTCTGACAAGGCGCTTCGATGAGGAGGACAAATGGGTCATGCCGGATTTTGGATATTGGAGCTGGCCGCTTGATGTAATTGGGGCATATTCGCAGGTCAGAAGCGACATCACTGAAAATGAGCCTGATTGGAGTGATAAGATTAACAAAGCTGTCTGGCGCGGTGCCACAGGCACCAATGATCTGCGCAAACTTTTGGTCGAGGTTTCGGAAGGAAAGAAATGGAGTGATGTGAAGGAGATTAGCTGGGAAAATTCCACTCATATGGCGATCGGAATGGATGCCCTTAGTATCTCCATGTCGGAACATTGCAACTACAAATACGTCATCCACACGGAGGGTGAGCGAACCTAAATACCGAGACAACCTGCTCGTTACTGACCGTTAATTAGGACATACCTATTCTGGACGAGGAAAATACCTCCTCAATTGTGCCTCCGTCAACATAGTGCACAAACCCGACTGGATAGAACCACATACACACCTCATGAAGTCCAACGGACCAGACCAAAACATTGTCGAGGTATCCCGAGACTTCGGAGACCTCAACAGCAAGATGACTCAACTCATCTCCGACGAAGGCGAGGCGCAACGTATCGCCAACAACAGCATACACCTATTTCGAGATCGGTATTTGACTCCTGCTGCTCAAGCTTGTTATTGGCGGAAGCTATTCCATGGATGGGCCAGTGTGAGTTTCGAGCCGGAACTGTATAGGCCTGTGAAGGACGAGAAGACGGGCAGGACCAGGAGGAGAACACGAGGAATTCCTTTTGAAACATTCACGAGCGATTTGATGTTTCGACCACAACCTGCTCGAAAGGCTGGAGTTTGAGCCTTTGTTAAAACATCGACTGCGGTCAGCTCAGACAGACAGGATTTGAACTCCCGTTCAGCTTTGACCAATTTCGGCTCGAGAGAGTGGATCATAAACCTTAAATCTATGGGCTTTGTCGTTCACTATTGCCCCTTGCGTTGGATAAAAGACTGAACGACGTGGCGGAAACACTTCGAATTAACCACTTTTTGTGATTACGATACCCAGGACCAAACATGGACCAGAGTTATAAGGAGCCGGCGTTATTAGGAAAGAGATCTTGTATAGCATGGGATTGTATAACATGGGGAAGCTTGGAATTGCATGCGCCGAATTTATGTTTAGTCCTAACGTATAATGAAGAACGCATTGCTATGTCCTGGGAGTATGACTTGCAAATCGAGAATTGATTGAAAGACACAAGACAAACTTGATGAATAGGGTGGGATAAGAAATTTGAAATGAAGTTTTAAAGAATATTTCCTTTAGATTCCGAGGTGAGGTTGTTATGACCGTTTATGTACCATAGGGAATGCCTCCGTAGGACGTAGGTAGGAATTACGCCACCATTGATCAAAAGTGACTTAGCGTGAGAGGTCATTAAAATGGCTACCTACTTCGCACCCACCTTTAGCTAATTGGTATTACTTGACACGGTTTCTTGTTGATCAATCGTATAGCTCTTGTTAGTGAGGAATGGTTCGTGTCATTGAGTCTCGCTCAGCTCTTTCCAATTGAAATTGCAACGCATGGCTAATTGAAATTGTGCTAGAAGCTCCTACTAACTAAAAATTTAAATATGTCCAGGATTCAATGAGAGTATAAGGTTATTTTGTAACCCTTAAAATAATTCAGTCTTCTTTTAACTTCTGATAGTAACACGGTTTCTTGTTAATCAAGCGTACAGCTCTTGTCAGTGAGGGAGGAATGGTTCTTGTCAGTCGAGACTCACTCACTCTTGCCAATTAAAATCACAGCTCTTTCCAATTGAAATTACAGCTCTTGCTCATTGAAATTATACCAGTAGCTCCTGCCAACTGAAAATTCAAATGTGTCCAGGATCCCCCAAGAGTATCAGTGTATTTTACAACCTCTGAAATAAATCAGTTCGCCTTCAACTCCTGACAGAGGTTCGACTGAGTACTCCTAGAGCCAATGAGTATACTGAAAGTGAGTCAAGACTAGATATAACCATTTTATATTCAAAGTCCCTCAGAGACTACTAACATTTCGTGTAGCACGAGCTACTGACTAGGGGTAAGACTTGAAGGGTTTGTCACAAATATCATAAATATTATTTCCAAGCGGAACAATATTGCGCCGCACATCCATCATAACCCTCATCATATAAACACAGAATATAAATCTGTACAAGACTGTACAAGAAGAATAATATGCGGCAAGAAGAAATGCTGTCCATGGAAGCTTCCACAGGCAAATTGCGAGCCTCAATCCCATGCCATCACATCACATCTTCCATGCCCATTCCATGCAATAATGCATACCCGCAAAGTAACGCCGCGCGATATGATGATCATGCACAATACCAACCCAAACTCGCCCTATTCAAACTCCACCCTCCCGCCACCCTGCCGCCTCTGCTGTTCCATCCTCGCCCTTTCCGCTCTCCGCCTCCGCCTATTGCTCTCAGCTCTACTATCAACAGCACTAGGACCTGAGCCGTAAATACTACCAGGACTCCCACCGCCAACACCACCTCCAATCGGTGGCGGTGGAGGTAGATCACTCATATCCATCATAGGCCTGGGTGGCGGAGCGAAATTCGAGGGCGGAGGTGGCGGTCCAGGAGGTGGCCCCGGAAGAGGAGGGGGACCAGGTAGTGTTGCCATCGGAGGAGGGATATTATGTTGCTGTTCCGCGGCGGCTTGTTCTTGCTCTCTGCGTTCGACGCGCCGCCAGTGTTCGTCGCCTGAACCACCCACGGAACTGATACTGCCTGTTCTACCACCGCGTTGTCTCCGCCGTGCTTCCCTTTCGGCAGCTGCTTCTGCGGGGTCAAGCCGTCGCAGTGTGACGTGTCTGCCATCATTGTGCATTTTGACTTTGACGGACACAGGCGGCGAGTTTACTCCACTATTGTTGCTTTCACGGCGTCGACTTGAGCTTCGATGCCGACTCGAGCTGCGGTTGTGGTGATCAGCTATGGCGGCTCCTGCTGCTGCTGCTCCCGTTAAGCCTGCTGTTGCAGACTCTCCTCGTTTATGGCGGTGATGTCGATTTCCGCCTGCTGATACGTATGCTTCTGATCCAGAAGAGTCGTGGTGAATACCGCCCATCGGGGGAGGTGGAACAAGTGTGTTTGCCGCCGTATTTGCAGCTGTGATGTTGGTCCTGCTAGCATGAGCATTGCTACCTGCTATCCTCGACGGTCGCCGTAAGTTGTGATTCAGCTCGGGATTACTTCCTCCAACCGGCGTGAGCTCACTCTCTGTGAATGAACCGTGTCTTCGATGTCGTCCATCGCCTGTAAGTCGGCCGCCTCCTCCTCCCGAACTGCTTTGGAATCGCTCATTGCGACGGTCTGTTCTTCTCAACTCCTCCACCCTAGCATCATCTTTCTTATTTTTTCGTGCATTAAACTTGTGCTTCAGGAATCCCGCAACACCCAATGCGGCAATGGTGTTCCTACCTGTGTGGTCCTTCTTCTTTGCTTGTCCGGGGCTGTAATAGCTCGAATTGGTGTCATATGAAGAGCCAATGGAATCGCCACTTCTCCTTGGTCGTAATCTTGAATGCCGCGACGGGCTAGTGACTGCAGCGGGAACAGCTGCAAGTCCTTCATTCCTTCCAGGCCTTGTCGGTGTGACGGGCACGCGTCCTTCTTCGACTCGACTCATCTCCGTGTTTGTGATGCTGTGAGCACCGCCTAGAGGATGATGAGGGTAATCCGAAACGCTAGAGCCACTATCCGAATGCTGTTTCTTCCCACCAAAGAGCTTCCTTGCAGCCGCTACAGCTCCTAACGCAGCCCCACCCGCTAGAAGTCGGTCTCTCCAAGTGTGATTCTTCCCACTCGTGTGCTTTTCATCCGTGTACGACTCTGAGTCATGGCGCGAATGTCGCGAGCTTCGTCGTGAGCCTTCTGTTGCGTGCAGTCGACTTCTGCTCCGGCTCCTACTCCGGCTGGGACTGCGACTACTGCGTCGGCGTGCGAGGGCTCCTACTAAGCCTGCCGCACCAAGCCCCGCGGCTATCTTTCCAAATCTCCCATGTTTCCGGCTTCTGCTTGTGTCGCGAGTGATGTCTGTCCTTGTACCGGAGTAGTAGCTCCCTCGGTCATCGACATCCATGACGGTCTGGTGGCGATAACTGAGAATGAAATACAACAAGACAAGGAAGAACACCCATAACGCGTAAAGAATGAAGAGAACTTTTGGCGATCCGTAAAGGGTGAGGCCAAGAGCGACTTGGGCAATCCCTAATAGTGCAATGGATCTCCCTAGCCATTGATGCAAGAAAAGCTTCAGAGGGATGCGATATCTACTTTTCCCTTTTTCAATGCAATGTATCAAGCTGCCGAAAAGTGTTTGAAAGATGATGAGTACGTAGAGTGCGAGTCCGATGCCATGGTGAGGGTTTGTTAAGCTTCGCTTTGGTCCAACGGCATTCCATCCAAGTACTAGAATCGCAGTCGCCAGGAAGACAACTGTTATTTGTATCCAAATATGCAAACGAAGCGCTAACCGGCCATTTCGGTGGTAAAATCGTGCGATGAAGATAGCTGCGGGAATGGCGAAGAGGAAGGTTATGACAGCCAAGATCGCGTGCGCCTGTATTGTTTTGCGGTACTCAGGTTGAGCTCGAAATCGATTTCCCATGCCTATGTCAGATTTAGCTTCTTAGTTCCATGACGCTCTCTCTCTCCAGAACCTACCATTGTATCGCATCGTCTCGAAATTGAGGCCTACGAGATTGGGTAACAAGAACGAATTCCTGCTAGAATCCCATGTACCATCCCCGACGTTCATCGTGGGTCCTGTGTAGGAACTGCTCCCAGCAGGTGCTAGGTCTTGCGACATGATGATTGTTGTATGTATGAGGACAACTCTATGTGCGAATATGTCCAAGGAAAATTTATAAACAAAACTCAGCAGGCGCCAAGCCCCATACTGCTAAACGGCTCTTCCGTTCGATCTCGTCGAATATTGAAGTTGGTGAGGTGAATGATTGCGACGTTGTTGGTGGTTGGGAGAGCTGTGAGCTGGCCGTGCAAGGTTTGTTGTTTGTGTATGCCGTGCTGTTCTTTGCGAATTTTGCGAAAAATTGATGGTCGATTCGCTGTTTTTAAGTAAAGCGAATGTTAAAATGCTTTCGATTGATATTGAGCTTTCGACGACAGGGTTTTGTGTAAGTTGCACGGGAAGTTATTCAAGCTATCGTGGTTGTGGGTTGCTTCAGGTTCCTGCCTCCTCCAAAAACTTCCTTGTTAGCGGCGGGGAACCGTACCGCACCCAAACCCTCGTCTCCGTCACTACAGGCAACGCGCCTTGGCGCCTCATATATCAACTCAACTACACATCATCCCCTTGTTCTTCTGCATGTTTAAAAGAGAATTGATGAATCTGGGGAAGAAACCCAATATCATTATTTGCTCTAATATCTGTACAAAAGGTGAATTGTATCCCATATCATATCGTTGGGTGTAAGGTTCTCAAACAACCGACGCGGCCGCCTTATCCATATGGTCAAGTCGAAGACTGACCGCACGACGATGAGCCTCCAATTCTTCCACCTTTGCCAATTGCATGACTGCTCCACCAACGTTCCGTAGTCCCTGCTGCGTGAGGTTGGCAGAAGTGATGTGTTTGACATAAGAGCTGAGGTTGACACCGGAGTATTGTTTGGCGTAGCCGTATGTCGCTGGCAACAACTATTAGCATTCGACAACCAATATGATCTGAGACTATGCAAGACTTACGCAACGAATGATTGACACCAGCCGAGTAATCACCAACACTCTCCGGCGTCCAAGGTCCAACAAACACACTTCCTGCATTTTGCACCAAATCAACAACCTTCTCCGCATCTTTGACTTGTAGAATCAAATGTTCAGGTGCATACTGGTTGCTCAATACCATGGCTTCCTCAATATTCTTGACGAGTAGTGTAACGCTATGATCAATAGCACCTCTCACGATATCCACTCTCGGCAGAGCATTAGCTTGCCTGTCCAATTCATCCTCAATAGCCTGCATCTGCGCGTCCGTGAGATTGACAGCAATGCAAATGACTTGGGAATCAACACCATGCTCCGCCTGGCTAAGCAAATCACTAGCTACAAAAGCAGGATTGGCAGTTTCATCCGCGATAACAAGAACTTCACTCGGTCCGGCAGGCATGTCAATACTAACACCAGCGCTGGTATCGTTTGAGACAACCATCTTCGCTGCTGTAACAAACTGATTGCCCGGTCCGAGGATTTTATCCACTTTGCTCACTGACTCGGTCCCGTATGCCATGGCTGCGACAGCTTGAGCTCCTCCAGCTAAGACAATGCTTTCTGCGCCTACTTTGGCGGCGACGTAGACTATTTCGGGAGTGATGGATCCGTCCGCCCGAGGTGGTGTTGCGATGACTATTTTTTGGCATCCCGCTACCATGGCGGGTACACCGAGCATGAGGGCTGTAGATGGGAGGACTGCGGTGCCACCTGGAACATACAGACCTACTCTTTCGATGGGTCGAACGAAACGAGAGCACACGACACCTGGCATCGTTTCCACTAGCAATGGCTTTTCCTCTTTTTGCGCGGCGTGAAATCGCTGAATGTTTTCGTAAGAAATATCAATGGCAGCTATCGTCTCTGGCGGTAATTGCATCATCGATTGTGGGAACGGGGCTTTGAGAACAGCAGAAGTGAGACTAGTTGCTTTTTCGAATTTGTGAGTGTATGATAGGAGAGCTTTGTCACCATTATCGCGGATGTCTTTGATAATAGGGTTGACTATTCCCATGATCAATTCTGGAGATCGCTGAGATGGTCGTTTGAGGGCTTCTTGAATGACCGCAGAAGAGTGCGTTGCGCTACTGTATCGCTTCATCTGGATCCTTCCATTTGTCGTTCCAGCTGGGTCTGATGGTGCTTTTGGAATAGAAGCAGCTTCTTTGACAGCTTCTTTGGGGGCTTCCGGCTTTCCGTTTGTGATGCCTGCTTGAGCTGCCCATGGTCCTTTTGCATCTCCTTGTCTTCGCTTCACTTTTATGCTCTTTGCATCCAGATTTCGTTCGACGTCTTCTAATGATACTCCGGATGCGACACACTTCGTAAGTGCAAAGTACAGCAGATCTGCAGCCTCGAAAGCGACGTCGTTCTTATTTTGCGCTTCACATAATTCACTGGCCTCTTCCATAATCTTTGCCTGTAACAACTTTTGATCGTTGAATAATCTCGCTGTGTATGACCCTGCTGGCGCAGAAGCTTTTCGTTGTTGTAGTGTTTGTTGCAGTTTAGAAAGGCCACTATACTGTCCGAAGCATGTGGCAGTTGCAAGATGACAGAAACCTGAGGATGTCAGTACCCCATGGACTGATACAAGGATTGTTGGGCCTACCTCTGCCCTTCTGCCGAACGACAAACTGTAAACAATCTTGATCACAGTCTAATCCAATCCTTATCAATTCTTGAGTATCGCCGCTGCTCTCTCCTTTGTACCACAGGCCCCGCTTTCGACTTTGATATACTCCAGAGCCAGTACGGAGACTTTCAGATACACTCTTTTCACTGCTGTAGACTAGTCCCAATGCGACCCCTCTTTCATCTGTAACAAGAGTTGTGAATAATCCATCCGATCTGTCGCTCGTAGCATTTGCAAGCAGCAATTTCGTGATATCAAACAATTGAGGCTCCTTCTCCGCGTCAACCGTGAGTGATGTGGCTGGGACGATTGGAATACCACCCAGTTTTGCTACGTCCAATATATCTTTCTCCTTAGGTTGTGAAAATGAAATGTATACTGGTGGTCGTTCCGTGCCATATTCTTTCAACCACCCCTCGACGATGTCCACATCTGCTACATTCTGCGCATATATTCCTACGCTGGTTCCGGCAATGGAGTCGATGATTTCTTTCTTTGTGGCTCCTGATATTATCAACACTATGCGATCGATATCCAAATTCTTTACAGCTTCTAATTCCTCCAATTGCTTGCGATTTACAAACACTTTTGCGGCTCCAGAATCCAGTAGAGAGATGACATCATCAATAGATTCGAGAGAGGAGACGTCGAAATGGGTAGAGTAGAGTCCAACCGTTTGTTGTAGATATAGTAATCCGTTATCAATGGTCGAGGGAGTTATGGACGTAAATGTGTTGCGGATGTATGAGAGAGCTTTGGGATTGAGACCTTGTATAGTTGTTGTGTATGATGCAATATCGATTTCTGGTAAAATCGTCGTAGACATCGTCAGCTGTATTTTTGTATCTCTTTATTTAATCAGTTCATGTTTGCGATCTTGTAGTCATTGAAGTTCAAACTTTTTTTGGTGCGATCTCGGAGCTGGTGGGGGTTCAGAAACTCAACACCAAGTCCTCCAGTCGAAAACTTCGTCATACTTCTCCAAAAAAAATTGCAAATCGGACAGAATTCAGGATCATGGAATACATGAATTCGTCTAATCATGATGAGATCTATCAAGTAACGCCAGGATCCCTCAGTATGTTGGTTTAGTTTTAGCACATCTAGAGAAGTTCTTGCATCCCAGTGTCCCAGCGCTAGCCCAATGGGCTTTCCAAAATCTTGAGGGAATAGTATTCAAAGTGTTTACTAGAGCAGGAGAACCTAGCCTCTCGTCCAGTGCGCGGGTATATCCTCATAATCGATAACCACCTCTAGTTGTCTCTGCGCCGGCTCATACACGTCCCTCATCCAACTTGCCGTCTTCTCCGCGACCATATTCTTGAAGAGTCGCAACCAAACATCGAAACTTGGCCCATTCGCACTGTTCAATCTGTGCTTAATTTCTGCTCTTCCCACCTCCTGTGTCCATTCCTTGGTTCATCTCAAGTAGTGTAAACTTGCATGACGCACATCGTAGTATAGATGTCTTCCCAAAGGATCCCATCCAGTCTCTTCATATGGGTCCTGCAAATCCGCAAAAACACCTATTCTGTCTTCCGCAATATACTTTTCGTATTGTGGCCATGGAAGTAGAGCGTCGAAATGACCGTACTGTGCGCCGCTTAGGTCTATCGCCCAGAGAGATTTATCATCAAGGGTAACTTGTAATATGTGATGATAGGTTTCGTGATCTGGTGCTTTGCCGACTTCTTCGATGGTCTCGATAGGCCTCTGATCTGGAGCAATAAGAACCATTAATTCAATGATCTGGCTTTCCACATCCTCGCAAATATCTAGCACCTCGTTAATATCCTCTTAGTCGTTCGCAGCGCTAGCCTGATCTTACCCTGCAATAGAGCGCGAACAAGATTATGACTGTACTGCACTGCATTGGTACAAGAGTCAACTGTCAACATCAACAGCCTATGTTGCGCATTACCCCAAGCCCAGGTCTCATCAAACCTCCTCAGCTTGTAACTGCGGCCCATGTTGAGCGTCAATACTCGGTTCTGCTCATCCCAAGTGGGATTCGAAAAGCAATGGTCGAAGCTATGCTCCCGCAAGACCAGCCAAGCTTCTTGCATCAATCTCGCCGCTCGTGCTAATGCCCTACAGCACTGGTACTGCTCACATTTCACTGAATGGGTTCGATGGTGTTGATTTTGACACTCAATGCTGCAGTATGTAACGATTCGGTCGTCCTCGTCAAAGAAAGGATATCCGCTGCATTTCGGGCATTGGATATTGGAATTGGCTGTTTTGTCACAGTTCATACACTTGAGATTGGCTGACAACGGAAAATCGTTAAGAGTGGTGATTTATTTTCCTCCAAGCTCATACCCACGACCTTATGTAGGAAGGTAGGATTGCTAACATCTAATCATGATAGCTTGCTCATGTCAACGTGACTGATATCACTGGCAGAAGGCTCATCGGAGCAGACGTATCCAGGCAATCAATTGTCCTTCGGAGGCTGTTGACTACAACCCACACTGCTGCATTACACCCCCATATTTCCCACCTGCTTCCCCAATATCAACGAGTTGGCCGCCAACCTTTCAAAATGTACTTTTGTGACATTCTCATTTAAAAAGTCCATTTTATGCCCACATCTTCTCCACATAATGTCCTCCGCAAGAGGGTTTGTGGCACAACAGCTGCCCCAGCAGTCACCCAATGGCTCGATGATTGATCTTGTCGGGTGCGATTGGTATGTTTTGTCAATGATGTGAATGATTGTTGGAATAGCAAGCTCGTGGAACACTGGAACGGCGTAGAGGATATCTGATAGGGCGATGTAGTCGCGGAAGTAGCGGCGGGGAATAAAGTAGATGTCTGACCAGCTGCGAAGGATTTGATTAGCACTTAACATGGTGAGCAACAGGTTTTCTGGCTTACCCAATGCAAAACTCATCTGGATCAATGATGTATTTGCTTTTTTGCATATGGCTCGCGATTCTTACGCCTTGCAACGCTAGCTCATGATGATTCGCACCCCAACCCCACCAATTACCATATCGATCGACGGTCTTCATGCATTCGAACTTCGGTTCTGGGCCATCTAGAAACCATATCTTATTTCTGTCCATGTCTGCGAATTGTAATGGTTCAACCCAAGCATCAAAATGAAAATACATTATACCATCAATGTCTTGGGTATTGGGATCTTCTAGCAATTGAGACATCGTGTCCCGAACAGAGTGGTAGATTGTGAACGCATCCTCCCATGTATCCCAGGTGATATTCTGAGTCACCTCAGCCAGAGCGTTACTGAGAGACGGCATACTGATGTGCATGGTGTAGAAGAAAGGACTGTAGCTTGACTTTATGATTGGTATACGCTCAGCAATGTGACTATTCCATCGAACGAAAGCCAGGGAGTTCTTGAATGGGGAGTCGATCGTGATGAGGTCTCCACCATGATCTCCGGAGGCTGGAGGTGCCTTGTCTGTGTTCCCGGATGATTTGTTGGAGTTGGCAGAGTTGAGACACGCGATGATGAATACGGTGAGACAGGTTGCAAGACTTAATCCAGCACGGCGGTAGCGTCCCTACCGACAACTATTAGCATGTTGGTACTACGTATTGTTGGAAAGCTTACTTGAGCAGAGTATTCGGAAAGAAACCCCATCAGCAGGGAACGACGCTGCTGCCTCCGAACAGGGGAATCAGGAATTTTGCTACTACTCCTTGGTGGTGTAGCTTCTGCATAGAGCCAAGCAGCAATGAACACAACAAGTGTCCCAGGAAGTACCAGGAACGAGAGAGTAACATTGAACAAGATTGGTGACACATAGAGAAGTACTCCTGTGGAAATTGCCGTCGCGAAACACTTGATTATAGCATCGGCATCTGCAAAGTATTAGCTCGTATACCTATATCCCAAGTAGGGCATGTACACTTGTAAACTGCCGTCATTGCTAGTCCAATAAACACATTACTCAATATGACCATGCATGCTCCCCAACTTCCATAACCAGTAAAGAATCCAGGTTCATCCCATTCGATCAGTCGAATGACAAAGTGAAGCATGAGATTCAAGCACATTCCAGATCCGTATAGAGTCATATTCATTACATGAAGCGACTTATCAACACTCTTACAAAGATTCTGGTTGTACACACTTGATATGGCGCTGATTGTGGTTTGGAAGAGAAGTATCAAGTATGTTGAGAGAGGATATGCTGCTCCACCCGGTCGATATTGTGTTGTTACGATACCACATACCTAAACAAACGTGAGTATCAATATGAACTCAGAGGAGATTGGATGACTAACCTGGAGGATGATTGCTAGCCATTGGCCTCGGACTATGTTCGTCTTTAGTGCGAATATCATAACAAGAGCTGTAATGAGAGTTGTTCCGGATTTGATCAGCTGGATGGTTCCAGGATCTGCGAGTCTATACAGAAGAAACACCTTGACGACAAGTCAGCTACATTATCGCTACATTTGAATGACATCTTACTGTATTGTTTATCAAAACATAAAACAGAGCAAGCTGAGCGAATCCATATCTGATTTCCGTTGGAAGCTCATCTCGACAAGCTTGTACAAAGCTCCCAACGTCGCTTCTCGGGTTGCTAAGAGTCCAATATCGGGCATCTACAGCGCTTTCGGATCTTTTACTCCCTTCTGATGTTTCTTCACTCCCATCTTCGCAAAGGCCCTTTTCTTCCATTGAATCACGACGCATTTCCTCGACGGACAGCGTTTGGTGGGTAGAATTCTGCCGTCTTTGGAGCCATTCTCGGTAAAAGAAGTAAGTAGACAGTAATAGCTTCAAGAATTCTGATATTGTCACAGATGACGAGGCTGAGAAGGCATAGCTATTGAAATTCGAAGTCAGCTTAGTGAAGATTTAATGCCAATTCTTCATGCACTTACTTCCCGCCGCTCTGCGCAGCTTTATATAATATACCTATGCTTACTTGTATAACTATAAGTGCCAATGCTGCAGCATACGCCGCATTGAGCTTGCCGATGATGGGAAGTGTCCACAAAGACATCACGACAAAATTCTATTGAGAATGAAGAGATTTCCATCGTACGAAGCATGCAATAATAGAGACATATCGGCCATGTCGATGGCCAGCCAGGATATCAAGAATGCTGCAGGTATTACGCGCTTGTACGACCTGCACGCGTTCACTTGCCATTTCAATTTGCTCTTTAGTGCAGTCATTGCAGGAAGATTGAGGTTGAGACATATATTCTCATTCATCAAAGGACCTAGATGCAATGACTCATCGATGAGTACTTGCACAATATGTTTCGCAGACTTTGATAATGAGAAGAAGCAGACCACGAGATGGTGTCGTTCTAAACTGCTTTCCAAATACGGCTTAGTGCCCAACCGGGCCTCCTTGGGTTCCCGACATACGGAGGTAACTTCCACTCATCATCAAAACGAGTTCATCACCATCTCTCGCTGCATACTACCACAGGTCATCTTCGAAGACAAGTTCTTAGCCCTGCGACGTTCTTAAGTATTTCAAGTGAGATTTTCGATTCCACATGGATGGAATACCGATTGTCCGATGGAAAACTGTCTTCTCCTGGGTGTGATGCTACGATTGAGCTGGCTCTAACTTTCGATCGAATTGTCAAAATGCTGTTAGAGGCACAGGAACGTGGCCATAATGAATAAAATGCCAATCCATCGCGTAGGATAGCATTCTCCTTGAACCCCTTGCGCAGATGTCGACTCATTCCCACCCCTTTGCCTGCCCAGTGAACAGGCTTATCATCACAACCGGTCATCGATGTGCTTCCCATCTTTTGATCATATCCACTCTTTCTCTTGTTGCGTTTCATATATGTATCTTTTCTCATAGTCTGCGATCAATATGCCACATGTACGGACGGCATCTCTCCCCTCACATGCGTTTTCTGATTATGGCGCTGGGTCTGCCAATTGCACTTTGACTCCCTCTAGCCTCAGCCATGCTACAAGTGGAGCTTTGGCGATCGATCCCTTTCCAAGGACCACATGGGCTAGGACTCCTGATCCTATTGAAGATTTGAACGTCATCATCCCTATTGGAGGTATTGGATCTCGATTTCAGCAAGAGGGCTATCGTTTCCCAAAGCCACTGATCAACATTGTTGGAAAGCCTATGCTATGCTGGCTTATCGAGCGCCTCTCACTCCGACAGACGGACACTCTGTGGATTGCCATCAATGACAAAGTAGACGATGAATTTCAAATCGGGCAATTGATGAGGAAATACTTTCCGAAGCTGAAGATACAGCTGCTTCGTTTGGTACATATGACAAAAGGCTCAACCGAGACGGTAAGTACATGAACGGGTCAAGTAGGGCCAAGAGTGGACTGACCTTTTTCAAGTTGTTCATTGTCACGCAAAGTATGCCACCGGAGTGTTTGGGAAGGCGGACTGTTTCGTTGGACTGCGATACTATCTATTTTGGAGATGTTCTTACCAAGATTCGAGAAATGCCTCGTCAGCATGGCGCATGCTTCTACTTTCCTGACACTGGCACCGAACCACTTTTCTCGTACATCAAGACCTCGACAAACGCATGTGGCCATGAGATAATCCACGATATCCAAGAAAAGAAAGCAATCTCCAGAAAAGCAAACTCTGGCGCGTATGTATTTCCCTCTGCCAGAATTTTGAAGGACTGGGCAGCCGCGGTTTTGGACTCGAAGCTGGACCCCGAAGACGACAAGGTTGGGGAGTATTATACCAGCCAGATGATCGAGATGATGATACTAAGCGGCAAAGTACCGTTCATGGGCATTCCAATCACGCAAGAGGACTTCAGCTGCGTGGGGACCCCCGGTCAGCTCCGTGACTTTTTGCGCCGTGTCCGAGACCAGGGCTCCCAAGTACCTTCCAAGAAAACCCGGTTCTGTTTCGACTTGGATATGACTTTGGTAGGCGTACCTCTGGTTCCAGGTGACTACTCTACTTGTCCCCCACTGTGGAAAAACATTGAGGTATAATCTCTCCAGTAAGCTTGTTTTAGTAGAGACTAATCTAACGTAGTTGGTACGTGGGCTGTACAACGCTGGGCACCACATTATCATCGTAAGAATATCATCTAGTCCTTGTTGTTCGACAGCTGACAATGACAGTACACTGCGAGAAGGATGAAAACTCATAATGGTAACCTTGGAGCTGTCATAGCTGATGTTGGTCCAGCTACTTGGGACTCACTGAGAAAATATGACATTCCTTACCATGATCTGCACTTTGGAAAGCCGTATGCCGACATTTATGTGGACGACCTAGCTGTGAATGCCAACTTGAACACCCACCAGGAATTGGGCTGGATTGCAGAAGACACAGTCCGAGAGGCAACAAACCAGATGGCAGATATCAAGCATGCGAAGACTGCCGGTATCGTGGCCAGTAGAGATTTTAACTTTGTGCAAATTGTTGGAGAGAAAATTCGGAAGTCCTCCAAAGCAGATTCGATCTTGGGAGAAATGTTTTTCTATAGCCATATGCCAGACATGGTCAGAGATTTGTTTCCACAGATTCACTCAATCACCTACCTACCGGAGACTTCACTGTACACCATCACCATGGAAAAGATCAAAGGCACGACTTATGCCCATCTCTTAGCCGGACGAGCAATGACTTCAGGACGCTTTTTCTTCTTCCTTCAGGCTATATACCGTTTACACACATCGTCCGCTGACTGTTCTCAGTCACTTGAGGTACCCAAGGAGCTCAAAGCCATATTTTCGGAGAGGAAGCACGCAACAGACCAGACTTCGCCAGCAATTTATGACAATTACAGCCGAAAGCTCCTCAATAGATATGCCACTTATCGCTCTGATTACAATGCTCTTGGATTTGAGAAAACCAGTGGTCTTTTGAACACCCTTATCACACGCCTTGCATCGTACGAATCAGAACATCGTGCAATTTTTGCCGAAGTCATCCATGGAGATCCCGTCTTCTCAAATGCAATCTTGGATGAGAGTCACCGGCGGGTACGCCTTCTCGATGTTCGTGCTCAGCTTGGGACCACATTGACCACTGCTGGAGATATCGCTTACGATCTAGCCAAGATTTTGCAGAGTCTGCAAGGCTACGACCACATCATTCTGGCAAGTGACGAGACCTTAGCTCGCACGGATGACGGGAAACATGCGCTTGATGTCATTGTACCCCGCGAGGACAGAGTGCTTTTAAAAGAGTTGCAAGACAAGGTGTTTTGGCCATTTGTGAAGAAGCAATATGATGGCAAGGTCCGGAAGTCAGATTTGTTGGATATTACGGCCAGTCTTCTCTTTTCCTTGATCCCGCTACATCGAGAGGCCGTGAGACCGGCGTTTCTAAAGATGTGTCAGAATGTGGTGGAGCATGGGATGGCGTGTCCTATTTGAAGAACTACTCAGAAGTAACCGATATCGATCGGAAAGCTTGTGTCAGATTATAATAGAGCGCGGGATGGCGAGTCATATTTGAAGAAATATTCGGAAGTAACGAATACTGATGGGAGAGCTTTTGTATCACTATATGCGATAACACTAATTTTGAGATTTCATTCCATGCTCATTTCCAGTTTGACGCTTCACAAGCTATGTACACTGAGAGTCTTGAAGTCGGAGCCTAGCTATCACGTAAAACGATCCCTTTCAAGAGCTTTTATAGACCCAATTGGCTACTTTTAAGGTTTTATTGAAAGCTCAAAGACTAATATCGGAATCACAACACAGAAGTGCTAAAGCAGCTTGATTAGGATTAGGTAATTGAAATCACGATTTCTAATACTATGTACCTCACTTCATTAACAAAGTCCTGATATAGTGTACTTATCTTAGCGTAGTGAAATGGATTTCGGCTTAAGAAAATGGAGGGAATAACACTGTTACAAACACGTTGGCGAATTTTTTAGTACGGTTTATATTTGCTCAAAATCACTCCTCACCCACTCTTCCAACCATCACAATCAATTATTTAAATCACTACCAAACGCACCTCCAACCACCACAATCAACCATTCAAACAAATATCGAATTCCCCTCCATCAACTGCAATTAACCACGTCCACCACTACCTCCCACGGTTACTGAAACCCGGTCAAGCTAGAAATTCTAGGTGCAGCAGCTCTTTATTCAAGGCTAGAATCCAGTAAGTATACCCACGGCTCCTATAATAAACATATGGGCGGTTGTTAGAGCTCGTAAGTATACTTATTTCGTTTCAATATGGCTGACATAATTATTTAATGCTAGTGTTCTGGCAAAGACCTATTTAAATGGCTTTCAAATAACCTGAAGGAGTACCAAACTCACCGACCAGACATGACACCATCGTGTTCATCCTTATTGATGCTTCCGACTGAGCTCAAAGAGCAGATTACCGAATACCTTGATTTAGAGGCACTTGAAGCATGTAGACTTGTCGACCAAGATTTAAAAGAGCACTCTCTCAGGTCGTTCCAGTTTTATTTCAATACGGTCACAACAACGCTACATCCGGACTCACTACAACGCTTAATAAATATATCCAACTACCAAGATTTCACAAATGCCATACATATCATTGATATCAAACCTGAGGATCGACACGAGGGCATTCTTGAAGACCTAAACAGTACCACTTTGAAATGGATTCTCCAATCTGGCCACATGTTGCCGCCATATTCCTACCAATACACAAGGTCGTATCTCTCTGCACTAGCTTCTGGTACTTGTACTGCACTCTTGAAACGCGCGCTACGCAACTGCTCGTACCTAGAGGACGTCACCTTTTCCTGGCAACCTTCAAGCAAGGTTGCGATAAGCAGTGAACTTCTTACATGGAACCGCAACGAGCTGGATCATCTGACGAGAATGCAATCGACTGTCCTTGGTGCTATCATCGACAGCGGCGTCAAGCTGAGAACACTGATGTGGTGTTCATCGAGTGAGCGGTGGGGCGCGCTGACCCCCAAAATTCTTGAAATAGGTTCCGGCCTTATGTCACGGCTTCGACCAGCGCTTGAAAACCTAAAAGACCTGGACCTCTGCCTTCAAGCCGAAATAAACGTCCCAAGAAACGCCGCGTTTCTGACGCAGCTACTTGAATTAACGCCAAACTTATCACACCTGATTTTGTCCCTTGACACCAACGTCTACCAAGAACGCAACTACTTATTGGAAGGGATGTGTCAGGCCACAGTACTACCGAGCCTTTGCGAGTTTGAGTTGAACTGCAACGGTTTCTATTCTACAGAATTGGCCCTAAGATTTTTGCGAAAGCATGCTTCAACTTTGAAGTGTTTGGTGCTAAGGGATGCTGAATACCCTTTTGACCCTGTTGGAGAGCGACTCGAAACAGTAATTATTCCCATGCTAAAGACTCTGAGGCGTAACTTCCGCTTGGAGACCATACAGTTCGGTATTGATGAGGAGCAACGTGTGGAAAAGACAATGGCTAAGCTGTGGCCTATCGAGCAACTCGAAGAAAGTAAGGAGGGCGTGAAGAATGTATTGACAATAGCAATTGAAGCGTTCGAAGCGATGCTACTTTACTATGTGGCGACTGGAGTCACGTTCATTACTTAGAGTCTGAAATGGGAAGGGAAATCCCGCTCCTGATTCGCAATCGGTATCTCTACAGTAATAGATTCATTGGGGAAGAAGGCGCCGATGAGACTGCCGCGACACGGGATGGGCGCAGTAGCTTTGGGATGCGATTTGTGTTCCTGGTGGGGGTTTGCGCGAAGAGCCTGGAAAAACAGTTACCACCATTGAAGCATATGTCTCTTTAGCTGCTGATATAGCATATGGATTGTATCTTCTATAACATGATGGCGGATTGTATGATGGCGGGAATCTCCTTTCAATAAAATATAGGGAGGATGACGAGAGGGAATTGGGCGGACGTGGTTGAATTCGGCTACGAGTCATGTGCCAAGCGGTGGCGCTTTCCCCTTGTGGATTTTCTTCGACGACACCTCTTCGCACTTGGATCCATTGCGATAATATTCTTGAATCTCTGATCTACAGCAGATCCCCAAACCACAGCAGTAAGGATGGCGTCCTCAGAATCAGAAATCAAGGAAGTCAAACCAATATCGATTCTATTTGTCTGTCTCGGGAACATATGTATGCCCATGTCTCCTAATATTTACGCGGCTCATGTTTAATTTTTCGTAAAGGTCGCTCGCCCATGGCTGAAGGTGTGTTCAGGGACGTTGTAGGTCACCCAAAGAATTCTGCTTTTGCAGAAATCGACTCCGCCGGCACAGGTGCATACCATACTGGTTCTGCCCCAGATCCACGCACCACAAAGACATTGAAAGCAAACGGAGTGTTGGGGTACAAACATCAAGCACGAAAAGTCCAACCTCAGGATTTTGAAACATTCGACTGGATCTTTGCAATGGATGAAGATAATCTACATAACCTGAAAAACTTGCGCGACAGGGCACACAAGACAAAAGGCAAAGGTGAAGGGCGCACGGAAGCTAATATGTGCTTGTTTGGAGATTTTGGCGGGAAGAAAGGAGAAGAGGTTATTGATCCATACTATGGAGCGGATGATGGCTTCGATGTTGCGTATGAGCAGATGCAGAGGTTTACGAGAGGTTTCCTTGGGCATCTGAAAATTGAGCCCGCAAAAAAAGAGTGATTTTGATGGAGTTAAAACTAGGAAAGCGGTCTTGAAATCAAGATGAAACGATAATATGATACCCAATGACCAAGGTACGGAAATTGTCGAATCCTACCTGTTCTTAATGTTCTTACAGCTCCTAGTAATATTCTCACGAAAAGATCCAGAAACTATAAGCCGTAAATAGCTATCTAAGAATCCGACTATTCTTAGTTCACTTACGCCTCCCGATAAAAATTTCACAAATAGGTCTAGAAGTCATAGTCCTTTTCTTAACCTGCTCACTACTCCGAGCAAGAATTCTGAAAATACGTCCGTTAACTATAACGCTCTCAAGAAGGTTTGAAAGTTTCAAGCGACGTTCAGTATACACACGACTCCCAACACGAATACCGTAAATGTCCCTGGAAGGCATGATGCCTCGAATAGTTTTTCTAGATATTGACCTACGTTCAATATACTCACAGCTCCTAGCAATGATTTGCACAAATGCATCTGGAGTCCATGAACTCTCAGATAAGGCTTTTAGATATTGACTGATATTCAACGTGCTCATGGCTCCCGACAACAATCTCCCAAATGTAACTGGAAGCTATAAACTATCAAATAAGGGTGTCAGATCTCGATCCATGTTCAAGTACTTACGGATCCTAGCAATAATGCCATAATTGTATCTCCAAGCCATAAACTCTCAAATAGAGCTTTCAAATATCGACTAATATTCGATGTCCTCACGGCTCCCGGCAACCATCTCACGAATGAATCTGGGGGCCATGATCCATAAAATAGGGGTTTTGGATATCGGCCTACGCTCAACGTGCTCACGGCTCCCAACAAGCTTCGATTTACAATCCCCGTGGGCATTACCCATCTGATCCTGCCACGTCTCTCGAATCATCTGCCAAGGGGTCTTCTACCGGATCCCGCATACTTCATCTCAACGACCATCAGGATGGCATCATCTCACCGCCTCTTCACTTCAAGTTCTCATCCTTCCTAACTGAGTAGCAATTTCAGATCAAACGCCCGAGATGGTATGGCTTAGAAATGTCAGTTTCGCGCTAGCGCACAATGAATTTCTAAATCATCTGCCCACACGCGCTCTCGTCACAACAACTCAACACCTTGTTTGCCCGCTCTCTGCTCTTCGTGCAGTCACTCAATTAATTAAAAAAGGATTTTAGCTAACAAATCAATAGTCATGGCACTACACCCTTTAGTTGGTGGTTTTATAGGCTATCTCTTTTTCGTTTTGCTTGTGGGGATTGGCTGTATGACATATATGTACAAGCCGCAGTGGTTCTGTTCCTTCCGCCGCCAAATGGTTAATAACACATTGCCACCATATGTACCTCATCGTCATCCCATACGGCGTGGTATGAAAAAGGGTTTCTACCGTCTTCCAGGCTACAATGGTATCACCGACTCCGAACTTGCACGTCAGTACACAGAACGTCAAGCCGAAAAGCTCGAAATGGCCGAGATGAGAACCATCCTCGCTGCAAATCCAGTCATCGCCAAACCTACCCCGGCCTTGCTACGTGAAATCGGAGCCTCTGACCTGCTTGCGGACTTCGCAAAAAAAAATTACCAAAACCCCTACTCAATATCAACAATGTCACTACCAGGCAATCTCCAACAGGCATCACGTCAAATCACAATGAACAATCTCCTGAGCACATCACGTCCAGCTACACGCGTCAATCTCCTCCCTGCGTCTGCGTCAACAGTCTCATTACCAGCACCAGATAGCCCACGCACTCAAATCGACAAATTTATCAAGGAGCTTAAGTCCGCTCAGCTTACTAACACGCTCTACGGTGGGAATGGGAGGTTCACTTGCAGTTCGATGGGACATCACAAGGAGGGATCGGTTCATCCAAAGGGGTTCAAGATGCAGCAGGATAGGATGATGGAAGAGGGGAGGGTGGAGGATGAGGATGAGGGGGGTGGTAATGATTGGGAGGATTTGGATGATTATATGGAGGATTGAGGGTTGGATTGGTTGTTGGGATGGTGGATATGGTTCACACTACACATACGCTTGTTATGATTATGATGGATGGTTCATGGTTCTATGGTTCTATGGTTCATGGTTCAATGGTTTATGGTTTATGGTTCACGGCTCATGGTTCGATGATCAATGGGTTTTATGGAATGATTCACCCACAGGGGAAAAAGTGGTTTATGGTTTTTTGTTCTCTGAGGGTTTTCTCCTCTTTTCACTTTACGTTTGTTGTATACTAGGGCTTTTTTCGAGGGAGATCATGGGTCTTGCCTGGGAGTTCAAGGTTTCTAGATCAAATCCGATGTCTTCATCTGCTTTGAGTATGCTCATGGATTCTGCTGGTGAACGTGATGTTGTATGTGAGAGGCTGTGAGTATGCTCATTTCAGATGAGTATATCTAAATGAGGTGAGGTGGTTTGGATTTCTAACGTTGCGGTGATGGTGTTGGTAAAGCCTGTACACACAAGCTTGGTAACCGTAAAACTTAATCATGATTCTTGAAGTATCTAACTATCAATCTTCAGGTTCGGTCTTCACAGCAGGATCTGTACTAGGCGGTGTCGCCATTGCTCTAGCAGACTTCCCTTCACTGCTATCACTCCCCGTACTCTTCGAACTCAGGTTGCTATTTCTCGTCTTCAATTCCGCAGGAGGAAAACCACTAGCACCAGTACCAGACCCCTCCCTGGCAGGTGTCAGCCTAACAGACCCAGGCCGAGTCCTCCCAGTAACACTACCACTCCTCTCCAACTCCGTCGTAGACCCAATGATTTTACTGCGTCGCCTCTTCTCATTGACACTACCAGTGGAAGCGGTACTCCATCTCCTTTCGCTGTTATCCTCGCCATCAGGTGCGGCGGTGGAGCTGCGGGAACTAGATCTTGAATGGCTACCCCCGTCACGGTCCTTTATCACGGAGGGACGGCGTTTGTTTCTTGCGTTTATGGCTTGCGAGTGGTTGGAGCTGTGGACGTGATGTGCAGGGGTGTATATTTCATGTCGGTTTGATGATGAGGTGGAAAACCATAATCGTGGCCAGCCTCTCCATCCCGTCCACCATAGCCATCCGCCTTGCTGTTTTGCGACTTCTCGCTCTTTGGCACGGATTCGTTTCCGTAGTTCGGCGCGGCGGGTATTTTCTGCAGCCCAATACTCGTCTCGGTATACTTCCCAGTTTTCGCGGAAGTCGGGTGTGAATTGTTTGGGCAGAAGAAGGATCTTTATGTGATCACCCCCTGGAGCGACATCTTCCTCTGCGAAATCGAGTTTCGATCCCTCTGCGGCCCCGTATCTTTGTCGGCCTTGCGCGAGCATTGCCTTTTTCTCAATGGGCGTGTAGTCAATGTAATGGTAGCTGGATCCTGGTGTTGGAAAGAAAACCTGTAATGGTAAGAGAAACGATAGATGCGACACCATTTCCCACCACCACGGCCCTTCCAGGACAACAATCTTAAGATTTATACTCCGCAGTCCCCTATTCGTGATGTGCAACCACCTCCTCGGCCACTTTACTCCCCTCTCCCACTGTCCAGTAACTTTGAATAAGGCTCCCATGACCCAACCGCCTATCAGCGCAACCTTCTCTGTCATATCTATAATCCAATACACCGAACCGCCCACTCCCGTCCCGTCCTCCCTTGGCCGCAAGAACTGGGCATAAGTAAACCAGAATAACCAGAGGCACAAAAAGAACACAACGAAACTGTGTTGCCGCCTCCGCGAGCGTAGCGTGAGGTATTGTTGTCGAAGGGAAGCCTCTAATATGAGAAGGTTCAGGTATATTTGTGGTGGTGAGGATGGGAGGAACTGCGTTGGGTCTGCAGGTTGTGGTGTATTTCCACCATTCCCAGGTGTCGTGCTTCTGCTACTCGTATTTGTACCAGTGATTGTAGTGTGGTTGTCTACAGCTTTGGCCGCTAGACTTGGTAGACTCGTATTGGGTGGGGGTGCGCCTTTGACGATTTGATCAAGTTTTCTTTCGTCTGTAGCCATGGTGTTTGGCGGCGCGCGTGCAACTGGTTTGAAGTCGCTATCGTGTCATTTGCTTTCAACTCATCATTTAGGGGGTTATGGTCTGCGAGCAGTTGTAAGCGGAGGGCTATGGGCGGTTTCAGTGTCTATGGTGCATAGTTAGAGTGGCGAGCATCAGCAGATTCAGGGCCCGGAGCTTGTCGTCGTATTTTTTCCTAAAGCCGAGTCGGACGTGGATTAGTCCGCCATATCTTAGGTTTATTACCACTACATTAACTATTCTCCCCTTTTCCTCCAGGCAAACAGAATTACGAGTTGTCCTTTCTTTCTTATATCAGTTCCCTTACAATCCCGCTGACTTTTAGGTTCCGCAATCCCTAGAACCAGGCACCGGCTACATCATTAAACTCTTACACTTACACTTACTTACGCCACTTTGGCCACTTTTCCCTTCTCAAATCTCCATACAACACTTCGCGTCGTCAAATTGTCTCTCCCAAAGGCCTCTCGCCTTATACCACACGCGGTAAAACGTGTAGTAACAACATCTCTTCGTAGAAACTCGACAATGGCCTCTGCCAGCGCCAGCAGCGATGACGTCTCAGGACGAGGCCAGCAAAGTCCTGTCGCCTCACAACGAAATCGCGAAAACGGACGCAACGTCCAAGGAGCATATTTTCCCTTAGGATATAAAGAAGGCTTTAATCAATGGTGGGCTGGTCTTAGTCCAGTGGCGACGGAACATCGTGTCCTATCATTTATACCATTTTTACAAGCGCCACCTACACACACCAAGACTGGTTCTGCACCCGCGAGTGCTGCTGCTAGTTCGATGGATATTTCTAGTGATACCACGAGGAAGGATCAACTTACTACTTCGAACTCTATTACAGATCCGTATGGACCACGGACGTGGTTTTCGAAACTGGTGCCGTTGCCTGGGAAGGATCGGGCGTTGAATGAATTCTCTGTAGAGAGGGCAGGAGAGGAGATTGAGAATAATCTGGTCATGCTGCATGGGTATGGTGCGGGATTGGGCTTCTTCTATAAAAATTATGAAGCTCTTTCACGGACGCCAGGCTGGAAGTTATATTCTTTGGATATGCTGGGCATGGGTCGCAGCTCGCGCCCGAACTTCAGGATACATGCCAAAGACCGAGAAGGGAAGATTACAGAGGCGGAAAATTGGTTTATAGATGCCCTTGAAGACTGGCGGATAGAGCGAAAGATCGAGCGGTTCACATTACTGGGGCACAGTATGGGAGGCTACATGGCCGTAGCATACGCGCTCAAATATCCTGGTCGCCTCAACAAACTCATTCTTGCATCCCCAGTGGGTATCCCAGAAGACCCGTATGCAGTCAGTGCGGAGATGCCAGAGCCACAAGACTCAACAATGGCAAACGAGTTCACACAGGACCAAACCGCAAGTACCCAGGCCGCCCAAAACAATTCCATAAATAAAGCGCCAAAATCAGCGGAAACACCACGGAAACCTCTTCCAAAATGGTTAACATACCTTTGGGACGCGAATATTTCACCTTTTAGCGTTGTCCGATGGGCTGGGCCATTGGGACCCCGTCTCGTGTCCGGTTGGTCGAGCAGACGCTTTTCGCATTTACCCCCAGAAGAATCGCAAGCCCTACATGACTATTCTTACAGTCTCTTTCGCCAACGTGGCAGCGGTGAATACGCCCTGGCTTATATTCTCGCCCCTGGTGCGTTCGCGCGCTCCCCTCTCATCCGCCGCATCCAAGGTGTTGGACGCCAATACCTAGGTATTCATGCTGGACCCACCCTCGACACTACTCCCACTCCCTCATCCACATCCACGTCGCCCGACAGACCTCGAGAAAATGGTCTCCCAGTCGTACTCATGTACGGTGAACACGACTGGATGGACATTGCTGGTGGATATGCCGCGGAGCAGAAAATGAAGGAGGAGAAAGATATTGCGCTCAAGGGGAAGAGCAAGGAGGAGAGGAAGAAGGATCAGGGGGAGGCGAAGGTGGTGATTATTGGGAAGGCGGGTCATCATGTTTATTTGGATGGGTTTGAGGAATTTAATGATGTTATGATTAAAGAGATGAAGGATGTGGAGAGGAGGGAAAGGGAGGGGAGGGTGTAGTATTATGGTTGTTGGATTGGGATTCTGGTTTGGGTGGTTTGGTGTTTGTTGGTGGTGGTGCTGCTGCTGCAAGGCTTTTGAACCGCGGTGTGCTGTATGTTTTGTGTGGGATCCTTATGGCTACGGTGTATTGCATGTGCGTCTTAGACCTGACATAATATCCTAGTACGTTTCTCCCAGCACAGTATTGATATCATTTACGTTATTCGGTCCTATCTACATTGACCATCGACAAAACTAATATCGACGTCAGAAATACTGGCATTCTCTGTTATTGCTATTGATGTTTAGTTGGTGTTGCCGAGGGGTGGGAAGCCTGGTCGTCGGAGCAAAAAGTTTGCCCCCCTGCTCGGCCTCGCCTATGTACCCTCATTGGTCGGTCCGTGTATTCATGATTTCGGCTTCGGTACTATATCCAGTCACGTCTGAACACAAATGATCATCATTTAACCTCTTCGCCGCTGCAAGTACTTTCACTTTCTGTTCTTTTAAGATTATTGTATGCTGCTGTTGCTTTCGTTTCGATCCAGAGTGTGAAATCATTTGTCCTATTCCATCAAAATAATGTTCCTTGCTTTTGTAATTACTTTTGTATCATTCTATAATGTTTTTATTACTGCTTCTCCGATTGCGTCTGAACGCGCCGTGTCGGGATGTGGTACTCCTCATCCGATAGGCTCTATTGGATTGACTACGTATCATGGCTTGGAGAGTGGAGGTAAATCGCGGAGTTACTCGATACATCTTCCATCAGGCTATGATAGGAATCGCGAGTACCCTGTTGTTGTTGGATTCCATGGGTCTGATAGCATAGGGCTGTTCTTGGAACTTGATACGGGATTGAGTTTGTCGAAGTATAGTGGGAATGTGAGTACTCTGCATATGAACAAAACTAAGGAAGTAAGAATATGGGACGGGCTGATGAAGATGTAGAAAATAATGGTTTACCCTAATGGTGTTGATGTAAGCGAGTTTGAAGTGTATTTGACATGCAGATGTGGTGCTAATTTGAACATAGGGAGCCTGGGCGGGACCAAGTTATGCCAAAACAAGCGTTGCGGAAGACTTGGCTTTTGTCTCTGACCTTCTAAAAGACATACGCTCGAACTACTGCATCGATAATCAGCGTATTTACGCTACTGGGTACAAACATCTTCCCTGTTCACGCTCTTGAGTGCACCAGCTGATACGAAACACAGCATGTCAAATGGAGGTGGCTTTGTAGGAACGCTTGCGTGTAGTGCAGTAGGTGGGGAGTTTGCTGCTTTTGCACCCGTATCCGGATCTTTCTATACCGATGTCAATGGACCTGATAATGGATGTGCCCCGGCGAGGAGCCCTTTGCCTATTCTGGAATTCCATGGCGGAGATGACAAGTCGGTGCCTTATGCAGGAGGGCAAGGTGAAGGTGGCCGAGAGCCTCCCATCCCGGATTGGTAGGTGAAGTCCTAGTCCAAGTATTACGGTATTCCTGCTAATCATTTTGCCCTACAAAGGCTAGAGTATTGGGTTTCCAGGACTGATTGCTCCAATAAAACACAAGTCGATACTTTCGACGGCGACGTGCATCTGCTTAGCTGGACCTGTGATGGAATCAAAGGTGCCTTGCAGCATTATAAAGTCGATGATATGGGTATGTATCCTGGGTTGTGAGATGCCTGGGTTTTCGTACTGAACAGATGATAGGACATCAATGGCCGTCAACGGTTGTCAACTTCTCGGGAATTGCCGCTGGGAAAGGGCCTACGCATATTGATGCCAGTGCTCTGATTATTCAATTTTTTGATCGCTTTACCAAACCATGAAAGATGGAGGACGCAGCGATAACGAGCAAAATGTCGAGCGTCCGATATCTTTGCGTTTGCGAAGGAATTGTCTAATTTCCTCATAATTTAACTTCGTGGAATCACTATTTCGGTCATGGCGGTGAGGTCAATATGCTCAGCACGTCTATTAAGTAAGTAAGCTTTCAGGTACTTGTCAGTAAGCTTTCAGGTACTTGTCAGTAAGCTTTCAGGTACTTGTCTATCCGCTAGCGACAAAAAATGTTCTTGAAAATGATATACCTATAACCCCGGGATTCATGGTCTGAGTTGACGATGACGCGTATTGGCATCCTGGCCATATGAACAAACAAAAAGGTCCGAGTATACGAACTCGGGTTCTTAGACTCTATTTTTCGCAAGTGAAAACGTTCCGGGACCGTAAGCGACTGATGCAAACGCACGTGAAAGGCCATCCTACCTAATAGAGTAAGCCCGCTTCTGGGCGAGATATGACTCCGCAACGTTGTGCTTCCACTCTTTTACCTGAATCCTATGCTGTTAGGCCCTTCAATAACATGATGACTCTTGATTATGACTCATCTTTGTTGATTTTAGCATTATCTTCACGTGACCGTAAGTCCGGGTCAAACGCACAATAGAAAGTGGACCCCACTATGGACCTCAAAAGAATACACCATTTGATCGAATTCGATCAGGCTTTTTTGTCGCCACCAACCTATTCATCGTGAATATAACCTGGTGAAATACTACAATTCTTCGTGAATGTCTTTCGATCTTCTACGCCGTCCAGCAAAACCTCCGCTACTTCCTGACGAAGTTACATAGCCAGCACACACTTCTTCCCAGACCTCGCCCCACCATCCTTAAAATTCCACCAACAATAGTGGGGTAAAACTTTGATACACAAAAATAGCAATCTGGCCTTACATACGAAATGGCGCCAAAGAAGAAGGGCGGCAAGAAGGCCCAAGACGACTGGGAAAATGATTTGGGCGAAACTGCCGATCCAATAGCGCAAGCAGAAGAACGTGCCAAGGAAGAAGAGGCCGCCAAAGCTGCCGATGAAGAAGCTATGGGAGGCGGTCTTCTTGCTACATTGAAAAAGAATCGCGGGAAGAAGGCGAAGAAGGGTAAAGTCGTGGAAGACTTTGTTGATGGTGAAGATGCACCAGTCGATGGTACAGCCGACGCTCCTGAAGAGGTGGATCTGGCTGCCAAAGCACCGCAGGAAAGTACTTTTGACGATGAGGAGGACATTTATTCTGGTCCAGTGAAGAAAGTCAAGAATTCCAAGCCTACACAGCCAGAAGTTCCAGCATCAGATGCGGGCGATGACGATGGAGAGGAGAGGGATGCGAGTGGCCGGGTGATGACAAAGAAGGAAAAGGAAAAGGCGAAGAAAGAGAGGGAGAAGCAGCGAAAGAAGGAACAGGTCGGTCAAACTTGAATTGCATAAATAATTGGAACACTAACCCAAAATCGTAGGCTGCAAAGAAGAAAACTGCAACTCCAGCAGCCAAAGTAGAGCCAGCAAAAGCAGTGGAAGCTGAAGTCCCCGAAACAAAAGCCGCCGAACTCAAACCTGAACCTTCGGGTGCGGCTGGCAAAAAGAAGAAGCTCAGTCCGGCTCTTCTGGCACTTCAGAAGCAACAGGAGGAGCGCAAGAGGCGCGAGGAGGAGATAGCTAGAGCCCAAGCCGAGGAGAGAGAACGATTAGAGCGCATCGAACGCGAGGAACAGGAAGAGGCTCAACGACAGTCAGAAGCCAAGGCTGCGAAGAAGCAGCGAGAGAAACAAAAGATCGAGCAGCAAAAGAAAGAAGGGACGTATAAGACCAAAGCCCAACGCGAAACCGAAGCCAAGAATCAAGAGCGTCTCAAGCAAATGCTGGAGGCTGGTAATGTCAAGGTCGGAGGTTTGGACGCTCCGGCTGCTCCTGAAAAGAAAAAGGTTGTTTATGAGCGGAAAAAGAAGGGCAAGAAGACGAATGAAGAGCTCCAGAAAGAAAAGGACGAGGCGGAAGCTGAAGAAGCTCGTAAGAATCTGGAAGAGCTGAAATTAGCAGAGGAGCAGGCTGCCAAAAAGGCTGAAGAGGAAAAAGCACGTCTGGAGGCCGAAGCCAAGAAAGCCGAGGAAAGCGATGACCTTGAAGATTGGGAGGCAATGGCTGATGCTGAGGATGGCGTGAAGGTCAAAGCTAGCTGGGACGCAGCATCCGATGAAGAGGATGAGGGACAACATGCCAATTCTGCTACTAATGGCAACGCAGTGGCTGCAGGGCCCTCAAACTCCAGGCAAGCAGTAGGCTCAGAATCAGAGTCCGAATCAGAAGAGGAGTCTTCCGAGGACGAAGAGACAACAGCAACCAAGAAGGCTGTCGCTTTGAAGAAGGCAGAAGCTGCCGAGAGACGGAAACAAGTCCACGAAGCTGCTTTAGCTGCACGTTCCAAGGAGAATTTGCGGTCACCCATTTGTTGTATTCTTGGTCATGTCGATACCGGAAAAACTAAGCTGCTCGACAAGATTCGACAAACCAACGTCCAGGAGGGCGAAGCCGGTGGTATCACACAACAAATTGGTGCAACGTATTTTCCTGTTGATGCCCTCAAGAAGAAGACTCAAGTTGTCAACGAAGACGGTGCTTTTGAGTTCAAGGTGCCAGGTCTGCTAGTGATTGACACACCCGGTCACGAATCTTTCTCTAATCTCCGATCTCGCGGTTCTTCCCTTTGCAACATTGCTATACTCGTTGTCGACATCATGCACGGTCTCGAGCCTCAAACGTTAGAGTCTATGCGAATGCTGCGAGACCGCAAGACGCCTTTCATTGTTGCATTGAATAAAATTGATCGTCTATTTGGCTGGAAGAAGATTGACAACAATGGCTTCGAGAACAGTTTGACCATGCAAAACAAAGGCTGTCAAGGTGAATTCCGAGATAGGCTGGAAAAGACCAAGGTCGCCTTTGCAGAACAAGGTTTCAACGCCGAGCTTTTCTCAGAAAACAAGAACATGGCCAGATACGTTTCTCTTGTTCCCACTTCTGCACATACTGGCGAAGGTATCCCAGATATGTTGAAGCTTCTCGTCAACCTCACACAAGAACGCATGACCAATTCACTGATGTACCTCACCGAGGTTGAAGCAACAGTGCTTGAAGTCAAGATCATCGAAGGATTGGGCACTACTATTGATGTCATCCTGTCCAATGGGGTACTGAAAGAAGGAGATAGGATTGTACTGTGTGGCCTCAACGGCCCCCTATCAACGAACATTCGTGCCCTCCTCACACCAGCTGAAATGAAGGAATTACGCATCAAGTCTACATACGTTCACAACAAAGAAGTCAAAGCAGCCATGGGTGTCAAGATCGCCGCCGATGGATTGGACAGTGCTATTGCTGGTTCGCGTCTTCTTGTCTGTGGGCCAGATGACGACGAAGAAGATCTTGAGGATGAAGTCATGTCCGACCTCGAAAATCTGCTTAGCCGTATCTCCACTACCGGACGTGGTGTCAGTGTGCAAGCCTCCACCCTTGGTTCTCTTGAAGCACTCCTGGAATTCTTGAAGCAGTCCAAGATTCCAGTCGCCAATATCTCGATTGGCCCTGTCTATAAGCGGGACGTCATGCAAGCTGGTATCATGTTGGAAAAGGCCAAAGAGTTTGCCGTCATGCTGTGTTTCGATGTCAAGATTGACAAAGAAGCCGCTGCATATGCTCAAGAAGTCGGGGTCAAGATCTTCACGGCTGATATCATCTATCATCTGTTTGACGCGTTCAAGGTGCATCAGGACCAACTTTCTGAGGCGAGAAAAGAGGAAAGCAAGCTACTTGCGGTCTTCCCTTGTGTGCTCAAGCCTGTCGCTATTTTCAATAAGAAGGATCCAATTGTCATTGGTGTCGATGTTGTTGAAGGGGCATTGAGGCTTCTTACTCCAATTGCAGCAGTAAAAACAAATGCTTCTGGACAAAAGGAAGTTATCAGTCTAGGCAGAGTGTAAGTCGTCATCCGCCTGTTCCTTATCATGAGATCAAGCTAACATTTTTCAAGACAATCCATTGAACGAGACCACAAACACATCCCAATCTGCAAGAAGGGCCAACCAAGTGTCGCCATCAAAATAGAAGGACCGAATCAACCGCTCTACGGTCGTCAACTCGAAGAGAAGGATATTCTTTATTCCCTCGTATCGAGGAAGAGTATCGATACGCTCAAAGAATTCTATAGAGCTGATGTGAGTAATGAGGAGTGGGCTCTGATCAAAAAGTTGAAGACTCTTTATGATATCCCTTAAAACTGCGCGTGTGGATGAAGTAGGGTGGTCATGATTGCGGGAATGAGGATTGGTGGCTGTAATGGGAATGGCTGTATGGTACTTTGTTTTTCTTTTACACTTTCCGGCAATGCTGCCGTCTGTTTTGTTAGGTCTGGGTGGAGAGGTTGGCTGCTTATGTACAGGCAGGCGTTGATATTATGGTCTTTCCTCAGCCGTAAAAGCAATCTCTGTTCAACGAAATCATCTTCCGTCTGCGAATCATGTCGTATTTGCATAGCTTCAACCCGAATTGATTAGCCAACTTCTGGTGTAAACTTAATGAGATTTGCGAGAGACCACTGGCTGCTCTTGGTCTAGAAAACATAATGCGTTGCGATTAAAGTTTTCTGATACCCAATTAGGTCATGCTGACATATAGAAATGCTGGCCTTTACCTCTTCAGGCTACTTCGTACTTACATGCTCTAAGGGCCAAATTCTTCTTTGTCCGGATCTTATACGGTGTAATCTCTACTCTCAACTGCTGTTCCGTGTCATGAGGCTGAACACAGAGCTCAGCCTTTGTACAGTACAAGGAAATGAACATTGTTCCAAACCTTGCTTTTCTACAAGCTCATAGAGGTGCAAGTTACCATAAGGGTGTGGCGGAATACGCCATAGAAGTTTCCAGCCTTGCTCAGCTCATCTAATCGCTTAGTACACGATTTTTTGACGCCACGGATCTTATCTTCTCAACGATACCTGTGGGCGCTCTTGATCGTGACAACCAACAGCAAACGACTCGCCTGCATACTCTATCGATGAAACGACATTGTGATCTTGGCAGAAAATGACCCTCATTAGCGCAAAGCTGAAGTCTCCAATAATCCTACGGCGTACCATAACCTCCATTCATCGTCGATGGACTTCTCGCCGATTGAAAAATTGACCGCAGACGGTCCGTCTTGTGCGGAGTGATATGTATAAAAGAGTTGTTGGTTGCAAAAGCCCGATGCTGGACTCCGGTCCTCAACAGACTTTTTCTTGTTTGCGGACGGAACATTCCTCTCCCACCACACCCACTATGGAGTGTTAACAACCTCCCGCGGTACATCTGAAACAAAGCAACTCGACACCAGCATTCGACTTTTACCGCAACTGCAGCCTATTTGCGCAACACCTTGCTGCAGTACACGTGCGACAAATTCGTTGTTGGGCTCTCATGGCCGTCACTCCCCCCTCGTCCGTACGCACGGTCTGAGAGTTTAGCCCTCCTCATGATGCCCTTCTCATTGATATGGGAAGTGCCGAGTTGTGCCGTAAAAGCAGCAACAAAAAAGGACCCTTTCGTTGATTTCTGGAGTGACGACATCTACCCTGTTCCGAGCGGCGCCATCAGCCCCAGATGCAATCAAGTCTAGCGTTGCATAGTGCAGATGAACATCCGATGTACGTCAACCGTGGGAGCCCGGATCTGCTGGACAAAAAATATACTGCACGCTCGGCGCGCAAGGCTGCTCGTTCCGCGTTGCTCAAGTTTGGCTTTTTCCGTGAAGATCTCCTTCGGGAATGTTTGATCCAAGATCCGTAGCAGAGTCGGCGCCATCCGATTCGTACTCGCTCCATGATCTTCTTGAATTTGAGATGTCTATTCCGAACGTCATTGGTTCCCAATTCTGCCTTCTCGAGGCTGATATTTGGGCCCTTTCCTTTTGTGGCTTGGTCTGTTTCTGGGCGAGTCCATAGGGCCCAGATTCTACCTTACATACGGAGTAGTCCAGCACCAAATTTGGGCAGAAGCGGCCGCACAATGATTGACACGCTTCTCGAAAAGGTAATCTAAAACGGAAGCAGAAAAGGTCTTGAAGAGCTCCTGGTATTGTTTTTCCTACTACTCTGAGTGAAGCGATTGCAAATGTTTGGCTCCTGGGTCAGTATCAAGGCCAGCAAAAATTCATACTTGGCTGATACTAGACGCTACTCGCTCAGTGGAACCTCACATTTCCAACAATGTCCTCTTCCTCTTCAACTCCTTCGGCACCAGCAAAGCGAGCATGCGACAGGTGAGTTTGTACATGTTTCTTTAGTGGAATGGAACCCCAAGACTAACTTACTCAACGTTGTCATCGACGGAAAGTCAAATGCATTGGAGAGGGCACAAAGCCATGTAAAAACTGTGTGTCCGCAGGCCTTACCTGCACTTACAATGCTATACCACAAAAGAAAGGCCCAAAAGGCACACGAGCAAAAGTGCTTTCCGAATTACGAGAAACCCAAAGACAGTCCATTTTAGTTCCTTCGGGTTTTGGTGGAAGTCGCTCTCTCTCTCCAAATTCACCTCCAAAAACACCAGGTCTTCTAATTCCAGAAATTGTCGAGCCATGCGTGGATTTCTACTTTGCAAATCTTTACCCTACTCAGCCTGTGCTTCATCAGAGCCGAATACAGCACACCATAATGGCTATGGATCATTCGATCGAAGCGTATTGTCAGATTACCTCTTTGTGTGCATATGTGCTCCTCCAGCCGAGCATGGTGCTACCGCCAAATGCGCGGCCAACTGGCGAGTTTGGTCACATATCGAATGTCAGCCTAGGCCACATCTTTTTGGAAGAGACCATTAGGATTCGCAAGGGTTATGAATTCAGCGAGGCTCCGACCATTTTGACAGTCTATACCTCTTTCTACATATTTTCCTGTTACTTTGGGATAGATCGACAGAATGCGGCTTGGGTGTATCTTCGACAAGCAACAACATTGGCACACATTTTGGGAATGCACGAGGAAGATTCGTATAAAGAGGGTGATGTGGTGGACTCGTCTCGCAAAAGACGATTGTATTGGGTTCTGTTTATGACGGAGAGGTACCTATTCTTTCCACCTCGATTTCCACAGCTTGAATCTGGAGACTGATAAAATGGCAGGGCCTACGCCTTCAAAAAACATCGCCCGTTAACATTATACGCGACCATTGAGCTTCCTTGGATAGACGAAGACCCAGCCGAAACAATTCCACTGTCAGGCTTCATCAACCTTATTAAACTGTACAAACCTTTCGACGAAACATTCTTCGGGCTCTGGAACAGGACCAGCCATGGTGCGGTACCGCCCTGGCTTGTACAACTTCAACGGCAACTTTCAGACGTCTTGCCGAACTTCGTGGAAAGTACAGAGACTCAAGCGATCGATCTGAAGATGACACAACAATGGCTGAAAACAATGGTGTGGCAGTTAGCTATCAGTCATGGTTTCATATCATCGATGGCTTCGGACAACACGCTCAGCTTCCGGTATCCGATTGACATTTCTCGAGACCTGGTCGAAATGACCTCCGAGTTCTCACAACATGCCATGGAAGTGCATGGCATTGGACTGGTAAGAAAGCATTCAAAGACTACATCGAGACAGGCTTGGAACTGATTCAGGTCAATAGGTTGAGAAATTATTCGACGTCGCGTGCACCTTGATAGATGTCATGGCCTGCGTTCCGCTCTCACCTTCATCCTATGAAATGGGTCCTCGAGAATATCTTAACCGTTTTTTAGCTCTGATCTCCTCTTTGCGAGGCGGCCAAGCTCGCTACCTCCCATTGTTGCAATCCAAGATCTCTGAAGTATTGCCTAGCTACCATTTGCCCGTTCCGCCGACGCTAGCCTCTTCCGGTAGATTGGACGCATATGCTCAGCCATCCGGAGCTTCCTCCGCAGGCACGTCTACAGCCGACTCCCAGTACGAGAGTCCTCCGCCTGGAATGAGACAAAACATGCCGATGCATTATTCGGAGTCTATGCATACGTCCATGATGGGGGCTGCAGCTGGTTATCCGGCTTTCAGTACAGCCATGGCTTACCCGGGCTCAACAACGACAGCACCCTTAGGCAGGCAAAGGCTGTTTCAGAGACACCTTCCAAGCCGCTCAGCGTATCCATCTCAGTATGATAGCGAGATCGAAGACCCCCATGGGTGATCAATACTCGGCGGTCAGGCTCCAACGTATGGATGAGATAAATTTTCGGTTAGTAGAATGCGGTATAGTCATAGAACCTATGCCGGCGCGATTTCTGCCAAGTCGATAGAAATGATCCGAGTTTATGCTTGTCGAATGTCCTCCCTTGTTTTCGCGAATAGCACGAGCGAACACAATTGACAAGAGCTGCACGATGGGCACTTGAGAGCTCACTTGAGAACCACTCTTGGTTGGCAACGACTAGGATCAAGATTTGTTTCTCTTTCGATGATCCGGCCGCAAATTCGATAGTGGATATCAACAGGATGTGGTTGGGTGTTTCACCCTTGTCCCATAACCACTTACCATCAATCTGGCTACCGGTTTTGCGGCGTAGAACCCACCATTTCTCCCTCGCACAGAGAACCAAAAAAATACACCTATACTACCAAAGTTTTGAGCATTTGCCTACAAATTGTACCGTTACAGACCAGCTTTGTCACTGCCATAGTGCATCGACAAATGATGAAGCATTTTCCCAGAACAGTATAGCTAGCTATGACCATACTCGCCTTTTGGCGGGACCAATGCGAATTAGATTAGCTTATTTGAGCAGTACGGGTCTCGTGCTGCGCGCTGATCTGTCTGTTTCAAACTTTCAACTGCGAAACCACGACAGTAATTCCCCCAGAGTCGTATCATGGCCGTAGACAAACTGGACTGGGGCCGTGCCTTTAGTGGTGCAGGATCCTCATCAGCCATCACGGTACTGGCCCAGCCACGCAAGCAGACGTTGAGAACTCGTTGGCCACATTGAGGTACCGCCGACATGATGCCGAAGCCTAGAAAATCTCAACGATCGCGTAAAACTGCTGCTCTTCGTCCTGCACCGAACAGTCACGTATCACCCAAGTTAAGAGGCAGCCTACGAATGCAGTTTTGGTAGTGTTGACACTGAGTATCAAACATCTACCTTCCTGGTTCATCACCGTTACCCAATCCAGCTAGGTAGCTACGAGAACAGCTGAATACTATTCTCAACGCCTGTCAAACCAGGGTGAGGCTACGTGGAAAACCCTGGTTGCCGTTTACGTAAACGGTTTAGTCTTGTACAGACAGTTGATGCCCGCCGAAGTAATTCCTTGAGGCATCTCTTTATTGGATCTGTCATTGTTATACAGAATCTCTGCGGACAGATGTCCGAGCGCCGCAGCGACGTCAAGCTAGCTTATCGAATCAACGAGAACGATTCATTCTTCAGTGCCTAAGCTCCCGGGACAGTTCAAAAGTCTTCCTCGTTGTCAGCGTGGGGTTTCTGGAGAGAATTCATGATTCAATTGGGCGTTTGTACATGCAAGCACGCACTAGTGTATTCTCCATGTAGAGCAGTGATGTTCTGGTTCATGTGATATGGTTTGGGAGACTGCAGACCGTACAATCAATTGTTGAGCGAAGTAGACCATTGGTCGTTCTGAACGGCATTGCGGAACGGAAATAACGGTGATGGGACACGGCATTGCGATAGCCGTTACGGCCGGCTCATCCGTTCGCAGGTCTTTCCGTGCCGAAATTTCGGCTCTAGCCTCGTTTTCATCCACGGAGTACGGACCACTAGGTGACTATAGTTGCGGGAGCGGCATGTAACTACTATTAACCCTGATGGGGTAACGCACATACGATCAACACACCACTATTTTAGTTGGCAAGCTAACGAAGGGTAGACGAAAAGTTCTGCCTATAACTGTTCGGACGTAAGCTTGTGATATCCCCCTTCCTTACGTCCGCGACCTCTGATGGTCAAAACTCAACTAAACATATCATAACGTGTATACTCTACGGAACAAAGACACACAATCAGTTTTGCCGCATCAGAGGGAAACCCCCCGTTCCATTCGTCGATCTTTCGCTTACTGATAACCTGAGACGATCAATTTTGTATACAATGTTGATGTCCAAGGAGCACGTTTCACTAAAATCTCATTCTCTGCACCCTTTCGGTGGGATAGAATATTATCCTTCGAGAACGTTTCTCCACGTACCTCCTGTCATGTACTTAGACCTTGCTAGCTTCTCTCTAGCGCTCGGTATCCGTAACGCTCAAGAAAGGGCCGATAGACAAAGAAAATGCTAACGACTCATGCGAGATCACAGGTATCGGCCCGAGTCTGGTACCATCGATCTAGTGATGCACAAATTTTCTACGGCAACGCCTAATGCCGACGCTTGTACGATCTTATCCCAGATCCTTGTCATCTCAAATAGTAGAGCTCGATGCACACAACATTTTCGATAACACACGAGGACTTGAGATCGAAAGGGACAACATTCATGCGTATGGGACTCTCTGAGACTCTCTGAGGAGAATTCGCACCTTCACCATTACTTGGCAATGATTGCAACATTGAGCGTTCTATAGTTTCCCTGAGCTTGGGATTGCTCATTGTTAACAATCGGATAGAATAGCCTACTAAAGGGAGTCTGACATCTGTTTTCATGATGTATATAATTTAATAAGTCATTTCCTCTGCTATTTTCGTAGTTTCAGAAGAAGCTCCAGATTTTCGTACACACATCGGCTTATCAAGTATTATATAATTACAATTAACCATATATACATCAAACATCTCATGGCCGCCAACGTCGCGTTCAAGTCCATCGCAATGTCCAGTCGTTTTTCCACGCGCCGCCAGAGGTCACTTCCTGCAAACCAGTGATACTCAACGCTCCCGTCGTTCCATTGAAGCTCGCTCGTTCCATAATGGAGGCACCATTCAATGTGATATTACCAGGCGAGTTAGAAAGACCCATTATGATAATATTTGCTAGACCATTCGTATCCGGATATGTACCTGTGGCCGCAGCATAGAGAGCATCTTTACTGGCAGTAAATTCCACAAACAGCGTTGAGTTCTGGATTATGCTTTCTCCATCGTCGATATAGAGACTACCAGTGGCAGTGCCCTCAGAGCTCAAGGCAACCAGCAAACTCCAAGGATTTTTCCGGCTTGCCGCTGTTGTGTATGCCGGCTCTTGCATAGGTAGCACACTCCCTCCTCGAACGTATAATGGAATATGTCCGAGAGGTGCAGGAATTGTGACGTTTTCGCCTGCGGAAGCGTTGACTGCTAAGTGTGTATACCAGTCGTACCATATTTCCCCCTGTGAGATGCCTGGAAAGACTCCATCCACAGTGTTCGCGCCTTGAGTGAGAACAGGAGTGACCAGCAGGGACGGGCCAAGTAGAAATTGTCTGTCAGCGGCTGCAAGGCTCGGATCATTCGGGAATTCCCAAGCAAGAGCTCGCATCACTGTACTTCCGGTCGTATGTGCAGAATGGAATAAAGTATACATATAAGGAAGCAAGGCGTAGCGGATGGCCATCGCACCTTTTGTTGCATCAGCAACAGAGGACCAAACACTGAGAAGGTCAGCAGCAATCTTGATGCCGACGAGAATTCTACTCACTAAGGCTCCTGGCTGATTGTTGAGACCACGTTATGGTTTCTGTAGAATGGAAAGAAGGCACTCAGCTGCATCCACCGGTTACATAACTCTTCATCAGAGTTGCCGCTAAAACCGCACTGTTCATACATATGTTAGCCACACCTATAGGAGCAACCGTGTGAAAGAAAGTATTACAGTATCGACTCCGAACATTGGAATTCCAAATAGCGCAAAGTTTAGCGCTTGCGGAATTGATGCGAACAAATAAAACCACTTTGATGCATTGTCACCTCCCCAGTGCCCGGCCCACTTGCCAGTGCCAGCGAAGGTAGACCGACCGATTATGAATGGTCTTTTGCCTGGAAAAATATCGAGAAGGCTTTGGTAAGTAGCGTTCAATATTTGGTGGCCGAATAAATTATGAACATCATATTCCTTGACGCCGTCGACATGTGTCGCATTGGGGGACACTGCATGAACAGCAAGATCGCCTTGAACATTATTGATGACATACGGTGGATAGTTCAGGTTTCGCACGCCTGGAGTAGGTTTCGTCCTAAGGTACGAAGTCGACGATGTAGAAGAGGCTGCAATTGTCTCAGCGCTGTTCGTGCTCTCAGTTACTGTAGCTGTAGCAGCTGACTGAACAGAGGAAAGAGATGAAATGCTAGCTGCTTCAGTGCTGTTAGTCAAATTGAATCCTTCGGGATAGTCGTATTCAATGTTCCCTAGATTCGCTAATCAGTATGGTGTATACAAATTGCAGTAAGCAATGTACTCACCAGGTTCGCCAGGTAGCAAAAAGGGAGGATGTACAGGATTCAGTGAGACATTTTGGGATCCACAAGAGCCTACACAGAACGAGGATACCTCCGACATGTCGATCCAGATACCATCAAAGTTGATGTCTCGATACCACATGGCCATTTCATTTATCCACCAGGGAACAGATTCTGATGAGTGCCAATCCGGAAATACTTCATAAGATTAGTATGGCATGTCAAAATGCGTGTCAACACTGACCTGTGTAGCCTGGCCAAACCGTTCCGATGTACTACAGTTAATCAGTTCTACAGATCAAGTTGTATGAGTTTCACAGCAAAGGTACCTCACTACCATCCGGAGTTCGAAGAAACACGCCCGACTGGTTGCCACGATCGTACGGCGCATATGCGTCTGTGGCATTGTCTGGGTTGGGTTTGTATATTGCTGAGTCTACGATTGGCACATAATGCTGTCCATTGTCTTTTGGTGTGAGTTCTTAGTTCAGATGAAGCTTTCTGTAATTTTATGCACATACCGTGGATTTTTGACAAGAAAGCTGCCATTTCACTGACAGCAAAAGTATTAGGGTCCATTTCAAAGTCCCGATAAGCCTTCATATAGTCGATGTCGGTCCCTGAGATTGTACGTACGTCAGTCAAAGTACCAGACCATTAGCTAGGGTTAGCTCACATATAGTTTCCAAGGGGATATCGAATCTGGCGAAGTTGTCTACTACTTCTTGTAGTACACTCACGTTCTGATAACCCCATCTGCACTAGTTTACACGATTACTAAAATCCCGCGGATACTGAGCATCTCCAAACTTACTTGGTGATAGCCAAAGCTAAAGTACTGCTGCATTGCAGGCAAGCCAATAACTTCTTGATACTGTTTCGTAACTTCAGGTTGTGATGGACCGTCAAAGAAGTAGAGATCAATACTGCCTCCGAGTGTTCGCCATGTCACATTATCTGCCCGCATCAAGATTTCTTGGCCGTGGGCGTTGCGCAGAAAGACACCATGTGAGTATGATTTGTAGGCTGATTTGGATGATGTTGCGTTACTGGTGACCAAGGTCATATTCCCATAAGAGGGATCGATCTCGTAGTATCTCGTATCCAAGTAGAATCTAGCATTCAAGTAAATAGAGGTTTCACACTCAGGAGTTCTGCAACTCACGGATGTGAACCGTAAATATTAGAGTCTATTGGATCTCCAGCATCTGAGGCATAAATCTGGTAATTATTAGTATACATCCCTAATCAAGGAGTTTCCCATGATAGCCACCATACGCAACTGTCTAACGATTTATGGTTTCCTTGTAACTTTAGCAAAATACTGGCTGGAGTTTCAAGCTTTCAGCTCTCGAAGAACCATAAAACAGCCGACCAAAGGAGCAATAATGATTGTCACAAATCCGAACGTACCGTCGCAGTGAAATTGTTGCCCAATCTTAGCCCATGAATCCGCTCTCCCAGCCCATAAGTGTTGTAATTCTCCGGCATCGAGGTTACAAACTCGATGAATTGATCCTCATAAACCAGTTTGCTTCCTGCAGAAGAGAAAACTATGTCGCCAGTAGATCTTCTTACCACAGTGAATGAAAAGGTCGGAGTATTTGACCAAGATACCTGGAAGTCATTCTCCTGTGCGGTTGTCTCTGCGTTGTTATCCACGTTAGGCTTTGGTATCAAGGTTTCCGGTAGAATGAACCACGATGACTTAGTTGAATCCTGCGTTTAGTTAGCTTCTACAATTTCAAATCGTCGGATGAGTCTCTTGGTGTGAATCTGCGTCCGGCCAGTATGCACATTTGTTGTGATACTGCCCCCGATGTAAAGCTGAATAGCCTCCTAGTGCAGATTTCTTCATCACACTAATGATAGCCTTCATACTGTATCTCTCAAATTCTGCTCTTCTGTCTTCACCAACAAGACCTAAAGTCCTGAAATCCACTTGGAATAGCGAAATCGTACAATAAGAAGTATAAACCTACCACAAACGCGGGACTAATATTAATCGACAACCTATCAGCATTCTGATACTGCACAGTCAACGCCAAAACATCAACATCCGTCCCATATAGATTACACGGCTTTCCTGCGAGATTAAGCGTCGCTGAAAAGCCATAAGCAGATCTAACAACATTGGATGCTGTGTAACCCGGACATACGCTCTGAGCATCAACCGCTTCCGGGTCTTTTATATTCGGGATCAAAGTGACGCCCTCGTCGGCTGCTGCTGGGACCGTGAATTGGGGTTTGTATGTGACGACGCTCCCGGCGATGGGAGTGTTGGTTATTGTAACGCTCTGCTCCTGAGTAGGGGAAAAGTATAGAATAAAGTAAAACAAACCGATCGTGGCCCTCGATATGAAATAGGCCATTGTCCCCGTATGTGCAGAATGCAATTGACAACAGCCAAAGCTACTGTGGGATTTGAACAACACAAAAGGCACTGCAAAGGGTGCAGAATAAGGGACACAACGTCTTTTATAGTTCCAAAAAAACTCAACAGGGGTGGCTTCCAGAAGGCGGGGGCTAGTCCTGCCCCGCAGAGTGGTGATGACGGTTTGTACACAGTGACAGTTCGTGGCATGATGATCCATCAAATCGTTTGCATGTCGTTGGTTCCAACCACTTGGTAATTACTGCGCAGCCCAAGGGGGATGTGCCGGCTATCGTGAGTTACGACATATGAAAAGAATAAATATTCTCATATAACACTAATGGCAGTAACATAGGCGGTGGATCCAGAGGAGAGCACGCTGAAGAGCTTCAAGGAGTATGCATAATTTGTACTACGGCTCCCCGCTATATTGGTATCGAGGTGAGGCCGCATCGCCGCCGCAGGTGGATCGAGGGAAAAGTGGTTCGAGTGACGATGACGTTCAAGCTTTGAAGCTTTTGTGGGGTGCATGGCTTGGCCCGCAACGGGAGGACGGGTTCTATTCCCCTTTGGGTAGTTACATCATTTGGTGGAGAATCTAACCAGGCTATCAGCCGAGTTAACTCTCTTCGTTTCATTCGGAGTTGACTTCCAGGTCACTTGCATAATGTAGGGAGTCTGGTTGATTGCTGGAGCCTTGAGCTGCAAATGCCTCCTGGAATCACATCTAAACCTCATTCCGCAGTCTACACTCCCTCATGTAACTGGTCACATCCTGCAAACAAATCACTCAGCAGCACAAAAGAGAGAAAGCAGGATAGAATCTTATATCTGGGTAAAGAAAAAGTAGCGCGCTAATTCAAAATCTGCCACTCTCCGCACATAATTAAAAACAAGGTAAATATGCCATCTCTGCCACGGAGAAATGTAAATAAGCAAATGTTTCCAACCTGCTATCAATCCACCCACCGTTCCATACAACAATTCTCCGATCGCACCAGCGAGAGGAACGGAAACGGCCACCACGATTGAACCGTGGGTATCCCTAGACCCACCTTTCGACTAGTCCGCATCGGCAGGTTGAGATATGATTTGTGACTCTTGTTCCACCTAGCTCCACCAACTCCACCGCTGTATACACACAGACATAGGAAATAGAAGTGGGGATTAAAGAGGTGATGGGGCCAAAATCGGAGGATACAGCAAACGCCGCCCTATGCAAGAATAGACGATCTCTCAGATACCATATTGGTGGATTTGTGAAGAGAAGGACGATTCGCTTCCTTCCGGAGGGAGCTCGATCGGCAGCTAAGAACATGCAGCAAAAAGCCGCGGTATGATAGCTGTGGGTAAGAAGAAAAGAACAACTTGATCGCAACCAATATTACTGCAGAAATAAAAGGCGCATTTCACACAATCTATTCGCCGTTCCTTGCTTTTCCTCTGTTGCGGAAGAAATCCATGACGCGCTGCGCCCGCCCAGATGTGCCATTGCCATCCTTTTCGTAGCCATCGGGAAACTTCCGATTTGGCTTCTGTAGAACGCTCTTCTCTCTCTGAGTTTGAGGGGCATATTCGTCTTCGTAGGTGTTAAATCCAGCTGGATATTGAGGGCGATAGCCGTCATCTTCATATTGCTCGTTGCAGGGAGGCACTGGGTTGCAGGGAGGCACTGGGTTGCTGGCGTTGCGGTAGTAATCACCATGGACATTGGGTTGCGAAGAGAATTGCGAATTATCGGTGGTAAGATAGGAATCTTGGGGTTGCTGTTGGAGTTGAGAGGAGTGGCGCTGAGATTTGGCAGGAACGGCTGGTGCTGTGAATTGGTTGTGCCTCTGTTGAGGAGGGCTGTCACCTGCGCCATCGAATTGCCGATGACTGGCGGTAGTGGAAAGGCTTGGAGAACGATCTCTGCCGCGTGCAAAACTCATTCTTGGTCGAGAGTTGGTCCGACTCCGGGATGGCTGTCTGCCTTCGAGGGAGTCGGAATCTCCAGGAGGGTATTGCTGGCTGTTTCTATTGCTGCCAAAATTGGTCAAAGCTGCAGGAATGAAAGAGAATCTGCGTGAAGAACGGTGGCCAGTTGGATTGTCCTCCTTATTACTTGGCTCCTTATTCTTGCGCGAGAAGCTGAATGAGGTCCTCCTAGAATCGGTGGATCGTCTCGGTTCCATGTCATTACTGGGAATCGGCCTTGTCATGCTAACTGGAGGATGTGACTTCTTCTCAGGCTTAGTAACATCATTCGACGTCTTGCTCTCAAAGATAGATCCCCTCTTCCCGAACAGTTTTCCACCGAGTTCGGAAAATGTGCTGGAACGCTTATGGCCACGCCCTTGGTACGATTCGCGAGCTTGGCGCGATCCTTGCTCCTGATCCTGCAGGTATTGACTTGTTTCATGACGCGATTGTGGATACATTCCATCATCAGCAGGTCCACCAGGTGAGGTGCTAGCATATTGCTTGGTGCTTCTTGGTTGTGTGAACCGTCCTTGAGCTTGATCTTTGGCAACAGCTACCGCAGGTTGGCCATAGGAATTGCCACGAGATGGTAGCCGAGCATTTTGCGACATTGAACCGCCGGTTGACGGCCGTGCTGAAGACGCGACGGGACCTGTAGGCACATTTTGTGCATTTACATTCTCGGAAGCGGCCCTTTGTTGACCTCTGCCCGGTCTCGCCGGAGGATTCATAGAAGTTGAAGCGGGTGCTTGTTTTTGAGACTGGTATCCGTCCGTATTAGACACCTCTACAGGCCCTTGGCTTCCACTTCTCGCACGTGTCTTGGCTTGAGCTGCGGCGGCTGCAGCTGCAGCAGATGTTGATGAACTCCCATCGCCTCGCACAGTGGAAGATTGAGGAGCCACGTATTCAACCTGCACAGTTCGTCGTTTCGTGTCGCGGCTGGACTTTTGCTTGTCAGGCTGGTCGATTTGACCTTGCTTTTGTACGAGCCCTCCAAGTGTAGCTGCTGGCGGGGTCATCTTTGATGGTTCGCGTACAGAAGCACTGCGAGCGAGATGTGGTGGTTCATAGGCATCTTCTGTTAGCAGTTCAGTACGTCGCTGGCATAAATGGGTATCTGGGTAAGTCATACCGGAAGGAACAGTAGTGTTTGCAATATCGTTGGAAGTGGTGGTACTGCTCGTAATGAAGCCTACTACATGTGCGTATTCGCTGAGCCAGCTGTGACGTGCAACTTCAAACAAGTCCGCCCTCTTGCGTGGATCCGGCACAAGTATTCGTTTGAGTAAATCGCGAGCATGAGGGGTAACATATTCGGGAAAGGTCAAAGGAGTCGAAACGATATATTTGTACAAGAGATTGATATTGTCGCCTTCGGGGTTTGCAGGGTCGTCATCGAAAGGTAGATAGCCCGCGAGCATGGCGTACTATTACATATTAGTCTTCTTGCGCAACAATGAAACCTGTGGCACCTACCAAAATTACACCGCAACTCCAGACGTCTACCTTCCTACCAGTATATAGTGAATCGCTGACGACCAATTCAGGGGCTGCGTAACACGGACTCCCACAGCTCGTTTGCATGAGATCTCCCCTGCGATGCCCGTCGTCGTGGAGAATATCAAGTCCCGCTTTCTTCACGTAATCTCTGTTCCCTAAATTGTACTCAATGTCTTCGCCCAGCTCATCACCGGAATTGAAGGTGTTTGCGAATCCGAAATCGGTAATGATAATGTTGCGGTTGCGATCAAGGAGCAGGTTCTCGAGTTTGAGATCGCGGTGAACAATACCCTTTTTGTGTAAATAGCCTACTCCCGAAACAAGCTGAGCAAATAATCTCCTTGCGGCATTGTCCTTCAGAAAACGGTGCTGCAAGATATAATCAAAGAGCTCTCCGCCAGACGCATATTCCAGTATGATGCCAATATGCCTCTCCGTTTCCACCATCTCGTGAAGTTTGACGATATTTGGATGTTGTAGCCCTCGTAAAATGGAGATTTCGCGGTAAATCTTAGGCAGTCTGCTAGGATTGGTACCCAGTGTTTCGCGTCTGATGAGCTTGATCGCGACCTGAACTCCTCCATCACGCTTCCAGCCCATCTTAACTTTCCCAAACTCACCCTCACCGAGAGTTTGACCAAGGATGTACTCTCCGAAGCGAGTCTCCTTGTGCCGTGAAGACTTTTCCTGCCTTGTTCTTGACGAACCATGTCCGCTATCTTCGACACCATCGTGACCACTGACATTTAGTCCAGCCATTTGATCAGTAGGAACATCTGCATCTGCCGCCGAGGCATGCATTGGCCGTGATTCTGCGATTCGTTCTTGCTGCCGTTGAATGTCGATAGAGGGGTCGTCAATCACCAAACGATTCACAACCGTACTGTTCTCTCTTGGCAAGTCTGCACCCATTGGCGGCTGGTCCGCCGAACGTGAGGACGGCTTCGAGCGACTCGATGATGACGTAGACTCCGGAACTGGTCTTCTTCTTGAATGAGTAGAAGCCGACTCTGTGCCTGAAGCAGATCGATTGCTGTCATCAGCAGTGGCAGTCTGGCCTCGCTGCTGATTGCTGGATGTTCGCGGGGGTGGAGGGAACAGAGGCCCCGAAGAAGCGGTGGTGGCCGTCATTAAGACCACCGGTGAGTTATTCGTTGAGGGGGGTAAGGGAAGCGCACGGGGGGTGGTCATGGTGGAGGTGCTCGACTCGGCGGGGGAGTAGTGTTGCGTTGGCGTCTGGGGAGAATTTCCATTGCTGGGTTGTCTAACTCTACGGGCTGATGATGATGTCGCGGGGGCCGCCTGTGTCGAAGGTTGCTGGGGGGCGTAGTATTGATCTCGATATTGTCGGCTGGTGATGGCGGGCGCGTTGGGCTGGACTGCAGCAGTCGCAGAAGACATTGTCCGGCGACCGGACTGAGGTGTACTGTCAAATGTCTGCAATGTACTTGTGGTACTGCTGCTGAGGGGGTGACAGCAGCCGGGTACGTTGTGACACGATCAAGGCGCGCGTTGTGGGAATTATAGTGTCCTAGTGGTGAGTGGGAAGCTGGACTGTAGTGGTGTCTACTAATTGTCGGGAAGACGGGAGACGCAGGGTGATGATGCACCGCTTCGGGAGAGTCGCAAAAACAACCGTCAGGTTCAGGATTCGGGTTCAGGAATCAACGACGGTAGAAGAAGCGAGAGACTTTGAATCAGCTCCAACAACAATAAATTGTTCCTGAATCCCGACAGTTATCTTGTCGCCGCCAGCCAGCTGCGTTGCTTGTTGCAGAGGTGGTCGAGGAAGAGAGCTGCGATGGATGATAGCTGCCGTTGTTCTCCCCCGTCGCTTGTTGATTGAAGGTGCCAAAACCCACGCGCTTGCACACTTCCAAGTTCCAGCCCCTTTCAATTAGAAACAGTGTGGCGCAAACGTATCATAAATAGCAATGTCTTGTTTGGGCTTTCATTTACGACTCCAAGTCTGCCCGAGTTAAAGCCCTTCCCTATTCAGGCTATTTGTGCAATTCTCAAAAGACCACACCCACACCTATTCTTTCCTCAAAAAGTAACGTCTAACTTTCTCCATCTATCATTGGGAAGTTGTTCCTAGTATGGTCGCTGCTCACCGACTCCAAGTGCGGTGCCACACGATAATTGGAGGTTTCATCTAGCCCTGCAACTCTTTCTACGCTACTGATGCCCTCCTTAGACCTTACCTCTGACCCTTTCACACGCCAAAGAGGACGAATAACTTGACGCATTCAACTGATATACTTATCTTTACCACTGTGACCTTCGACCGGCATGTGATGAATCGGCTCCGAAAAGCGCAATAACCCAGCCATTCTACCGCTCAACTAAGCAATTTCAAGAAGCTCATCTCGTGGTCAGGCCCATTCTCACTACATGACCAGCATCAACCCTCGCAAGCTCCGATGCTGACTCCCGAAAGACTCGTGGCAGAGTCTTGTCCTCCTAGGATAGACATCCGGTCAACTGAACCTGTACGACTCCTGTGATTGCGCAGGGGAACTACGGTGCTGCACACCAAGAGGCGCCCGTATGCAATGTACCAGATCGTGCATCTATCTTCACCCCCATTCGCTTGCTTCACCAACCGTCAAGAATGAAGTGCATCCCCGCAGATAATCCACCACAATCTCCTCTCATCTCAAAAAATCATTATAAAAATACCCAAACCCAGGGAGAAAACCTGGCAGATTAATGCGACGGGACAGGCCTTACCCTACCGACCCGATTAATTAATTTATCTTTTCACCCGTCCTTCTAGAAGCACTGCCAATTTCTCTGCGCACGCGTTCGAGAAGGCATACACCCGGGACAAATTGTTCATGCGCCTCCTATCCGTCATGCCATCGCCCGTGAGGCTTCTGCCTGACTTGTTTTGATAGGGTATGTGCTTTCGCAAAAAGATTGGTTGTTCCATACCTACCCAAACTTGACACCAAATGACGCGCTTGAAATACAACTGGAAACTACGCGAGAAAGAAGACTGCGCGAATAGTGATCGGTGGATTCCCTGAAACACCTTTTTTCCAATGTGACAATTCGGTTCGATATCGTGGCTTCCTAGCCAGATCGCAGAATCATCAAATCCTGGTTTTGAGAAGAAAATTGAGCGTTCGTAGATTGCGCATTGCGAAATTTACAGAACGACATACGTATTGTCTGATGGGAACTTGCCTGAAGGGGGCTCATTTCTCCAGTAGGCGCCGGGATCAGCTACTTTCTCATCTCATCAAATGCGTAGACGGCTTGAGGTGTATCTGGGCTATATCACGAGTGGTATTAATCACGACTGGTGGCTATTATATGAGATTGCGGAAGGAAGGCTATATGCCATGGCTTATAGGTAGGAAATTTGTCGCCACAAGGTTCCGAGGACCACGTCTTGGGATGAAGTTCAGACAATGTGAAAGCCACTCTGCCCACGACAAGGTTGTCAGAAGAAGGAGTGGTGAAATTTGAGCTGTATTGTAACCGATGATTCTTGGTAAATTTCGTGAGAATGGTACCGACGAATCTGTTCATTTTGCTGTACTGTATTTTGATGTACGAAAATTGTGTTTTTGATGCTTTTGTGGGGATAACTTGCTCGAAAATGTGATAATGCCTGGCACAATGATAACGTAGTCATCCAGGTGTACTGCTCACGTACAAAACCCTCAGAATACTTGGTTCTGGAAATGGTGCATTCGACTGCTTTAGGTTTAGCATCAAAACGTGCAGCGCCGAGAAAACTTCGGACGAAACTCAACCTCACCTCGTCCCAACCTTCATCGCTCACCATCACCCAGCTCCTAGAGCCCGACCTTCGACTTCGTTATTCTTGTACACCCATAAAATCTGGTCTTCAATCGATCAGCATTGTTAAGCCGTCCAGAAATATAGGTCAACGGCTAGATTTTAACCATTGCTAAGTCTTCTGGAGAAATGGCACAAGCGGTCCGGCATCTCCTCCTCAAGGACGACTCATCCTTCTTCAGCAGGGCAACAGATCCTCATGTTCTTTTCCTGACAGTCCGTGGTGTATGAAGAGCTTGTGACATTCAGGACGGCAAGTGCATAAGCGCACAAAAATACAAATCGCGGCCTGTATCGCCAATCATCTCGTTGGCGGAAGAAGATATCGGTGGCAGAGGCCTCCCCACAGAGAGAATCGTGGATAGATATGCAAGTGGCATTCGATGTCTCACTACCAAGTGTCTCGGTTTTTGAGGCATTAAAGTCGGGATCAAATCTATGTTGACGATGACAGCAGATTTAGGTGGAAATTTGCCACGTTTTTGGTCGAGCACGCTAAGTAATATAAAGGACCTGTCGCAATCATACCCTCAACAAAAGTCGTGTGGTGCAGCTGGTAAGCGAGCATGCTATCTTAACAGTTGTGCCACTGGTTCGACCCCGCTGAACTACAAGTCAGCTTAATTAGTAGTTCAGTATTTGAAGATCGAACTCTGCACATACCACTGATACTTTCGTGTCCACATGTGGCGACCTTGGGCAAGGTGAAGTCCATAAAAATTCTCCCAAATCTTTCAGATCGATGAAAATCCAAATCCAGAGATCGGAGAATTTTTTTGGCCAATTTTTTCCACCTCCCCTCTGTCTTCTTCAATCCTCTCTTACTACCTTGTTTTATCCCTTTTACACGTCACAATATTCTTCAGACTCGCTTTCGTTTCCTATTACTGACGGGCTTGACCAGACTGGTTTTGGGAGTCGCCCTTCATTTCTTTCTATTTTACTTCGCCTCTTAATTTCCGTATTATAAATGTGCAGACAACACGACTAAGAGATAGATAGTGCGTTATCCAATTAGTGCAGCGAAGAAGGACCAATATTGTTCTTCTTGAATTCAAGAGTGCAAGACCATTCATTCTTGTTCCTTGTCGTGTTGTTAAGCGGATGGGATTAGATGATGTTTGCAAGCGATCCACCCCTTGTTATATCTTAATATAAAAATTAAAAAAAAGGAGTGCCATTTCTGATGCTGTCACAGACCTTGAAGGCTACTAACCATTGGCGTTGATGCGCATTGCACAGCGGAGGCTCTCTAGGTCGGAGGCCAAAATCGCTCCCTCAGGCCCTTTGCAACTCGGACAGGCTCAATGGGATGCCAGGCTAGAGAACCTACATTCATCGGCGTATTAGAATGTTCAGTATCTCTAGTACCAATCCTTTAACCAATATCCAGAAGCTATCGAGGTAGTAAGGCTTTTTCGACGCTTTTAAGCTAGTTCCTAGACCTCAAAGATTCCAGCTACATCCGAGTCTTAAATGGTGGCAGGGAGTAGAGAGTTGAACCTTTCATGAGAAAGCATTTAGCATCGTATGTCTTGGCAAACACCCATTACGTACCTGAGGATGACCTCCAGTTCTTACCAACACCGCGATTTTGAACATTCTCTTCCAATCTTTCTACCACATCTAATCGTCCCAACGAGCCGCTTTCTCCCTTGCTAAAATAGGTCATGGACGTGACTTTTCGAAGGCGAAGCTCGCAAAGAAAGAGAGGAATGTTCGTTGGACCTTGGCCGCTTGCAAATCAATCGAGCAGAAGCAGGACTTGAGCGGCGCTCAAACTCCGCGTATTCCCACAGACCAGTCGTATAAACATCAAAAAGCGTTCACCCTTGCTAATCATTCCCGCGAAACCCCGCCGTCCACCAGTCCTGAGCCAGAAGCACTGCCCTCCGCGGCACAACTTATCAAAAATTTGGGCCATAATGGACTTCATAACATCATACAGTTGGTAGTTCAAAGGTGTCATAGTGCGGATGGTGGTCATTTACGCGAGCAACGGTACGTTTACCTGCAACCTTCACAAATCCTCCTCTAACACTTCTTAGCTTGCAAAGCTTCGTGCACAACGCGCAGAACGCAAAGTAGGTCGCCTTTCTTGCCCTGTTTGAATACAAGCGCCAGGTTTCAGAGGTCTGTTCGTTCTCAACTCCTCAGAATTTGGACTCTGTCGGAATACTATGATATGATCATTGTAGTAGCTATACTCAAGTTAAATGAATATACTCAAAGATTCTGTTAACCACCTACGTGATTAACATTGGCATCCATGGGTATACTTACTTAATTCTAGTGTTTAAAAGAGAGCTCCTATATCTGAAATCTCTGCCCCTATCCTGGTTTCCAAAATCGTGAGGAGTATTCAGTACGAGCAAATGAGCAGCGATCTGTACTGCTGACTTCGCAATCATGTGTTTTCTTGTGCTTCTCGCTTCCCTTTGATTTGTGCTAATATTCTCTTAGCATGCCCGACTTCCTGAAAGACGAAGAAGTCCTGGAAACCCACTTCGGTGTCATCGCTGAGCATGACTTTAGAGCTGGAAAATCGATGACAGGCATGCCTTTGACTGCCACAAAAATAATCTTCTACAGTGATTGGGATTCAAACTGCACATGCAGTGGCTACTATCGCGGAACCATGTACTTCCTCTATGCGATCCTCGCAGCCGACGCGGAAGGCATGGAGAAGGGAGAAATGGAGACATTGTTGATAGAAGCATTCTGGGAACGGTATACCTCGCCTGGCGTGTATGATTGTCAGGAAAAGTTCGTTGAATTCTGGTGGCAAAATGAAGAACACTGTCTTCCGCGCTTGGTCAACCCACAGCACCGCAGAGAGTGGGACAAGTTTTCGCAATATTGCCGTTCAAGCACTCAGCGAGCAGGAACTAAAGTCTCACCCTGATGTTACACTCCCTCTCATGGGACTCCGTTGTATCTATAGCAACCATGTCAAGGCACTAAATCCTTCGGCATGGGCAGGTCCAATTCCTCATGATCGCGACTTCATGGTAGCTTCCTTCTCCCTGTACGAAGAGCTCCGCAAGAAGATTCCTTCTCATCCTTTAATCCGGACGGAGGTTTTAGATGCCAACAATTTCTTCAAGGTTCAGGAGGATGAATTTACTTATTATGTTCCCGAGTCTCTTGATATGATACGAGCTCGTCCAACCGAGACGCAGCCGCAAGAAGAGATGGATGTTTCGCAAATGGGAGAGATGTTCAATCAGAAAGCCACTGTGAAAGTCACTGTGGAAGTAAGTTGGCCTCATTCTGCTGTTTTACGCAAATACTAACACATGTAGAACCCGATTTTCGCCCATTTGTACCCGTTCTTGGACGCCGTCCGTCAACCGCCACCTACCGCACCCACTCGCGATATTGTCAGCTTATTCCACACAAGTCGGAGCTATCAGCCGCTCGTTGAGGCCCTGAAAACGCTGAAAGATGCACACACCACGTATTCTGATATCAACCGGGGCACTCCATACCCGCCCGAAAAGCTTGCTCATATTGCGCAGCAAGCTTTGGTCACTGTTTCTCGTATCTACGAGCTCATCATACCAGTCTTCGAGCCCGAAGAAGTGGATCAAAAGAATGGTGGTATGGTGTGCACAGATGATGTAGACGATGGAGATGTTGTGTGGGAGTGGTTACAGGACCTCGAGGTTGGACAGCAAATGAAAGGAAGCGGCGGCCTGGCTGGGTGGGCTCTCGTTGCGCTAGAAGCGGCAGATAAAGCTGGTGTGGTTACCCCAATGTTTGAGCACTTGGAAAAGCTGAAGGAATATCTGGAGAGAATGATTGATACAGAAGACATCTCACAAAAGGAAACCATAAGCAAGTACAGGATGAAAGGGGGTTGGTGGGATAATGTGGCGTAGGTCTCTCTGGATGTTTGACAAGAAAATGTCTCAAGAGTTTGGAAGTGCATCTATTGAATTGCGTGGTTTTCGATTGCTTAAAACTCAGATTAGTGGTTGGAACGACATTGCGGTGGCGCTTGCGCTCATACGAGGCGACGTGGTTGTTGCTTGAATTTGGTTGTAGTGCTTCCACATGTATACTGCTGGACTGGCATGATTTGAGGATATGCAGAGAACGGCGGTTATCATCATTATAAGTTGGCTCAGCAACGCACTGTAAAGCAATGTTCGTCGTTACTGTTATGGTTGCAAGCTTGTGAAGGACGATGCTTAGGCAGGACACGATCTGAACAGCAGTAAGGGTAGTCATCCCCTTTTCACTCGAACCAACCGAATAGTATCGAAAGTGCCCATGATGGTGCCGAACTTGTCGTTTAGGTCTATGGACTTCTCACGAGTGTTTTTGATTGTTGTTTCCAATCTCGATAAATGAAGGGCTGAAAAATGTTACAAGCTCCTGTCGAACGGTTTTTAAGACTAAGGCCAGAGACGAAGGCAATCTCAATTGGGCTTCAACTGCCTAATTTAGACTTCGAGATCCTCGACTCCAGGCCAAATTCAAGGTTCGGCTAATATCAGACAAGGCGTCCAAATAGTAATTCACACGATGCCTAGACTATTTCTGGAAACAACCCCATATTTCTCTTTCCCGAACTACATTCTAGCATCCACCAAATATTCCAATGTCGACCAAAATGACTACAAGGCGCAAACTGAGAAAACAAACAGCTGCGAAAGCTCGCCAGGCTCAACGGCAGAACGACATGATGTTGAAACAAACTGCTGGCTTCCCTGCCCGGAAACCACAAATATAGCAACTTTACAGCTGCTCGTGATTCGTTCAGAGCGAGTCAACGAAGCAATGGCAAATTTTGGAAGGTTATGAGGACATAGAGAAATTGTTTAGTGAGGACGACAAAACCTTACTTCATCCATTGTTCCTTCGCGGAAGACTTATGAAAGCGCCGTCCTTGAAATAAGAAAAACTTCGTCTTCTCTTGCCAAAGAACAACGCGCAATATTATTCAAGCTCTTCAACCACAAAAACTACGAGAACAACAAAGAAGTTAGAAGAAGAGGATCACAAAGGCGTGCCTTAAGGCAACTTAGTAGACTTCTGGCAAACCCTCAGTTCAGTCAAGGACTCCTACACAAACGAGGAGCTCACGCTCTTGCGCACTGTCCTTCCCACCAGCGTTAAAACTGGAGGAGCAAAGGCACTCATTGCACGTGTATCTGCGGCTCTGACATATATGCAAGACTATCTCCTGCATAGACTCTTCAAAGGTAACAGGAAATAGAGGCCATACAGAGAGCCCTCAAAGACGTCAAAAAAATGAAGTGGAAAGTCGTCAAACTGCCTCAAGCAATCTCGAGCTTTCGCCCAACCTCCCCACGGAACCGCTGCCACAAAATCTTTTGACTGTTGCAATACGGCCAGGCCAAACTCTCGACGGCTAATCGTCGCACCTGAGCCAGTACGATCTCGCCCGGCACCGTGATGTGCTCACAGCTTCACTAGATGATATCAGTGACGACCATATGGACACGAATTGAGGCCAATGATATATGGTAAACGTATGGGGTATAGTATTGCACCTGACATTATTGAAACTAGTATACTTACTGGTTTTACAAAGTGCGGGAAGCTGTGAGATACACGAGTTATATATGAAATCCGGAACTGCACTTTAATGGACCATGGCTACCAGGGCATGTATCTGTGTATCGCCTTGGAGCCCTGCGAATCGGGAACTCGAATAGTAACCTTACCTATACATGAAAGATGCTATTGATTCTGCTGGCTGGGCTAAACATAAGGCGCGGGAATGAGTTATGGCATCAGTGGACATCCGCAAGAGGTTTGAGGGTTATAGAGTCGAGAGATTCTGACGTTCAGTATTCGCAGTCTTCGCGGATCTTATTTCAACCTTTATTTTCGCAACTATTCGTTTATCAGCTTCATTGAGCGAGTGTATCCTGTGTCCTTAACAAAAATGTCGAGGACTACGTACGTCATGCGTGCAGATTGATGGGAATTCTGAAACCGGAGGAACTGTAGAACCATTGAAAGCACTGAATAAACTAGAGAGAAAGATACACGTTTGGTTCATTAACAGTATTGAACCCAGTATTGCTGGGAGCTTAAACTGACTGTATCTGGTTGAACGTTAGTGATAGCTTTTGTGAGTGTATTCTAGTTCATTCGTGTAAGCTCATGAGTCGCAATGGTCAAAAAAAGTCTCAACAACGTCTTGACAGTATGATTTTCGTTGTCTGCAGTTAAACGTCTTCCGGCAAGCTGCAAAGGGGCCTCAGAATGCCATAGGCACAAGGTAAAGTTTGGCTTTTCTATCTATGTGGTCCTCAACGCTACAACTTCGACTTTCCCTCCACAGCCCCCTTGGGTCTCTCCACAATATCAATAGGCTGCCACCATGGATACGCCGCTGGTGCATCCCTCTCAATATCCCCCACAAAATTGACCTTCCTCTTTTCCAAAAAGCTCTTCACACCCTCCTTATTATCCGGCGTGCTAAACAAATCATAAATAATTCTACTATCCAACAAATGCGCCTCCTCTGCCGTCCCCGGATTCCTCCACATCATATCCTTCATAAGCGCCCAACTCACACCAGAGCAATTCTCTACGAACTCGGTAGCGAGTTCGATGGCGCGGGGGAGGACTTCTTCGGCCGTGGGCAGGGTTTCGGAGAATATGCCTGAAAGGAGTTTGTGCGAGGCAGGGTAGGTGGAGCCAGTTGTAATGAGGTGCATCGCTTGAGAGAGGCCTACTAATTTGGGAAGGAAGAAGGAGGAGGCGGCTTCCATTACTAGACCACGGCGGGCGAAGACGAAGCCGATTTTGGCATTGGCGGGGGCGAGACGGATGGCCATGGGAAGGCACATGGTTATGCCGACACCAACAGCGGCACCGTTCATAGCTGCAATGGTGGGTTTGCGGCAGTTGTATATGGCCATTGATACACGGCCACCACTTTTGAGATTGTTAGCATGGTTGTTCAACAATATGGATGACATAGTCATACCCATCTCTATGTTCATTGATCTTCTCTCCAGTTTTCTGAAAGCTGCTAGACAAATCTGCGCCCGCACAGAATATCTTCCCATGCCCAGTAACAATGATACACTTGACCCTCTCATCAACGTCGAACATGGCAAACGCCTGCTCTAATTCCTCTGTCATGGTGTAGGTAAAGGCATTGTGTCTACCAGGACGATATAATGTCAAGATGATGATAGGAGTTGGTGTAGGACTTGATTCAGGATAGTGAGATATTCTGATATCTTTAAGGGATAAGTCCTTGTAGGATGCGGGGAGCTTGATTGGAGGTGGTGCTGGTGTCATGATTGTTATGATGATACAGTTTAAATCAAGGAGGATGCAGTTCGTAATCAGGAGTATTAGATGCGGAAATGCAGCTTTCCTTTAGTAGAAGGTTCTCCATGCTGATTGTGTGGGGTTGTTGTGAAGTACGGGGAAAGCTAGAGCTAGGAGCTATCCCGTCCGAGGTTCAGGATTTACTCCTCATGCGGAACCTTATACCCGACTCGATAGCTACTGATTCGGTTCGAAAAGTGTGTTTTGCATACTTGGTGATAGCTTTTGATCAAAAGTGGGAGAGCCTAGTTTTTCAATTTTGACTGAGGTATGATGGTCGACCTCAGAGTTGTTGTTGATACTTAGTTGCTTATTGATTGCTTGCGAATTTTCTATCCCAATACGTGAATATTACATCATCGCAATCTCAGCCGGAACCTCAATTTCCATCACATCAACCCCTTTTTCGATGGCAGATTTCTTTGGCATTTTCCCTCTCCTCATCAGCTCGGCACACTGTGTCATATACGGGTCCTTCATCATGCTTGCCACTGCCACGACCTCATCTTTATTCGTATAGTAAGCAACGAAGCTTGGTTTCTCGGTATCGCCAGTCACGACGACATCGTCAAAACCATTCATTGTGTTGCCACAGTATCGCAGTTGTGAGCCCAGTGCAGACCAGAAGACTGGAATAAATGCCTTGGGTTTCGCAGCCGGGTTAACAATGACTTGAGCGACAGATCTCCCTGCATTTTGAGCAACGTTCCAATGTTCAATCCGCACATCGCCTCCGTTCCCTCCCGGTCCGTGGTATGGATAGGTAGCGATGTCACCGATGGCGAAGACATCCTTGAGGCCTTTCACTGCGAAACTTTCATCCGTCTTGAGAGAACCATCCTTCAATAGTTCCACCTCCGAGTTATCTTGGAGATAAGAGGTCTGCGGCTTGACTCCGACGCCTTCGATAACTAGATCGGCCTCAAGTTCCGTGCCGTCCTTGAGGTGTACAGCACCAACCTTTGATGAGTCGGATTTGGAGGGTGTTGCTTTCTCGACAGATGCGCCCATCAAGAATTTAACACCATTCTTCTCTAGAATACCTCGGAAGATCTTGCCGACTTTCTTGCCCATTACGCGCTCCATCGGCTCTTCTTCCATACCAATGATGGTAACATCGTTCTTCTTGCCAGCAAGGCAATTGGCGACTTCCATACCAATAAATGAGCTTCCAATGACAACAACTTTCTTGCCATTGTCGCCTGCAGCGTTCAGGATGCCTTCAACGTGTGGGATGGTTCGAAGTACGAAGACATTTCCCAGGTCACCCTTGAGGCCGGGTAATGGCAGCCAGTTGGGAGAAGAACCGGTTGCGAGCACCAACTTTGTGTAATCGTATGTCTTTCCCGACTTCGTTTTCACATTCTTGTGACCGAAATCGACAGAAGCGACCTCATCCTCAACAATATCAATGCCAGAGTCTTTGTAGAAATCGCTCGACCGCCATGCGAGTTTCGAGATGTCTGCCAGGAGAGCTTTCGATAGCTTCGTGCGATCCACAGGTCGGTAGCCTTCTGAGGAGATGACTGTAAGATTGCCCTTATATCCTCCAGCACGAAGGCCTTCCATTGCTCCAATGGCTCCACTGCCTCTGCGTCGGTGTGTTAGCTAATGTCTTTTAAATATGACGGAACAAACATACCCTCCAACGACAACGACCTTCTCCGACCCTGAAGCAGAACATTTGATATTCAAAGACCTCCCTCCCTTAATCGTAGCCTCGTCACCTTCTATGTAAACAGCTCCGTCTTTTTCTATCACCTTGAACTTCGCAAGAGGGTCCAACGCGGGCGAGTCTTCAACGTCACCACTTTTGATGTTGAAGCACGCTACAAAGCAATTAGCCAAAGCCTTTTCAAAGCGAATGATATCAAACGTACCGCCATGCCATGGGCAAGTCAGCCTTCCCGAACCAGTAATAACACCTTTTACCAATGGTGCTCCATAATGTGTACAATTCGCAGTCATAGCATGAACCTCCCCATCGAGCTTCAGCAATAAGACTTTGCCCTTCTCTATACCTTCTATTTCTACCTCTTGCTTTTGACCATTCTTTAGATCAATTGATGTCAGCCCTTTAAGCTTGAACTGGGATGCCATAGCTCTGGTTTGCGTATTATTGATTAATGGGCGTATAAAGCTATATTGTATGGAATTAAGTTTGCTAAAAGTACCAATTCTAACGCAGCGGACTGGTAGCATATGAGAAAGGAGCTTGAAAGAGTTTTGGAAAGGTAGACGAGGTGAGAGTGGGTTTGTAAGATCGAGTCGTGATGATGGTTTCGAACATGGGATGCGGGCTCCGTCCAATAGGAACCCCGCTATACGTCATCATTATTGATGCCTTGGGCTTTAACACACTGTGACACTACAGGCTCATCGAATCTGCTCAGGGGGCTTTCTCATCTCTTCGAAACCCTCACAGTGGTCTCACTAATACCATTCCAGAATCTTTAAGAACATAAGCTGTACTGCGTATGTTAACCTAAAATAAGCATTTCCATGGCTTCTAGCATTTCACGTCCGCATTTGTCACCGGGGTCGGCGAACCCAGTTGGGCGATTTTCAATGCTTCAATAAATTTCGTATTCTTCAGGACCCTTAGACTCTAGTAGGCTATCAGGAACATAAGGAGATCTTGTCCCGAAGATTTCAATACACACCAGGCCATTGAAAAGCCGTTGCTAGATCCCATCACCCATCAAACCCCCATATGAGCAAATTCCCCTTCACAAGCCATCCTCCTCATCATCTGCAGCACTAATAAAGTCCTCCTCTGCATGATTTCGTGCCCCATATCATTCCCCAGAACACTTTCCGTCCCAGCACGAGCAGGCAAATCATCCAAAGCGATTCGCGCCATTCTGATTAGCCTTACATGATCAGCAGTCAGATATCCATTGTTACTCGTTTCCAACTCGCTGATAAGGTATTCAAGTATGTCATTATCGAGTTCTGCTCGGCTGAGACTTGGTGGTGGCGAGGGAAGACGGTTGTGATGGTTGCGACGTGCTTGTGCTGTGATTGCTGTGCGAGTGATAAGGTCGGAGGTTGAGGGGGTGGTTGATGAGAGCAGTGAAGATGAGAAGTCTGAATAGGATGGAGTATTCGAAACTGGGAAGTTGATATCAATCAAAGATGATGAAGAAAGGTTGCGATCATCTCCATTCTTGTCTTCACTGTTAAGCCTTCTTCTCTGGAACCATTTCTCGTTCTGGTGTCGTTGTACAAGTAAACGATGTATGGCTTTTTTAAGGTCGTACTGTATGGTTCGTAAGTACAAATACGTACTATCATGCAGCTTCAGTAGTCTGGCGCGGTAACGATACGCAGTCATCTTAGACTGTTGGGGTGGGAAAACGTCTCGCGTAAGGAAGTGTTTCGATTGCTATCGAATGGGACAAGGAGTTTAATATAGCCCACCTACTCCTGATTTTCTGTTTGTCATTCTATCTTTCAGGTCATTTGTTGTTGATCGAACGCTTGCTTAGGAGGTTCCAAAACAGCATTGAACCTGCTCCTTACCAAAAAGAAAAAAGGAATCAAGGACATGCTCGTTGTCTCTATTTCTAGCTCTAGTTTTTTTTGAAGTCTCCAAGTATCCATCCGACCCAGTGGTAACACTCCTCTGGAAATTTTGAGTTCCGTGTGAACGCTCGAATCTTGGCTGAAAGAGATCGTATTTAGAACAATCAGATTAGATGAGTATATCCACAGCTCCCAGCAATTGTTCCAAGGTGGAGATCAGAAGCCGTGAATTGGCTAGTGTAAATCTGAGATGCCAAACACAAGATCTACCTAGAATTTCTCATTAATCGTGTTTTGGGGTTCAAATAAGTGGTAGTTTATGATGCTAGGAATATGTGACATCGACGCTACCGCTGGTTCCTGTGATTTTGAAATAGCTTTACCGTTAACTGGCTGTGAAACCCGTTATCACATTTCGAAACTGCGTCCCTCGATATGTGCTTTACACAATCCGTGTAGTGTAAGGACAGCAGTGCTCCAAGCATCTACAGGCATGTATGAAGAGTTCTGTCAGAGATAAGATCAGGTAGTCCAGGTCCCGATCTTTTCCCCTTGTGACCATCTGCTATGCCTTTCAATTAACCTCTGCTGAGAACTCGCTTCCCCAAGACTGCAAATACTCCAAGATTTGAGTACTACATCGGCCGGTTGACAGCTCGAAATTTCTAAATACGAACGCTCTAGATCTGATTGTTAGAGACCGTGCAAACAATTGCCAACAGCCGGGCGCTGTCCAAGATGCTTCAATACCCAACCACAAGCACATCGATTTCCTACAACTGCACCACTCCTGCAAACCCTAGCGTCTCAGCCTCTCAAATCCCTCAAAAAAAGATCCGCTAAGCATTGCCCGATTAATGCTTTTTGCTCGTAGTCGTCAGGGTGATTAGTGGAAATGGAGAGAAGCTTATCAGTTACAACGCAACATAATTGCTGCATCCGCACGAATTGACCAATCATGAGTATCCAGCCTTGGATAAGAGAATTGTGCAGCGTGAGCCTTCCTGCTGTCTCGCGTGTCTGGACGCGCCCGGAGCGCTCTTCGAACCTCTGCGCAGTGCTGATCGAAACGTTCTCAGCTCTGGCCACTTCTTATTTCAACGTATGGACTTTGACACTATCTCTGTCCAGCAATTCAGGTTGTGGCGACTATCCAGAGATTTGATGGCAGGGTGAGGCCGCAGTAGACTACAGAACAGCTGAGTGTTCCATAATTTCGAGAAGCTAAAGAAATATTTCGAATGAGTTTGACCATCGGATCTTCGTAGCGTAGCAGTCTTTCGGTTCGCAGCTCACCAAATTTTATTTCTCCTCGCCATTATTTTTGTTGTTGAAGTTGTGCTGAAGTCCAATTTAGCACCGGCATTGATGTGCCCCGAGCGATGATTGGCTATGAGTAAACACGACACTAACGTTATCTATGAGCTGTATGCATAACGCTCTCTCAAATCACTTCTTATCTGTATCACAATCAGGGTCGCCCTCCACCATCTCCTCGGTACTCTGGATATCGCAGATCACCTGTGGAATCTCAATTTCCCCACGGCAATGGCGCACTGAATATGCATAAAAATTGTTTTCTTCTGCTAGGATATCGTGGTACTCAAGCGAGAGAGAGCTTGGGCCATTCCTACTTCGGCCCTTCAGATGTTTGTGGATAATGTATATATTTGCTCTGGGGTGTTGAATTATCCCCAGCACGAATCCTGTTATTTTAAGCTCCCAAGGAAGACATCTGAGATACTACCATAATGGTGAAATTTGCTCCCCCTCTCAGCACTGCTGTAGGATATGGCGTGGTTGTTGGCTTAGGCTTCGCCTTTGCGTAAGTGCCGGCTCTTGGTGATTTCCATAAAAATGAGTGCTGATTACTTAACCTACAGCTTTGCCATGATCCTCACGACGTTCGTTTTGAAACGGTACGTCTTGCAATTATAGGATCCAAATGTGCTGCACAGTTTCCACTATCACAATCGGCTCCATGAGCAGGTCGTTGGTCCATGCTCTAGGTAGCGGCGCGGCGATCGGGTTGGGGATTGATAGGATGATTGCGACATGAAGAGATACGACGTTGTTCTAATTTTCTATGTCGTTTGGAATATTTGTGGAACAATTATCGTGCGCGCCTGATTCTGGTGCCTGAGGCATTCAGCCTTCCCAGCTGGTAGATCGATTTAGAGAACCACAACTAACGCATCCATCAATAGGTACAACCGAGAATTACAGACGTCTGAAATGTTCAGCACTGCTGGACGTACTGTCAAGTCTGGTCTTGTCTCCGCCGCCGTAGTGTCTTCATGGGTACGTCAGTGTCACGAGGCTGAGTTCCTCCAAGGCAATTTATCAGAGCTGTACCACCTATAACTTCACCACAAGCTGACAGAGCTCAAATCAACCAGACTTGGGCCGCAACTCTCCTGCAATCGAGCTCTGTTGCATACAACTACGGTGTATCCGGTCCCTTCTGGTATGCCTCTGGTGCAACTGTCCAAATCATCCTATTTGCAACCATAGCGATCGAGCTCAAGCGCCGAGCACCCAACGCACACACTTTCTTGGAAGTCATCAAGGCCCGCTATGGAACGATCACTCACTGTGTCTTCATCGTTTTTGGCTTGATGACCAACATCTTGGTCACTGCCATGTTATTGACTGGCGGCTCAGCTGTCATTGAGTCTCTGACTGGCATGCCAACTGCCGCTGCTTGTTTCCTCCTTCCAGTTGGTGTTGTTCTCTATACTATGTTCGGAGGTATCAAGGCAACCGTAAGTCTTTCCCTTCCCGTCAATACTGAGCAGACATGAAAAGACATGGACATACATGAGCTATAACTAATCCTCTCCAGTTCCTTACCGACTACGCGCATACTGTCGTTATCTTTGTCATTCTTTTGACTTTTGCTTTTGTTGCGTACTCCACCAACGAAGTTCTTGGCTCCCCTGGAAAGGTTTGGGACCTGCTACAGGAGGCTGCCAAGAAACACCCAGTCGAAGGCAACCAAGATGGCAGCTACCTCACAATGCGTTCGAAGGAGGGTGCTATCTTCTTTGTTATCAACATTGTTGGTAACTTTGGAACTGTCTTCTGCGACAACGGGTACTACAATAAGGCTATCGCCGCTAGCCCAGTCCACGCACTTCCCGGATACGTTATTGGTGGCCTCTCCTGGTTTGCCATTCCATGGTTGGCTGCCACAACATGCGGATTGTCAGCTGTCGCCCTTGAGAGCAATCCAATATTCCCGACCTACCCTGACCGTATGGATCCAGCTGATGTCTCTGCTGGACTCGTTCTGCCAACTGCTGCCGTTGCTCTTATGGGCAAGGGTGGTGCTGCCGCGGCTCTTCTGCTTGTCTTCATGGCTGTTACCTCTGCAATGTCCGCCGAGTTGATTGCTGTCTCATCCATTTTCACATACGACGTCTACCAGACATACTTCAACCCGAAAGCTCCTGGCAGCATGCTCATCAAGATGTCCCACGCCTGCGTCATTGCGTACGCTTTATTGATGGCCTCTTTTAGTACAGCTTTGTTTTATATCGGCATCTCTATGGGCTACCTCTATCTTCTCATGGGTGTTATTATATCCTCTGCCGTGCTGCCGGCCTGCCTTACACTTATGTGGTCCAAGCAGAACTGGTGGGCAGCTACACTATCGCCCATTCTTGGCTTTATCTGCTCTCTCATTGCGTGGCTAGTTACCGCCAAGAAGCAGGGTGGCTCCCTTAGCGTTGCTAGCACTGGTGCGAACAACCCTATGTTGGCAGGAAACGTCGTTGCATTGCTATCACCGCTGATCTTCATTCCTGTTCTCACGTATACTTTTAAGCCGCAGAACTACGACTGGCAGTCGATGTTGGCCATCAAGCGCGCGGATGACAAGGACATGGCTGCACTGGCTCATATGGATCCCGAGATGGTCTACGGCGGCCACGTTGAGAATGCAGAAGAATTAGCCGAAGAACAACGGCTACTGAGTCGTGCAGCCAAGATTGCTCGCTCTCTTACTGCCTTTTTGACTATTGCACTACTTGTCTTGTGGCCTATGCCCATGTATGGAAGCAAGTACGTCTTTAGTAAGAAGTTTTTCACTGGTTGGGTTGTCGGTAAGTTATTTAGTCCTATCTCCTTTGTTTTTTCGAAAAACCTCGGCAGTTTCCAGGAATTTACCATAATGTTATTTTGTTCGTCATCTTGAACTCGTTTGAGTATACTCACAGCTCCTGGTTCCAGCCCTTTAAGTCAAAAACAAGAGCTGAGAGTATAATGAAATGATAACAAGGTATCAAATGTAGCTGATGCTTATGAGATTCCTGGCGTTGATCGGATTAAAAACCAAGAGTACGACTTTGCAGTGTAACATTGGCTGACTTCGATTTCTAGTTGGAATTCTCTGGATGTTCTGCTCAGTCTTCTGCGTCGGTGTTTACCCACTGTGGGAAGGGCGTAAGACGATGGCCCACACCTTCAAAAGCATCTTCCTTGACATTACTGGCAAGAAGAAGTTCGGCAAGGCTGCTCAAATTCAACATGGTGTCGCTGTTGAGAACGACGGCATTGTGACACCAACGGAGAAGGTTTCTGAGCACCCAAAAGGCCTCGAGACCTAAGTGTTTGGTGGAAGATCGGTTGAAATAGGAGTTTGATATCCCCCATGCGATTGATTCTAGGCTTTGACGAACTGCTGCGTATGATACCAGGGTTGATGTACATGTTCTTATGATGGGAGCGTAAATCATTTACAATATTACAATTGGCCTTGCACTTTGTTGCTTTTCGATGTGACTTCTTCTTCGAGTACGGCTCAGCAATGGTAATTGCAGCAATACTCGCTCCTCAGGCTTAGGACCCGATCCGGCGCTCTCTGGAATCTCCATGTAAGAACGCCATATTAAGTGTATCAAAATAAAGTAAGTATACTCACAGAGCCTAGCACTCGCGTTTATTTTCACATCAAAAGAAGCGCAATATACTTGATGAGGTTCAGTTTCTTCGGAAACTTTCATAGATTCCAAAATCCAAGATACTCTCTGTTACTTATAAATTAGAGAGCGTCTCTGGACTGGCATTGATACTTCTGTAAATAGCTTGATGTGGCAGTAGATTTGCCATGTCAAAGCCTGGTAGCTTTATGGGCTGTTACTGATCGTGAGATTTCGGAGCCTAAATGTGCATCTCCGGGATCGTGATATCAAGTCGTTGTATTCGCTGTCTTAGACCCACACGAGCATCTTCACAGCTAAAGATTGGGGACTGGCTCTGGTATTCGTTGAGTCTGGTCTCGTTATTGCAGACTGTTTATGGCCCTCCAGCATTGATTTAAGCTCATATAGACATTACATCGTTGCCCTAGAACCAACTCAACAAAATCTGACATCAAATTTCTCTAAAAACATCGAGCACCTCAGGCGGACTTTTCATCCCGATGCGGTGCCATTAGCTGGAGCAGGAGGATTGAAGAAAGCCTCCTGATCTGTGACAAGTAATCCAGCAATCGAGGCGCTCGTCAGTGTCGAAATGATTCCGGATATCAATGCGCTGATCGCAAGGCGAGAAACATCACCACTTCTTCCAGGAGCGATTTGCGACAACACACCGATTTGTGTACCAAGAGAACCCAGATTGCCAAACCCGCAAAGACTGTACGTCGCAATAAGTCTGCTACGCAAGCTCAGGGTTGCGTATTGTGCTTCTGACTGCAGTGCCGAATATGCGACGAATTCGTTTTCGATGATCTTGATACCGATCAATCTGGATACCTTCAAGAGATCTCCATTTTCGCGAGGAACTCCAAGAAGGAAGGCTATGGGATAAAATAGATATCCAAGAATGAGTTCGAGTGTTAAATCGTACTCGCCAGGACCGATGTTGATATAACGGCCCCACCAAGTCAGAAGGCCGTCAATGAGGCCTACCAAGGCGATGATACAAAGCAAGGTTGCCACAATCATGCCGGCAATCTTCAGTCCAAGCCAAGCACCTTGATATTCATAGTCAGCAAATATATAAAGAAGGTCCAAGAAAGAAGCGACGTACCATTGGCGAAGGCGTGAATGAAATTCGCGGCACGATGTTCGTCGTCATCTGGAATCACGACTCGTCCAGCAGTAAGAGTTTCCTCTTCTTCGGGATAACGGAGTTTGCTAATAGCCAAAGAAGCTGGGATCGACATTACGCAGGAGCTGATTAGAGCTTGACCATTGACACCAAGGTTAATATACGCCACCAGAACGGACCCTGCAATCGTGGCGAAGCCCGAACACATTCTGCAGGTATTAACATGATGGTAGAGAATCGAATTTACGGGTTACTTACACTTGATGGAGCTCGGCTTGAGTGAGGTGGGCCACGAATGGTCGGATGAGCATGGCAGATTCGCCTTGGCCGATAAAAGCTAAAGAAATGTCAGTAGTGCAAAACGTTCAGAAGAGGTAAGGCATTCTCACGACTTGCAGCAGCGACCACAGCTTCCGCACCAGAGACGCGGAGAGCCCAGAAGAAGAACACTGCGAACTTCCCGATGAACCATTGTATAGTACCCCTAGGACTCACGTCAGCGCAATGTCTAAAGTCTCCAAGGGAACACCATGCTTACCAGTGGTATAGTAGTTGCACGAACGAGACGAAGAAGATGATGGGTGGAACGACACCCGTAAAGAACCAAGGCAGTTTTGGCACCGTATCATCCGTCAAGAAGATAACACCCTTGTTTGCAAAACCGAGGAGCTCTCTGCACAATTCAGATATGAAATTGAAGATGTCATATCCGGCTTTGGTTCGTAGAACGAAAAGCGCAACAATGAATTGGCACAGCATGCCAACAATGACCTAATCCAGTAGATGTTAGCTTTCATGTTCTTTCATCCTGGTGCTGTGGCTATCAAGTCTGTGACAGAACAGGGGATGGTAGCTCACAATCCCCGGGGATATCTGAAACCCGAATGAAAGCCAGGCTCTTCAACTATGTAGACCATGTTCAACACCTTAAACTTGTCTCGACATACTTACAGCTTCTAAGCATGTCTATTAGAGCCATAGCTTCGAAGCTCTTCGTGTGTCCAGCCAAAATAGGGTAGCAGCGAGTCTAGCTATTGGAGACCTAGAAACTTTTCATGCGGGGAGCACATAATGAGAAGAAGTCGCCTCTGGTAAGAAAAGGTCGTTCGATTCACCGATCCCCAGGATTTTATGAAAATTAGAATACGAACCGTGTGCCACATAATCTTCTTTCTGTTCTTCGACGTCGCCCATAATAAGCCAATAAAAACCAGTAATCCAAATAAACTGATAGCACGATTCGCCCGCGTATTATCCGCTGCTTCGGGGCTCGCCATTGCACCAATAATTATGACACTGATAACAAGCAACGCCCCAAGAGGAATACGCATCTTCTCAGGAATAAGGTTCGCGATGCGCACACCGGTATTATTCCATACCCAATGCATTGGCTTCGTGACGAGTGTTATCGGGACGTGTAGAGTGATTATGCGGAGCGTGATAAATAGCCACACGAGGAAAGGTATAATCCAATTCTTATCGTTGCGGTGAAGGACAAGAGAGGCAATCCACCAGCTTTCAAAGTCTATGTTATTCCATGCTCTCTCTTCCCAGCGGTAATTTGTAGACGTACCCAGTAAACAAGAGCAACAAAAACAAGTGAAAGAAAATCCTATATTTCTTATAAAACCTCGATACCTTATGGCTCTGCGGATCAGATTCCGGGTTGCTACCCGCACCCTTTTCCGCATCGTAATTCTCATACGCCAAAGTCTCATCTTTTCCCCTCATCTTATGACCTTCTCCAGAAGTGTCATGTTCGGGGTGGTGTCGACGATGTAATGCGTGATCCATGGGGTCTTGGTCGGGAATATCACTTCTCTCCTTCGTCGTCCCGACTGAATAGACAGGGTCGTCATGTCTACCCTTTTCAGCATTGGCATCATGATGCAAATGTTCATGATGGTGTTCCTTTGCCGGATCGAGCGCTGGATCTAGGTTAGGAGCCATATGGCTCTTCTGCATGTTATTATGCGCATGCTCCATTTATCGCGACGTTGAAACAAAGCGGGTAAAACAGCTGAACGGTAGTGACATGAGTGCAGATATCCCCTCTACTAATAAGATAATCCAGTAAAATGCGACGATTGACGATCGTCATCAGATTTCCCTGAGATACGTCGGCCCAGGACATGCCAGCCGCCGTGCATTTTACCACACGACACCAATTGCCCGCACGCCTTCCCTGTTGTGTAATAATCGCCGGGGTTTGATACCCCTACAATGCGTTCGCTGGAAATAAAAGCCACTTTTCGCCCACAGTTGGTTGATGGTGGTGGGATTTGCGATTTGCCCTTATCAGAACCCTGTCTGGAAGAAGCTCAACCCCGGCGATGATGGCTTGATAGCTACTATTTGAGCCAATCAACGTCGTTTCTTACCCCGCCGGTCGATCTCGCCAAGGTGCGAAATACTTCTGTGCGTTCTTTGAGGTCTCTGTAGTTTCGCTGATGCCGAAAGGTTGTGCTGCAGTGTTACAGCACCAGAAGAGATGGGTTTGTTTTAGGTAGGAGTTCCGGTATCGTGGTCGCTGTAAACGCCCAGTTGGTATCTTATCCGGAACGACTCGAATATTTTGAAGAAGAGGAGACTTATATTACTCGGGTTCTGACATCGAATTGGTCGTGTGCTTAGAGTTTGACAGAATCCTCGCTGGAGGCATTTCTCTCAAGAACGGATTTACTGTCTGAAGATTATACCTTTGTCACACAAGACTGGATTTTAGTAAGTACTCTATCAATTCTGCAACCAAAGTTGGTCTTGAAGTTGCGTGCCTCTGCTGTGGACTTCCACCCACAATCATCGATTAGAGGCGTTCATTCACATCGCCATGAATATCATCCTCTATTCAAGCAAAATAAGATGTGTTTCCCTCAACTATCGAATTTGACCAATTTGTATTGTCCAGGCCCCAAATGACAAGGCTTCTACGTGAGAACTTCGGAATTCCAAGGTCCAGATATTGTATAGGTTATACTGAAATTATCTGAGCATACCCACAACTTCTGGCTCAAACATACATGTTCATACTCAGAGTCTGTGAATACAAGCAATTAAATTCGGCGTCTTGAATCTCGCTTCTTTCTTTCAATATCTCAGACTCATACCAAAATTGATTAGGGGATTTGGGAAACAGTAAGGTCGTGTCTGTTGATATATATGCTACATTTTGCTAGGCATTCGCATACCACCATCAAGGCGAAGAACAGTACCGTTGAGCATAGTATTCTCAATGCTCTGCAGGACCAAGCTACTAAACTCCTCGGGCTTACCAGGCCGAATTGGGAATTCCATAACCCTTTCCAAACTCTTCCTCGCCTTTTCCGGCAGCATTGCTGTCATGGCGCTTTCGAACAAACTCGGTGCAATAGTCACTGCTCTGATCCCATGCCTAGCGAGGTCTCTTGCCAGAGGAAGTGTGAGAGAAGCAATGGCTCCTTTGGATGCTGCGTATGCCACTTGTCCTGGTTGTCCGTCGAAAGCTGCCGAAGAAGACACCATTATCAGGACACCGCGTTCATTATCTGGAACAGTCGGCTTGTTCTTGACCATATGTGGGACTACGAGGCGTATAAGATCGAGTGTTCCTCGTAGATTGATGTTCATGACGAAATCAATTTGCGATATGGGGACGGGTGATTCAGAGCGTGCATCGAATATCTACAGATAACATCAGCTGTCATCACTCTCCCAGAATGCTCATGGCTTAAAGAGCTTACCTTAGCTGCACCTCCGACACCAGCGGCAGCTATTACGCCGCCAACCTCTTTGCCAGTCCTTTGTACCCATTCCATTGAGCCATTGACCGCTTTCTCTACGCTCGCAGTATCTGATACGTCAACCTCGAAGAACCTGCTCCTCTCTCCCAACTCTTTGACTATTTTCTCGCCAGCGCCTGAGTTAAGGTCTAGAAGAGATACATATGCTCCGGCTTTGTGCAAGTCCCGCGCGGTAGCTAGACCAAGCCCTGAGCAGCCTCCAGAGATGATAAATGTGCGATTTTCCGGTTTCATGGTTGAATCTTGAGTATTCTCTGAGATTTTGAATTATATGCTCAAATATGACTGGATCCAATTCAGTCGGGGAATAATTGCCTACATGTTGGATGTGCTTGATATTTTGAGAATCGACCGTTAGCTTTCGATTGACCTCGGCCAACCTAATCAGGCAATAAGGCTAGTTTTAGGGTAAACTTTGATTATGTAAAGCAATCAGGCTGAAATCACGAAGAATGGAACTTATGCTCGAAGGTTGTGCCTTCGCATTTAGCCATGGATCACTGATTGACTATATACGTGGATCAATCATGAATAAAAGTAGATAAGTTACCCACTGCACTGTACGCAGGTGCCATCGGACGAGGTATCGAAATGTGTAAAATATCTGAATAATTAATACTATCAGCAATTGATGAATACACTTTTTGTGGCGATAGTTGTGGTGATAGTTGGCCTATTTGACCTAACTACAGAGATTGAAGTAACTCATCAGCTCTTTGAGGTTCACGAACCTGGGAGAGTACTCCATCTCCACGTATCTCTCATTGCCATTTACCTGATCTTGACCTCAAATTTCAATAAGTCGTCTTCTTCTATCTCTTGCTCCTTTTGAAGCAGCTCTTCTGGGTTCCAATTAGCACTGATGAGTCTACCATTTAACCAGCTCATCTTTCCTGGCTCTTTTGTTAACCAAACGCAGAAGGCACCACACAACTCAACATCATTAATGAGATCTAGCATGCGGGATTAAATTAATGTAAGCTAGCAATGTAACATGATCGTCTCACATTTCCCGAATTCCTCAGGTGCGCTCTCTGCCATTTCGGTTTCCACAGCACCTGGATGCACTGCAACCTGATGTCGATCTGTTAGTCTGAGGATTCTTGTATTGGATGGGCCTCCCAGTACTTACAGATAGCAGGCCATCATCTCCAAATTGTTCGGCTATGTGTTCTATTATCCTCGCCTGTGCCATTTTGCTGATGCAATACTTGGAATTTGCTATTATTCCTCGTCGAATACATTAAGCTATTGATCCGACAGCCAAGAAAGCTTTTGCACCATTAATGGAAGAGAGTAAAAGTGGTATAAAATAGTGACCAGCGTGATATGTCCCCATTGCGTTGACGTTAAAGGCTTGCTGCCATTGCCCATCATCTGGAGACCCATCAATGACTTTCGACTCTACATTTCCAGAATATCCAGAGTTCACAACGAGAACATCAAGTCGGCCGAAAGCTTCCTCCACGGACTGTGAAAGAGCTTTTACACTAGAAGAGCTGGTGATATCACAACGACAGATCATAGTATGGATCAGTGGGTTAATCTCTCTGATTCTGTAGGCCACGTCTTGCAGTTGATCAATTGATCTTGCGGCCAAAATTATCGCGCTTGCGCCTGCTTTTGCATATGACAGGGCGACGCCTTCTCCAATGCCGCGACTAGCTCCGATTATGCATACGATGAAGGGTGATGGTAGCCGTACTTTTGTCGTATCAAGCACTGCGGAGGGTTTGCTATGCGTGGTGGTCGTAAAGTGGTCAACATTTGCAACTCGCGGATCGGCCATGGTAGCCTCTCAGCGAAAGCGCCGCAGAACCTTTCTGCACGTAATTGTATGAGAAAACAATGGAATATGCTGTGCTTAAATAAGACAAATTGATTTATGAAGATTTCCCCTAACCTTATTTTAGGGGCATCAGTTGTGGTTGGGTATTGGCGGGTTGTGGAGCTGCACGTCACTTTTTTGAGGCGCTCTTTCTCGTCGCCCAGCAACCATTTGTAAATAAAAGACCTCCTCAGCCTCGTTCTCTTCTTTCTTTCTTCACCCACACAAAAAACTCCCACATCAAGTCAAAACACATACTTTGTCTGCATAGATACACTCAACATACATCACAAGCACTTCATAAACATAATATTTCAATGGCAACTGTCGAGGTTTGCACTCCCATCAAGGGCCGCGTTTTCTCAACTAGGACCGCTGGTGGTCGTATGCCATTGACACCCTCGCCCCACAACTCTCCAAAGCACCAATTGATCTCTCACGATACTTCTCCATCAATCCACAAGACTCCTCTCTTCGCCACTGGCGTTTCCAAGTTGACAGCTCGAAAGTCTACAAAGTCCAACATCGCTGCAGCCAACTCACCCAAGCGTCTTGAATTAGGTTTGTCAGATTGGACTTTGACAGGAACAGGAACTCCATCCCAAGCACGTGCATCAATTCGGCCTCGTCCTACCAAGTCGAGTATCCGAATTGCTTACAACGCTGCAGACCGTTTCATTCCTAACCGCACAGCAAGCGAAGCAATCTGTAATGTAGGCACAGGCAAACTCGATCTCGACCGTCGACCAAAGTCTAGCAGGAGTCAAGAGGGGTCATCAATCCTTGCCTCTGGTGCTGCGGGCGCCTTCGATCTCGGTGGACGTGGGTCCGAAGACGACATGACCAATACCCTCCATGGCCTCGACTTGAATGACGATGAAGACGGGAAGAGCTCTTACACTAAGCCTGCGCCGGACGCAGCTGCTTATGAGTCTTCAATTGCTTCAGCTTGTGGTGTCACCCTTGGCCAGCGTATTCTTGCCTTCAAGCCCGCTCCACCAGAGTCTTCAAAGCCAATCGACCTTCGCTCTCAGTACAATCGTCCCCTCAAGCAGGCCAATGCCGTCTCCGCCCAACTTCGCCGCCGCATTCTCACCTCCCCTGAGCGTGTGCTCGATGCCCCAAACATTGTCGACGATTACTACCTCAACCTTCTCGATTGGTCCTGCAACAACCAGGTCGCCATTGGTCTTGGGCAGTCCGTCTACGTCTGGTCAGCTGATACTGGTGGAGTTCATCCTCTGCTCGAGACTACCCCAGATACCTACATCTCTTCCCTCAAGTGGAGTGGAGATGGAGCTTATGTGAGCGTGGGTCTAGGTACTGGTGAAGTGCAGATCTGGGATGTCGAAGAAGGTACCAAGCTTCGTAGCATGTTTGGACATGAGACTCGCGTTAGCGTTATGGGTAAGTCATCTCTATAATCACCTTCTTTATTACTATTGTTAATTCTTTCAACAGGCTGGAACAAGCATGTCCTCTCAACAGGTGCTCGTAACGGATGGCTCTTCAACCACGACGTCCGCATCGCCGAGCACAAGATTGCCGACCTCGAGTCTCACACTGGTGAGGTCTGCGGCTTAGAGTGGCGCGCTGATGGTTCTCAACTTGCCTCCGGTGGCAACGATAACCTCGTCTCCATCTGGGATGCTCGTAGTCTTGCTGCCCCTAAATTCCAGAAGACCAACCACAACGCCGCTGTCAAAGCTCTCTCTTGGTGCCCATGGCAACACAATCTCTTGGCCACTGGTGGCGGTAGCCACGATCGTCACATTCACTTCTGGAACACAACCACCGGTGCTCGCGTCAACTCCATCGACACCGGTAGCCAAGTCACTAGCTTGAGGTGGTCTACTCATCACAAGGAGTTGGCATCTACTTCTGGTTTCCCTGACAACAGCATCTCCATCTGGTCTTACCCAACTCTCGTTAAGAATATTGAGATTCCCGCTCATGAGTCTCGTGTTCTGCACTCTTGCATTAGTCCTGATGGACAGACACTCGCTACCGCTGCTGCAGATGAGTCTTTGAAGTTCTGGAAGATCTTCGAGAAGAAAGCTGGTGCCGCTGGTGTTAGCTTGGGAGGTGCCGGCCGCAAGGAGGAGAGCAAGATCACAGCCCGTACCATTCGGTAAACGGGAGGCGTGGAGGAGGATTGGAGGATGTTGGGTGAGCTGATTTGTTTCCGGCGATAATCAGCGGGGAGGAAATGGGTGTTAGAAAAAACACTGAGTCGGTCGCTATTCTAGTTAGCTCCCTGATTGCATACCACACGACAATTCTTGTTCTATGCCTTCACACGGTAAGAAGGAGTCTGGCGTTGTTCCGGTCTTTTAGAAGTGATGATACCCCTTGTTTTGTCAAGTCTTTTTGGGGTCGTCTGCTCTTTGGGTTTCGGGATTGGGCTGGGCTTGCCCTTGGTTATGCTAGCTACGAATAATGATAAATAAACGGATCGATTCATAAAACTTAAAGACTCCCTGTACTATGCCGTGACTCGTCTATCTTACCACGAAACCCGACAGCGATTTATCTTATCCAAGAGTTGACATCACCTGGGCAAATATCAATTTCTTTGCAATCTACTTGTGTAAGTGCTTGATCATATACAAAACTCCAGCTCCTTGTTAGCACGATCCATCACAAATCTCTGGCCCGGAGATAAATCTGTGGCTGCAGAATCCCACTCTTTCAATCCCATTGCTCTCATACCGTCCTCATTCATCAGCGAGGGCACATCTTCAATGGTCGGGCGCCCCTCATGATTGCTCTCACCTTCTCCACCGCCAAAGTCTGGCGATGGCTCTCCCTTCAAGAATGTCCCACGTTGACGACGCAGAAATATTGCATTATCCTCTGTCAAAGGACAAACAGGTATATATAGAACGCTTGAGTCGGAACTGCCATTGTGGGTTTTATCTACTGCATGAATAGTATCACAATGCCATGCAACATAATCACCTGGATTGACAATCGGCATGTGAACCATGGACTTGTCGAGCTCCAAGTGTGGATGAAGAACTGCATTTAGCTCTTGGCCGTGACCTGGAGTAGCCCCTTGAAATTGGGTCTGGACTTGTCAGCCAACGCTTAGGAGACGAAGCACAAATCACTTACAGTCGCCTCCGTCTCCAGCATCCAGTTCTCAGGCTGCAAGTAATCCTCAGCGCTAACTTGATCGACACTCCTTTTAGCTTCAAAGAACGGTCGTAGGAGTATATAAGCGGTAGCTGCTCTCAGCATTGGGTTGACGAGCAGATGGCCCTCCCCGGCGCTTACGTCGCTCATGCTCAACCAACCTTGAGCGGTCCTGAGTATTCCACAAGCGCCTACACCAGCGTACAAATCACTCACAACCCCCAATCTTACTGCAGCATCCCAAGGGTCATAATTTTCCCAGTGTCCACCAAGTATACTACTATAGACACCCTTGCCGTTCCCACCGAGTCCATACCCAGACTCTTCCCATCGCTCAAGGCTGCCACCATCAACATGGGGCCCAAGAGCGAAGGAAGCGTCTCCAGGTTGTCGAATCCGCAGCCTATCGGCATAGCTGACCGGATGCTCCAGAGAGATCGGTACATCAGAGCCAGCATGCCAATAGGACATCAAGAATTTTTGGGCATTTATCAAGTTCGGATGTGCCCTTGCCCGCAGTTGAGCCTCACTCCAATAAAGCTCGTAAACTTGTGGATCTCCAGCCGGGAAGGCCTTTGTGTGGGGATTCCTTCTGATATACTCGCGTATTGATATTTTATAGCCAAGAGCTTCTTCTTGGGAAATGACACCACGAATAACACATACTCCTCGCTGTTTATATGATTCTGAGAATGACTGAGTTGGTGTTCCTGCCTTGATATCATTGTATGAGATCTCCGGTACAATGCTACTACCCAACGCAGCTACCACGGTTACTTCCTCACGCAAGTGCTTCAAGAGACGAGTCCACGAAGCGAACAAAGCATCTTCTTTCCTGGCTATGAGTCGTCGCTTCAGATGAGCAAATCGTGGTTCCAAGGGTGTTGGTTTTCCTCCTGAAAGACTCGTAAAGGCATCGGATATATCTCCCGCTCGCTTTTGGACCTGCGCTTGAGCGATCGATAGCGAACGAAACTGTTTCGCGAATTTTAAAGATGACGGGATGAATTTTGTAGGCGTGATTCGAGACGAGAGTCGTGCATTAAGCAACATACTGAGATTGATCAAATAAAAACACTGAAAAAAGTTGTCGTTGATAACGAGCGAGTTGACTGACAGAAATCAGTAAATCACTTCTTTTTCGTCGTCATATATAAGGTCAATTCACAACAACATTTGTGCTCTATCTGGTATTCTAAGAGCTTGAGTTTCTTCCCTGGGAGGAGGATCAAAGTCGGAAAGTACCTAAAACGGAAATCTATCCGTGTACGCCTTAGAACTGTTGCCCTAAAACTCGGGCAGCCAGACTTCCCAGCTGTCACATGATCATCTGCTGGTACTTTCAATGTGCAGAGTGAGGTGAGGTGATGCGAGCACCAGCTCTTCAAACGTGAAGATCGGACAATATTCTGCACCCGTTCCATGTTGTTCCTCGCGAACTACGCAATCGCAGGCTTGCAGCAGTTCAACGCTTTCATTATTTCTTTTTCCCTGTATTAAACGAGGCTGGCCACCTTTGGAAGTTTGGATAGGTGATCTCGCATAAATTGTGCACGCTACGGTTTGACGCCAACACTAGGATGCAGCTAGCGAGGCACGGCCTGAACTTTGGTGGAAGTTCGGTCCGCTATTCCCAGCGCGCCGATGGACCCTCATCATGGAGATTTGGAGAACCAACACTATTGGACTAGGGCTACGACACTTTTGGAGTTTCGATATTATACAATCTCCTTTCTGTGGATTGCCAACTTTGTTTCGGTCTGCAGTATTATACTTGATGATCTAGGATCTCGGGTGTATTGGGTTTTCCGGTAAGTAGTCCGATCTCTCCACGTTTTATACATGAATGATCCTTGAGATTGTGCCTTATTGCAGCTATCCTGGTTATAAGAGCAACAAGTTCCTTGCATGAGGCAGTGCTCCAATCAACGTGAGAAAGTGGACTTGCTATTGGATGCATCAGCACATCACAAAGAGAAGTCTGGTACCGAGTTGCAATCGAGTACAAGTCCTCTTGGGCTTACAAAATAGGTAGCTGGATGTGATATTGATCAAAAATAATTAGCCCTGTTGTACTTGATCTGTGCTTCCCTATCAAACTGATTTTTATATTACATGTATGCTTTCTAAAGTACCAAGGTACTCAGATATCAACCTCATGCCGTCCCAAAGTTGACAGCAAAGTCCCTACCACCCTATTCTAACACGAATTCCCTCCTTTGTCAACATGGCGAAATCTCAATTGCCTCCTGATTTTCTTTGGGGATTTGCCACTGCTGCGTAAGTCTGCACCATGTCGTGAGAGTCCTTCCACTGACTGTGCTTGCAGATACCAGATAGAAGGTGCTGTACACGAGGATGGTCGAGCGGACTCTATTTGGGACACATTTTGCCGTCAGCCAGGAAAGATCGCTGATGCAAGCTCCGGCGAGGTGGCATGCGACTCCTACCGGCGGACCAGTCAAGACATCGAGCTCCTAAAGTCTATCGGAGCAAAGGCATATCGTTTCTCGTTGTCATGGTCGCGAATCATTCCGCTTGGTGGCCGTGACGATCCTGTAAATGAGAAAGGTCTTCAACACTATGTCCACTTCGTAGACGACCTTCGCGCAGCTGGAATCGAGCCATTGGTGACACTGTACCATTGGGATCTACCTGATAACCTAGAAAAACGCTACGGGGGTTTACTTAACAAAGATGAGTTCGTCCAGGACTTCACCCATTACGCAAAGGTTGTCTTCGAGGCGTTGGCAGGCCAAGTGAAATACTTTATTACGTTCAATGAACCATGGTGCGTTGCGGTTCATGGTTACCAGAAGGGTATTTTCGCGCCAGGAAGGACCAGCGACAGATCTGTCAACCCCGAGGGGGACGGATCCCGGGAGCCTTGGATTGTGGCTCACAGCATGTTGGTCGCGCATGGCCACGCTGTGAAACTATTTCGCGATGAATTCAAGCCAAAACATGGAGGACGTATAGCAATTACTTTGAATGGTAAGTCTTGTGCCTCGATTTTTTTTTAAGTATAGCTCACGTCATCCCAGGCGACTGGGGAGAGCCATGGGACAAGAACGATCCCAAAGACGTTGCCGCGGTCCAGCGAAAGCAGGAGTTCTTCATTGGGTGGCACGGAGATCCTATTTATTTTGGAGATTACCCTGCTTCGATGCGTGAACAGCTTCAAGATCGTCTGCCCGAGTTTACTGAAGAGGAACGTGCTATTGTAAAAGGAAGCAACGACTTCTATGGCATGAATCACTACTGTGCCGACTATGTCCGGCACATCGAAGGTGTCCCGGCTGCAGATGACGTGACTGGTAATACAGAACTGCTGAAGGTAAATAAAGAAGGCGAGAGAATTGGACCAGAGACACAGTCAAGCTGGCTGACCCCTAACCCTCTTGGATTTCGGAAGTTGCTCAACTGGATAAGTAACAGATATGATCATCCTACGATCTACGTGACAGAGAACGGCACGAGTCTGAAAGGAGAAAACGATCTCCCAATTGACCAATTGTTGGAGGATGACTTCAGAGTACAGTTCTTTGAAGATTATATTGGGGCGATGGCCGACGCCTACACACTGGATAAGATTGATGTTCAAGGTTACATGGCTTGGAGCCTCCTCGAGTGAGTCCGGAGTTCTCAAGCCTTCAAAAGGTAGGCATACCCTTTCATCATTTGCTAACTCGGTTTCACCACCAGTAATTTCGAATGGGCTGAAGGATACGAGACGAGGTTCGGGGTCACCTATGTGGACTACGAGCACGGTCAAACCAGACATCCAAAGAAGAGTGCCAGAATGATTCGCCACATGTTTGACTCTGTAATAAGAAAGGAGTGAGTCTCTTGCATACCAATGTGACATATACGGCCGCTGCCATGGACAGGAACGAGAACTGTGAAACTTGTTTTCATCCAGCGTAGAGGGTTTATTGCGTTGAGCACTTGATAGGCTATTCCAGTGCTTTTAGCCCCGTGTTATCAGGGTCATCGTGCATGTTGCCCCACTGGTTCCTCCGATGGACGTTTCATTGTTGGCAGCTCTATTAAAATTGGTTCCTCAATTTCACACAATGACATGCGTGAAACCATAACGGGTTGACGTGATCCCGAAAGGTAGCCTTCGAGAGCTGAGATGATGTTGCGTAAGCGCTATTGTAGTGAAAGTCGCAGCTACTGAAAGGGAAATTCAAACGGAGAATCTACTAGCTTATAGTGGTTTCGCTTGCTTTGTCATGGAATCAATTAGCAGGACTCTTTCACCAAGACGGCAGACCGGCTAGTAGACTACTTTAGATTTCGAAAATTCGGTCTATAAGCTAACGGCTGTACACCTAGAGCTAGAAGCCATCCTCGTTCTACCGTAGAAGATGTGGACCGAACCGAACCCTTTCAGTATAAACCCGCTGTGTGCAGATGTAAGAAGGATTTGAGAAAAGGCTCACAAGTTACGGAACTAATGGTCCGTCCCCTGAAAATGACCATGAAACCACCACGCGGCGATAGGATCTATGCATTCTCGCTTGTACTTGATCTTCGACTGCAGGGGTGGACCAGGCTGAACGCATGCATGTAGCAAAAGCATGCTCAGTTCCTGACCCATCATCCCACATATGATCCCACCATGACCCTTGACCTGTTATTCCATGTTAGCCACGTTGCAGTGGAAGCTCGTGGGAAGATCCAGAAGGGTCATCCGCCGTTCTTGGGTTCTCCCGCTTGCCGCCAGAGGTGAAATGAATGCCTTTTGACGCGATGCACAACGGTAAATTGCATGGCCGTGATTCAATATTTTCTTTAGGCTTCGTTTTCCCTCTTTCTCCTTCTACCAGATCCTGTAGTATTGCATTTTGGTATGGCTCAATTTTCGTGGTGCTAGTGTATGCGGCGTCATCCAGCAACAGCTGAAACATCTCGCCGCCCATCATGTTGGCTTTCAAGCGTCTCTCCGCAAGATACCCATCCATACTCCAGAAGGCAAGACGGAGTGCCGGACGCAATCAAACAAACGATGGCCTAACATAACAAGCTAGTGCTCGAAACTAATCAGAAATCAAGTGGTACCAGCTCTGAGCTCTGCCAATAGGTACGTTCTTAACTTCTTCCCCGCGTCCTCATAGCGGAGAGTCTGAGGACACGAGAGCGCATATTCTTTGACCTAAATCGGTCCACCGCTTGACCTGGCGAATGGCTGTTGAACGGGAAGGTACTTGTCGAAGTCGCAGAGATGTTATATTTGATTAGGAAGCTGCATCCAAGAAGGGAGGCTAAGGCGAACGAAAGTCAACCTAGTGTTTCTAAGGGTTCAAAAGTCTAAAAGAAGGGACCAAGGACGATTCTTCTTGACAACTAATGACGACTACTCGCCCCTGGGGGCAGGTGGAGCTGGGTTGAGTGGCCGAGTTACCCGGTAGTTTACGCACGTGGAAAGCAAGCAGGTCGACCTTCACAAGCAGTGCGCAAGGAGCACTACTGCGGTACGTACCTCTTTCACAGTCGTTTGATTCGCTGGTCCCAAATTCCAAAACCCCCTCTAGGGCCTCTACATTACCCCAGAGAACCGAGGCTTTGCTTGGCATTTGGTAGGCAACAGGCGCACATGGATAAGTCTGGCGATCAAGACGCTAGCTATTTCTGACAGCCTTCCGTGTATCAACTATCAAGGGTGTCCATGGTACGTAGCAGAACAGAAGTCATCGTGATATTTCTGCATCCGTCTGTAGCAGCAATGAGTATGGGCGAAGGCTTCGACTTTGTGTATGCCCGGGCAAACATGTGAATGTAACTGCACTGCGCTTTTGATCGCTCTGCAACCAATATCAATTTTATGTAGATAAAGACTAAGGTAGGCGTAGAGTAGCTTGATACTCCTGCGACAGCTGAAGAAAGAAAGCATCTATTTCGGCCTTTTACGATGCTTGCTCACTAGAGGAAGCTGGCAGGTAATCTCTCTGCTGTCATCGTTGTTACGCGTTATACTTAGATACCACGCTCGCCGGATCATCTGCCTGCCTTCTCCTGCAGACGGTGATCAATCATGAGACCCAATAGAACTTGTTGTAACAGCCCAAGGCTGATCTCCATTCGTCCAAAGCTTTGCAAAAACTCAGAAAGGACAGCGACTAGTGGATTTTGAGCAAAGCGGCCGCGATCAAAACTATTGTCAAATTTCGTCTAAAAACAGTTGCTGGGGGTGAACCGTGTGCAGAACATTGGGGAAATGCCATAGGCTAACCCGAAAAGATAACGCCTTCGACGATGGTTGCCGCTTTTGGACAGCTTAGACTTTAAGCCACGCTTTCTGGAACACGCATCGAAGGCTTCTCTGATCCTGTCGCCGTTCGCTTCGATCATCACCTCATGTATCTCACCCAAGCCTCAAATTTGTTTTTCAGCGAACCTAAACCTACCCAAGCTGAAACGGATTCCCCGCAGACAATCGACCTGTCAACTTTCAAGCTGTGGCTTGCCGCGATACTTGGCTCCTGATTATTCCAAGGACCAACGAGAGCCAGTCTCCACCAGGTACTTAGTACTTCCGCCTGCCCCCCAGTGGCCAGGTTCTGCTCCTCTCCTGCTTTGAAGTCGCAAAATTAAAAACGGCCAATCTCACCTTGTGGATTGACGCACCCTGGACGCCTAGCTGCTTTCTGAGAGAAAGTGATCTGCGATCTTTCATTCACCGTCCGTCCAAAAAGCACGGCTTGTTTCCTGCTCATCAAGTACGTGATCTTCACAGGGTACCGGGTACTTCACCTTTCTGGAGTGCATCTGTCTAACAACCACCCAGGCTGATCCTCGAAACACCACATAATATACGCGCAATTCATAGTCGTCCAAACGGTATCTGAAGTGGTTCATTTGCAAAACTGAGGCTGAAGCTGCTCTTTCCCGTTAATATTTGACTTTGCCCGAGCGTCCAAAGCACTTTCCATTCCCGCTCGACGACTGAGCACATTTTTACGCTTATAATCATCCATGATTTCGGTTCAGCTCCCACAGTTTGCGGCACATTCATTACCAAATCACTACTATTCCATGTCGGAACCTTCCTTCCAGCAAAGTATTCCGCCACTTCAAAAGATGTCATCTCACGATCATTTTTCTTCTGGTTCGGAGTCCAGGACCAAAGGGTCCACGCCGGGAGCTAAGCGGCGACCCTCAAGAGCTGGGACACGGAGTGTGTCTACCTTGACTTCTGCACAATTGGAGAGAAAGAGAGCAAATGACAGGGAAGCGCAACGTGCAATTCGCCAACGTACGAAGGACCACATCGATCAACTCGAGAGGCGCATTGCTGAACTTAGTGCAACCAACGACACCAGCGCAAAATTAATGCAAGCTCTTCAGAGGAACGAAGAACTTGAGCAAGAGAACGCGCTGCTCCGAAGTCGTCTCAATCATGCTGTTGCTGCCATGTCCGAAGGAGGTAAGTGCATAATATACTTTTTGTTTTCAGCCTGGCTGCACCTGTGGTAGTATTAAAGACTGCGTGCTCAGTCACAAATGTGGGGAAGTTGTTGCTAACATAAGATGTCCAGGAATGAGTAGTGAAATGGTAGGAATGCCTCCAGGACCAACATCGCCCAATAGGAGGATGAAAATTTCGACCCAGATTCGTACATCGTCAACGCCAGTGCCGCGATCAGTACCAACGCCAAATGTCCCGCAAGGACCCATGCCACCCCATGAGGCATGGCAAAACGCGTACAGCCCGGTTTCTTCTACCATTGAGCGGTCACCATCACTTGCAGACGTCTCTCCGGCTACATCAAATTTGCGCTGGGGTCCCCCACATGCCCAGGTCAGCCCTTCCATACCGGAACCGGAACGCAACATGCACCAAGTCGATCCCAATAGCCGACATCAGCCTGTAAGCTATAATTACGTCCTGGACGCCAGTGGGCGGCCCATGCAGTATCAACCCGAGGGTCAGCTTATGTCTGGATACCCACCAGCAACGAGTCCTGGTGGGCACATGACAGAGTACCACGGTGCCCATTCAAACGCCCAAATGGCCCCCGCTCCCGCTCCTTCATACACTCAATACGCCGCTCCTCCGAATTATCTTCCTGCTTCGCCACATGAATCCGAGCCAATGCCACTCATGCATCGTCCAACAATGGAGAGTCAGCAACTCATGTATAACATGCCATCAAATATGAAATCGGAACAATAGCCAGCGCTGTACATTGTATGATTCTTGTTACCGTTCCCGGATGTGTGAACGGCGTAGCGCTACAATGGATCTAGTCACCAATCAGAGCGCCAAAAGGACGTTGTGTGTTTAAGCTGCACGGCATTTTGGCTAGCACCTGCTTCAAAAGGCTGGAAGCCAGATTCATCCAGCGCAAGTTAGAGATATTTTGCAGCGTGCGCTTCCAGCCGTCAAGGCGAAACCTCAAGATTTGAGCGGGATGAAGTCGAACAAACGACAACTCGGCATGGAAGGACGTTGGTGGTGGTCGTACGAACGGTTGTCGGATCACGGCTTGGATGGTGCGTCGATGCAGCTCGGGTCGTGATGTCTACTCGCACGGCCACGATATGTTACACAACAACGTGCGCTGGTTGTTTTATGGCAACACAACCCTTGCGAGAAACGGGCATGCGACGGAACAGCAATCCGAAACTTGGTCACCACTGAATTCCAACAATCTGCTAGTCTGTAGGATGTGGACAGCTCAGTAATTAAAGGATAATAATTGTACATATAACGATGATCGGAGCAGGGCTAATCGCCTCTGTTGATGGCCCCCGACACTAGGGTGGCAATGAATGATAAGCAGATAATGACCATAGTGTAAACACTATCCTTTCCTCCCCGTGGACTGTACGGCCAACTCAAGCCTCGCACTTTCATGCTCCGTTTTCTTTGAGCCTTGCGGCAGCAGCTTGGTCCTGTCTAATCTTGGACAGCAGCTCTGGATACCATCGCTCACCCACGTCTGGATGGCTCTTGACACGATTCGCCAAAGTAGCCTCACCGAGATGACCCCATTTTCCGGCCTTGAATGTGAATTCTACATCATCCTTTCTTCCTCCAGTCCTCCCTAACACCCGTTTCCTCAATTCCCTCACCTCATCCGGAACATCCATTTCTTCGAACCGAGCATCATAACTCACGCCTTGAAAAAAAGGAACACTGAACCTTGGACCATCACCTTTCCGCGGGCTTAGGACTCGATGTGTTGTACTTGCGCATACGCCGCCCGTCAGAGCCTCGAGCCCTTGCCCCATGGCCACGACGAGAGTACCATCGATAGGTTTGGCATCGATCCAGTCACCATTCGTATTTTGAGCTTGTAAGCCATGCTGTGGTGACGCCTGAAGAAGGTAACTTGTTAACATTGAGTCTTTATGTGGACCTACGCCTTGCCTGTCAAGTGGATCGTCCGAATCGGTTGGCGCCTCTGGGTATTTCACAATCTTTAGTTTGTGCTGTTGCGCTGTGTCGAAGAAACGATCAAAAGCTGTCAGTGGCATCCCGAGTGCCTCAGCAATCAGCGAAGTGAAGAAGGTGCTGATATCAGACATTCTTTCCATGTATTCCTCAAATACCGGCCGAAATTCCGGGAGGTATTCTGATGATGGCCACTGATTCGGGGCGAGAAGGTGGTGGTATAGCGGGTCATCAGGTCCAGGTATTGGATGTGGTGTCGATAAGTCGAGTTGTTCTCTGTAATCGCTATGACCAGCGGTGGTTTCGTTGTTGAGCTGTTTTGCGTGACGCAGTGTCAGCTTAGATAGTTCGCATCACTTGATCTCCTGATTTCTCGTTGGGTGATACACAAGAGTCACGATAGAATACGTGATACCTGCGGGAGAAGGGATTCTTTTCTTTTCTTTTTCCTCCCTTTTTTTTCTGTACAGCATCCCACTTCTTTTCTCATAGACTGCATGTGATTGACAGTGGATGATACGGAGGATGCGCACTGAAGATATAGATATACAGAACAAATCAAGAAATTGACAATTTACTTTGAGAAAGAAAAAAACATCACTCACCCTACTCCAACCCAAAAAGCTCTTCTCATTCTTCATCTCAATCCTCTCCTTCTCCCTCAGCGGCAAAACATCTTCATCGAAAAACTCCCTCGTGAGTCTACACACTTTATCGATGAGTTCCTGTGGTAGTCCCGTATCGGATAAGTACAAAAAGCCGACATTGAGTAAGGCATCTCGAAGATCTTCGAGGAATGCTGGTTTCGTGGCGGGATCTCTCCCCAGGGAGAGTTTCAGGATCGGTACCTCCGTAAAAGAGGGTTTGAGTGCTGGATTGTTGTTGATGGTCATGGTGGTAGTATTGATTGCTTTAAGTGAATGGTTCCCGATTAGGCAATCTATCCGCCTTTTGAGGGGCGGACCCGATGTCTCGACTTATACCTCAATTATCCTCCTCTTTCCCAATTTCAATAACTAAAAACCCTCGCCGATGTCTCCCAGCCTCCCAGCGGTTTCCTTCAGATCGATGTGTACGATCTCCGCCCTACACCGTACGCTTCTCAAATCCACAGTCCCGAAAGCGGGGGTCACCACACACCTCAGTTCTTAACTCAGACGTCTAAGATATAGAAAGAAAGACAAGTCAAACTAACAGCCTTGACGAGAATGATACTAAAGGCAAATATGAAAGGCAAGAATGGCATATTTGTATGGGGTTCATTGGTAAAGTGGTCGAGTGAGCGTTATTGCCGATGATGTTATATGGCGCCACCCTAGTCAGCTTTTGGGATGACGATCATGTGCGATCCGTGGTGTGACCATTTGTAGGGTGAGTCTATGGACTTCTGTCGACGGGACTCATTGTCTGACGAGTATTGTTGTTGCATGTGGATAACTGGCTACGTAATACAGCTATAAGTCTGCGAAGTCTCGAAAGAACCCACTTCCTCATCGCTCATTCATCCGTAAAAAGATATCGCATAAAAATTTATGTACACCATTGAGCCACAAGCTCATCTCATACCTCTCATACCGCTCATACAAAATCATCTCACCTGTAAAGATGAGCATCGAACTTCTCAGGCGGATAGTGACTCTGCGCACTCGCTCCGCCATCTCTCGCGCCGTAAGCTGGTGGTTCACCAGCACCAGGAGCACTACTGGTACGGCCATAAGCTGGTGGTACGCCAGCAGCACTACCACTACCACTGCCACCATAATTCAGCTGATCTGGCCCAGTCGCGCTAGGTCCAAAGCTGGACGTGCTTGCACCAGGTCCGTTTGGATCTTTGTAGTCTTGGTGAGGTCTGAGTTGGGTTTGCTCGTTACCCCCAACGACAATATCTGCGTCTTCTCCATTCTTGACTTTTACACGACCGACTACCATTCCTTTCGCCTGTTTGAACTCATTAGTATAAAAACTCCGACTGTGTGTTAAAAGGTTTGACTTACAGTAGCTTTGATAAGAGCCCGTCTCGAAACACCAGTAACATCAATATAAACCAATCCCACGTTCTTTACTCCACCCGAAAGCTCAGCAGCCACTTTCCCAGCATCAGGACCAAATCTATGTCCCACCACTGTAGTCGCAGCAGCACCACTAGTAGTCAGAAGATGCTTTCCAGACGTTGCAATTCCATCTGCAATAGTCGAAAAAGCAATCATGCTCTTATTCAGTAAACCAGGCTTATAATCAGGAGTTGCAGCTTTATCTTTCCTTTCCCCCCTACGCGCAAGCGTGGCTCCAATGTTCTCCGCAAATTTCGTCGCTTGGCCTACTGTTTTGGCGGATACGTTCGCAGCGCCTTGGGTCATGCTGTTGATTTTTCGGACTCGATCATGTGTGGTTGGTGTGAAGACCATGGGCTTTTGATTTGGTTTCGTCTTTTGTGTGAATGATTCTGCGCCAGTGGTCATTAGATTGCTTATATAGCCTGAGCCGGTAACAATGAGACGGGAAGCTGCTGCTGCGTTTTGGACAATGGTGGAGCCTTGGTAGGCCGGGTGTCGCGAGAGCTGTAGATACTCATCTGAGATTGGATGGACCTCAATTCGTTTTCCGTCTGCTGATATGGAGATTTCTACTGGGTCTAGATAATGGTGTCAGCTTGCCGATCCAAGATATGAGCACGCATTAGACAATACATACCCTTCTCACCAGGCCTTAGCTTGGCGTCCTCGTAGAAGTCCCCGCCTTCTGCCAATTCACCAATAACACTTCCATTCTCTTCATCTACAAGCACAATCTGTCCATGATGTCCTGAGCCGGTACCTGGCACATACGCCTCACCAGGCTTGTAATCAGCAGGGTTGTACTCAGAGTACCCCTTCGCACGCTTCCCACCCTTCTCCGACGAAATAGGGGCCCTCGCCTTCTCCAAGAAAGCAGTACACTGAGCCAGTATGGTCTCAAACGTATCTATATCTTCTTGCGACACGCGATCAGGGCCAGTTCCTATGCTTGGAAACTCAATCTTAGTAAATGCGCCACTATCCGGACCTAGATCCCATCGTGGGATAAGATAGCTGCGAGGTGGCTGGTGGTAGATTTGTGTGGTTGCAGGGAGGGGTAGATCGAGCTCTGGAGGGAGATTTAGGTGTAGGTAGAAGTCCTCCTCTGGTTGTGTACCGCTTTCTGCTGCAAAGGGCGAATTCGTAGGGACCATGAGGAGGGAGAGTGTTTGGGGACCCGAAGGTGTGAGCTCTTGTTCTTCGCCATTTTGGAGGTGGTATGCTTTTATGCCTTTGATTGAGTAGAGGAGTCTGGGGTCATGGTGTCCCATTTTGGCGCAATCTGAAGCTATACAAGCTGAAATTCTAGTCGTGAAATGGTGGAGTTCGCGCAATTTGGGATCTAGGAATTTAGGAAGAGTAGAGGTGATATTTGAGCTTCTTGGATAGAGGAAGGGGGCCTCAATCCCTCTTCTGGGAAGCAGGTTGTGTCTCAGCCCACCACTTGGCAATCACATTCCCTTGCGAACTGAATCGTCATCAGTTTGTGGCGGTGCTTTTTAATCGCCACAGGCTACTTTGGGTAATTGTGGCACATAATCCTTGACCAGAATTGGGCCTGGAACTCTTCTGTCTCTTGAGAATGGTACCTCCACTGAATACGTTAAGGCAGTGCATTTATTATGTATTTGGGCCCAGAAGTCGTGACCCCCACCACTGACTTCCTCCGCTTAGCAAATAGTAGTCCACAGCTTCTTTTCAGCCTCGTGCAAGAGGCAATGTAAAAGAAGAATCTTTGGATATACGATTATGTCCACGCTTATTACATCCAGACCACCTGGAATGGCCGCCGTTGAGTTAATATCATCGGGTTGCCGCTTCAGGAACAGAGGAGTAGATGAGATTAGTGCAAGGAAAAACGGTAGCACCAACAAAGAATCATGAGGATAAATATTCGTCCAATCGTAAAGTACGTCTCGAAATTCCGTCCATACTCACTGCATCCATGACCTTAATTTAATCAAATCGGGTATCCCATTCCTTTCCAAGGTCCATCGCAATACCAAACTCCATATCCATCATCAAATCTCAACAAATCCATCCAATTCGACCTCTTACTTCATCCCATCAATCTCATTCTTCTTTCCACCAACACCACTACTAACAGACGCCCTATCCCTATCCATAATACCCCTATAAACGTCCTTCTCCGCACTCCTCGCATTCGCCCTAACCCCCTCCAACCTCTCCACACCCATAAGTATACTCTCAACATGCTGCTGCAGACTCGTCTCCACGCCAGCGACCTCCGATTCCGCAACTTTCTCCCTCAAATTCTCCAATTCAGCATTGATAGCTTGTAATTTCACCACCGTCCACGAAACTTGTTGCATAGCTTGCTTGCGATGCGCACCAACCCACTTGAGGAGATCGATTTGCTGATCCATTTTCGCGGCTGTTTTTCTGTTGCCACCGAGTTTGGTCCACAGGCCTGCGAATAACTCTTCTTTGGTTCCTTGGATGTGCACACCGTCGCGCGTTACGATATCATGGATCACGTCTAACCTGTCGTCTAGATTTTCTAGCAGTTTCATCAGGGCTTGCGCTTCTATTATGAGGCGTTGGATTTCTTCTTCTACTTCCGATGCTTGTCGCAAGTAGCGATCGACGAGGTGGTCTTCCGTTAGGGATCTTGATGCTAACCAGGGGAAATTTGAGGACATGAAACGTGATAATGCGCCTTGCTCAGCGGTGGCATGAGAGAAATCGTCAAGGACTTGAAGAGTGAAGCGATTCGATACAATAATGTGGTCTACTGCGCGACCAATGTGGGAGTTGAATTTGGAGAGATCTGCAGAGGACTCTCGTGCTGTGTCTATGAAGCCGCTCATCTCAAACTCGAGACTGTGCTTCGAAGGGAGAAAGGAGTGTTTGATAACGGAGCGCAGATCGCGGATTGAAGATTCGGAGTGCTTCATTGCGAGAGGGAGGGTGTAGCCTGCTGTCGCCGATTCGAGTACTTCTTCAAAAGCAGATTGAGCTTTCATAAGACTATTGAATTCCGGAACTTGGGGATAGCGGGTTGAATCATTGTCATATGAGCTTGACCAGCAGATTGGTATCACAGATGCGCCGGGTATGGAGCATGGCGAAGAAACGTAACCAAGTGCCGAAGGTAAATAGCTGAGAGGACCCTTTGTGAAGAGCGTCGTGACTGCGAGATATGCCATGACCGCAAGGACGCTCACCGCAAGCAAGAAGCCGAAGAATGGTTGCAGCCAGCCCAGTGTGGAGCCTAATAACCCGCCTGAGTAGGATAGTGTGGGCGATATCACATTCATCCACAGTACTGACATTACCGAGCGCGATTCTCGTTTCGAGGGTCGATCTTTGAAATATTGTTGGTCGTGCCTGTTGAGCGTTCGCGATGCTCTCTTCGGTTGTGGTGTTTCCTCTCGGCCCTCAAACTGACTCCTCCGCCTCGCCCTCGTTGAAGGTGTTTTTCTTGCAGAACCCTTTTCCATAGACCCATGCATCGAAGGACTCGGCATGACAAACTCCGGTTCAATGGAAGTGCTTTGGCCTAGACGCGACGATCTTCGCGTGGTAGGTGTGAGTGTCCGAGAAGACTGCACACTTCCTGCTCTTACACCTCTCCGTGGTCCTGATCGTGGTGTAGACATTCGGGGACTTGGTGCTGGCCTTACATTCTCTTCGATTGAAGACAGGGACAGGTCTGGGGATTCGTTGTCTGTACTTTCACCACTGTGTTCTGAGATATCTTCATCGAAGTCGCCCCATGATTCTGTGAGTTGGGGACGCGTTTTTCGTGTAATGCGTGCCATAATTGTATGTTTGGGGTTGGAGGTTTGAGTTTCCGCTCTTTTCGTAGAATATATGTTCCGTTAAGCTGTATATGGCAAAAGTGGTAAATGGTTTCCAAAACTGCAGAATGTACTGTCCACTACGTTGTGTCCTGAGGCCTGTGAATTCTACCCAAAACGGCAGGAATGTGCATTTGGCTGTTGAATAAGTGGGAAAACTGTTATATATCCCAAAGGACCAGGCAGACGAGATAGTGGATATTATGGTTCATGAGGGAGGCCGGTTCAGTGGTGTTGTTTCTTTGACGACCTTGAATCCAGGTACGTCACACCGAAAACATTCCCGCGCGCTTGCACCCGTAGCTCAAGACGCGCCATATTTTTATATTTCCCCTTTGAGACATCACCAAACATTCAATGAATTCATCTCATCGACCCCTCCTCCGCTCGCTTTACAACTCCAGACGGCATATCTTATTCAACAATCACACACGAATTGGTTCCTCTATCTTCTTCAAACCATGTTCCTGCACCGCATCACTCGCCGAAGAGGAAACAAAGAAACTCCTGAATCCCACCACCGATAACCCACCCAAACCACCAGCAGATCACAGACAACTCGCATTAGAACAAGGAATATTCACAACATCACCATATAGTCCTGGCTCACCGCTTCTCCTCCCCAATGGCTCGGACATGTTCCTTAAATTGGCGGCATGCCTCCGCTCACTATACCCTAAATTCGGTTTTCGAGAAGTAATAACACCATCAATTTACAAAAAGAGTCTTTGGGAGAAAAGTGGGCATTGGAAAAATTACGCGGATGATATGTTTGAAGTTCGTGGCCGTGGTGCTTCCGGCGCAAAGAAGGATGCGGAAATAGGAGAGGATGAGACGTACGGACTCAAGCCAATGAACTGTCCGGGGCATTGTTTACTGTTCAAAGCGGAGAAAAGGAGCTATAGGCAGTTACCTATACGGTTTGCTGATTTTTCTACACTGCATAGGAACGAAATCTCGGGGGCTTTGAGTGGACTCACACGAGTGAGGAGGTTTCATCAGGATGATGGGCATATCTTTTGCAGACCTGTTCAGATTTACGAAGAAATAAAGAAGACTATGGAATTTATTCACTTGGTCTATGGTACGATATTTCAACTTGGACCATATAGACTTCTCCTCTCCACCCGTCCAAAGGAGAACTACATAGGCACCCTGGAAGAATGGGACAACGCCGAAGCGGCTCTCAAATCTGCGCTTGAAACTAGTGGTCGCGAATGGTCTATCAATGAAGGAGACGGTGCATTCTATGGACCCAAAATCGACATCATCCTCAAGGATTCAGATGGAAAGGAGCATCAAACTGCGACAATACAGTTGGATTTCCAATTACCCAAACGATTTGAATTGGAGTATATAGCACCAGCACCTGATCTCGAGCAAAAAGGTGCTGTCACGCGTAAAACAGATCCCAAATTACTGGAAACGAGCGGACCTGTCACGCCTGTAATAATCCACCGCGCCGTTCTGGGCAGCTTGGAACGATTCATGGCACTCTTGATAGAGCATTACAACGGCACCTACCCCCTCTGGATATCACCACGACCAGTAGTTATTCTCACAGCAACAGACTCTCCCAGAGTAACCGACTACGCCGAACACGTCGCATACACGCTACACCAATCTCCTTGGGCAAAGAGTGAAAGTCAAGGTCACGTCGATTCGAGGACGAAACTGCAAAAACGGTCTTCACTACTCGTTCCCTATGCAAGACAAACGCCCCTACACGCCGATATCGATTCCTCCAAACGAAGCCTGGGCAAGAAAATGGTGGAAGCGAGAAAAAAGGGGTATAACTACATTATTGTGGTTGGGGAGAAAGATGTCGCAGATGAGACTGTTAATCTTGAATTGGCGAATCAGTATATTAAGAGACCTGCTGAGGAATCCGCTCTGATGCACAAGGATATGAGCAAGAGTGGTATAGGAAAGAGTACTGACGATGAGAGAGAGAATGCACTTTTAGATGGGGGTAGTGCCTTTACGGTTGAGGAGGGCAGTTCGGTCGAGGAGGTAAGTGAAGAGGAGAGGGAGAAAAATAGGGATAGGGTGTGGTATATCCAACAGCTCCCGAGTGAAATGAGAAAAGCGGAGAAGGAGAGCGGGAAGTGTGCCGCTACATTGAAATTGGGTGTTGTGCAGAGGTTATTTGGTAGACAGGTTAGTGCGTATTTGTAAGTAGTATATCAATCGTTTATTTTGCTATCAGGTAAGCCGTGTACGATAGCAATCGGCCATTTTCTGCGAAATTTAAGCAAGCTTACCAGTTCACCGAATTGAGCAGGAAATTCTTCAAGTATGTTTTGCATCCTCGAGAGCTTCGTTAGTGTTTGTCACTTGGGTAGGTGCTATATCTTCGGTTTGTGGTTCCATGGACTGAAGGAAGTGATCAACCAAATTGACATTGATCGCGTAGATGATAAACTCCTAGAACTGATACGCCGGTGCACCATATATTTCTTCCAATGCCCCTTTACAATATCTTTGCCTGGGACTCCCAACGCCATTTCCTTAACTCCTGCCAAACATAGAAACAAAATACTGTAGTCTGGCTATATCTGGCTAAATCTAAGCAGGCCCAGCATTAGAAGTAGGATAAACTCCCACATTTGGTGCGTTAGCATGATGTGACTGATGCCCCGCCTCTTCACTAGCCTCGCTATCCACATCCGACCAGCTCCCAGGTGTGCTCGCTCCGACCATACTGAACTCGCTGGTAGCATACCCATTCTCACTCATAGCATCATCGTGATTCTCTTCATTATCAGCGACGGAGTGTAAATCAGCAATGCTACCAATGTCATCACCACCGGAAGCCATAGACGCAATAGTAGAAAATCCATCTTCAGTCGGTGTGAGAGTGCCCGATGGAGTTTCATGGCCATCATCGTCGTAGAGGGAGTTTTGCATTGGTTCGTCTAGCATGGATTGTATTGCTGATGTGTAGAGAGAATTTGTAGACATGGGTGGTTGATTGATATTTGGTGGTGGCGCATAGTAAAACGAATCCTCGTCTGCTGCGATTGACGTTAGTGGATCGGATGCTTGCGGTGTTTGTGAGACATCATCGATGCTGCGGCGTATCGCTTCTTCGATTTGCGCTTCCAGCTCTTCCTCGGAAAAGTACTCGGATTGGCCATCTTCGGAGAGATCGACGAGGGGTTTCGGAGACAGAGTCTTGGAGGACTCCCTCGTAGCTGGCTCGTCCTGGTCGTAGAGTACTTGCATTTCATCAGTGAAGGGGTTTGCCCAATTAGCTCCCGTGTCCAAGCCTCGAGCGCCAGCACTTCTGTGCCTCAAATTGTTGGTATCGCTGCTGACGCCAGATGCCTCGCCCATTTCAATGCTCCTCAACATGCCATCGTGGCCAACGATATGATCAAAGCTCGGTGATCTAGCGTCTTCCAGTCTGACACTTCCCTCACCTTCCTCCACGATATCCCTCTCCACTTCCCGGCCAATAGCAGCCAACTGGTCCAGGTCAACCGCGATACCCTCTTCCCTCGCTCTTTTGACGAGTTCCAACCTATTCAATCTGATGATTTCTTCTCGTCGGCGCCTTCGGCTCTCCGCGGTGGCGGCGTCATCTTCTTCTGACTCGAAATTGGACCGAGTGTGAGATGGTGGTTGGATCTCGTCCGCAAGGGATTGAAGTGCCACTGCAAGTTTTCGACGAGAAGTTAGAATCCATTCCCGGATTTGCTCATTCTCGTAGAATGCCACACCAGCGGCTACGAGTACGGAGGCGGTAATGAGGAGGCCTGTGAAGGTGGGGTTCATTAGCTCGTGCGATTTAATGGTACACGCATTGATAGTTTATTTCTGGATCAATGAAGAATATATCATGATGCAGACTTGAGGAACATTGAGTAAAACTGTCTAACACACCTTTAACCACAGGAGCGGCCATATTATTCAACTTTCGAGTCTATTAGGCTGTAGCCTGCCGGAGTTTAGTGGGGGTCAAAGTGAGTGAACGGAACAGAGTATGACCCTCTGTCTAAGGTTATGGAAAGCGTGAAATGATCCAAGCAAACTTTAAAAGACGGCAGCCTGGAGGTTTACGAAGAGGACGACGACAAAGAGGTGAGGTGGTTTGCCTCAATTGTGCCTTGGACTTCGAGCGGTTGTCTGAGGTTGAGTTCGCCACCTGTGCCGCCTGCGCCACCACTGCGGAGGAATTCCAGGGTCGGGGTGCAGTCCTTATCCAAACAGGAGACGACAGTTAATCCATCGTTTAATTTCTACCCTTCAAAGGACATCAACGTCACTACAACTTCTACATAGCTTACGATTTTTTTCTATGCGATCAATGTGCTTTAGGTGACACTACGCAAAATGATTGAGATGGTCGCCTCTCAGTACGGGGCACTTCCGTCTCGCCCTTGTATCAGAATCTCACATGGCAATTATTTTATACTTGACTTGTATACTCGTCTAGATAATTAGGTTGCCGGGGAAGTCAGTCCTAGATGGCACAAGAATGACGCGTATTGGGATCATGCACTTTCGTATCAAAGCAAGTCATTGTTCAAGAATCGATGTGTTATATTGTCATATTTCCTGATCTCTAGCGTGTAGAGATAAACATCTCCCCGTTACAAACTTTCAACCAGTTTTTGCCCAGACTCGCCTTTACTGAACGTCTTCATCCTTACTAGATTACGAGTCCAAGTTCTCGTACTCGACGGTCCCCAGAATCTTTGCTATTTGTGCACGAATTCCATCCTCGCCAACGCCAATACTCGTTTCCTGCCCTTTCTCGAAGTGGACCTCGTAAAAGCCATCCATAGTGCTGCGGTCGAAGTAGGGATGTATCACCAAGCGCTCAAGGCCCAGTTCTGCCAAATCCTTGAGAAAGGCTTCGACCTCGTCCTCATCGTCTAGGTTTTCGAGGTCGAAGTGTTTAACAGTCAACTTTCGCAAGGTCTTGTGGCGTCGGAGGAAACGGATGAATTTCCGGGATGGGATGACGGGGCGGATGATGGAGAAGGCTTTCAAGAAAGGCAATGTCGCGTGTTCGATGATTGGATCCATGACTACAGTGTTACGACCGTCACTACGGCCCAGATTCAGTGAGAGGTCTTCAAGGAGAGGCATATGGGCGAAGAAAGGGTTCATATCGATGTCCTCGTCTCCTGCAAGCTGCAAATCGAGTTTGCGTACGGAGGCGAAGACAGAGGAAGCGATCGCGCGGGGTAGGTCGGGTGGTGTCCAAATTTCACACGGCCAGTCTTCTCCAAGACGACGGTCACAGTCCGTGCTAAAGGAGTCAACAGGGATCGCAGCCTGTGCAATTGCCTCCATGGCAACAGCAGTAACATTGGTTCCGTCGCTGCGTTGCAGCATCTTCGTTTCGAAAAGGTCGTCGAACTCAGCCTTATTACGGATCATGCCAATTTTGTCGTTAGTAGACGCCGCGCTGCAATTTGGGAGCTTCGTGAAGATTGTGGACAGGGCATTGACTGCTTGCGCCTTCGTCCACTCTTTTTCTTCTGCGCAACACGCGGAGACTAGATTCTTGAATTTCGAGGGCACGTATCCGCTACCGAGCCATTTGTTGATGGTGTACGTCTTGAAAGACATGGTGGAAAGACATACTTTGTTGATCGCTGTACGGAGCCTCTCTGTGACGCGATCTCGCTGAGAACTTCGAAACTGCGCGGGTGCAAGAATACTGTAACCTTCTCGAAAAGATTGGGGAAAGCTGGGGTTTCGTCGACGTTTACGTGGAGGTCTTTGGAGGTCAGGCGGAGACTCAAAAGTCCTTTCACGTCTTCGGGTCTGTTCTGATCAAGCAAGTTGACGATATGCTGCTTAACCTCGCGCGGTAGAAGTTCCAAGGAGGAGGACATTTCGAAGTGAGGGTTGTGTAAAGGTGGTTGTGAATTGAGAAGTTGTTTGCTTTCTCATTTAAGGTAATGCAGAAGTGGGTTGTCAGTGAGTTTCAGTGAGTTATTGTTCAAAAGAAAATGTTCCAGCGGAAGTATTTAAGTGGGAATACTGCCTCAGGCTCTTGAACTTAACCATAGGTCATGTGTATGGTTGTAAAAGTTCAAAAACATGCATTCCCAAAAAGGAAAGAGCTATACCAGAACACGTGAAAATTAATGGAAGACTAAACCAGCGCACTCAATCAGAACCTGGTGCCTTCATGTTGGATTCTTATATGGGCGACCCAGCGATTAGACTTATAACACCGCAAATAGATTTCTTCCCTGGTTCAACTATTCGCAAAGCCAAACTGCCATCTTTGTGTACGACCCAAATTTTGTCTTGCTAATGATGAAGTCATGGACACCCTTCTGATCCAAGCATTCCGAGCAATTCTCAAGGGGAATATTTTCAGTGGAAAGACAAATGAAGCAAATTGCTTGAGAACAAATCGTCTGTATTTTAGGAGTGGTGCCTGTCATCAGTGGACAGGAATGACCGTTCTCCATGCTGAGTGGACTAAACAAGCACCATCACTTCTACGATTAGAAGCGTAAGTATTACAAGGAATGTTTTTATACTCCGTCTAGGAGTTCTATTATTCGAGGAGGAAGCCTAGCATTATTCCCGCCTGATCTGTTCATCACAAGAACAGATCCTCCGACAGAAGCTGCGACGATTAGTTCTGTATGACAACATGCGCCCACTCACTCCATTTCAGACATCCCGAATCGAAAACAGCTCATTGGACTTACGATGCCGGACAGCTCTTCTAGAGTGATTTTTCTCCTCGCGGTCTGACAAGTACGCAATGGAGTATCGGGAGATCACCTCCCGCCGTGCGCCGCCAGTTCCAGTTCGCGAAAACTTCAGCAACCCATCTGTCCTTGGCCAATTTCTCTTTCTAGCAACAACTCCCGATGGAAAAAACAAACTGCAACCAGAGGACGAATTTTTGAGGATCTAGAGTTACTATGAGGTGAATTGAGCAAGTTTCAATGCAGCCAAGAACAGGGGCAGTCTTCAAGCTTTCCCATCTTCAGCCCGTGCAGCAAGCCACTTATGAGTTTCCTTTCCTACTCCAAAGTCCATGGACCAATTGGCTACCCAATAATTAATGCAGATGGTCAGAGACTTTTCATGTAATCACTTCATTGACTCCGGCCTCGCAAGTCTAGACAGTCCTCGCCCGAGTACCCAGGCTTTGGTTTGCCTGGGCACATCAGAAACGTGCTCTCGCGTGAGTTACCTCGCATAATTTAGCAAGGGCAATGGAGATCCTGGGATGGAGAACCAGCAGTGTGGTTAATCTGGGGCGAACCAGTAGTATCAGATCTGATTATAATTATCCTTGGATCTCTCTTTCTTTCTGCTTCTTGGTTCCTTTGACTTTTGCTTCAAGTTTCGTAGTCAAGCAGTCGTTTTTATCAACAAGATGTTCAGCAAATCCTTGTTTTTCGCTCCAGTATGGATGAATGCCGTGGCAGTAATGGCCTCGACTGGCCGGCCTGGGCATGGTCTTATTGGGTATGGCATCAATATGGTAAGATATGAAGGACACAAGAATCTGAGGATGTCAGCTGATCACAAAACCAGTACTCTCCAACATGTGCTACAGCCTGTCGCGACGTGATCTCTCCCAGCTCGCTTAACTGCACAGAAATGGAATCGGGTTCGGGCCATGGAGGTATGATGATGATGCACGGTGCGAGTGCGACTTCTCCAGAATGCTATGCCACGGATGATGTCTTTTTGCAAAGCCTTGCATGGTGCATCTCAACACACTGCACAGGCAAGAACAGCGTGCCGCTTTGGAAGCTTGAACGGTGGTGGAAAACCAGTGTAGTAGGAAAAGCCGCAATTCAGCCTGATCCTAAGGAGTCCTATGAGAAGACCTTGTCTAGAGTCACGAAGCCTCCAACAGAAATATTGGTATCAAAGGACCCCTTGAACAAGACCAGTCTGGTTCCAGAGGATTCCTACACAGCCAGTTTCAACGCGGACACGATTTTCGAGAAGCAAGAAAGCCTTCATTCGCGCTACGGGTACGTGTCTCCAAGTATAACAAGCCATCTAAAGCTAAATCTTGTGTAGAATAGTTTTGCTCGTCACCGGCGCTGCCATTCCAATTGCGTTATCGCTGTTACGCTTTGTTCCATGGCCTGCACATATGATTACCAAATTCAACGCCCTGTTCATATACCCTCCAGCATTCGGTTCGCGCCACAACAGTCCCATAGCGGGAATGGCCAATATGCCGACTCGTGGACAGGCTCTGTTCATTGGGTACCTCATTCTAATCAATATTGTCCTCACCTTTGCGAATATAGGCACTGTGACCCCAAATGCATGGTAAGCAGAAGAACCTTCTGTGCTACTATTCCTGTAGAACTAACTGTCTTCATCATAGGTATGACACCACCAAAGCACAGTACTCATCCTATATTTCCAACCGCACCGGAGTCTTGAGTTTCGCCAACATCCCATTGCTCATCCTGTATGCAAGTCGCAATAATGTTCTTCTTTGGGTAACGAATTGGTCACACTCCACATTCCTGCTACTGCACAGATGGGTGGCCTGGATATGCACAATACAAGCCGTCGTGCACTCCATCCTTTATTTACAAGATCGTGTTGCATTAGGCACGCACACTGCCGAGGCCAAAACACCCTACTGGATTTGGGGTATTGTCGCAACCCTGGGTATGTGCATTCTTCTGCCTACATCTATTCTACCTCTACGAAAGAAATTCTATGAGCTATTCTTGGTGTGGCATGTCGTTGTGTCTGTACTTGTCGTTGCAGGTTGCTACCTCCATATTATCTACCGATTTGAACATCAATGGGGCTACGAAGCATGGATATTTGCTGCATTCGCCGTATGGGGTTTCGAGAGAATCATGAGAGTACTCAGAGTTGCACGCAACGGGGTTCGCACTGCCACAATCACCAAAATCGATGAAGAATATATCAGAGTTGATGTTCCGGGTGTGAGCGGTGACGGACACGCGTATCTGTATTTCCCAACCCTCACGTGGCGTGTGTGGGAAAACCATCCCTTCTCTGTTGCATCTACGGTGCTCCAGGCGCCACGGTCGAGCCCAAGTAGTGTTCACAAAGAAGACTTGAGCCTCGACGTTGAGAAGAATGGCATTCACAGATCCTCTATGTCCAAGGTTTCCGATTTGGCTGATTCAAACAGCGAAAGGTCCGCTCAAAGGCAACCTACCAAGGTCGGACTCACATTTCTTCTTCGCGTTCAGGGTGGCTTGACCAACCAATTGAAGTCAAGGGCAACAATACCAGTTCTTGTAGAATCCGGTTACGGCACACACGAAGATTTGTCTTCCAACTCTTTGCTGATAGGTATCGCCGGTGGTGTGGGCATCACAGCAGTTCTCCCCGTCCTCCACTCCCACCCAGGCAGGACGAAGCTATTCTGGGGAGCGCGGACTCATGGGATTATTGATGAGATGCAGAGTACATTAGCTGGAGTTGACAAGGAGACTTTCGTTGGAAACAGGATGAATGTCTACGACGTGCTCGCACAAGAGCTTACCGGTAGCTCTGAGAACGTGGTTGTTGTGAGCAGTGGACCCTCAGGCATGGCTGATGAGGTTAGAATGGCCGTGTGCAAGCTTGGGAAGAAGAGCAAGGGATCTATTACCCTGGTAGAGGAGGCTTTCAGTTGGTAGGAGTAAAATTCTGCCATATCAGTAGTGCATGCTAAGACATATCACAAAATACTCGTCCGCCCTTACCAGTAGGTATATTCATATTCTCGTTGAAATTTACCAAGTGTTGCGTGCAGCTGCTCAGTCTAGAATCCGTGGGGATTAACGAGTTCTAGTTGCTTTCCATGATAGGTGGTAACAACCTTCACTAAGATGTCGTTCTTTCAAGTTTGACTCATATCAGCTGCCATTGAGCGGACGTCCCTTCAGATTTGACTCTTTCCCTCAGTAATTGCTCAATGGATACATCCGAACCCCGGAAACCATGAACTCATCCATCTTTCCAAGATTGCGTGCTTAATAAAGAAATAAGGACTGTCATAATCGCGTATCGTCGGATGCTAACGCTTCATGTGTTTCGAGGCCTGGTTTATTCAGCCTTGCTAGCCGTGTAACTCATATCCTGAGTTCTACCACAAACTCAAAACTTGATTTTAATTAGTAGTTGCTATACTTTGCGCTTCTCAGATGAATTATACCTGGGCGTGCTGGAATGGTGTAGTTTTACCAGGACCTTCCGAGGCAATGGTGGAAGTTGCTCATTGATTAGGTGAAGGAATAAGCATTTCTAAAGTTGAAATTAGTGAGAAATCCTTCCGCGGTGATGATAATGAAGGGAATTTCAGGAAGTCACTCATGAGAAGAAGGGAGGGATGAGTATAAATACTGGTCAGACACTGTCAACAACAAAACACCAAAAAATATCTCAGTCATAGCTTATCGCAGGTCACACAGACTACAACCGGCAGTTCCATAACCATTAAAACCCATAACATCTTGAAACCCCCAAAATAACACTGACCATGCGTATCTCCGCGGTGACCGCTTTTGCAACACTCGCAATGGCAATCTTCATTCCCGCGCAGCAGGACGAGACACTCAAACACTTCCGACTAGTCCTCCAATCTGAGAATTCTACACTCAATGGCCGAGTCCTCCACGCATGCCATTGGAACGTCGATGCCAACGCACTCTGCCCTACATTCATTGAATACCCCGACCAAAGGATTAAATACATCTTCACCTCCACCACTATCAACGACACCGACTCCTATGACAACGGTGGCGAGTACATGAAACTGAGGATGGTCTTCCCACCAATCGGGTCCAACCCCCTATTCACAATGGACTTTCGATTCCACATTCAAACGAATCTATACTCTAACATCGCCCTAGCTTGGTTTGATGAGGATTATGCTGAAAAGGACGAAAAGCTGGAGGACAGAAAGGTGTGGGACGCAGTGTTCTTTGACGAGAAAGGGTTGATGTTCAAGAAAGGCGTTGCTGATGATAGGGATGTTCCTATTCAGGAGAATGTTCAAAAAAACTATTACCGTTGGTACGTCTGCAACACGGTATACAATAGCTACTATTATCAAACTCTTGTTTGGGGTCAAGGGGAGCCGGCGCCGCAGAATCCTACTTGTGTGAAGGTTGATGTGAGAAGGGAGTTTCTTTGAACAGAGGAAGCTTGACTTTGGGGAAAGTGTTTGGTGATTGGAATTGAAGGTGCACCCCTAGATCTTAAAGCCTGTTGTTTACTTTACTTCTCTAGATTGTAAATCCTAATACTTGTCTTTTGGTACCTCGGGTCTTTGTTTGCCCACTTATGATCTCTTTTACTGCGGATGGCATTCATCAGCTAGAAAAACAAATAAAGATGACGGAGTGAAATGCACCTTCCACTTCATAGATGCAAGTCTTGATCCGGTATGTGTCAAGGTTTTCACCGATCTGATCATAGATCAAATAAGACAAGATGATGTGACCGTTGATTATCAACACGAACTATCATCTTAAACTAAATAGTTAATTCAATTTTGTTTAGTCTCAACCATATATCATCTTGATGTTCGTGGACTGTGATACTCGAGTAGTATGGAAGTCATCAGAATGATACAATAGTTGATGAATCAATAGTGTCCAAAAGCGTGTATGGATGGCAATCTAGAGTACGGAGGCAACTCCAGATATCCCCGATCTAAACAACCTCCCTGGCACATCCTATCTACGTCATGTCGCGGCGGATGAACCGAAGTACCGGACCGTTCAACCGCACAGCAATTGCCGCGATAGGAAGAAATCGTGCCTTACAGCGTTGTTCCATTGATAAGATCGTACATCATTCGCAGTGACATGTGTCAGGCATGTGGAACTGAACCGTTGGGTCCACTTCAAATCTTGGATGTTTGGAATTTCTCTGTAGTAACATCGGAGTGAAGTACGGTACGGGTATGGTCGGCGCAAGACAACCTGGTTCCTGGTTTTAGAAAAAGGTACTATCGTGAATCTGGTTTGCGAGAAAGGGTTTTGATGGGAAGATTTGATGTCGTCTTGGTACGACTAGTTATCGAAGGGCAGCGGGTGGTGGGGCTCTGTCATCGTGATAACATCGAGGCGGTAATAGATTCGCCACCTCAATATTATTTTGGCGTGTAAAGATACCAATCACAAATACACTGCACTGCGCCATTCTTTTTCGCCAATTATACCACAAACCTGTTGCAAACATAAAGATAGTTTCCATTCAGACTCAATCAACCCCAAATTGGCATTGCCAACCACCCCACCACTCCCTCTCTCCTCCGATAAACCCCACCATAACCAACACAACCTCAATTCCAAGATGCCCACAGCACCAAACCTCTACTCTTTCGACAATCCAACCGATCTCGTCAAAAACCTCCGCGCATTCATCATCGACGCTCAGAATTCCTCACTAGAACGTCATGATGTATTCCGCGTCGCCGTCTCAGGAGGATCCCTCCCAAAAACTATGGGTGAGGCTTTGCTCATGAAAGGAACATCTAAGGAAGACACACCACAATTCGCCAAATGGGAGATCTTTTATGCGGACGAGCGCGCTGTACCACTAGATCACGAAGATAGCAATCATAGGCTTGTGAAGGAGGAATTCTTGGACAAGATACCGGAGGATATGGACAAGCCTACTGTGTTTCCTATTGATACAAAGTATCTTGATGATGTGCAGGAAATGGCGGACCAGTATGAGAAAACTCTTGTTAAGTCTTTTGCGGCGCGGGATAGCGTTAGGATTCCCATGTTCGATCTTATCTTACTCGGGTGTGGACCAGATGGACATACTTGTTCCTTGTTTCCTGGATCGCCTTTGCTTAGAGAGACTGAAGCATGGGTTCTTCCTATTTTCGACAGCCCAAAGCCGCCGCCCAAACGTATTACGCTTAGTTTGCCGGTTGCTAGCCACGGAATCAAGATTGGTTATTTAGCTACTGGCGCAGGGAAGAAGGAGATTTTACAGAAGATCTTTGATACAGAGGAAGGGAGAGGTTTGCCTTGTGGACTTGTCAACGAATTTGCTGGGGAGAGAGTCAGTTGGTTCACCGATTCTGCAGCTACAGAAGGGGTTTCATTTCCCAGTCGGAGTACGCTGTAGTTTCTGAGTCGGACTGCTATTATGTGTTCCATGAGTTCCATGCGGCGTTCTTAATAGGCATAACTTCTTCGGATTAGAGTGCAGCGAGCTTCAGGTTTCCTTTTCTTCTCCTTTCAGTCTATCGGTCTCCTCTTCTCAAACTAGATAGATATTCCCTTGCGATTTACAATACTAGAGTCTGACCCTTGAAGTATGCTTTTAGATGTTGTACTTAAGGCAGCTTCAGCGGCGAATCATTTTATCTAGTGCGAATCCGATGTACTCGATCAAGGTACAATATCTGGCATATCCTTAACCTCATCAATGTAAAGAGTATTTACTTGTGAATGATAAGATATGGCGTGTGAACCCCTGGACCCTGAATCTTCAGGAGGGGCAGGGCAGGGTCCCAAATGTATTGTCAACACAACACAACAAATCCTACCAACGTCTTCGATTTCCCTAGCGGAATCTCTACTAGCCCAGAAAGTTAATTCTTGTACCTACCGCAAACATGGCCGAGACAAACCCCTTCTCCCCAACCCGCCTTCCTATGCCCGCATCTTCAATCCCTACAAACATAACACAACCCGCCAAAGCCAAAGCCAATGCCTCAAAACGACGCAGTCTTCTCTTACCACCAGGCAGTCTCATGGCAGCATCACAAAGAAACAGCACTTTGGCCCCTCCGGAAGCACCAACAGCTTCGCGACCTATGACGATGTTTGAAGGAGATATGCAAAGTCTAGCAGCGTTGAGTGCACGATTAGCTGAAGAGGATGAAGAGGCTGACACTGGCGTTGGTAGTGAAGAAGAAGATGCGAGAGCTGCGGCGCATGCACGATTAACCGGAGAGAGTTCTGCAACAACAACAAATAATAATGCGAGGTCGAGAGTAGGACTCCCACGATCGCAATCAATGAGGAAGGCCGGACCCGCTGTTGATACAACGAGATCTCTACGGTCGGCGCATGGGAGGAACACCTCTAATATGAGTGGGAGTGGATATCCTTCAAGGCCGTTGTCCACGCTCTCAGAAACGAAGAGGCCATCACGACCTGGTTCAGTGGCATCTACAGCATCTGCCAAGTCACCAACAGATAATAGCATGCCACCACCTAGGACGAAACTGCCTTCCAGTGTCAACAGTAGTACATCACTTCGTCGGACAGCAAGTACAGCAAGTAACACATCGACCAAACATACACGGACGCAAAGTGCACTCCCTACATCTGCCAATCGCTCTAGTATCGCACTTCCTCGACCAACGGACCTGCGCAGGCGGCCCACTTTCGAGGATGGCAAACCAGCTTTCTCCACATTACAACAACATTTCTCGCCGCAGAAGAATACCGCACCGAAACCTGCTTCTTCTAGCCTGATACATGCACGTAGTAATGTCGAAACCACTGCGACTCTCAGCCTCGACACGCAATTTCTACAAGCGCGATTGCTGCAGTTAAGCATTATGCACCAACAATCAGGTGTCACTCTCCACAAATGGGAAGACGACGCACGCCGAAAATTACACAGGAAATTCGATTCCGTGGTCGCGAAATGCGACTCTGTTCAGCAGATGGAAACAAGAAATCGGAAGCTCGCAAATGTAGACGCTTTACGAGAATGGGGCGCTGGCGATTCTGGCTTACTTGCAGAAAATGTGCAGGTTCTCGCAGGGGTCGTGACAGAAGTGATGCAATTGGTCGAATCTGAAGGCCGTGTCCAGGGCATTTTGGATATCTTCTCGGAATGGATTCAATGGGTTGGTACGATTTGGGAATCGCGGGAGCATTCGAATTCCCAAGCGGAAGTAGAGTTTATAGAGGGTTTGGGAGAACCTTGGAGGGCGGAGGTGAGGGCTCTGATTAGAAAGCTGGGTAATATGGGAAGAGTGCTGGACGGGTTGGAAAGACCGAAAGAAGGATCCAGCTTGGGAAGTTTGGTTGATGGGGTTGTAAGGTTGGTTGCGGGTGTTTTGGAAGAGCTGAAAGTGGTGCTGAAGTTGGAGAATGAAGGTGTTGAGAAGGAGAAACGCTGGGTTGATGAGACGATGGCACGGTTGGATCGCCAATTGCTTCTCTGATTGGCCTTGGATATTCTATTTGAAGTTTTGGCATCATGGTTTGACAGTTTTCAGCAAAATTTGATACCCAATGCTTACTTACCGGGAAGATTTTCCACCTCACTAGCCCTTCATCAATAACATAACATCTTCATCCACCAACCCCTCCTCAATCATGTCCTCCATAATGCCCTTTACAACGTCCTCCTCAAAATTCGGGAACAAATTTCTCGGGTTGAAAGCAACACCGCCCTCACTCGTATCCATAACCAATTTCACCACACCAGCTTTCACACCAGCCTCCCCAGCAATATCCTCATTCCCGTCCTGTACAGCCAACCCAGCGGCACCCCTATAGTAAACCCCTGCATTCTTGAGGAGAACAGCTGCTCCACTTGCTATTGAAGCTGTGGCGGATGGCAGTCTTGCTAAGCGCCAGCGCTGAAGCTCTATATCTCCTCTTTGGAGGTATATTTGTGACTTCTTGGGGGAGGATAAGTTGTTGGATGCGCCGGATGACTTGAGTATATCGGTAGCTTTGGTCAGCAGTGTCTGTGCAGATGATAGGGCTGTCCATCTATGTGCTGATGCTTCTCGTTCATTGTTGCTTTCGGAGATTGAGTCTGCAAAATCGGTTAAGGCGTCTGCATATTCGCAAAGGAATCGCAGGTGCGAGGATGGTGATTGATCATCGCGAACGCTTTGTTGTAAGGGAGAATATGCATCAACGACACGTTCGTAGTAGTCTTTCGCGTTGAGCAACTGGCTTCCAAATTCTGCGTCCGCAAGGTTTGCCGAGAAGTGCGCGATTGCGAGGTCTGCATCGAGCTGCGCACTGGCTCGTGGATTTGTCGACGTAGCTGGACTACCTTGATGGAACGAGAAAGCCGTTATTGACACGGAGAGAAATGCTGCTGACTTCTCCTCCTCCTCAGCCACTGAAGTTGGAAGAAGCGAGATGTAATATGGTATTTTTTGCGCTGTAAGTGGTGCAGCTAGCTCAGATATGTTTGCCAGCATACTACTTTGAGTAGGGGCAACTACCCGTGCTAGAGTAGCTAGACATTGTAATTGGGCAACTGATGTATCAAGGAGAGTGCTTGGTGTTACTGGTTCCAGGACTGTCGCCCATTGTTCTGGTGTTTCCTCGTCTGGTGTTTCCTTGTCTGGAATCTCTGCCGCTTCTTCATCGGTCATAGCGTCATCGTCTCCATCTTGGGTATCAGCACTGGCATTCTGAAGGGCTTGAGCCTCTGTAAAGTCCATTTCTTGACGGCTCAAGCATGCTGCGAAGAGCTCAATAGCTTCTTGCAGAAAGGATGTTGCCTGTGGTTTGGTATCTTTTTCGTCCATGTCACTCTCCATTAGCTCTTCGGCGAAAGTAGTAAGCACTTGCGCAGTGTTGAATAGCACATCTGGGTTTTGTTGGTCAATACTCAAAGCTACGCGGTGAGCATTGAGTGTTTCTTGTAGAATATCAAGAATTGGGCCTATTTGGGAGACCAGTCTTGAGTCTTGAGTGATCTGGTATAATATGAGTGCTCTGGCATGACTGTCAGTGCTGTCTGTTAGAATTGGGCTGAGAGAGGTTTTACTTGTTGTATGCAAGATCGAAAGATCGTGGGTATCTCTTTAGACCCTCTTCGTACGTTGCTGTCGCTTTTTGATAGAATCGAAGGGCTTTTGCGGCATCACTACGGTATTGATATTAGACAAGAAAGAAGAGCACAAGAAAGATAAAGGAAAGGATGGCAGAGAATAGTGAACAGGAATAATAAACAAAGCAAAATCTGAGGTGAACGAATAAGTAGCCTACCCTGCTCTCCATTTGCCGGCCCCAGACTCTAGTTCATCTGCAGCTTCGAGGTAATCATTTTCGGTCTCCAGGAACTAAGGATGGCAGTTAGAATCATATGCGCAACCTTTGTGAAAACGCACACCTGTTGTTCTTTTCCTTTCTTGGACTGCTTCGGCACTTTTGAATTCTGCTTTGGCCGTGCCATCGGTCTTAATCTAAGAAATTAATACGGTGGTTATCGTGACGCCTGGATTTCTATATATTAAGATTCTCGATTGTTTTAATACAAAATCGTTGGTGACTGAGCATTTTCTTCATGGAGTTGAATTGGTTAGTTCCAAGGGATGGTAATTACGCTATAAGGATATTTTTGAGCATGCGTCTCAATTTTGACTTCGAAGTTCGTCCGCCACATCCTCCCTTCAATCCCATTGAACTTGAAATATTCCTAGTAGATATGACCGACGAGACCGCAACGACCGGAACGCAAAGCACGTGAGAGCGTGTCGTGTAACTCCTGTCGGCTTGGGGTACCTGGCAGGAGCGACTGCCCCTGGCGGCTTCGTAGGTAGTTCTAACGTCATTGCGTTTCTGGGATCACATATGGGATTTTCACTTTCCCATATCTTTGTGCGTTCTACATAATCTCTTTTTGCTCTTTCAAAATTCCCGCTTCAACGAATATTCGTGATGGCAGACCACCCCAAGTTCAAAGAACAAAAGCGAGAGGACGAACCAAGAAAGAACATCATCATCAGTGGTGGTGCTCAAGGAATTGGAAGATGTTTGGCCCGAACCTTTCTTCAGCAAGGCCATAAAGTGTTCATTGTTGACATCAATGAACCAGAGCTCGAGTACTGCGTAAAAGACCATTTGAAGCCATACTCCGACTTGGTCTCGTATGGCATCTGCAATTTGCGTTCAGTGGATGAAATCCGAGCTACTGTGGAGAAGGCCGCAAAATTCTTTGGTGGACGGATAGATGTCTTGATCAATAACGGTATGTCATGCCGGATAATTCACAAACATATCTTGCTTATAATCAATCATAGGTGGAATCGCCAAGCCACAGTGGAAAGACAACAAGAACATGGAAGACAAATCAACAATGGACGAATGGGTAGCAATGATGGAAACAAATCTCACAGCACCATTCGCCATGAGCCAAGCCTGCATACCCTACATGAAAGTCAAAACAAAAGATGACCCTAGGCTTGTCACATCAATGGCGGGCCCATGCATCATTCATGTCGGTTCCTTCCGTGCTCATCAATCCGACCCCAACCAAGAAGGCTACGCATCTACTAAAGCTGGTCAACTCGGGCTGATGCACAGCATGGCTATTTCGTGCTCACCATGGGGTATTCGAGTCAATCTGATTGCGCCAGGAAGGATCAAGGCAAGCCACGAGAGTAAGGAAGGTGACGAGAATGGTGATACCTGGGAAAGTTCTATGGAGGACAGGGACGTGGAGCAGCATCCTGTCAATAGAGCTGGGAGACCGATGGATGTCTTTCAAGCCGCTGACTATCTGATCAATGCAGGCTTTGTTACTGGGCAGGACATCACTGTTGATGGAGGTGCATTGAGGAAGAAGAGTTAGCGGGCGCAAGAGCCTCGATGGAGATTATCTTATGCCCATACCGCCACGTATCGATGGTATTGGTATTCAAGGTGCTAAGTGTTCCCTTTTCACGGGAGTCATGGGCTATCAAAATCATAATGAATAGCTTCTAGAGCCCAGTCTCAAATCCACAAGCTCCCAACCTATCTCTACTCCTGACGATTAATCATGCTTACTCATCCCGCCGATGCAGTAACTTGGAACTTTCTGGATTCGTTGTCACCCAGATACCACTGTGACGGTGGGACATACCAATAGCTTTCTTTCAACCAGGACTCCAAATTATGATGTGCTAGAAGTGGCTCAAATCTCTGTTACTACATCCAGAGCTCCTTCTCATTATAGATTCCTTCTGGGGTGTTGCTCTGCTTGTTCCTCGAAATAGTAGGTGAGTCATTCTCCCCTCATCAGCATCGGGCTTCAATGCGACAACAGCGGCAGAAAAGCATTTCAAGCCTATCATTTACTCCGTTCATTGTTTCTTTCATGTCGGACCAGATGACAGCCACACAGGTCCATGTAATCCGGGCCACTGCGTTGAAAGTTAAATGCAGATCCGTTATAATAGACCCAGCACATAGTATAGATAGATTCAAATTATTTCAAAAGCCTTTATCTCGCCATAGAATTGTAAGCGCATTCTGACTTGCGATTATTGACAACGTATCTTGGCAGTATAAAGCCCAAGAATATCATCGTGGCTCAGTTGAGCCTGAATGGAGTGCTCTGGACCTTGTTTCTGACGCGGACAATAGAGGGGTCAAGATAGCCCGATTAAAATTGATATAGGCAACTTAGAGAATAAGAGACTGATATTGATTATTGCCAATAAAGCCACCGCTATGTGACACCCATGAATCGAAAAGGAAACTACGAATACAAGAGCAAGAAGGAACACTCCTTTAGTGGTAATGGCGTGCTGGATAAGAACGTTAGGAAGGACGATGATTGCTGAGGATTAGGGAGATTGAAGACAGTGAAAAGTAGACGGACGGTCGATAATAGAGCCTGTTGTGTCGACAATTCGAGAGGTAATGAGCGCAGATATCGTTGACTGTGAAGCCTGTGGTAGCGGGGACGGGTCAAGAGCTGCCCGCAAGCTAGCAAGACTCCTTCTGGCAAACGTTTGGGAAGTAGGCTGTAATAGAGAAGATATTTCCTCGTCTTCGCTAGGTTGGCATGCAAGTATTCTTGTGTAGACCTCTTGACAAGTATGCTTTGCTCTTTCGGCTGAGTTGCCAGGAACGGACTCTTTGTCAGATTCCCAAAGGATATGAGTGATTTGAGGAGGTTTTGTGGCAGTATTGTTTTCGTGTCCGGTATTGGGTATGTGAAGCAGCATTTCCACCACCTTCAGCCCTGTCGAACTCTTGAAGAAATGCACCCGCGCTCCACCATGCTCGTCTGGACCATCGGCATAAACGAACCAAGGATCTCCGCTATGTTGTGGTGCATAGCCTCGTAACAAGTATTCAATTTGGAAAACAGGGAGGGGAACGATCCACTCGGTAATCTGGGGTTTTCTAAAGGGCTGACTTTTCCAATCGCTTGAGCTCACCCGTTGGAGCATCGTGGGTTTGGGTGCAAAGTTTCGATGACTTGATCTCTTTGTGTTGGGTGAGGTCGTGGCCGTATGATGTTTCTTCGCTATATCGACTCGATGCCCTTGAATGAATGAAACGAGTGGATGACTGCTGATTATTTCTGCGAGAATGGTTTGGATCGCCCACTTTACTTTTCGTCGTCCAGAAAGAATGATTTTGTTGACCATACTTGCGTTCTTGTAAACCGAGTTTTAGAATGAATCTAAGAGACGAGGCTGATTTCTCAAGCGAGAGGAGAATGTTTATCATCACCGCAACTGCGTCGTCTAATGCTATTGTCCAGTAGTTGCTGCATGCTCAAACTCTTCCGAAGTAGTCAGATAATGGCTAACATCATAAAGACGCGGTGGTCGTACTTGACCAATTGCCTTTCAGCAGGACGAATGTTGGTCCAGAGTTAGGCGTTGCGTGCAGATTATCCCTGGCAGCCACGGGTGAGAATCTGTAGCTAGCAGTATCAAATCAAAAAAAGCTTACAGCTCCTGCCTCCTTAGTACATGTAGCAATCCTAAGGTACGAGGAATTGAAGAATACGTAGAATGAACTCCGAGAAATTACCCAGATGGACAAATAGCCGCAGCAAGCTCCATTTCGGAGACCACGTTCATAGCGTGGGTAAAAGTCAAACTTTCGGAGTACGATACGATACACATAATCGAGCCTCATATGCACAAATTCAGATCGTACGAAGGCTGGATTGGGCGTATTTGCTAAGTCGCATAGTTATACTCGAAAGCATAATCGAGAATTTAGTAAGGGATTTCTTCATGTCGTCTGAGAGGGGTTGAGGAGTAACAGGCTTATGTTCGAGCAGCACATGAGTCGCCCGATGCGACTCCTAATATAGGCAAAAAAGCAATGTTCTGTATCTGGTTATTAGGGATTTGTTCGAGATACCACCGCTTGGAAATAGGTTTGAAAGCCCGAATAATTCTTATTCAGAGTTGATACTTCCGGTAGGACAGTGAAAAGGAGCCGATAGTTCCTAGTTCGATTCGTACCGATTTGATGTGCCAACCGGTCATTATTAAGACCGTGTATGTTAATAGCCTTAATACCCACTTCACCAATGTTGCTGTTGCTCATATAAGAGGTTATGGACACTTTGAATACAAAGCGAATGTTTGGCCATGTTTGAATCGACACCACATCTAATAACGGATTTTCAAATTACTATAACTTGAAAGAAATGAGGAGATAGGTCTGAGAAGGAGGCGTCACTACTTGTAGAGTGGCGTGGTACAACAGTATACTGAAGACACGACCTGACCTACCTTCAGCAGAGCAGACGTCACAAAACCTGTGGGTCCATGATGATCGACCAGTTGCGATGGTGTGGAGTAATAGGAGTCCGGGGATTCGGGTTGCTCAAGTTGGGTTCCTGACTAGCCACTCTAGCTCTTGAGTTTAGCCTTGGCGAAATTATTTTGTGCAAGGGACAGGTGCAAGCTCCAAGCTCCCTCCACTTCTAGCAATGACTCCCCAACCCCCCCATGAATCAGCAGGTGAATAATATTGCGTGCGCATCTATTCTCATCTGTTTCATATGACAATTTCACGTCTCATCGTCTCATCAATCACATCAGCGGCCTCATTGACATGATTTTTATCAAGTGGCAAGTTTTGCCTTTTTCTCCGTCGTTATCGTGCTTTTTAAGCCCTCAAACGCCATATCCTCATATGGCCTAGCGAAAGGCTGTGAAACAGGCCGTAACCCTGTTAACCCCTGCTTCGCCGAACCCGCCATTCCCAACTGGGACGTTAATGGGACTCACCTTCGTCCCGTGATATCGCGGAAAGGACGTGTCAACTCCGACACGTCCAATCACGTCTCTTTCAGGAGCACTACCCGGCTCCTCGCGACAGCGATGTGCTACCTAAGTTATGGGCGGAGGCACAGGCTTTTTCTCTCCTGCGTGGTTATATATTGCCTGGAACGTCTCGAATTTTCCTGCATTCTCATTTGCTTCATCAAACCTATCTTGCTGCCTGAGGAGGCCGCTTCACTATCCGTCACCGCCGTGCTGCCTTGTCGTGATAACTATATAAGGTGTCTCATCTGCAGCTCTCTTCAGACCTTCGAAGGCTTCCTGTCCATCATCGTTGCCTGTCAATTCTTCAATATCATCCTCTCTCATCAGCAATAAATCTCACAAGACATCGTGCATCATGTTTCGGTCAAGTAGCACCCGCCATGCGACCGAGAGCTTTTCCAAGAAGGTTGGCAAGTCCTCCTCCAAGAAGCAACGGGCTTCCTTTCGAGCGGGCCCATCATCATCCCGCCGATATGAACAAGCGGCGTCGCAAATGGAACAGCAACAAGCTAGCCCATCAACGCAAGCATCACCGTGAGTACATGTTTATCTATCAAGTGCACTTTATGATCTCACACTACGTAGCACCCTCACCAGCGCCATCGTGACTCTTTGCATCGGCCGAGAACAGCGACTTTTCGCAGCTCATGAAGATGTCTTGAGCCACAGCCCGTATCTCGGCTCCCTCTGCCGCAACCAATTCTTCGAGTCGTCAAAGCGGATAGATCTACCCGACGATGAACCAGAAATCTTTTCATGCGTGCTCGAATACCTTTACAAAGGCGATTACTACCCGCGTCTTGAATTCGATAAACGCCGACAGAGCTGGCAATTGGAAGATGGCACAAACCCTGAGCGACATGGAACAGTGGAGAGCACCGTCTATGTCAACGGCGTGGGTGTCGTTGTTCTCAAAGACACAGTTATCTACGTAAGTCATTCGTCTAGCATTTTTGAGACGGCAGAATCTAACAAATCCGCAGTGCATCGCCGAAAAATACGGCATGCCCGAGCTCCAGCGTCTCGCTCTCCGAAAACAGGGCCTTCAATCCGGAATTCAATGCTCCACCATTCTCACCTCAGCCAGATATGCCTACGCTCACACACCAGACAATGATTCCAAACTCCGAGCACATTACCTTGCCCTTATCATCCGCTCACGCCACACATTCAAGCGAAGCGGCACCATGCAAATGGAAATGGAGCACGGCGGAAAACTCTTCTTCGACTTGTTCGTAGCTTTGGTCAATCACATGGACGACATGTCTGGCAAATCGCCCCACTAGAAATGTGGCTGCCTACACTCACAACACGGACGTGTGAGATCGAGAAGGCTGCACGCTGTGTTGCGCGGCCTCATTTCTGCACATTCGTGATCTGCCACGTGCTTTGAATTTACTCGCTGGTGTTGTGGTTTGATTTTCTTTTCTTATTGGTACGGAAGCCAATCTTCCCTCATCATCTCATCAAACTCACCCTGGATGAAAAAAATCATGTTCCTTTGCTTGCGAAATTTCCATTTTCTGTGTCCTCATATGAGGAAAAATGGCTCTGCGTTAACGATGTACCCTTCTTGCACATATAAATTTTGAATGCGTTTTTTGTGCCTACTGGCGATTGTTTCTCGGGGCTGCCGGCATGTTGTAATTTCTGTTGCTCGGGGCTTTATTTGTATTACTATTCTCTTCACTCGTTAGGCTCGCTCTGGTGTTTGATCCGTGTCGCGGGATCAATTGTGCTTTCTCCAGAATCACTACTTTCGCTTTCTGGAAACGCGAAGGATAGATGGATAGTCATGGAGACAAAAATTGTCAATTTCCAAGTCGAAATGCAGGTTTGGGTATGCGCTTGTTAACATTAGTGACGGATTATCTGTTATTGTTGCTGGACATTTGTTCAGAGCTACCTTAGGAGCTGATATTTCAAATTGTGAGACGACTTGAACTACTTTCACATCACTGAAACAACAATTTGAATACCATGTATTTTCATACTTCCGTAATCATTGTGCAGAAACCTTGTGTGGAGATGGGAATTCTGTCTAGTCTTTGATTACATTGAACATCTGAGGCATTTTCATCGCCATCGTCATATTGGATTAATCCTGCTCCTTCATGAGACAACCTACAGATGATAAAGTACGAACAACGGCCGCGCAAGCGGCCTAAAAGTCATATGCCACGCCTCTGAGAGGGCCACCCACGCGGCAAGGCTGAGCACCTCCGCTCCGCCACCATGCCGTAGCCTTAGACCAATGAGATGCATTATCCGAAGACGGCCCTTCTGAAAGAGGCCGCACATTGCAATCGACAGCAGATGCATGCAGATAACGTTAGACTAAGGATGCCGTGTATGCACGGTAGACCAATCTGTCGGGTGGAATTGTGAGTCACAGATACATACGTGAGCGGTAGGTCCAACGCGCAGCCGCTTGTGAAGTACGACTCAGAGATTTTTGAGGTACGTCTAGACGATAAGTAAGGTCGACAGTGTCACTTATTATTGTCAAGTGGCATGATGAGCGTTCGATCGTTGCTGTGATCACGGAGTTCCATCGCAAAGAATCTATTGGCTTTGTTGTAAATGACTCCAGGATTGATAACTGTCTTAACGGTGGATGTGTAATACTTCGAGTCACCAAATGTTGAGACTGCTGAGACCGCTGGGATCGCTGAGCGCCCGCGATTTCTCGAGATGCTGGGAGGCTGCTCGATCGGCGGCCAGCGATAAGGGGAGGGAGCATCGAAAGCTAATATCCGGAACTAAAGGCTCGTGCCAGGAAAAGCAGAAGCACCTTTGCTGAGGACTACCATGCGTCGCTCTCGAGAAATGTAGCCTTTCATCGATCCCTATATAGATATCCGCATTAGTGATTGTTTTGTGATGAGAAGCAGCGACCGAGAAGACTTTTGGTGTTCGAGACTCCGTGATGCCTAAGGTGTGAATCCAACCCGCGCTCCTCGGTAGGCAATATCGCCACGAAAGGAGCTTTGCAGGGAATACAGACAATGGAAAGGGCATAGAAAAAGGAGAACTTACCTTGTAAATCATATTCGCAATCATACACTCCACCTCATCATCATCCAATACCTCCCCATTGTTCTGCCCCAGACTCAACCTCATCGCAGCTGCGAATTCAGCGACAGGGATCCTCGTTCGCCTTACGGCATCCGCTTCCGTCTGTCCTTCTTTCAAAGGGTCAAATCCACCAACAAGAAAGACTTTGCGAAGTAGATTTCGCAATACGATATCCCTACCCCGTTCGAGTGTGAGATAAATACGCCGCTTTACGAATTCAGGCTCCCCTGCAGAGAGAGCGGCGTCGAATCCGGCAAGATCGGCACGCTTGATACTTCGTACCATTGTGCCGAATAGACATTCTAGACGTGGGTACAGAGCTAGGAGCGCTGGGCTTGGCAGTTTGTGACTTGTAACGAAACGGCAAGGGATGAGGTAAGTTAGGATCAGCCTGCGTGGGTTTGGCGTGTCAGTGGTTGCCTATATTGCCGAGAACAAAAGAGGCAAGAATGGAGATCTCCTTACTCGCGATTCTTGCGTGCGTCCTTATGACATGAACTCCAGGCTTCGTTTAGAAAGTTTTCGGCCTATCGGGCAAATGGTCATGTCAGCTTGCGGAAGTTTCTCACCTGTTTATGGTCTCATACCTTTTTGTAGTCTTCTTCCAAGAAAAATAGAACGCCAGAATAGTAGTTAAAGGTTACTTGATGGGCCTTGGGAAAGGCATCCAGTGGTGGCATGTCGCTGCTTGACACGGCTATGGATCGCAACAAGTTTTTACATAAACTGATGGAGTTGAGCTATCCAACAATTAGCCCTGGTTTTGGGTAGTTGTGCTGAACATCTTATGCCTTGAAATATATCTTGAAGAGGAGGTTTGTAACATAGTAGACACCCCACTTGCGTGATTCCTCAAGAGCTGACCTATTGGTGATGTTAGCTCATAGACTTTGACAGAACATGAATCAAGTACGAAATACCTGTCGCTAAGGCACAAACCAAATATTCGATTGATCTGCCGAGCAGCATCCTGTAGATTCTCATTCTTCCCAAGCGTGCTAACAACATCGTCCTGTAACCCTTGATTATACGTTACGTTCCCCTCCACTGATCTGGCCTGCTCATCGGCCTTGAGAGCAAAGTTCCTCAAGTACTTGCCCGAAGTATAAAGACAGGGAATAGTCCACGCCTCGAACTGATTTGATGTATAGCCTCTTTGAAGCGCATTTAGCAACTCCTTCCATGCTTCATACACTTTCTTCCAGTCCACCCTTTTTCCCTGATTCATAGCTCCATCTACAGCTAAGAGTTCCCCAATCGCCCTCCAATAGCAAGTGAAGACTTCGATCCAGGCATTGGTCTCTGTTCTTGCGAGGCGCACTGAGTTCTTGTATATTATTTCGTTACGGAGGTCGGCTTGGATGTTATGGACATTGAGAGCGCGGTGGAAAGCATAGAGGCGCCCAGCATCATCTGGTGGTGCTACTGGTGTGATTGCTTGAGCAAGTTTGTGCCCATTTTCTTCAGCGACTGCTTCGCGAAAGAGTCCTAGTATGGCTTCCATAACTATTCCAAGCTCTTCTTTCTTAGATCAAGACCGGATCTGCAGCAATGTGACTGGTGAGTTCGAAAGAGTGCCAGTTTACGAACAAACGTCCTTTCCAAGAGGTTGCATAGTGTATTTAGTCTTCACCAATCCATTGTTTTGGTGCGCTTCAACCTTTGATATTCACTTCCTGCCTGAGGCATCAGATTAGTTAGACACGTGATACGCTAAGCTTAATATGGACTAGCGTTTGTTCGCACACACCGAATTTGTTTGCGAGAAGCGAGAATTCAAACTTCATCCATCAACAATTTCGAAGACCGCACCATTATATTCAAGGTAAGCGCAGGAAAAGCTGTACTGACTGAGCCAATTACTAATTATTTTGAAGATGGGTAAGTTTACGTAGTTCCTTTCTCTTTATACATTCCGCGAAGGTGTTGCGATCGAGACATGCGATTTCATATTCGGGGACTTCATGTTATGGAAGAGCTGTGGGTGAATGACACTTGGAAGAGATAGATATTGGTAAAAGGAGTGCGAGAATTTGGCAGCTATCCCACAGTGAAAGGACGTATCTCTGTAAAGGATATCGACAATATTTTCCAACTATACCTAGACCTCTCCTCCGAGTCTCGATCGCCCGCTTTCGATGTCCTCACGAAACAAACCACACGTCGGGACAGTCATCAGGATGGGAAACGCTAATGTCTGGACAGGCCGTCTCGCGGAATACCAGGTCATTGGGCGCCATCTGCCCTCAGAGGCCAACCCCAACCCAAAGCTCTACCGCATGCGCATCTTTGCCAACAACGACGTTGTTGCAAAGTCCCGCTTCTGGTACTTTCTCTCAAAGCTCCGAAAGGTCAAGAAGACCAACGGCGAGATTGTTAGCTTGAATTTGGTACGCTTGGCATTGTCGATGAATCATTCCGCACAATGCTAACGCTCCATGATGAAATAGATCAACGAGAAACGCCCACAGCGCGTCAAGAACTTCGGCATCTGGATCCGTTATGATTCTCGCTCAGGCACACACAACATGTACAAAGAGTACCGCGAGTTGTCGAGGTGCGACGCTGTCGAGTCTCTTTACCAGGACATGGCCGCTAGACATCGTGCTCGCTTTCGATCAATCCACGTATGTCAAGCCATTTTGTTCTTCTTTCTTATATCGTGCGAACAGTCTAATCAATACTGTACAGATCCTCAAGGTCATCGAAGTCGAGAAGACTGACGACCTCCGCCGTCCATACATGAAGCAACTCGTCACCAAGAACCTCAAATTCCCGCTTCCTCATCGTATCCCCAAGGCCGCCACCAAGAAGATCTTCGCCGCGAACAGGCCATCAACTTTTTATTGAGTGTGTTATGTGGGCTGCGGTGTTGCTGGTTCTTCTGTTACAGTTGAGATTCGATGATGGTGCATTGCTTGGGCTTTGTTATTTAGCCCCCATCATGAAAATAGCACGGTACAAATGACATGGTCAAATGGATCTTTGTCACTGAGTGATTTTACGAATGACTTTTCTTTGAGCCCCACCTACACGTATAAGAGAGTTGAAATGCGCTTGTTCTTCCGAAGCAGTATGTTCTGAAAATGTATGGGCTGTCCAGGCAAGCTGCTCTTGTGCAAAGGGTTTGTCATTGTCCTGCAATAATGCGCTCTAGATGCACAAAGCGGAATGCCTACTTAAATACTTGCGGAGCTGCCAAAATGATTGCTGCTCTTGAAGAATAGGACATCTACTACCTTTGCTACATCCTCACCGGTCTCATTAATCGACGGTTATCTTCCCCACTGCCAATTAGCACATTTTATTGTTGGCATCTCAATTTAACCCCTATCACAATATCTTGTGTCTAGATGACAGACAATGCGGTACTTATCAAAGAGGGTATTCGTTTTCCATTTGGAAGTTGTACCTTAGGTGTTTTACATAATGGTTAAGCTGATCATGTAAGAACCACCTCACCTTAGGAACTCTCGATACCTAATTACGCCATGTGAATCCAAGTCATCGGTTGGTTTATGCATGTGAACCTGCAGGAACGATTCGGGGATGCGGGCTGTCTGCGCCGTTCAATATCAATACTCATCGATAACCATTTTGAATTTCATGGAGAGGAGCATCCGAGAAATGTTTTAGAATCGAATCCGATCATCGAGTAACGAGTAAGCTCTTGACGATACGCCTAGACCATACAATGTAGATTGCTTCTACAGGAAGGGCAAGTGCATACCTAACACAGTCGAGATCTCGGATTGTTGTGAGGGTTGATGTGTTACTTATAATTTGTGATCGTATGCCGGAATGCTCGGTACAAATGACATGAACGTCCAATTAAAAATAATGATACACCAATGCTGCTTTCAATCAGATGCATTCAATTGCACCGCCTTTCTGGTGTCAGAGTGATATTAGACTTTAGTATCCTGCAAGTTACAGCTCGTCAAGCGGCAGTGGTCTGGAAACGTCGTACTGTGAGGCCTATATGGGATTGGCTGTTGCAACTGTCTGGGGTTGCCAACGGGATCCACAAATCCACAACGTACTACAGACTCGCGACACCTGTGAAGGCTGCCTTGCTGGTGCAAGATGCGTAAGGTTCTCACTGCCGCCACAGTAATTTTGGCGGTGACTAGAAGTTGTGGTAGAGGAGAACACCGCCACAATCAGCTTTGGCGAGGTGAACGGGTTGGGTAGTCCGCGGCCACCTACCTTGCGCTACTTTGCCGTTCTAGGCAGTACTGATAGTATTGCCCTGTTAAAAATCGAGCTACTCTCTCAGAGTCTCAGCCTCGCTCACCGGTCGTGTGGGTCGTGCCAGCGAATGCAGATGTGACAAGACTCAAGGGTATTTAGGTGGAGCTGGTGCCTGCTTGAAGTGGAGGAGAGGTGACGGGAGTCACAAACTCAGCTCAAGGCTTAACATTTTACTTAAGCTTGTAACTACTCCATCCCTGGCGACTTGCCATTTTAGTCACCTGCTATTATCTCATTATTTATATTCATAGGTTCCTTCTTCCCCCATCAAAACCCATTCTCATCCCACCTGTTCCATCCTTTTCCCATCCTCCTGCCCGGTGCAGACCAAGCTGAATAGGTAGTACTAGACTATACTAGACTGTACTAAACTCTGGCGCCATCTTCGTCCACAGCCGTGTAAGACAACGAATAGATGAGCGACGACAAACAACAATCCTCCGGTCACGGTGTCACCCTTTCAACTACTCCAAAGCAGGCATCCAAATCCCATCCATCCGCCAAAAAACCGATACTCACACCCACCTCTACTCCATCTGATACCCCGCAACGCACGCCCAACGACCCCTCCACTCTAGACTTGGACAAGATAATGGAGAACGGCAAGATGGATTCTGCACGGGATGATCAAAAGACCGACGAGGTGGATTTACAGCTCGCCGAACAGTCTACCACTGCTGGAATTACCGCCGACACCGGTGCAAAAGAAGCAACAGAGACTGGCACATCAAAGAAATCGAAGACCAAGTGCAAAAAGAGTCACAAGCATAAAAAGGGCAAGAACAAGAAGAAGGGCAAAAAGGCTGCAGAATCCGACAGCTCTTCGGACGACAGCTCTGATAGTGCATCTGATTCATCGTCCAGCTCGGAAGACTCGGAAGAGGAGGACAAGAAGAAGCGCAAGAAGAAGATTAAGCGGAAAGCTGCTCTTAAAAAGCAAGCCAAGAAGCACAAGAAAAAGCATGAATCTTCCGACAGTGACTCTTCCGACAGCGACTCTTCGGATTCGTCATCCTCAGAGGAAGAATCACGAAAGAAAAGGAAGAAGAGGAAGGCCCGCAAAGGCCGTGTCGAACAATCAGAAGACTCGGCCGATGATGAGGCTGAGGAGGATGTAGCCGTGGAGGAGGAGGCAGAGGCTGATACTGGCCTGGCGGCGGGAGATCAACTCACTGCACTACTCTCTGCGCTCGCTGTAGGTCGTGCAGCTCCTAGGCGAGCTGTTAGTGGACTTACTACGACTGCGAATGCCGCTACGATCAATGCACTCAAGAAGCGTGCCAGGAAGGCAGAAAAGCAGGCCAAGGACAAGAAGAAGAAACCGAAGAAGGGCAGCACTATCGATTTCAAGCGTGTCAATCACGTGTGGGATACCACTGTTCACAACTGGAAGATTGTTGAGAACGAAGAGGAGGAGTTGGACGAGTTTGATGAATACGCCTTCATTGTTCGTCGGAAATTCGATTGGGATAATCACTACACACGGACGGTTGTGGATATTAAATCAAAACTCCTCAAGGAGGCTCTCATGGAAATCATGAAAGATGTTCAAGGTGAGACACTCGAGGCAGATGAGCCCAGCGTGGACCCGAATATGCTTTTCCTCTTCCTCGAAGACATGCGAGTGTACTACAAAAAGACACTCAAGGCACGCCTAAAGAAAGAGAAGAAGCGCAAGATGAAGAAGAGAGTCAAGGGCATGATTTCACATTGCCGAGTGCTCTGCCGCTATCTCGATGACGATTACGAGGATACCAAGAAGACTCTATATCCTCTCCTCAAGGCTGGCAACATCACATTCGATCTCCTCTGGGCTCTGTTCAAACCAAACACCATTGCATATACGAGCACTTACAACGATCACGACAATGCTCGATGTTTCAAAGTCGACCGCGCCACCAAGGAACAGAGCTTCATCAAGGGTGAATGGTACTGCATTGAAGGCCGTTACCTTGAGTACGATGGCAAGAACTATGGCCTTGGCGACTATGAGGCCAATGTGGAGTCCTTTAAAGGCTCTCGGAAGATCACCAGTCTCGCGACATATCCGCTGCAGTATCACAAGGATCCTGAAGCGGTCAAGAAGCAGCTCATCGACCGTGGCAAGCAATTCGTCTCCATGACTGGTATGAACTATCGCTTCCACAAGGGTATGGCATTCCAGAAGAAGCGCAAGGCGGTTGCCAAATTCAACATCAATGGTAGAGTCATGATTGATCCGGCCACTTTCCGGCGTATCAATCCTAACTATGCCATCTCTGTTATCAAGCCCAAGGAAGATGACGAAGAGGATGAGTCGGAGGAGGAAGAAGATTGTGGATGCGGTAAAAGTGATGATGACGATAACGACAACAACCCACTTCAAATTGGTCAAGAAGAGAAGGAAGAAGCTATTCCCAAAACGAAATTCAAAGTCATCTTTGACAAGAAGAAGAAGCCTATGGTAGTCGAGGTTCCTCTCGACGAAGACGGTAAAGAGATTCAACGTCCCGAGAAGCTGGAGACTCTAGCTGGAGATGCGGAGAAAGGACGCATATTCACCGAGGAAGAGCTCTTGATCGCTAGTCCTGTTGTCCTTGGCTTTGCTTTTAGCGAGAAGGCATGGCTTGAGTTTAGTCTAAGCGGCATTCGAGATATCGACTGGAACGAGCGTGCTTATGAATCACTTGTCCTTCCCAAGAATCAGAAGCACGTCGTCAAGGCTCTCGTCAGCTCTCATAAATTTCACGCTGCGGAAACAATCGATGATGTGGTTCAGGGCAAGGGACGGGGTCTCGTCTTTGTTCTTCATGGTCCACCTGGAGGTAAGTGCTCTCGTCCATTTTATTCAGATGCATACCGATTACTAACATCATAACAGTGGGTAAAACTCTGACCGCCGAAGGTGTCGCAGAGGACCTGCGCTGCCCACTCTACGCCGTCTCCATGGGCGAACTCGGCACAGACAGCAACCGCCTCGAGCAGATGCTCCAGCAAGTAATGGACATAGCCCACTCCTGGGGCGCAGTCCTCCTCCTCGACGAAGCAGACGTCTTCCTCGAGAAGCGCCAACATCAGGATGTCCACCGCAACGCCCTCGTATCCATCTTCCTCCGCTTACTAGAATACTTCCAAGGCATCCTTTTCCTGACAACCAACCGCGTCGAGACCTTTGACGAAGCATTCCAATCCCGCATCCACGTCGCGCTCAAATACGAAGAACTCACCGCTTCGGCGCAGAAGAAAGTTTGGAAGGAGTTTATTGAGAAAGTACGCGTTATGCAGGGTATTGAAATTATGCCTTTCGATGATAATGATTATGATTACCTTGCCAGGAGACGACTCAATGGCAGGCAGATTAAAAATGCGGTCAGGACGGCACAGGCACTGGCGCTGCATGAGGAGAGCAAGTTGAGTATGGGGCATATTAAGAGGGTGCTTGAGGTGGCGGAGAGTTTTGAGCAGGATCTGAAGGGGGGCACCGGTTATTTGGATGCTATGAGGAGTTACACTTGAGATCTTGATCCCGGGTCCCGGAGGTCTTGCCTCCACAAAGGCTGATTGTAGAACTGCCACTTTCGATTCCTCGTCTCCTTTCTTTTATGACGAGCATATGACTTGCGATCTTATCTTCTCATGTTTATGATGCGAATTATATGTGCTCGGGCTTAAGATTGCGATATCAAGATATTCTGTTATGAACCGGCCTTTTTCGACTGAGCTTCTAGGAGGGATGGGCAGGTTTAGGTGCACCAATGAGTTCGGGGTTATGTATATGGTATGGATTATCTCTCCTCAGACATCATCTTGGTTGTAGATATAGTTATCAATTCTATATATTTGGGTATCATTCTGGACTGGAGAAGCGTTTTGCCAACTCAGTCATGTGCTCTAAATCTCTACTCAACTTTCATCCTCCTACCTGCAGATGCGCCCTTTCGCTCAGAGATGAAATTTGTGACTTGGCGTAGTCCTGGCACTACAGCCAACTCAACAGGCTGCGCAGCTTTGCTGAATGGCTGCATCCTCTGTCTGAGTAACCTTCACCTTCTCAGACCTTTTCGGCTAATTTCGAACTTTATGAGACTTTCTCGGTTCCATTATACTTCATCCACCCTTGCTAGCCACCATTTTCTTGACCTTCTCAAGTAACATGCCACTCTCCCTCCCCAATTTCCTCTTCCCATCCCTCCCAGGCGTCCTAGCCTTAACAACCGCCCTCCTCATCCTCTCCCTACCCTCCAGCGCTTGTTTCCTCTGCCTATTCGCCTCTTCCCGTTCCTGTTGGCGCTTTTCAGCTTCCTCTCGTTTCTGCTGCGCAAATTGCGATTCTTTCGCGAAAGGATCTTGCCGTTGGCGGTGGTGTTTACGGGGGTATATTGGTTGTTCTGTGGAAACCTCTGGCTCTTCCAACTGGGCCTGTCTATCCGGGTGTAATTCCAAGGTGGCAGGTTCAGCGACGACCTCTTCGGCGGGGATGTAAGACGGTGTTGGCGCTTCTTGATCGTGCTTTGCTTTGATCTTTGCAAATTCTTTCTTTACTTTTGCTTTGTGGATGAGGCTTTCTTTGATTTTGATTACTGTGGCGGTAGTGTGAGCTTCAATTTCACTTGCGCAGAATTGAGTTGCAAATAGCTTAAGGTACCTTTCCGCCTGTGGGTTCCATCCGGTAGATTTGCAGGGCCAACTTGAAAGCCTTTGCTCTTCCTTTCAGTGCGCTCCTCATGCTTTCGCTTCGTAACCATTTTTACTCAGGAATCAAATCACAGCGAATGTGAAAGTGTAGAATAGTTGTCAGATTTGATTGGAATTATTTATACAGGACCTCGAAAATCTTGTATAAAAGTCCCCAAAAATTGCCTCAGGTTGCACTGGTAAGAAATTTGCGGAGTTAAGGATCGGTGGTTGGCAAAATCTTGTCACAAGCGGGGGTCTGGAACTTCCAACCACTTCACAGGAGAGCGATTTAATAACTAATATGATTAAGTTAGAGATATCTACCTATTCGTGAAATCAGAAGGGATTAAACTATGCAACCGGATGACGGGACAATGTTTGTTGGCACGACTTGTTACTGTACAAATCGGGGGGATCCAAGCTGCAGGGGGGCGCTATCCATCCGGCTTGAACACCCTGATCTTGTGATGTGACTACGCAGGTCTAATCACCCGTTCTTTGTCCTAATCGTCATTCTTCGAGGACTTATCTTGCCAGTCCATGGTCTGGTCTCCAAGTTCCACTTCCTCGGCAGCGTCCCATCCTGCCCATATGTGTTTCAACAGCTGATTTCTAGCTCCTACAGCCAATTGCCCATATGTGGTAGCGATTAATTGAAACCTTTAACCCATAATTTGTAGCGCCTGTGCCACCGAGTGCTCCATACTTTGCTCATCCACCCAAACCTGCTTGCTTGCATGCGGAAATCTTGTCCATACCCTCCTGCAGAGATTGCAACATTACAAAGACCACTCATTTATTTCCACTCGCACAGGTTGCATTCATGGTAGTTCTTACTTGACGCTGCGGAATGGTTGCGAAACAGGCTCTCGCTCTCCAACATGCCCATATTCCACGACATATTGGGGAGAGCTCCGGCCAGATTTCCCGGAGAAGAAGCTAAACCTACCGTGGAGGAACAATCCGGGTCTATACATGATCAAGAAAGAGCTAGGGTGGAGAAGAGGTTGCGGACACCACCGGATGTGGTATCTGTAGCTAGTGACAGCAGGCCTTTGAGCAGAGGGGAGCTGATTGAGAGATTGAAGAGGGGAGAAAGTCCGACGTGGACTATGAGGCATGGGTTTGGACGAAACACACCCGAGAGACTGTCACCGCAGGCTTCACCACGACAGAGCCCTTCTTCCATGCTTCTTCCGGCTTTGGAAATCAAAAGCTCATTACAAACACAAGACGAGCAGGGAGTGCCTCAAGACCCTTATGCAGCAGGCATAGAAATTCAGCGACCACGTTCTGCTCTACACTCCGGAGACTTCAGAGAGGACAAGCAACATTCGTCTGGGAGTATTGAATCAAGTACGCCACTATCTACTTCTCCAGTAGCCCCCTGGCACCCTCAATTCTCGTCGTTTGTGGGGCCTCGAAGCTATGATATCCGCCCACAGTCCAGATCTCGTGCAGCATCACAGTCTTCCTTCTCAAACTTCGGCCTGATGCCGCCCACCAGCCCCCTTGTTCAAGCATCCTACAACTCTGATCTGGACTTCACTCCAAGGGAGCGGCCGCAGAGTAGGAGGTCTAAGAGCCCACAGAAGGAAAACAGACGTCACACCTTTTCCCCTCATTCTTTCCAAACGTTCCGCTCTTCACAATTTTCCCAGACTTCACCCTTCACGCAGCCGCTGGCGGCCCTCCGACGAGAAGGAACGTTCCCATTGCAAGCACATCAACCGAAGCGAATCTTCTCGACCCAGCTTGGTTCTCACTCTGTATCTAATCCCCCAACCCCACTCTCACGACCACGAGGCACATCTAATGCGTCTGATTTTTCACCACTACATCACGCCCCAATGGTTGGATCCTATGAGGAATCCATACTGAGAGGTCGAATGTCCACCACACCTTCCCGGACGCTCAACTTCGTTGCTCAAATTGGTGTCCTGGGCAAGGGTAAATGCAAGGCAAGCTTGCGCTGTCCACCTCACGTGATCGTACCATTTCCAGCAGTGTTCTACAGCTACGCGAGCGGTAATGGGCGTATATCAGACAATCAACCTAGTCCATACGTTGGTTTAATAGACTTAGAAAATAATCTGACTCGTTCGGGGAATCAAGAACCAGAAGTTCATAAACGACGAAGGTATGCCTCACCTATGAGCGACCGAGATGCATCACTTGTTTCCAATGACAGTCCGGCGGCCTCAGCGACAGATCCTCTGTTACGTACGCTGCAAAGAAAAAGAGAAAAGCTCAGACGACGATCTCAGTCCCCTAAAACTCCTCCTGGCGGCAGCTATCGGATTCCCCAGCAAGGTCAACTCCAGATCATCATCAAGAACCCCAACAAAACCGCTGTCAAACTATTTCTCGTACCGTATGACTTAAGCGACATGGAGTCTGGTCAAAAAACATTCATCCGTCAGCGTAGCTACAGTGCAGGGCCCATCATCGATATGCCCGTGACTGCACGAATGAATTTCGGCACTGACAGACCAGAAGCGTCCTTGTCAAACTCAGAAGACCCGCGAGATAGGCCTGTGTTACGCTACCTCATTCATTTGAATATTTGTTGCCCTTTCAAAGGTCGATATTTCCTATACAAATCTGTGAGAGTTGTCTTCGCAAATAGAGTTCCCGATGGGAAGGAGAAATTACGAAACGAGGTTCAGCTACCGGAACCAAAGTATGGCGTTTACAAACCATCTCGCGACATGCATGTTTCCAGTACACCCACATACTTGGCTACGGAGAACATGGCCAGAAGGAAAAGCACGCCTTTCTCATATGCACAGCATATTATGGACGGTGTAGATGGCATAGATTGGAGTGTAGGGCGTTACGAGTCAGGTCCTTCTAAACTCAAACCCATTCCTTTTACGCTCACTAAATTAGAGACTCTCATGTCAAGGCCCGTCAGCCGGGAGGAAATGATTTTAGACGAACAGCTGAGCCTAAAGAGGGGAGTCACGCCAGAAGAAGCATCACTGGCTATGGACGACCAAGCTCGAAACAAGCGGAATGATCCCTCTACTGCGTGGCTGGAGAAGAGGGAGAACCCGTGTATTGCTAGTGTGGCCACCACGGGTTTATTGGCAAGACAGTTGAGAGCTTTGAGTGTAGAGAAAGAGGATAAGATGGGCGACCACAAGTTGAATTGAAGTCCGTGTCTGCTTTTTGGGCATTTTGTATATATTGGATATTTACACCGGGAAGCGCACAGCGGGAGTTTTGTTTGTCCCCTCCCCTCATGTTTGTCATTATGTTGTTTAGTGGGAGATTATATAATGGACTACAGATTTTCATTTACTGCTCCTTCACAAATTTGGTCTTCAGTACGTAGATTTGTGCAACGAGCATCAGATACCTACATTTTTATCTACGGTGCTGTTAAGTTATCCACCAAGGCCACCGCCGAATCTCGAAGTACAAAGCGAAAATAAATACTCTCTCGTAGCATTTCATTCGATCACAAGCACTTTTAATTGCACCCGAAGCTTTGCGGATGTTGATCAGTAGGGTGCGAGATTACCGGTGGCTCTGATCGTTCCTGCCGTGTTCTGGCCATACTCTTTTCTAATTAGACAGTGGAGCCTAAACGCGTCAAGACGACGACAACAATTCGCGAGAATCTCATCGTGTTTTTCTCCTTTCAGTGCATCTTGTACATCTAGTACCACAACTAATAAACCCTGGTAAGTCCATTGCTTCCTTACCCAAGGCATGAGAGAAGTAATACACTTACTGGTTTTGCAGTACACGATTTAGAAGGCGCATACATCATGAACAGAGTACCGTCCGAGATATTGGCTAATATCATCGAATCGCTAGATGAAGAGCCGCTACAAGCACTGTGCTGCCCTTCCCCTCTTGACACTGATCCTCTACTCGCCAATCTGCGCAATGTGCGTCTCGTCTGCAAAGGGTTCAAAGTAGCTGCGGCCACCATCTTTGGAAATACTTACTTCCGGTCACGTGAAGTAGTTCTTGAGCAGCAGTCGCTGGAGAAACTTCTCGCCGTCGCGAAGAAGAAGGAGTTTCGCAATAGAGTCGTCGACCTTACTGTTAATACCTTTCAGCTCCCCACAGAGCCAACTCAATGGAGTGTCTTTCGGAAGAGGTTCGCTGAGGAAGTGCGCGATCCGCATCCTACCTTTCTGAGCACGAAGAACTCGAGGGGACGACTGCCCTATGCCGGAACGGCAATTCTCAAAGCGCATGCTGCCTACAAGCACCTTCATGCCAATCAAAAGAGGGGTAAAGCGACAGGAGCGTATACAGGAATGCTTGCTGAGATACTGGAGTATCTGAAGAAGAGCCGTAGATTCCGGAGCCTTGTGGTCAGTGGGCATGATAGCACCCCATCGCTTCGCTACATCACTAGGAAGATTGGTCTCGATGGAATTCTGTGGTGTGACGAGATGGGTCAGCTCATCAGCGAAGCGACAGCTATGGTGTTTCAAGCAGTCTCTTGGTCCCGTGTAAAGCTGTGTACGTTCACTCTTCTGCGCGGTGGCGAGGAAAATCTTCTTCTCCCGAGTCGAGCCTTCAAGCACTTGAAATCTGAAAATCATCTCCACAATCTCCGACTCGAGCTCAAGCCAAATGTCATTGACGAAGACGGATTCAGTTCCGTTTCAGAGCTCATTCAGGCTTGTCCAAAAGTTGCTCACTTGGAGATCTGCTTCCCAGGCTTCATCAATTACAGCCTCGATGACGCGGATATGTTCTTCGGCACCCAACCTCTCAAATACCTGAAGGATCTGCGCTTGTGCAACTTCTCCCTCCCTGCGCAAGAATTGGCGAACATTCTGTATCGACACCGAGCTACACTCAAACGCATTGAGATCGAGGGCATGATTCTCAGCAAAGGCCGCTGGTCATCCATTTTCAAATTCCTACATGATCACTTCACCCTATCCGACTTCTGTGGCCACAATCTATACGAGCCTGGCATGCGATATTACCATCGTCCACAGGGTGATCTCCTAAAGTACATCCTAAACCAAGTCAAAGAAATTGATTGGTATGAGGTCAATAAGGACTACTCTCCATATGAGAAGTTGCCAGAGGGATTGGACAGCCTGCTCACTACTTTCGGTATGATCTCGGCCATCTATTTTGAGCCCGCACCGAACTTCTTCAACCTACCCGCAGATGCTGACATCATTGAACCGCCTGATCTTGAGGTCAAGAAGAATCGTGCAGTGGGAGAAACGGACAGCGAGGATTGGAGTACTGATGAAGATGGCGTTATCGGACAAATTGGCGATGATCATCACATTGATCATGGTCAGTCATCTCTGCCGTTGCTCATCTCACTATGAGGTGAGTCGAAATTCAACATACTGACTAATCTAGCCAACCTCGATTTTGACAGTGATAGCGACGGTAGTAGCCACGACGATAGTAGCGAAGACATCGACGATGAGGATGAAGGAGGCAGCCTATCAAGCGATGACGACGATATCCTAGCATACTTGGTGGACCCAAACTGACATACAAGATCCCCTACCTTACGGTACGCATTGTAGTATCTCTTATCTCCTGCAGCTGTTACGGAGAACATTATTTATGTGTAAATCTGATATGACATGATGTGTGTACAAAGAGTAAAAAGATCAATGAGAAATGGGAAATGGGAAATGGTTTATAGAGTATTTAGAGGAGGTAAGAGCTTCTAGGGGCAAGAAAAACCAATGGGCACGTACTTTAGCTGTATGGGTATCTGATTTCAGAGGGTTGGAGGCTGTATCATTCTAGTACTGGTTTCGTATCATTCTCTGTATTTTAGATCAGCATGCCTGAGTTTACCAAGGTAGTAGTTCGACACTGTACTCCAAGCTTAACAATCGACGGTAGTTAATGCTTAAATTGGGAGAGGCTGAGAAGAAGGTGCAGAAAACGCCTTCCGTCAATCTGGACCCAAAAAAAAGATCGTTGGTTTGGGGAAGGGTCCAGCCTCGTGGAGGGTGTAGGAAAGTACATAACCGCTCCTTCCTCTATCTGGATGCAAGCCTTGTTATCGGCTTCTCTCTCTCTCGTTCCATTGCTGTCTTCCTTTCTCTTTTCTTTACACACCAACCCAACTCGCAAGATATACATTCCTTACCGTATTCAATAACGAGATGGCAGAACAGATGGAGCAAGATTGGCACCACTCCGGCGTGGATTGCTGTGAGCCATTGACAACGGGTGAGTTTAAGAGCTTCAACCAAATCCAAAACATATCTTTCTCGAATCGCATAATGACATCCTTAGGCTTGCTGTCTTTCTTCTTACCATGCATTGCATACGGCCGGACACAACACAGGCTTCACAAGGACTCCCAACTCAAGAACTGGTCCATGTTCAATGGAGACGTAAGTACAGTTCCAAGTTAGAACAATAGGGCAAGTACTTACGACATACCATGACAGTGCTGCCTATACTGGGCCACCACTTGCTTCACAATGCAATGGATCCCCCTGATGTTGCAGCGCGGTGATATTAGAGAAAAGTATGGACTCAAAGGCAATTGTATTTAATCGCACCAAGTCTCTCCAATATAAGTTCCGGAATTGCTGACTTGATGGTAGCATGCACCGACTGCCTCTGCGCCGGCTTCTGTACACCTTGCGCTCTCACTCAGTGTGATAAGGAGGTGGAATACCGCAAGGGGGAAAATGCTCGAGTGATCGATGTTCAACCTGAGAAGATGGGTGATGGACAGGCAATGCAATATCCAGAACAGCAAGATCCAGGACAGCAAGATCCAGAACAGCAAGATCCAGAACAGCAAGTTCCAGAACAGCAAGTACCAGAACAGCAAGATCCAGAACAGCAAGTACCAGAACAGCAAGTTCCAGAACAGCAAGTTCCAGAACAGCAAGATCCAGAACAACAATAGCAACAACAACAACAGCAGACACCATAGGACCTGGCGGGCATGAGATTGGTATGGGAAAGGGTGTGCACTTCTCTTTTGTGTCCTAGTTTGGATTAATGCTACCTTCAAATGCTACCTTCAGGGGTGAGTCATATTGGATACGCGGAGGGATTTTTTTTTTTCGTTGGGTGCTGGCATTTCTTTTCTTTCGGGTGTCCTGGTCTGTTCGTTAGGTGTTCCTTTTCATCGTACCTACGTCTCTACAGCATCTTCCGTGTAACAAAAAGTTCAATTTTTACTTCCTCTGCTTTTGCGCTCCCCAAATCTTTTCGTCCACACAATTCGTCTAAAGCTTTGCCTGCACAGGATCGAGAAAGTCACCCTTCTTCGCCCTTTCGCAGACTTTCTTCAATGTCTCCGCGGCCCACTTAAAATCTTCGAGCTCTAGGTATGCTTGCCCGCTAAGTCTTACCCACCAGGCACTGCCATAGAAGAATATGCCTATGAAAGTATTATAGTCTCTGACCATCGTTGCACTGAACCAAGACACAATCAAACCACCAACATCTTCGGTCTTTGCCGAAGTCTTCATGGCGTCTGCAACAAGCGGGAGCTTCACCATACTAAGACAGCATTTACCTAGTGTTCCCGTTTTGTTTTCCATGACCACTGTGCCTAGACTTTTAGCTACCAGAGCTGCTCCTTCTCGCGCTAGATTTTGGGAGTAGGCTATGATTGCCGCTTCTCCGCCTAGGTTTTCACGGTAGCGAAGGGCTGTTGGGATACAAAGGTAAGGTGCGTTGTCGATTGTTCCAACAAATTCAAAGTTTGTAACGTAGGGAGATTTGCTGCTTGGCGGCAGTGGATTCCTAATGGTCGCTAATCCAGGTCTACGAAAATCAGTTTAGGTCTTTGTCAATTCTCAGCTGCAATAACTTGCTTGGGTCTGGGCGTAAAGCCATGTGATGTTGGTAGCGTTGAACGCATCAAATCTTGATTTCTGACTGGCACGTAAAATACCGCACATCCTCGAGGCACGTAGAGCCATCTGAACCCAGTTGTTAGCGAACTCGCCAATGAGTGTACAAGCTATACTGCACATACTTGTGGCAATTACTGACGAAGAAGTCGCAGTCTAGCTTTCCGAGATCGAGTTCGAGATGGCCGACCCCGTGAGCGCCGTCAATGAGACTCATCACCCCAAGGTCTTTGCATGCTTGCGTCAACCTCTCGAATGGCATGCGGACACCGGGAAAGCTAACAACAGTATCAAAGATAGCGACCTTGACTCTATTGCCCGCTTTTTCTTCAGCCTTGACAACCCTCTCAAACTCAGATATCAACCAATCATCCTCAACAGGATAAGTATACTGGATCTTCACAGCTTCAGCAGGGGTGGTCTCAACGATATATTCAACCGTCTTCTCACAAGCACCGTATATGGTAGCAAAGTACAAAATCTTCTCCTTGGGTGCAAAAGCCAAATTCCGAAGGACTGTGTTCACCCCAGTCGTAGCATTTGGTACAAACGCAACGGTGCTGACGTCCACATTCAAGAACTTGGCCATTGCTGCGCGGGACTCATCTAAGAGTACGGGATACTCGTAGCGAATGAATCGATCGGGCCGAGCTTCAGCCTTGTCTTGGAATGATCGCATTGCTGATTGGACTACGCGAGGGTAGGTACCAAAAGATCCTGTTTGGGTCAGCCAATGTGTTATGAACATGGTACTTGGGATGATAATAATAACAATACTTACCATGATTAAGGTTTAGGTAGTTGTCATCAAAAAGGAAGTCCTTCCTTAACGATTTCCCAAACTTTACCATTTGTTTCGTGCTTCCGCCTGGAGGGTTTTGAATTTCGCTATCGGAGCCCATTGTAAACAGGCAGGGAGGGAATCAATTGCAACAATTTCAAGGAAACATAAAGTTGGCAATGCTTCATTTATTCCAAAGATCACTTTGACTGATTAGTCAAGGTAGTGCGAGGTCGGAATCATCAATGACTATCTCCTGTACGAAAGTGCGAAAAGGCGCAATCTCAGGCGGGGTGAGTCGAAGACCCTGGACGCTTAAGCCGACACAATCCGCAGCTAGTGCATGCGTACAAATAATACTGTGATAGCTGCATGGAAAGAGTGGCCGGAGAAGTGTATATTGCTAAGGAGAATGGTCCAAAATATACAAGAATGAGGTGACGCCACCACCAGGATGGCAGGTCATGAATTGAACAAAGTCAGACATCCACCAAAATGTCTGGCGAATGATAGAAAAGGACGAACCAAGAAAGCAATTAACCGACATGGATAGAACGAATCTTTGGGTATATTAGAATCTAAGCCGGTACATTTCATATCCTGCGCTGCATCTCAGCCTTTTGAGCTCGAATAGCCAATCTGTACTGGTGGCGGAATTGGATGCGTCCCATCGTCCCCAATCCGACTGCAGTTGCGAAAAGCAAAACCCACATACCAGTGATGATGAGACCAACAGGGAAGACTGCAAGAGAGAGACCGGGAACAACAAAGGGTGTTGGCTTGCCAGCCGCTGCAGCTGCGAGTTGGTCCGCAGGTTGGCCGAGAAGTGATTTAGGGTCCGTAATATTTCCAGCCGCTCGAGAGAAGATACCTGCAACAAAAGAGGACTCTGTAGAGGAGAGGGAGGTGTTGACTAATCTATTGGACGTAGGACTCATCCCTGAGATGGATATCTGTGGCACTAGTAAAGGTTGAAATTGGGTACTATTCTCAATGTCAGAAGCGTTTGCACAGGTAGGCTTATAGAAGCCAAACTTACAGGTTCATGCCCGGCATCATGAGTCCCTTGTTGACTTGGCCGACGTACTTCCGTATGGCTACCTCAGACGGCATGAGGATCCCGTTAGGCATTGCGGTACCGGTTGGGGTCGCTAAGCCTGCCATTTGCATCTGCCTTTCCACCAATGCAATCGTATCTCGCTTGACTGGAAGGACTCCATTTGACTTTTGAATTGTAGCTCCCTGGTACTGAAGGGTAACCATCATCATTGCTGGTGTCACTCCAAGAAAATCTCCACTGGGGGCCGAAATGTTGTATAAGCGCAGCTCAGCCTCGAAGACGCCCTTAGCCTGGTCGAGATATGGCACATTGTAGCACACCGCCAACCCAGCAGGATTCGTTGCCTTTCCTCTTAAACTCATGACTGAGGTCATACATGCCTGCTCGGCCTGAGCATTCCATTCCGCTGGACTGATGCTGGCTGCTTGCTGGGGAACTGGAGTTGCCACACCTGCTGAAGGCGCTGGTGTTACTTGAGCTGGCGAACCACCGACGAAAGTGTTGGTCACTCCAGGCAATGGTGTGATCTCGACACCCGCAGCCAGTGTAAACCCTGGAGGTACTACCACCGTCGGCCAGACACCATTATTGATGGCTCCAAAAACATCATTCCGTTTCTCCTTCTGACGAAGCGCATTGTCCGCATCTCTCCTCATCTGCTCGTGAATGTGTGCATGTCGGCGGTGAAGACCATGGACTACGCCGAAGCCATTTGCATTTGCCGTCGACAATTCTCCTAATATGAAGAGACCGCCGAGTAAAGCGGCCTCAAGCCGCATATCGATCGCTCAGTGCGTGTGTTGTAGATAAAACCCACTCCTCCTGTTGTTATATCGTCCAGCGAAATTCTTCAGCGTAACCTTCCTAACGTGATTAATGAATGACCCGACATGAAGCTGCGCAGCAGCACTATGGTAAATGGCGAAAAGAAGGGAAAATGAGTTTTCTGCTAAGGCAAAGACGGACGGGAGCGTGTCAAGGAGAGGTGGGTGGGATTGAAGGCATGAAGTTGCAAGGCTTCAAAATGCAGAAAACCTTCCCATCGCAGTCTCGGCTTACGAAGAGGAACTTAGACCCAATGAGGAGAGATTTTAGATTCATAGAGCAACGCCAGCGATTGCTCGCGCTACATGCTTCGCTGCAGGCATAAACGCTCTGATACAGCCCACGCGGCGGGTTGGTATCAGCCTCATAACTGCCTTCAATTATGACCCCACTCGACCCACTGGCTGGACAGCATTTGCCGACCGCATGGTTCGTGATCCGGGAGTTGCTTTTGGTTTCAGAAGAGTTTGCGGTCACAAGGATGGCCTCTTTAGAAGTCAAGTTCTTGGCGGGTCTCATCTTCGACCTGGAACGTCACTTCCAACCAACCAAAAGACCGTACCTACATAAAGCGGACTGTTTCAGCCGCCCGAAGGAGAGGTCTAGAAAGAGCAAAAGGTACGAAGCGACCTCACTCCTGGCCGTATTCTGCTAATGAAAAGACATTTGTCCCTCCCTTCGACCATGTTATGGCTCAATAAGCGACATTCGGTCCTGTCAGGAGATAGCACCCCTCCATCTACGAAAACAAACACCAATAGTCCTTTATCGTGCTCTGTTATCTCCAGCAACCTCGCGGGCGCCTTTCTTTTCTCTGTCCTTGTCTCATCATTGTGGTGACTCACACCTCGTGCTTTCTGATTACCGGGTCGCGCCTAGGTACGATTGAGTGACTGCATGCCCCTTTTCACCTTATCACTACATACAGTATCCCATATTGGGCGGCAATCCCTGGCGTTTACACTTTACAGACACGAAATGCGCATTCCCACTTCACAAGGCAGTTTTGACTTCCGGAGAAATTATCGCCAATGATTTGGTATTGCCACTATATTCTTGGGCGGCAAAATATTGGAAACTGTCATCAAGTATCTTGGGCCTTCAAGAACGCCTAGTATAGACCCGATCAGTTCTATCGATGATTTCTAGGTTCGGTCTTTGCTGGGTTCTGAGTCCCTAATGGAACTCTCCGACTCTCCCAGAAGCATTTGTTAGGACACGGTAGTGGCCAGGACTGCTCAGCAGGTTGGCTTTCTTCAGCTACAACGAGTACGGACTTCAAGTATCATCATATCGTCGTTATGCTCTTGCAGACGAAGTCAACGCCTACGATTTGACTGTTGTTTTATTTGCTGTGGGTCCATTTACATCCAGAACTCATGGTGGTTCAGCCAGACGTACCAAATTGAAGCACATAAATTCCTCTTCAGATGGTCAAAGGTGATGTATTATGGCTATAGCAAAGAGGTGGTAAAATTTTGATGCTGGAGGCCACGGTCATGCTTTCCAGCAACGAGTTTCTGGCATATTCCCAAATCACAAATGCTCCAGTGTGTTGGTGGTCAAGTCTTCGAATTAGATAGAGTCGAACAAGGGGGGTTATACTGTAACCTCACTTCTCCCAGACTATGTGTGTAGCTTATACCATTCAAGACGTTCGAAGTCTTTGGACCCTGGCCGTCGACTCTGTAAGTCATGACAAGACATGATGGGCCAGTACTGCCACCCCTTCAACTTATACAAATGCAGATTGTCCTCGAGGTTTTCTGTATATTTCTAAAAAAATTCCACAAGTCTGACCAATTGGAAAATCGAGCACGCCCACCAATCGAAGCGCTACGAGTTCGGGCTTTTTCTTCGGCGCTCCATCTGATGGCTGCGAGGCCTCCAGAATAATAGGCACGAACTCGATGACTACGATAAGATGACCAGATTGTCAGCCAGCTCAGATATTGCTGTATCGCTAATTATTCTTCAATCCTGCCCAACTGTAGCGAAAAAGTTCGGCGCGGGCCGTAAGCGCCACCACAAAAGCGGGGTCCTCAAAAATTTGCTAACCTGGTCACGAAAAGAACGATTCAAACTCCCCACCGTTCTTACATGATCAGATAACAAAGGACAGCATTCAATTCTAAGCTAATATCCAAAGAAATCGATTGCAGTAATGGTCTTTCTACACGGACCTCCACAGTCTTCACACGAGGGCGAGTATGGGATGAACATGTGGCCTTGCGTCCATAAAATAAGGCTTGCATGTCGTCCAAGCCAATCCCTGATTCCTGCCCAACCTGTCGGGCGGCTTGAAGTTCATATTTGCAGTTGTGCTGCCACATCATCATCACTTGAGAGTGGAGGCGTCCAGTGAACGGATCGCGAAATCTGTTAAACCGAGGAGGAGGCTATCCTTCAAGTTCCGCGTACTGTAGGTACTTCTTACTTATCTAACTAGGCCGCCCGAATCCCAATCTTGTCTACGCGCATTCTGGTCTGCCTTTTTCACTCCCCGCCGCCTCGAGTTTGGTGAAATGGCAGCCTCATAATGACGCCCTGAGATTACCATCCCTGTTTATGATCCTGCATCCCCCTAACGATCAGTTCGCGCACGATTCACTATTGTGGCTTGTGTGCGTGGTATATCATGAGTGCATATTCGCCATGGCTCTCACAAAATTACTTGCCACACACGGCTGCAGCCCCACCAAGACCAGGTCTGCGATACATGACATCAATGCAAACTCTAAATCTACATGAAGATACCCCCGATGTCAATAAATGGGAAAGATCACCTTCACCATCACTATCAACAATCTCGACTCGATCTTCAACTCCAACGAACGTACGGGGCACCCATGCGTTTAGGCTGCTGAACCTCGCACGCGAGCGACGCAGCCGAACTCCACCACAGCATTACGAAGAATATCCGCCAATTGCGTTCAAAACCAATTCTTTCACAGCTCCTAGACTGAGGTCTACCAGAAATCCTTGGGAAAAGGCCATGAACCGCACGTCTCCCTCCGTATCTCCGCGCAGTAGTCCTCCATCTCAATCGTCTTACATACTTCCGGAAGCCTCGAGTCGAGCTACGACACCTATAGCACCAATACCTTTGCGTCCAATCATGGGGCATGTCTTTTCTCCTCAGCGTTATGATTCTCCTCAGTCCAATGGCTCGTCCCGATATGATCCAGCTGTTTTCACACCGCCAGAGTCTGACTGTTCTTCACAATATGCGCCAAACTCAAGATCTCCACCAACAAGGGAATCCAAGGGAATGCAGACAGAGCCGCCGCCAATCGAGTATTTGTCTCCGGAATTGCAGACGCAGCTGATCCGTTCGCTGATGAAACTTGTAGCAAACAGGGGATGGGATGGGTCACTCACAAAGCTGGTACAGAAATGGGTGATGCGTGCACCAAAAATTGCCATACTCTTGTGGATGTGTGGAGAAATCGATGCTCTGCGGAAAGCCGCGACTCTCTATTACCTTACGGACAAGGACTTTCCTTTCCAGGAAGACAAATTGGTCAACATTGCATCAAACCCAGCCCGTGTGGTCCAAACGCAATGGCGAGTAATCACAGACCAGTCGTCTGCACAGGTGGTGATGAAAAAACTACCGCGTGGCGGTAAACATACCGAGTTCCGAATTGGAGATGACATCCCACTGCAAACCGTCGATACTATCGTTACACCGACTGCCAGGCGGTCTAAACGCATTGTTGAGAATTCAACCAGATTGGTGAAAGTCAAGTACATGGACGATCCCAGTTCTGTGGTGTATGTGCGGAAGCGTTTCGAAATCAATTACAGTCGCGCGCAAGATAAGACCGCAATTCTGGAACAGATCCACAGCTTCCACAGGTTAGATCACAAGAACATTGCTCGGATTGTCTCGTCATACGCTCGTGGCTCTGTGGTCGCCTTTACTACGCCTCTGTATGCTGCGAATCTGGAGGAGTGCTTGGAACAGATAAGTCAGTCGGAGAAACTTCTGGGATGGATCCGAGATCTTTCGTCTGCATTGGCACACATTCACTCCAAAGGCATGTTCCACAAGAACATCAATCCTCAGAAGATCCTCATCGACAGTCAAGATCGCATATACTTCTCTGTCTTTGGCGTTTGTCCACCTGTGCGCGATTCACCGCTATACGAACCCTTCTCCGACGACGTGCGATATATTTATGCGCCGCCCGAAGTCATCGCTGGTGACAGGGTTTCTGAAAAGAGCTCTCCTGAAGCTGTGTTGAAACGCAAACAAGCCATAGATACCTATTCACTTGGATGCATAATGTTCGAGCTCGTAGCCAAAGCCAAAGGTCGTTCCCTGGAGGACCTCCGCGCCTACCGCTCCGACATAAGCCAGGACAATTCATTCCACATGAATCTCGACCGGGTGATGATAATGGTAGATAATCTGCATACCACATCTCTCGACACCACACGCATGCGGCAAACAAGGGTCGAGGATGACACCACACGTATGCGGCAAACGAAGATCGAGGATGGAAGTAAGAAGGTCTTGGCTGTGTTGAAGCCAATGATGAGCCCTGATCCGGAGAAGCGGCCGAGTATGCGGAGGGTTATGAACCATTTCAACAGGGTGCCCAAGGTGAGGAGAGGAAGCTTTGATGTTTTGCCGGGACCGAATCAGAGTTCTATTTGGGGGGAGCTGAGTCCTCTACAGTCGTTTTACCACTCTCAGCCATATGGTAAAGCCTATGCTGAGGATAGGGGACAGAGTAACTATGGCGACCACAAGTGAGAGGTGCTCTTAGACGGCTACGATGGACTTCTCGTGTTCTGATCTCCGTCTGACTTGTTATCAATCTTCGTCTTCTTCATCATTGCTAGCGTTTGGAGCGGCATTTGAATTATCTTTCAGCATTGCCTCGCGTTTGGGTGGCATCAAAGATACCCTTTTCCCTTCTTCTTTCTTGATCATCATTGCATCCACTTGCATTGAAGCGTTTTTTCGGTGTGAAAATAGCGGTCTGCTTCCATAATTTAGACTTTGAACCACCTCGAAATGACTTATCTCATGAATCTTAAACTTGAATGGCCCTGTGTTGGACTTCTCTGAAGTTGCTGAAAAGTTTGTCGAGAGGGAATCACAGAACACCTCGACCACATGCATACCCGAGTGAAAAAACCAATCAAGGGTGATTTAGTAATTGAAAGACTAGAAAGGAAATGGTCGCGTGACATGGTGATGGATTCCAAGGATCTGCCAGAACGGCCAAGGAAAAGCAGGCGATGACGTCCCAGGTTCACGTTTCACAATCGCGCTGCCCGTTTTCGAGAAATATGCTTTTGTGAAAGGTTTATGGTCTTCATATATGCGCCTCAACATCCCGCTAGAATTTCCATACCGACTAAGCTTGAAATAAAGGCATGGTGAGTCATTCATGCTCAAACCATACAGCGATTTTGCTACTGTTTATTCATCGCGATTATACAAAGCCTTTGCACAAATAAAGGACTAATTTGGCTAACAATCGAAATAAACACTAGGCGTCTCTCCTTCGGCAACTTATAGCCAAGCCGCGAGCTCACCATGAAGCATCCAACCTTGACCTTTGTTACGTCACAGACCATATAATAGCAACCTCTGGCCCCAGCGGTTCATTCCCCAAACGAGCCTACCGCAACCCTCTAGATCAACTCATAAAATTCCTTGACAGCCAACACAAAGATAACTGGGCAATATGGGAATTCCGAGCAGAAGGCACGGGCTACCCAGACGAAGCAGTCTACAATCGAATATGGCATTACCCTTGGCCGGATCATCATCCTCCGCCTTTTGGCTTGATACCGAACATGATGGCAAGTATGCGGGACTGGTTGAAGGGCGCGGAGGGTAGAGTGGTTGTTGTGCATTGTAAAGCCGGCAAGGGAAGGAGTGGGACGGCGAGTTGCAGTTATTTGGTCAGTGAGGAGGGATGGGAAGTACAAAAAGCTATTGATAATTTCACCGACAAGAGGATGAAACCGGGGTGGGGGCAGGGTGTCAGTATACCGAGTCAACTGCGCTGGTTGTCGTATGTGGATCGGTGGACGAACGGTGGAAAGATGTACGTGGAGAGGAAGGTTGAGGTCACTGAGATACATGTTTATGGGTTGAGGGATAATGTTATGATTGCTGTAAGGGGGTTCCAGGATGAAGGGAAGATCATAAAGATTTTGCATACATTTACCAATGAAGAGAGGACTATGGTCCGAGGAGAAGTGAAGCAGCTTGCTTTTACGGATGCTGTCATGCAAATGCTAGGGGTGAGCGGAAGTACCGACAATCTGACCTCACCGACGGCGGATGGAAAGGCAGAAGCAATAACGACTACGGGCACAGCCAAAAACACCACCACCTCCCCTCAGGTACATACTTCTTCAAAATTGGAAGTGCCCCAAGAAGATGAAAACTGCGACAGCAAACCATCATCAAAACCAGCAAGTATAAAAGACGCCGCCTCTAAAGTTATAGAAGACAACAAAACAGCACCAGCACCAGCACCAGCAGGATCAAACCAAGCATCCGGCGCCTCTACACCAACAGGAGCACCGGCGGACGCGATATTCCGTCCCAAAAACCCCATACCCATAGACTCCAACGACATCAACATCAAATGCGAACGCCTCCAACACCGCTCCCTCTCCTTTGCAAAAACATCCCTAGTACACGTCTGGTTCAACACCTACTTCGAAGGCAAAGGCCCCGAACAAAATGGCCGCGCCGACGATTCGGGTGTCTTCGAGATTGACTTTGAGAAGATGGATGGGCTGAAGGGGAGCAGTAGACGCGGGGCTAGGTGTTTTGATCGTATTGCTGTGGTTTGGAAAGTCAGGAGTGTGGAGGGTGTGGTGGAGGAACCGAAGATGGGCGAGGAGGTCGCGCAGGCTAAGCCGGCGAACTGGCAGGGTGCGAATCCGATTGAGGGGGAGAAGGAGAAAGATGGGGATGGGGATGGGGACAGAGATGAGAGTGAGACGGATCATGAAGAAGGGGTACAGAGCCATGTCAAATCGAAATGAAATATCAAATGCAAGCAAAGACTATAAATGCATCGATGCAACATTATTACCGCATTGGGTTAGTGACATTTCTAGTGAAATGGAAGCGAGGCTGTGAATTTTGAGACTTGCAAAAAAAGGGCTTTTTCTCCATTTTCGAAAGGCCTAGTGGCTAAGAGTTTAATTGATATATACATTTTATGCAAGTGTTGAAGCGCTGTCGGTATAGCCCTCTCAGTGCATTACCATGTTTATCGACCGGAGTATACTCCACCTACGATTCATTAGCCATTCCACCAGCGAAACCATCATCATTCACCGAGGCGTATACCACTCCCAGTTGAAGCATATCCCTTCAAGTCTGCATCCTGGCATCCTCTTCCAAATCATCCGCTTTCCTCTTGCCTGAGCTCCCAGACGCATCATCACCATCATCATCATCAGCAGTCCACTCCACAATCTCCCACTCATACTTCACACTACCATCCTCAGAGCTATGTCCACCCTTCTGCCTCTGCAACTTCCCCAGCCTCGAATCCTCAACCATACTCTCAAACCAAGGTGCGCCTCTATGCGAGACAGGCCTCGCGGAAGAAGAGGCTTTCCTCATTTGGCCTACCTCCTCTTGCTCTTCCTCTTCTCCCTTGTCTGCCATCTCCCCTTCATCTTCCTCTTCCTCACCCGCCTCATCCCCACCCAAGCTCAACAATCCCGCATCCTCCATCCCCTCCAAATCCTCATCGAACAAACTCCCCAGTGTAATATCAATAAACTCATCGTCCTCCCTCCAAAGCGTAAGATGCGTGCCGCAATACCCGCAGAACTGCCTCCGCGAACGCGAATCATACGGTGAGATGAAGGTACGACGGATGGAAGTGTGCACTTCATCGGTGAAGAAGGCGAAGGTGGCGCTGTAGAACCAGTCTAGGGGGACGCGGAGCCAGGCTGTGAAGGGGGAGGCTAGGTGGCGTCCTTTTTGCAAGTGAGTGAGTGTGTGAGCAATGGAAATTAGGGTTGGGATTTGAGGGGGGCGGTAAGGAAGTGGGAGAGATGGGGCGGTCAATAAACTTACTGTTCACATTGCTATTGTCGAAGTAAACTTGCGCTAGATGTTTCGAGGTGGATGGTATTTCGATAACATAGTTATTGCGACCGCAACTGCAAGAGCCGTGCAAATCCATCCTGTCGTTCTGTATTTCTTATTCTGTTCTCTTTTTTTTTTCCGTAGCGGTGATGTAATTGTGAAACCGGAGGGGGTGGGGCAATCCCTTTGGAATGCAAATCGTGATGATTTTAGTTGTTGGGTTTTAGGAAGATGTAGATTGTAATCCAGATTCGGATTTCTATAGTTTTCCAGATGCTTCGTTGTCAAGTTTGGCCCGGCGGTTGTTGCTGTGAGAATTGTGAAAAAGATGATTTATGAAGCCGAGAGTGTCGATCATTTGGATGTGGGAGGGATTCCCATGTTAGGTCACGCCACTTAGAGGTGTGCTTACAAAGTCTTATAGATTAATTTGGACTGTGAACGAAAGGGGGGATCGCAATTTTGCATTTCTTATCATTTCACTTTTCTGTCTCTGATATGTGCATGTTTGTTCTGGTGAAGCTGTCTTAGTAACACCACCATAGACGAGAGGTAGTTCCAAAGGTTTCAATATGTATCTACCCTATTTGCTACTATGAGACCCCAAGCTGCATAGAGAGCAATGAGGAAAGCGGTATCCTAAATTCTCTGATATTTACAATGCAGCTATCCTGAAGCTGCGAAACACGCAGAGTAGTTAATCCTACGCAATTGGTGTTGGCGTTTCCCACAAGGTACTCCCTAAATCAACGATTCGCAATCGGATTCTCTCCCCTAACAGTATGACCTCTTTGTCTCTTGAAACATACAAATTCAACCTTGGTCGCTTCCCTCAATCTCTTCAACGCCCCTCGCATCTCTTGCAATTCATCTTGCAATTTCAATCTAGCTTCATTGTCTGTCCTTTCATCAAGGGCAACATATATTGCGCTTTGGATATCTGCTGCTTTTTCCGTGGTGTATTGATTCATAGTTTGAGCTAAGAATTCCACATCGAGGGTTGCTTGCATCAGTGCGGGAAGGGAATATCGTGGCCGTTGTTTAAAAGAGTCGATTAGCGAACCAGACACGGCTTCCAGGAGGTGCTTCAAAATGGGTGCGGTTAGTGGCGATGCCGTAGTGCTGACTTCCGTATGTACAAGCACGAGGCTCAGAAGAACAGAGTATACATATGGTCTCGCGTCGGTAGGTCGTGGGCATTCGGGCGCCCAAGTCGGTGAATTAATACCTTCTTGAATGATCTTTTCCAGATCTTTCGCAATGGGTTGAGTGTAGGCTTGGAAGAGCTTGGAGTCGATCTTCGCGAGTACGTCGCGCACGTCTTTCGTCTCGTCGGTGAGTTTAACACTGAAGTAGTTTTCGAATTGCGATATCAAATGCGGTACGATGTCGTTTCGGAGAGCTTGCACATTGCTCAGGGTGACGAGGATGCGGATTTTCTAGTAGAACCATGTTAAAAATTGATTTGTGAATGTGATAGGAGAAATGACTGACCTTGTTTGACGAGTCAAGGGTACCGCTTTCGCCCGTCGACGCTGTGCCTTCAATCTCAGGTACCGAGAGGCCATCTCGATCACCTTCCCAGTCATCAACGAGCTTACTAGGCCTCTCCGCATTCTCGACCATCACAGTCAATGACTTGTATATACTGCTTACGAACTGACTACGAACCATCTGCAGCAGCTTCTGCGACGGTGGCACGATGATTTCCACAGAATCTGAACGCCGCGTAGCTTCTGATACATACAGTATCTTTTGCAAATTCGACAGCAGAAATCCCTCGAAACTCATAAAATGAGCAGGCATATTAGTCAGATCGTGCCTTTCAACAGCGCGAGTCCAATCTTCGAGAACTCTGCAATGTTCTGCGTCTTGATTCCATGCAGCGCATGTGGCTTGCACGCAGCGTTCGCGGATACCGCCTACCAAGGTTTTGAGATTGTCGACTGAGCGGTTGCCGTCTTTCATCACGCTTAGGCTGGCCATTTCGGTAGCTGCAGTTCCGACGAGAACTAGAATTTTGCTCAAGTAGTGAGCTCCACTTAGAGAGTTTGCATGCGGAGGCCAGAAGCCATACTTCTCCCAAGACTCCCCAGAACGAGGGGAAGGCGGAGGGAGGTTGCTGGGGTCGATCCTGAATCGGGAGTCTGTGAAGGCCGATAGTGTTGCTGATTTGGGTGTGCTTGGTGTGTCCGGGGTCATGGGAGGTAGCGGAGAGAGTAGCATAGAGAGATCGTCTATGGGTGGTTCGGAAAAGAACGAGAACAGATCTTCTCTTAGCATATTCACCAGCTCTAACGCGCCAGCGGCGAGGTCTCGAACGCCATCCACAGAGAGTCTGTGGTGTTTGCGACTGTTGCCATCGATACCGGTTGGCAAACTTCGTTGAGCTTGGCCATCAATAAAGCCCTGTGCCGTTTCCCAGTACTCGACCAGCTCTCCCAGCACGCCGCCTTGAGTGGACAACAGAGCGTTCATAGAGGCATAAATATGTTCCCACACTTCGATGACGGCCGGCGAGTCGATAGCAGAGGTATTGCTTACACGGCCATCAGCCGAAGCTGCTCGGAAATTATTTGCCATTTGACGGGCAGAAGGCCTATCTCCAGTCGAAAGCCTTCGCCGTAAAATCTCAATCTCAACCCGTGACCGTTCAAAGGTGGCTGTCATTTTCTTTTTCAAAAAGTCGTAACGACTAATCAGCCATATCCAGATCGGATTGTCGGTGACACCCAGCTCCAGCAGAATTCCAATGAGTTCCATGTGTTCTTCGTTCTTATTCTCCTCTGCGTTTGGCGTTTTCGTGAAGTGAGTTCCGGCCAATCTACGCCAGATATCCCGTTTGAAGACTTCCACCTGCTCTTCCACATCTGCCCACATGCGTGCGGTGACGATGACTTGATGGACATCAGGATCTGATAAGGGCACACGGTTCTGTACAGCAGAGTCGACAATGGCGCGAGCATCATTTGCATATTTTCGTGCCTTGAGATATTCTTCCACGAGGGTTTCATGGTCTTTCCGTTTGATACAATCACTAATCGAAGATCCAAGTTCGAAGAGACCTCGATTCTTCTCTACGCACCCCAGTACTACCTTTAAGCTGTCTTCTTTTTCTCGTCCACCTATTGCTGGGCCCCACACTTCTGCCACTTTGATGGCAAGCTCGTTTAGAGGATCTTTGATAGGTAAAACGCCGTATTCAGATTCTTTGACAAGGGCATTCTTCCTCCTCTCATTTTGAGGAGGTGCATCGCCAAGGGTAGGACTGAAAGGCCCACTCGTCTTCCGAAAATGACCGCTGGATTTACTCAACTGACGAGAATGTCTTCTTCGATGAGATGGTGGATCTGGGTTTAGCTCTGCTTCGGGACCCTGTCGCCGCATCTCCTTGTACACATTATCAATGGTAGCTTTCGCGCGGACGAAGCGCTCAAAGTTGGACTGCACGAGAACTTTCAACGAGGCAGATTTCTGTTCTATGGATCGGGAGAGAAAGTCGAGACCTTCGAGTAGGGACTCGGTAGAGGCGTCGTTGTGAACTTGAGATAGGAAAAGTGATGGCGCAAAGGTGGTTGAAGAGAGGAGGAAGCGGTTTCCTAATGCCTTGATTAGAACTTGAACAATCATATATATCTATGATAGAAATCTACAACATACGTAATCTAACATCGTCCTCAACTGGCAGTCCCCGTCGGCGGAGGACCTGTATCACAGTTTGAGGACCTCCTAGCGGATCGGCTTCGTCCTTTTGCACCAGATTTTCCTTTCCTTCTCTGCTCACCTCTGCCCCAGGAACACTTCCACGCAATTTAGCATTTCGACTTATAGCCGAATATCTGCTTTTCGATTTGCGCTTTGCCAAACCCGGTAGAGGGAGATTGAGAGGTTCATCATCCGAGCTGTCGTCCTGGTCTTTTTCTGCAGGCCATTCGCTTGGAAAAGGATCGTTGATTTTATAGTGGCTGAGGATTTCGGCGTCATTTACTGCCGTCATTATAGCAAGGTAAACTTGTGGGTTGTTCGACCTCCAATCTGTAGCTTGAACTTGATACTTGGTAACCCTGGATCAGGAACTGCGCTTGCGAGGGGCCAGAAACGCGCGACTAAAAAGTCGAAATCTTGGCGTAAATCTACAACTTTTCTTGAAGGAAGTTCTAAACTCCGAGAGAGTATCACGATAATCACACAACATGTCGGAACAGGTCAATCGTGCCCACCGGCCGACCAAGGAAAAGAAGAAGCATGCTGGAGGTGCGTTTACTATTTCCATGCACCTCTCGCAAAAAGTTTGAGACTCGAACACGAGCTATTTATCGAAACACTAACATTTTTGGCTCTGTTTTTATTTTTGAGATATTGGTTCCCCACTCAAGGATTTCTATAGTGCGTTACAATCAAGCTTAGCTAAAATCATATAATTACAGGCCCAAATCCAAAAGCCTTTGCTTTTGCAAAGCCAGGTCGCCTACAAAAACAAGCCTCACGCTCTCACGATGTGCGAGAAAAACGATTACATGTGCCTTTGGTGGACAGGATACCGGAAGAGCCACCGCCGCTCGTTGTTGGAGTTGTCGGACCTCCAGGTGTGGGCAAAACAACACTCATTAAATCTCTCATTCGCCGCTACACCAAACAGACTCTCTCCTCTCCCATCGGCCCTCTCACAGTCGTCACCTCCAAACGGAGGCGCCTCACGTTTATGGAATGTCCCGCCGACTCTCTCGCCGCCATGATCGATATTGCAAAAGTGGTGGATATACTGCTACTTATGATTGATGGGAATTATGGCTTCGAGATGGAGACTATGGAGTTTTTGAATATCCTAAACTCGAGCGGTATGCCTGGGAATGTTTTTGGCATTCTTACACATCTGGACTTGTTCAAGAAACAGGATACGCTCAAGACGCAGAAGAAGAGGTTGAAACACAGGTTTTGGAGTGAGCTATATCAGGGCGCAAAACTGTTCTACTTATCTGGTGTGGTCAACGGGCGGTATCCAGATCGCGAAGTCCTCAACCTTTCTCGATTCTTGTCAGTCATGAAGAAACCGAGACCTGTCATATTTCGACAATCACATCCATACTGTTTAGCCGACCGTTTTCTCGATATTACTCCACCTACCGCGATTGAGGAAGATCCCAAGTGCGATCGCACGGTTGCATTGTATGGATATCTACGGGGTGGAACAAACTTCCCCGCACAAGGCGCGCGAGTACACATACCAGGCGTGGGTGATCATAACGTCGCAATGGTAGAGGCACTTCCAGACCCTTGTCCAACGCCTCATATGGATCAAGCTGTTGCGAAGGCTACAGGTAAATCAAAACGGAGGCGACTTGGGGAGAAACAAAAAGTGCTATATGCGCCGATGTCTGATGTCGGTGGCGTTTTGGTGGATAAGGACGCGGTCTACATTGATGTGAAAACCGCAACGTTCAATAGAGAGGACGAGGAGGAAGAGCGAGGTTTTGGCGAACAGCTCGTAGTAAACCTCCAGGGTAAAAGAAGGCTTTTAGGCGAGGCTGAGTCGGGTTTGCGATTATTTGCGGGTGGAGAGTCCCTGCAACCACAACTAGATGCTGAAGATTTGGACGACTCGGGGAGAAAATCACATCGCAAAGCCCGGGTCATTGAAAGAGATGACGAAGACGAGATCATCGACGATGAAGCTTATGAAAGTGGAAGTGAAGAGGAGGAGGAAGCGCCAGGATCGGATGACGAGGAAGATGATTCTGGAGAGATTGAGCTCAATAATGCGGATGTCTCACGGAAACGAAAGGTGGATGATAAATCGGTGGATCGCCAGGTTGAAGGGGACATTGCTTTCCAGGATAGTGACTCGGACTTGGGTTCGGTTTCCTCGGAAGAAGACCAAGAATTTGATGAGATGGATGGTGAGGAAGAGGATTCCGAAAACGGTGACGAGGATGGTGGTCTTCGCTGGAAAGAAAATCTGGCGCAGAATGCGCGAATGATACATGGTCAAAAGAGACCCTATCGTACCACTGAATTGGCTCGACTCATGTACGATCTCACATTAACACCTGCAGCTGTTCTACAAAAGTGGCGCGGTGAAGAGGACCAGGCCGAGGATGCAGAGATGGTTGGGGACGATGACTTTTTCAAAAAGGCTAAAGCAGTATCTGATCTAGACGACGACGATCGAACCATTCCAGTATTCGACTACGAGAGACTAGCTACGAAATGGAGCAATCCGGAAATCTTTGACGCACTTCGCCAACGAGTCACAGCTGGAGGTTTACATGGTCAATCACTTGGTGAGGATGCTGATGCTGATGAGTTCGACGGAGTGAGTGGAGATGACGAGGACGAAGGAGATGGTGCGTTCGAGGATCTGGAGACGGGAGAAAGCCATGGCGCCGAAGTCCCTTCCACAAATGGCGAAGACTCTATCGAAGCCGAACGAGAACGTAATGCGCGGCGGAAAGAAGAGCTCAAGTTACGATTTGAAGAGGAAGATAGAGAAGGATTCATGAACGACAAGACCAATGCACGCAAGGACGAAGGCGGGAAGCAAGAAGAGTTTGGCGAGGATGACTGGTATGATGCGCAAAAGGCTCAGCTTGAGAAACAGCAAACAATCAACCGCGCCGAGTTTGATCGGCTGGATGAGCTGTCCAGAGTTCGAGTCGAAGGGTACAAGGCCGGTACTTATGCTCGTATTGTTCTCGAGAATGTGCCGTACGAGTTTTCTGCTGCATTCAATCCACGTTTCCCGATCATCATTGGTGGTCTCACTCCCACAGAAGAACGCCTAGGTTTCGTACAAATCCGCATTAAACGCCATCGATGGCACAAGAAAATTCTCAAAACCAACGATCCTCTGATTTTCTCCCTAGGCTGGCGAAGATTCCAAACGATGCCTATTTACAGCATTTCCGATTCTCGAGTCCGCAACCGTATGCTCAAATATACCCCTGAACATATGCATTGCTTCGGCACATTCTATGGCCCACTCATCGCTCCCAGCACACCCTTCTGCTGTGTACAGAGTTTTTCCAACTCCAATCCAGGCTTTCGGATAGCAGCAACGGGTCTAGTACTCAATGTGGACGAGTCTGTCGAGATTGTGAAAAAGATCAAATTGACCGGTCACCCGTACAAAATCTTCAAGAACACAGCATTCATCAAAGATATGTTCAGTACATCTCTCGAGATTGCTAAGTTCGAAGGTGCCAGACTCTTCAATACAGCTGGTGTCAGGGGGCAGATCAAACGGGCACTGAGTAAACCTGAAGGGCACTTCAGAGCCACATTCGAAGACAAGATCCTGATGAGTGATATTGTTATTCTGAAGGCTTGGTATCAAATCAAACCACACCGCTTTTATAATCCAGTCACCAATCTTCTCGACGCAACGGGTAAAGGGGAATGGCAGGGCATGCGTCTTACTGGAGAAGTACGCCGAGCAGAAAACATCCCAACTCCCATGATTAAAAACTCCGCATACCGCCCCGTCGAGCGTCAAGAGCGCCACTTCAACCCTCTCAAAATCCCACGCAAACTCGCCGCAGACCTACCATTTAAATCACAACCTATCGTCACCCTACCCCAGAAGAAACAGACATATGTACAGAAGAGAGCTGTGCTTGTTGATAAAAAGGAGAAGACGGAGAGGAATCTCATGCAGCAGCTTCTTACGCTCAAGAGGGAGAAGGATGAGAAGAGGAGGGTTAAGCAGGAGGAGAGGAAGCAGGGGTATAGGAAGAAAGTTGCTGAGAATGATGAGAAGAGAGGAGAGAGGGAGAAGAGGGAGAAGGAGGAGTACTGGCGGAGGGAGGGGAAGAAGAGGAAGGGTAAGGAGTCTGGAGATGGTGGTGGGCGGTTCAAGAGGGCGAAGAAGTGAGATTATTTAAGCTTGCTTTGCAGCACGTGAGTGGTCGCTTGGAACAGTCGAATATATCAAATCGAATGCATACCCACAGCAAGCAGTCTATGAAGGTTCTGAAATTGTATTGTCCGGTGGTGCTTGACGATTTATCGAGGTTCCACCTAATAGCTCCTGCCCAAATAGTTCAGTCCACCCAAGCCAACCCGTTAAGGAAAGTACCATAGACCACTACATAAGAACGTTGTTACCTCTTTTGGTTCGCCACTGCTTTCTTCCGTGATTAAATGCTCATGTAGTTTCTACTTCACCTCACTACCTTCCCAATCATAGTAGGAGACCACTTCCTTCAATTTGGTGTCGTACTTACTCTCCAGACACTACTACTCATACCAAAATAAGGTATAAAAGCCACGCGAGCTGCACCGTGTCCTCCGAGGAATCACGTCGCTCCCACTTCTTTCCACCATGGAGTCCTTCGAGTTTTCGCCAGAGCGCGCACAGCAGTGCTCTTATGCGCTCTATGGAGCATTACAACAACCACCACCAGCTCAACAATTCCGATTTCAGCCCCAGTATGTACACACTCTACCGGCTTTACAGCATCTGCAGTTCCCGTCGTTTCAGCAGACTCAGCAAGTTCCCTTGAATGGCACATTCCAGCAAAGTTGTGTTGCTCCGATAACCTATCAGCCAGTGACCAATGTCCCTCTTCCTCCTCAAGGACAGATGTTTCATGGCTCACCGGCAGCGTATCGACAGCTGCCTGTACCAATCCCTCAAGCCGGTTATGGTATACCCGTTGGTATGGCTGACTATGAGAGTCCTCTTCACTCTTTTCATATGCCACATCCCTACAGCGCAGATCTAGGGAATGTACAGCGTCCTGCTGGTTCTCGTTACATGTCGCAGGCTCATAGCTCGTCTAGCATGAATCCTTACCAACTTGGTGGACAGCAGTCACCTTTCATGCCACCCCCTCCGACACCGTTCAACTCCCACGCTCAACAAGCCCTTGGACACATGAACTATCATCCCCTTTCAGTAGCAACGCAGCACATGCGAGGAGGAGCTGGTGGAGGGACAACGAACCTCAACATGCAAGCACACAATGCAGGAAGCTTCCACACACGACACTACTCCAACAACTACAATACAGCACAAGAAGCCATGGCTCATGCTCATATGGTGCCACGGTTCACCACACGACAAGGATATGTTCCCGTCAAGCAATCAACAATGCAACCCAACATGCCAACAGCTACCGCGCGTCTCAACGATGTTCTCTCTACGGTGCAGCGCATCACAGATGTCACTGAGGAGGACGAGGTTCGAGCGAAAGTCAAACCAAAGAGCTCGTCCAGCTCTGCGAGCAAGCCTAGGGCGAAGAGAGAGACTAAAGTGCCTACCAAACGCAAGTCGCGCGCTAAAGTTTCGGTGCCGGCACCCACGGAAGTCGTTGTGGTCTTGAAGCCTGAGTCGGTTAGCCAAACTTCAGGGGCAGTGAAGGAACTCGATTCTGGGTTGGATGTTCAGGAGGTGAGCCCGGCCCAAAAGAGACAGCGTTCTCTCAGCCTTGCAGATGGGGGTGGAGAAAATCCGAGCAAGAAGATGAAAACGGATGGGTGAATGGCAGAGTCAGTGAGTGCTATTGATGGAGGTATGAGGTTACATGGACGATATAATGGTAATGAGATGGGTATGATTTCGTGAATGGGCGCCTTGCGATGGACTTTCAACATGGTTGTTGCTTCGAACTTTCCAATTCCACTTTTCACATCTTTACGATCTAGAATTGCAGGTTCTCTGCTTGTACGTTTTAGTGTATCTGCGGATGCAAAAAGTGTTTAGCGGAAGTTATCATAATACAAAAGTTTTTCAATTGACCATATATATTCCATTACTAGGAGGGCGAAAGGAAGTATCTCTAAATAGCTATAGCTATGTCCAGGAGATTACAGATATATATTCGAAGAAGCGTGATGATTTTGTTGTCATCTTGTCCAGGTTGTGAATACCGTAGTTTTTCGCCTATAGCATTGGCAACAGCGTATATTACTGCTATGATTAGACTTCTTATAAACGCGTTGGTAAGGATAAGTAAGCAAAGTACTCAGTGTGACAAACACTACTCACTCAGACCGCGTTTTGGCATTTTCGAAACTTAGTCCCTAATAGTTAGGGGGCCCACCTAGATAATAGTTAGGTAGGCCCTAGTCATTAGGGGTTAGCCTCTAATAAAAGCCATACCATGGTATGTGGGTTACTTTGACTGTTCAAAATACCACGCTAAAAGCGAACACTCGGCGCAACTGAAAAACTACGGTATGTTTGGAAAAGCATTTGCTGTTTTGGTTTCTTAATGGCGCAATCTAGGTCGATCTGGAGATGCAGAGACAAAATCGCGAAACAATTTCACAGTCACGAGGGTTCGTGAGAGAGATTGATCCACTTTCTTTTCGGAAGCGCACTCTTGTTGAGACGATCCGTTTTCAAAGACTGCATGCACCCACAACGATATTATTATGCTCTGTGCCTCGAATAGTTCGAATTCTTTTTACAAGCTGTGCGGTTTGTAACGGCTCGGTTGGACGACGCCGGACAATTATATTCTGCGCGTCACGTTCATCAATTCGCGAAGTCCACGTAAATCTCGTGGCTGGGAAACGTTCAAGGCAGTCATATTTTGCACTTTTCCGATTCACATATACACCAAACTACTCGTGTCAAATTATCAGAAACTGCGCAAGTATTTCGTCTTTTCTGGCCCGAAGAAATCGTCCCGTCGATCGTCCTATTCCTGCAGAAAACCACCCTGCTTGCAGAATTTCAAACGCACCGCGCCGCTCCGTCCGTTGGGAACGATAAAAGATAACCACAAGACCAAAAATACGACTGCACATCTCAGCAGCTCATTTACGGATGGAAGAACCTAATCCAATGCCTCATCAGCGAATTGAGTCCTTATCGTCTCTCACAACGCCTAATTCTTCAGACGCACGAGGAGGTGGAGGAGGAGCAGATGCGCAAGCCACGTCCGACCCCGCAAAACGCGTGCAAGAAAAACGGTTTCCCGCAGCCCAGACAGCCTCGTCCACCAATCTCGACGACGAGGCTCCCAACTCCCAGGGTTCGCACGTAACTTCATCTTCGAGGGCCAGTGGCGTTGGGAAATTGCCCTCAGAGTCTAGTAATCTTTCCAACTTGTCTCTGCCTCTTACGGACGATTCGTCGCCACTGGGACTGGTGGGGCCGTTCAGCCAAAAGAGTCATGGAGAGCATTTGCAGACAGGGCAGCGGCCTCTAACGCCCGAGGTGAACAATGGCGATAGGTCTGGTTCCCAAGGAACGAGCCAGTCGACAAGCCCAATATCGGTGGATTCTCGAGGACTAATGAGGCAAGGATCTAAAAGGACAGCCAGTGGAGTCGTAAAGCCTTCAACGGGGTCTTATTCTGTACAAAGTCAAGAGCTGCGAAGCCTAGGGACAGAGACAAATCCAAAGAGAATATCAGAGGTAAGTGCCACTACTGCGTACAACAGATTGAATTTACTAATCAGTGTATAGATATCGGCTCAACTCAAGGCTCGCCTCTCCTACGCCATGGTCAAAGTTCAGAATGGCTGGGAAAAGCATTCGATAGATGAGTTAGAGACACTGCCGTCAAATTTATCAGCACCTGCAACGCCCATCACACAGAGTCCATACCATGCTCGTCGCCTTAGTGCTTACTCCGACGCTTCAGATCGCTATATCCAAAGCCCTGGTGGTCAAATGAGTCCACCTTCGCAATTCTCAGCAAGATTTCAACCTCAAGCACAACACGCCTATTCTCCCTCAAATTGGCAGTCCGCCATCCCAGCTGTTCACCCTAACTCCAATGGACCCTCTCTAGCACCAGCTGCACCCATCTCATCAAGTCGTCCGAATAGACGGTCTATGTCAGCTCGAGTACCGCCAAACCTCAACACCGCCCATCTCTCTTATCAAGCATACGGTCATCCCACAACACCCACTAGTGCTCCAGCCCGTCCGGGCATCCTACGCATGCCATCAGGCCAAGCCGAAAAGGAAGCGCTCGAAACATTGATGTTCATGAGTAGTCCAAACAACTCTGGAAACGCAAGGACATCGACAGCGCACCCCAGCCCACTTCGCTCTGAATTTCCGCCCTCGGCGAAAAGGGTGATCTTTGAAACTCAATAGGGATAGGCACTGTGAGACCCATTTTCAATTGTGGCTTATTCCCAAAATAGTGCGTCTATCTGTATGCATTAGAGGTGTTTGGCGATACCCAAAAGGCGAGCATACAAGGCGCTTGCTTTATTGTTGCATCTCTCTTTGACATTTGCTTTCATTTATGTTGCATATCACTCTGCGATGTATTTTCCTCATGGTTGGCTTTTTGGCATTTACTATCTACTTTTGCGGACATAAACGAATCTATGACATGAAAAGGTGCATGATCTTAATGACTAAAATTCTCATCTGCTAGACAAAGTCAATGCTTCCTTTCTTAGATGTCCTTGAACGCATGCGCTTGTTCACGCGTGTACTTCGCGTAGAGACGGAAATCATGTAGATTGCCGAATCGGGAAATCACATCCGATAACCCACAATTTGCAGACGATAAGGCTGCGATTTAAGCTTACCTCATACTGGAACAGCCATGTAGATACATTCTCCTCCGATCATGGAAAAACGAGGTTCCCTCGTTGGTGTTTTACTCCGTTTCGTTCTTATTCATCATCTTGGCCTTCTTCGCATATACTCATCTACTAATACCAACAAATTCGCCGTTAGATCTGACGACGGAATCGATTGAAAGGTATCAGGCGCCGAGGAAAAATGTTTGGTCCGATGTGGATGGGGATGAGTTTGAAGATGTTTTGAATTTTTTTTCATGATGTACCGAATGATTTTGAATTTGACCAGGGTTGTACAGTAAAAGGTAGGACCGTAAGTCTTCCAACTCTATTATTTCCTCTCGAGCCCAAATAGCTGGATTGTGAGGTAAAGAAGACGGGTTAAAGCATTATGTCTTTGTGAGCACTCCCACGACTCACGACTTCTGGCAATAATTATATGACTTGGTGTCAGAAGCTATAACTGGACTCCAGGAACTTCTGATCAAATCCCCGGACATCAAGATCCCGAACTCTATCTAGATTTCATTGAATACAAAAGGGCATTGGGAAGTACAAATTGCTAATGCTTCATAGTTGGTATAACCACGTAGCAATAGTTGAAACCCTGGTGCCAAACAAGACAGATGATGTCGATTATTGGGACTCAGACACAGAAAGACCACGACGGTGGGCACGTGTGACTATCAATGTTGGCTCAACTTAGCAAGCAAGCATAGTCGAGTACATAGTCGGGCCCGCTACCAGCAGGCTCCAGCACGACTATCCTGCCATTGACTTTCCATCACAATTTCGGTCGAAACTTCGTTCTTAATCCACTACCGCGTTATGAAGCCATCCTCGAGTGGATGGCAGGTCTCGCCAGTGAAGTCGATGAGATCATCGATGACTTGCTAGGCTCGACATCAGAGGTAGAAGGTATACATCGTCGTTTGAGCAGATCACGCCCATGAGATATCTCATCATGTACTGGAGGTCACAGCAACCTTGACTACCGAGTTTAATCAAACATGGACTGAACTCGATGTAAGGGAAAGAAGCAATTTGGGTCGTAGTGCTCTGGCGGGGGAGATGTGAAATTTCTATATTATAATAACCTTCTTGAAAAGAACGGGGGTGGCGTTGGAAAAGTCTCGTCTCTTGAGAAGTAAACCAAAGTCAGGGCGTTTGAAAGATGGATGTATACCGACTTTTGCTCCATGAGACTAGATTTTCCAGAAAGAGGCAAGAAATCTCACATCAAGGACATTGGGTTGGTGCTGACATTCATGGCTCTTATCTGTAGGGTATTTCAGTCCTATTGCCGGAAACCCTGATAAGTATGTCTATGATGTTCCATTGTATTATCTGTCACTTAACGGAAAGAGTGCCTGAGAAATGACAAATTAACAAATGGGCACTGTATCTTTCTTGCCAACTTCCATCACATCCATTTAGCTCTTCTCTTATGTCACACGCTCTTTTCCCTCCCTTTCCACGAGCTCACTCATTTCTCATGGTAAAACATGTTCATTCTACGTTTCCTCCCTGCTTTGCCTTTACTACTGACTATCCACCAAAACCAAGAAGTTGATAATAATACCTAGACCTGTATTCTCAATTACCCAACCTATCTATACTGTGACAGCCCCTCTCAAAAACCCAAAAGACACGAAAAAAGAATAAACAAAAACGAATTCATCCAAAACACTCTGTACAGCCTCCCGACCACCTTCTTCAACCCAACAACTCCAACCTCTCGTTTCACCACCAAATACCAACCGACAAATTAAATTCACAACCCTCCTCCAACCCCTCCTAACAGCCGCCCTCCTCTCCTACCGCGCCGCCTTCATCTCAACCGACGACGCTGCAAGCTACAAAGCCTACGCTTCCTGCCGCGCAGTCTGCCTATCTGAATCCACAAAATGCATTACGGAAGCTTCACTCGCGTATTTAGTATCCCCGTAGGAGAATCGTGATTTTGCGCCTGGTTGGGATAAATGGAGTGAGTGCAATGGGCCTCGTGGTGAGATTTTGGGGAAAGGTGAAAGGGGTGAGGCTGAGGAGGTTGTTGAAGGGGAGGGGGTAGAGGGAGAGGGACAAGGAAAGGGGGAGGGCAAGGAAAAGGATGAAGGGAATGGGAAGTGGAAGGAAAAAGATGAAGGAAATGGTGAGGGGAGTAGTTGTGGTGTGAGGAGTGGGCCACCGCGGAGGGAGAATACAGATTTGGGTGAATTGTGAGTTGATCGTCCAGTTCTTGCTTCTCCTTCATTGTGGTGAGTAACCATAGTGGTTGGATTACGGAGTAGAGAAATTCGATTCGCTGACCATTCGTCCTTTAAAATATAGATGCCGCAATTGGCTCGTCAACAGCAATACCCTCTGGGAGAGGATAATCCAAGGCGGCAGCGACAATGGGGATGATTGGTGCGAAAACATCGATGATCAACATTGGGATAATGTTTATGGCGGAAAGCAACATGAGGACGATGGGAATAAGTCTTACTGATCGGGGAGGGTAGGAGTTGGTGGTCACGACGGTGTTCCCTCTTGTCTCCTAGATTGACCCCTTGGGCGGCCGGCATCCATCACCTCTACGGTTGTTGATGTTATTGAGCGTTTTACCTATGGTTTAGTTTGGTTTAGCCTAGTATTGGATGTATAAAGGCAATGATACCATTCTTACCCTGAAATACTTCTGTCAGCAGTGACGAAATGCAAAAAAATCGTCCATGAAACCGTTCAAAAGGGGTAGAGAGGGCACATAAGATACCTTAGAGAAGCCAATTCCTACACGATTTTTACACTTCTAACATAATAAGATGCAACCCTTCCGAACCCGCGCTAAAAACCTTACAAAAGAGAAGAGGTAAGAAAAGATAAAAAGCGAAGGCCAATAGCCCCACATTCCCGCGCACCTTGACCAAACTAGACTGATAGATTAATGTGGAGAGGCAACCTCTTACAACAACAGCCACCACACGAACGCGGAAAGAGTTATTGGAGCAGGAGGAAAAGAAGAAAGAACCCCATATCCAAGCACCGCATATACTCAAAAAGTAGGAAACTTATAGCATAAGCTCCAAAGGATTCTCAAGACACTTCTTTAACTCCCTCATGAACTCGCCACCGACAGCCCCATCAACAACCTTGTGATCGAAGCTCCCAGTCAACACAATCTGATCATCCCACTCGATACCCGTTCCATCTTCTCCCTCGACAGGAATGGCAACTTTCTTTGTAGTACCTACAGCAACGATTGCAGCTTGTGGTGGGTTAATTACAGCGGTGAATCGGTCGATAGCGTCATTCATGCCCATGTTGGAAATGGTAATGGTACCACCTTGGTACTCCTCTGGCTTCAGCTTTCCATCCCTCGCACGCTTGCCTAGGTCTTTCACTGAGGCGGATATACTTTCTAAACCGGTACCGCCTACATTCTTGACTATGGGTGTCATGAGACCGATTGGTGTGGCCACAGCAACAGAAACGTCAACATAGTTGTGCTTGCGGATCACGGTATTGCCACCTTCTTCCCTCCAGGATGAATTGGCTGCTGGGACTTTACGTGCTGCAATTGCTATGGCCTTGATGAGGAAGTCATTCACGGAGAGCTTGTATGCGCCATTGGCGGCGGTATTGAGTGCTTGGCGTAGTTTGAGGAGTTTCGATACGGAGACCGTGGACGCGACGAAGTAATGTGGGTTTTGTTGCATGGATTGCGTGAGACGGGAGGCGATGGTTTTGCGCATGCTGCTTGCTGTGGTGTCTTCATAGTTACCTGGAGCCGCCGCTGCTGATGCTGGCCCTGGTGCACTTGCTCCACTCGCGCCCTTGAATTTCTCAATATCTGACTTTGTGACTTGGCCTGATGGTCCTGTACCCTTGACTGATCCGATTGGTACACCCTTTTCTAATGCCAGTTTCTTTGCTGCGGGGGAGATCTTGGGGGCGCGTTGCATGCTGGTTTCTAGACGAGAGCCGGTGGAGTCTGATTCCTGGGTCTGGATGGAGCTGGAGTCGGATTTTGAGTCGGATTTCAAGTCGGATTTTGAGTCGGATTTCGAGTCGTCCTTGGATTTGGGTGGGGAGGTTTTGGTTGCATTGTCGGCTGGTTCAGAAGATTCGGAAGCTTCTTCTTTTGGTGCTTCACTGGGGGAAGATTTGTCTCCGCCAGCGTCTTCAGCGGTAAAAGACTCGAAGGCTGAGACATCGCCGCCCTCTTCGATCATTACTGCGATGGGCTTGGAATTTGTCAGAATAGAGTCACATGTAAAGTTGGAATGGTCATACGCTTCCGACTGCTACGTCTTTCTCGCCTGAGTCTTTGAGCACTTTGGCCAGAATACCATCCTCTTGAAACTCAAAGTCCATCTGTGCCTTGTCCGTCTCAATTTCGACGAGAACATCACCGGGAGCTAATGTGTCTCCAGCTTTCTTCTGCCATGTTCCAATGTTACCTGCAGTCATGGTGGGCGACAGTGCTGGCATGGTAATGACATTGTGAGGGGGAAATGCTGTAAATTGATGTTGTTAACTCCATTCCATTATTTAAGCATACTGGAGTGTTCAAGAAGATAGAGAAAGTTATAAATGTAAGTAAAGAATGAATCTTACATTTGGAGGCATAATACCGTGCCAGAGCGTAGAGAGCTGGTTTTCGGGGTCTGTTGAGAAATGGGTAAGCTCGAGTCTATCATAGGGATACAAACAGGCGGATAACATACACAATAGCATTATTTATTATCGAATTGAGTGAAGCACTTCTTAAAGGACTTCTTAAACTTATCCGAGTGCTCAACCGTGCGATACTTGTCGTTGCGACCATTTTTGTAAAGCTATGAGCTATGGTTGGGACGGAGCGGAAGGAGGAGAAAAGTGCAAAGAGGACGCGGAGGGAAGGGTTAATGAGCTTTTCACCGCAGCACAAATAAGTCAATTGATGTCGTGCTGGGTGATGGAGGATATAAGCGGAGATGGAGTTGAGGTATGGAGTGTTTGGAGAGGAATTTTTGGATTGTTCAACGCCCAACGGGTCTCCACTGCTTGCTGAGTTGAGCTTCGAATCTCAAAAAAGCTCCCGTTCCCGCCGCAAAGATCGCCGTGGGCACTGGCACTTGCTCAAACGTCAGCCACAACACCCGCTTCAGCCACATGTCAAACAGTTTTAACATGGGTCAGGTACCATTATTTCTTGCCTAACTTAGAAGTACATTGGTATTAAAGATATGGAAAGATTCTGGGATCAGTTTGTACTATTGCTATATGGATATCATGACATGTTTAAACTCACTGAGGATAATACACTGGATTGAGTCCATATGAATTACTGATGATGACCCTTAAAGGATGCCAAAGCCAAGGCCACGATTTCTTAAGACATACTTTTGTTACCTCCGCCGAGCTTGACCAAGCACCCCAAGGCATCACAATAACTAAGAAGTAACAACGTGTCTCCCCATTCACATAATTCAAACTGTCAAGGCCCTCTCCATAATTGCAGAGACACCATAATCAACAATTTCTCTTATTCAAGGAAATATATCATCAAACCATGCAAACATAGCTTGTCCTACACCAAGACTGGCCGAATCACGGAGGTGCCGTGCGGAGCTTCAATAACAGAAATGGCCAATTTAGAGAATGAAACGTACGCACCTGATAGGACTTCAATTGAAGGCGTTCAAGTGGAGGTATTAGGAGGGGAAGGGCCCATTACACTCGAATTCGACGGTCCTACAACATCACCCCCAATAATAGTCACGGAAGAGCCAGCAGAAGAACTCACAGATCCCCCATTACCAACGCCGGCTCTTGCAGCTCCAGACTCGTCGACTCCTACAGCTACAGATTTCTCCTCGCCTCAACGATCCCCATTTGCGCAAGATGGCCATCATGGCGCAGACAGACGAGAGACTCGGACGCCTCAACAATCACGGGATCGGACGGACTCGCAATCTACCACTGCCACCGCATCGACACAACAGACGAAAAGCTCGTTGGTATTTGTGGTGACATCGTTGGAAACAATAGCAGCCTCCAAAGAAGCTAGGAAGAACAAGAAGTTGACTGAATCACTCCAACGTGCGTTGACTGCAATAAAAGGAGACGGAGACCCAGCGCATCAAAGCCCAGAAGTTTTATTTGAGCCTCTACAGCTTGCTACGGAACTATCGACGGTGCAAGTGGTGACGACAGCGCTGGACTGTATCGGCAAGCTCATTAGCTACTCCTATTTCTCTATACCAGCCGAATCGCAGACGGAACCTTCGGATGGACCGCCCTTGATAGAACGCGCTATAGATACCATATGCGATTGCTTCCAGAGCGAGGCTACCCCTGTGGAAACTCAGCTGCAGATTGTCAAGTCGTTGCTGGCAGCTATCCTCAACGACAAGATTGTCGTTCATGGAGCAGGCCTTCTCAAAGCCGTTCGGCTGACCTATAATATTTTTCTATTGTCAAAGTCGACTCCGAATCAGATGCTGGCACAGACTGCTTTGACTCAAATGGTTGGCACTGTTTTTGAAAGGGTCAAGACGAGGCTTGAGCTGAAGGAGGCGCGAATTAACTCTTCAAAAACTTCCTTGGAGAAAGAAGAAGAAGAGATGGGGGAGAGTTCCGAAATCGACACGAGTCTTACAGCCATTGACGGGTCAGCGCTCAATGGTGGTGCGGACGGATCGGAATCTTCAGAGGTCGCATCGACAGCACCAAGCGATGTGCCTGTGGAGAAACGCGACACTCCCAAAATCACCCTCCAGAGTTTTGAAAACCGCAAAAGCTTCGACGACGCAAGGATCACTGAAAGCGCACCAACTCTCGTTACTCGTGTCAAGGATCGCCCAAAATCAAAGCGACTCAATTCTACTAACAGCACTGGAGTTAATGGAGGGGCTGAAGCCAATGGGGATAGCACATATGAGGACGAAGAGGACGAAATATTCATCCGCGACGCATATCTCGTCTTTCGAGCAATGTGCAGGTTAAGCACAAAATCTCTCTCCGTTGAGCACGCCTTGGACGTCAAATCTCAGGGGATGCGCTCAAAGCTATTATCCCTTCACATTATTTACTCACTCCTAAACAATAACACCGCGGTGTTCATCTCACCCTACGCCACTATCCGGAGTAGTAACAACGATGAGCCAACTTCCTTTGTTCAGGCTGTGAAGCAGTATCTCTGTCTTAGCTTGAGTCGCAATGGTGTGAGCTCCGTACGTCCTGTATTCGAAGTCAGCTGCGAGATCTTCTGGATTATGCTGAAGTTTCTGAGAGTCATGATGAAAAAAGAGATTGAGGTCTTCCTCAAGGAGATCTACTTGTCAATATTGGACAAACGGGCAGCTCCTGCGTGGCAGAAACAAATGATCTTAGTAATACTATCAAGGATGGCGGCGGATCCACGAGCGCTTGTCGAAGTTTACCTCAATTATGACTGTGATCGCACCGCTTTGGACAACATGTTTGAAAGGATCATTGAGCATCTGTCGCGAATATCGAGTACACCAGTCAATGCCACGGCAATGCAACAGCAGGCTTTCCAAGAACAGCACGCAAAAAGTGCGGGCAGCTCGGCCTCGGAGTGGCAGCATCGGATTGTGCTTCCATCACTGGGTACTGCTTCGATTCAAACTCCTACGGATTCTGAACAAGGATTCCCTGCGGAGTATGCTATGAAGCATGAAGCTTTGGAGGCTCTCGTGGAGATACTTCGCTCTCTGGTGCATTGGTCTCAACAGGGAATTGCTGATATTGCGTATAACTTGAATGGTTCCGATTTCAGAAAATCTGCAGACGGATCTCGAGAGTCTCTTGATAAAGCTAGCATTATTGTTGGTGCATCCCCTCACATTGGCGCTACAGATAGCCCTGGCGGTTTCGCGACGCCCATCGCAGAAGATGATCCCAATCAATTTGATCGCGAAAAGCAACGCAAGACAGCGATGGCGAATGCTACAAGGCAATTCAACTTCAAACCTAAGCGCGGAATCAAGACACTTATAAAGGAAGGCTTCATCCAATCAGACAATCCACAAGACATTGCGCGATTCTTTCTTGCCAACGATCAGATTAATAAAGCCACCTTGGGAGAATATCTGGGTGAGGGAGAGCCGGAAAATATTGCCATAATGCACGCCTTTGTCGACCAGATGGAGTTTAGACAGACACGCTTCGTAGACGCCCTGCGACGCTTCCTGCAGAGTTTCCGTCTACCCGGTGAAGCCCAAAAGATTGATCGATTTATGCTCAAGTTTGCCGAAAGGTACATAACTGGCAATCCCAAAGCCTTTGCGAATGCGGACACTGCCTACGTTCTCGCCTATTCAGTGGTTATGCTCAATACCGATCAACACAGCTCCAATGTGAAGAAGCGAATGACGCCAGAAGACTTCATCAAGAACAACCGCGGCATCAATGACAATGCCGATTTGCCAGACGAGTATCTCACAAGCATCTACGAGGAAATTCGCGCCAACGAGATCATTCTGAACTCTGAGCGAGAAACTGCCGCTAATCTTGGCATGCTTACACAACAGCCATCCAGTGGTATTGCCGCGACTATAGGTCAGGCCGTAGCAAATGCAAGTCGTGACCTCAAGAAAGAGGAGTACGCTCAAACGGAAGAGATTGCCAATAGGACTGAGCAGCTATACAAGAGTTTGCTGAGGGCGCAAAGGAGAGGCGCTTCTAAAGTGCAGCCTACGAAATTCGTTCCTGCGAGCTCGTTCAAGCATGCCGGTCCAATGTTCCAAGTTGCTTGGATGAGCTTTTTGACTGCTCTCACTGGCGCGGCGCAAAATACGCAGAATTTGGAGGTTGTGAAATTGTGTATGGAAGGGCAGAAACTTGCTATACGTATAGCTTGCCTGTTTGACCTCGATGACCCACGACAAGCCTTTGTTGCGTCTCTGTCGCGGTTCACCAACCTCTACAATTTATCCGAAATGAAAGCGAAAAATATGGAAGCTCTAAAGGCTCTCCTCGATGTAGCCAATCTCGAGGGCAACCTCCTGCGGGACTCATGGCGGGATATCCTCACCTGTATATCGCAACTTGATCGTTTTCAACTCATCTCTACTGGCGTGGACGAAGGTGCCGTTCCCGATGGCTTCACACCACATAAGCAGGGTCAAAGACCTCAACCAGTAACAAGGAGAACGCTCAATGTTCCCAAGGGACATCGGCCGCGCATGCAGAGCGGCAATGTCAGTTTCCAAGCTGATATAGCAGAGGAATCACGATCGGCGGACATTGTGCGCAGTGTCGATAGAATCTTCACAAATACTGCCAAAATGTCTGGGGATGGTATTTTACACTTCGTGAGAGCTCTAACGCAAGTTTCTTGGCAGGAGATTCAGTCGAGCGGGCAGAGTGACAGTCCGAGGACGTACTCTCTGCAAAAGATTGTGGAAATTAGTGGATATAACATGACGCGTGTGAGGTTTGAGTGGGCCAGCATATGGCAAGTGCTCGGTCAGCATTTCAACCAGGTTGGATGTCATACCAACACCAATGTCGTCTTTTTCGCTCTGGATTCGCTGCGACAATTATCCATGCGATTTATGGAGATTGAAGAACTTCCCGGCTTTAAATTCCAGAAGGACTTTTTGAAGCCGTTCGAACATATCATTGGCAATTCGAGCGTTGTGCCTGTGAAGGATATGGTGTTGCGATGCTTGATACAAATGATACAGGCGAGGGGCGCTAACATCCGCTCTGGGTGGCGGACGATGTTCGGTGTGTTTACCGTGGCTGCAAGAGAACCCTATGGTAAGTACTTTTCCGAATAATGTTTCCTTATATACTGACAGTGGGATAGAGGGTATTGTCAACCTAGCATACGACAACGTGCTCCAAATTTACAACAAATATTTTGGTGTTGTAATAACGCAAGGCGCCTTTGCCGATCTCATCGTCTGCCTCACTGAATTCTCGAAGAACATGAAGTTCCAAAAGAAGAGTCTGCAGGCTATCGAAATGTTGAAGAGCACGGTTCCGAAGATGTTGCGGACGCCCGAGTGTCCGCTATCCGCCACGGCGAGGAAGGGCGAAGTCCTCGAAGGCAAGAGTACAGATGCTCCAAAGCAGCCTAGCCAGCAGACCCAAGAGGAACAGTATTGGTTTCCGGTTCTGTTTGCGTTTCATGATGTTTTGATGACTGGGGATGATTTGGAGGTGCGGTCACGGTATGGTTTACTTTCATCTTATTTTGATGTATTATCTGGGTATAGAGCTAACAACAAACTCAGAGCACTAAACTACCTCTTCGAAACACTAATGAGATATGGCGACAATTTTCCTCCTGATTTTTGGGATACTCTTTGGCGCCAACTTTTATACCCTATTTTCATGGTTCTGCGCTCCAAATCGGAGATGTCTAAATTCGCTACAAACGAGGAACTCTCCGTCTGGCTTTCCACAACCATGATCCAAGCATTACGCAACATGATCACCCTTTTCACCCATTTTTTCGAATCATTAGAGTACATGCTCGATCGATTTTTGGATCTTCTAATTCTCTGCATTTGCCAGGAAAATGATACGCTGGCCCGTATTGGTAGTAATTGTCTTCAGCAGTTGATATTGCAGAACGTTGCTAAATTCACGCCGGATCACTGGCATAAAATCGTAGGGGCTTTTGTTGAGTTGTTTGCCAGAACGGAAGCGACTGCTCTGTTTTCTGCTGCGACTTCATCGTCTTTCACGCCCAAATTAGTGACCAATGGGTTTGATAGGCCGCGATCGGGTAGTGCTTCAGATGAAGCAAGTTTATCTGAACTCTCTCTTAGTGCTACGACCTCTGAACCGGATGTACCGAACGCAGATAATGCTCTTGGAATCAATGGTGTACCATCAGCATCAGCGAGGCCACGCGTGTACACAAACCCCGAACCAGATACACCAACCACACCTCGTGCCATCTCGGCAGCATCACAACCTCAAGATCTGGAAGACTACCGGCCCGATCCCGACAGCCAACAGACCCCGGTTGTTGTGACGGCCGCTCGCCGCCGCTTCTTCAACCAAATAATAACAAAATGTGTTCTCACCCTCCTAATGATAGAGACCGTCAATGAACTGTTCTCGAATGATACAGTCTACGCTCAGATACCCTCGACGGAGCTACTACGGCTAATGGGACTCTTAAAGAAGAGTTACCATTTCGCCAAAAGGTTCAACGGCGATAGAGATCTGCGAACCAGACTCTTCAAAGAAGGCTTCATGAAACAACCGCCCAACCTCCTGAAGCAGGAATCCGGCGCCGCAAGCGTATACGTCTCCATCCTCATAAGAATGTACCACGACAACGGTCCCGAACGTCTAGCATCACGCTCCCAAACCGAAGCCGCCCTCGTTCCCCTCTGCATCGACATCGTCCAATCCTACGTCGATCTCGACGAAGAGACACAACAACGCAATATTGTTACGTGGAGACCTGTTGTTGTTGATGTACTTGAGGGGTATACCAATTTTCCCGACGAGGAGTTTGGGAGGCATGTCAAGGTTTTTGCGCCGCTTGTTGTCGGGCTTATGGGACGGGAGATGGGTGGGGAGTTGCAGAGGGTTATGCAGGGTTTGCTTGGGAGGATTTTTGAGAGGGAGTTTGGGGTGGAGATTCCTGGGGGTTTGGTTACGCCGGTTAGCGAGAGGGGTGGGTTTGGGTTTGGGAGTAGGAGGGGTAGTAGGGCACGCTGACGTGTAGTTCCTACTACCTTTTTCAATTACCCGTGCTATATCATTGGTTTGAGCGATTTTCGACATGATTCGGTGTGTATTTGTATAGACCAAGTTTGGCGTTTGAGCGTATTTTTCTTTCTTGCTTACATTCTGGTTACTCCACGAATGGAGACTTGATATTTTAGAAAGGAGAGCATGTGATATGATGGAAGGATGAATAATAGTTGAAATTTTATTTCCTAGCCGGTAAACGCCGCGCGCCCAAACCAGGTAATTTGCGATCGTTTTACACTTATCTCTACCTTGTCTTTCTTATCCTGCTGTCATTACTGCCGCCAAATCTTCTTCTCCTCCTCTCTTGCTTCCACTAGTATCGATTTGACATTCTTCTAGCTCCATGCGAATGCCCGCCGGCTGGTGCAGCAGGAGCGGTAGGGCCATTTCCATGGTCATGCCCGTCCGTTGTTGGCCCACCACTCATACCTGGCATGCTGGACATATCGCCCCCAGCTGGTGCGCTGCCTGTTGAACCACTTGACGAGCCGGCGGAGGAACCATCGCCTTTGGGTGATGCTGCCTGCGCGGTACCAGTGCTACCTCCACTACCTTTTGGAGGATCTGCGTTCGTTGCTGGTGGGTCTGGGTTGGCGTCGGTAATGCCCTCTGACGATCCAGCTCCGCTTGATGGCTGGTCGGCGGGTGATGAAGGAGGAGTATCACTCCCCATTGCGGAACCAGTGTCGGGAGATGGTTCGACGCTTGAACTTGCTTCTGCTGAACTACTCGATTCGCTCTCTGATCCACGGCTTCCTCGTAGACCGGAAAGGAGAGAAGCAAGACCACCTGATGAGGACCCGGCACTTTCGCCACTACTTTTAGATCCACGAGATCCACGTGAGCCCCGCGATCCAGAAAGGAGGCCTGCTAGACCGCCAGCGCGGCCGGATTGAGCACCCGGAGAGGATAAGTCACTCGAGGAAGACGTGCTACCTTCTGATGATGTATCGCCTGTTGGAAGGGATGAACTCCCTTCTGCTGAACCTGCGCCTGTGGCTGGTGTATCTGCCGATGGTGAAGACTCTCCTTCCGCAGAGCCGGCGCCCATTGATGAGCCTTCGCCTGAAGAGGACGATGGTGGAACGCTACTCGATTCAGCAGAGCTCCCACTCCCCTTTGAACCACCCATGCCTTTGGCTCCCGAAAGGAGACCAGCGAGACCGCCTGATGAGCCAGCTCCAGCTCCTCCATTTCCCTTCAATCCAGCGAGGAGACCTGCGAGGTCACCACCTCCAGCCCCACCACTTCCCTTTAATCCTGAGAGCAAACCAGCAAGATCACCACCTCCAGCACCACCACTTCCCTTCAACCCAGAAAGTAATCCCGCAAGATCACCTCCTCCAGCACCACCGCCTCCCTTACCGCCCAGTAGAGCTCCTAAACCCGAACCTTGCCTCTTCTGCAACTTGGCATGCCCAATATGGCCCTCAGCAGCCGACCCAGCAGGCTCAGCTGCAGAAGCTTGGATCCAAGCAGGATATTTCTTCCCCGCAAAACTAGCACTGTCGTCGTAGCTTCCACCAGCCCAGACGGGACTGCATCCAGATCCCCCAAGCACTTTAGCCACACCTTTGACGACTTTGGAACCGATGATTAGATCGCCTGTATTGATATCATGGTGGTGTGCTAGATTTGATTTCTCAAATGCGTTGGGTGCGCATGGTGCTTTTATTGCGGTCGATTGACGCGGATTGAGATTGTTGGGGAGGGAGAAGGCTGAGCTGGCGAGGCTGGAGGCTAGTATGATTTGGGACAGCATCCTTGCTTACACGATGAGGTAAAACAAATTCGAGTAAGTAATAATCACTGTTCTGTTCTTGAGTAAAACAAAAGATGAAGGTAAACCAATCTGCTCAAGAAAATAAGATCTGCAAAACGAGACAAAGATCGAAGCACAACCTGAAATTCTTGCAGCAAACAGGAGTTATCTTATGCACAAATCCACTCCCACAGGCACTCCAGCATTCGCCCATCTCATTAACATGGAATGCGCTCCACGCAATGCCATTACCATATTTAGTAGTTCAAAAATAGGATTGATGAAAAATTTCGACGGCCGGGAACTACTTGAGACGTGAAACCGGGGATATGCTGTTTGGTGTAAACATTGTTTGAGTATATTGGTCAATGCGATGGCAAGGGCGGAAGGTATACACGAGTATCTGGAGCATTACGAGCATGAAGAACAGTTGTATTTCGGAATTTTGAGATAAAAATAGTGAGGTATTGCTTTGATAGATTTGCGTGGGTACGGGTGTTTAAGTTGAAGCGGTTGTGGTGCGAGCGGCGGATTTGTGCAATCGGACTCAATGCTGTTTTTGTGCGAAAGAAGCAGGCAGTTCATAGTCGTCAGAAGTAGTGCTAGAGATCCTCTTGTATCTCAAAAATCGTAAGGAGTACAAGGAGCGTTAATCATGACCAGGAGGAAGACTATGATGCATATAAATTGGCATATGGAGGACAAAAAGATCGAATATCTCAGTCACGTAGGCGTAGAATTGAGGATCCTGAAATATACGCAGACATTCTGACTTATTCATGCGTCTGACTTAAATAAATTATTCTTCTACCTATGCAACTTATATACGACATAGTCTTACAGGTCTGCATTCTGCAGATGTGCTCAAAACAGAGCTCTTATACGCCTCTTTCCAATTGAAACTCGGATGTAGCCGGGATCTGTGAAGTCTACAAACCAAGTCGAGAACTGTACAAAAGCTTTATTATACGCTCAGCTCCTGCTGCTTATAAATAATTTTATACTTGAGGTTCTTTATATGCTAGAAAGCATGCCAGCATACGTCCTTCAGCTTGATATCCCACAGAGCCTATCCGAATCTCAGTTGGCGCGAGGGAGTAGAATACCTTCGGATCCTGGGGTCAAGCAATGCGAAGGTGGGTCTGAGAGAGATGATACAAATGGAGCTCGTAGGCGCAGGACGAGTTGTTACGCAAACACTCAAGCGCGAGCTTCCACCCCGCCGTAGTCCACAGTTCCTAACTCTGCTTTCCTATATACTCGGCCACCACCTTATTCATTTTTACCACTCGTAGATGTGTTTTCATCAAAACTACAGCACTCTGATAACGTCTACAGGAAACTAGCTGCGAATACCATGCAGGCACTTCTTCAAAACATTCCCTAATCGCTCCAGAAATAAATCAGAAGCTGTAACAGATTAAAAAGGAAGGAAACAGCGTAAGGCGAGGGCCATGGCTACGGTATCTTCGTGTAAAACTACCGAATCCGCTTCGCAAACCGCATCTCTGACGCGCCAATATCAAAAACTGTAACCACACTTCTCATAAACGGCGCTCCCAGTTATGTGCACGCCAAGGGAGAAAATATTAGATTCTTGAACAGCGCTCAAACATTTGTTCTTCCCTGTTACAACTGGAAGCGCTCCTGCGTCCCCCATCCTAGTGGCACCCTTGAGTACCATATCCTCAGGGTCCACTATCAAAGTAGTTCCGTTGATATTTACCCCAAAAGAAGGAGGCACAGCATTACAGTCCACGACAAACTGCCAGGTTTGCTGATCTCGAATGGCAGGAGGGACGAATCCTCTAGCGACATCCTCTGCGATTTGTGGAGGAACATAGTTGATGGGCGAACCAGTGTCAAAAATGGTGTTGACGGCTAGTTTTGAGCTGTTCTTTTGGATATGAAATCCAGTGGTCTTGATCATATATAGACTGTACTCCTTGATCTTATTCCCTGGCCTAGTATAAGATCCATCATCGAAGATGAGGTACTCGAATCGGGCAGTGGTAAAATTGCTGTCATATTTGATAGGGAGTCCGGGTAACCCACCAAGCGCAAGAACCCCATTCGTTTCGTTCCGGCGCTGCATAGCAACACTGAAATCTGGCGCAAGTAGACCTTGCTGATACATAATCGTAAAGAGTGGCGCATATGGTATGCTTTGAGCGTTCTCGTCGCCATAGACGTTGGTCTCCAAAGCGTACGCTCTGGTATCCCCTGGAAATGCCAACCCAATGATCCCGGACGACGCTTCATCTACACTAAACTCGCCCTCATGAACGATTCCAATCTTTGCGTTCGGTATCGTGATGCCACCAAAGGTAACGACTTCACGCCCTAGCTTTTCTAGTAAGCGCTCGCCTGTCGAATACATAATATCGAGCTTCAGCTTTGGGAGTGGAACGAACGATTCGTCTTGGTGTATGTTGCTGGGAATTTGCAGGGCTTCCTTGAACGTTTACAGTTGAAATTAGACCCAGCAACCCAGGTATCGGAAGACCCCGTGTCAAGGAGACCCAAGAATGACTGCCCGCCTATCTCGATTGGAGCTACGTGCGCTGCATCTTGAACATTTCGAAGTGCTAATGTACCGTTCCCCTTTTCATCTTTCAGAAGGAGTCGGATATATGACGCACTAGGAGAAACACCTGTCGTTGCAAAAAGAGGTATGTTGTGCGCAGCCACTGTGATATCGTTGTTAGTTATAAATCATGCTGTTTGAGCATTGCAGCATCGGGTTACCCTCATCTTTGCGTGGATCTGCAAAAGGAATGGCTTCCTGCTGAAAAACTCTATACCCTGCTGCTTCAGCCTTTGGTATCCGGAGTCTAGTCTTGACATCTTCGTGGACTTTGTTCAAAGATGTGTAGCGTGCTTCTCCCAGCCGATCAGAAATTTTGACTGATTGAGCAAGAACAGCGATATCACTCAGCAAAACGAGCTGCAACACGGAAGCACGCATTTTGCGGTCGAATAAATAACAGCTAGTGCAGGCTCATCGGCTTCTCCTTCATTTGACTTTCGAACAGCGAGCAATGGAGCTGTTCACCTCGAAAACACAATCACTATTATCGAATCTGGAAATAAATACTATCGGGTTCGGCAAACCGTTCCTTACGCACAGGTCCGAATGTGGAAGCCGATAGTTTAGATTACTAGCCCTTACGAATGGGGGACCGGTGTTGCCCTAAGCCCTCCAAAGTTCGAGAGCATCATAGGCCTCTGAACACATGATGGTCCATATACTCCTATCAAATACACTGATATACTATTTAACTCGTGTCTGACGAAAAGAATTGCGTTATTCTCTAGTCGCTATCTACAAGTAAGGTAGCGCTAGATGTCCGAGCATTCCTAGGATATTCCACACGTGGATATTCCAATTATATTGCTAGTGGGATCATAGTACTCTTGCACATATGCTGACAGACTAAGATATACACATAGTCTATGTAACCTCTCTCAAACCTAGCGGCACTGTTCTGCGCGGTCGCCGAGGCTTACTACATACAATCTTCTTCAATTCTTCCACTTTCGTCTTTCTGATGAATTATCAGTTACTCTTCTACCTTTCTCCTCTCCCACAGACTTATTCTGCTCTTCGGCGCATGCGCATACATGATCTGATCGAACTCGCCTCAAACTCGAGCTTCAATCACTTCCTGATAGCAGGCAAATCATTTTATAAATAAAGTCTATACAGAAAGCGCTTACAACACAGAGGGGTGTCAGTACCGCATGCAGTGGAGTTGATGGTTATTCAGACTCATCTACTGGTGGAAACAGGTGGGATATTCAATGTTAGTGTAAATTCGTAAGGAACTGTTGTTTCAAATTGTGTTCACGAGTAGAGCCAAGAAAGATGATGGAAGGCTGTAATTATTTCGAGAGCTCTAGCTCCGTACCTAGCTATACCAAAAAAGCTTCATGTGGATATCATAGTCTAAAAATGATTGTTCGCGCATGGTCCCTATGCGAGGGTTTGAATAACCAAGAAAAAAACGCCAAACACCTTGCAATAATCCCAGACAAGGGTAGGACGAAAAGCCAAAGACTCTGACGCTAAAAGGACAACAGAGAACAATGATGTACAGATTCAAAACCAATCACCAACCCAGCCACTCCTTCCCAAACGTTCTAATACACCCACAGCTCCCTCCATGAGTTCACCAACCCCACTGCTTCTCATACCGGCGCCGCCGATACACCAAGCACTCCACCGTAACGCAGCGCCGACACCAAAACGCCAGCGGTCAACGCGCTCAAGGGAAGGGAAGCCATCACCGACCAATGAGTTGATATCAGCCTTTGCCAATTGAACAAAGTAGCGCGCATCGTGCTCTGCACGAGGAGCTTCAAACTCGGCAGTGTCGTCAGTCTCAAACTTGAGACCATTTGCTTCCGCCTTAGCGACAGCAGCAAAAGTCGCAGCCCACAGGACAAGTGAGGCGTAGTAGAGTGCCATTTCAGCGCCAAAGGCCAAATTCTTGGCATCAGTATCTAGAGCGAGCTCTGAAATATTCAAGGCTTCCTGAAGGGCTTGAAGAGAAGGGTTTACAGCAGTTAGACCGGTCCAAAAGAAGGCCGGCGGCTGAAGACCATCTGTCCACGTGTGGAGCTCATTTTTGAGAGTGGCAAATTCAGCAGCAGCTAGGAGAGCCTCGTGTGACAGACGCTGCGAAAGAACCCATGACTCGCCGCTTGAGGCCAGAAGAGCACGGAGCGGTGTCACTGACGCGAGAACAACCGCATGGTGCATTATCCGAATGTTAGGATGAAGGCAGAGAACGCTTTGCAAAGCAACAGTGTTCTCAATCTCAAAAATTTGATGTGAAGCATGAGCAGGGATATAAGGAGCCTGCTCTAAATCCTGCTTCCGGGCGACTACTGATGCGGAGTGGCAAGCTGTGAGCAAAGAGCACTGGAAAGGCTCGAATGGGGGCGTCTGGGTGCTACTATTGACAACGGTATCCAATATTTGCTCAATATTCTTAACGGGCGGCGAGTTTGTTCGCATAAGCTGAGACCATCTTGAGCATGATGTGGCTTCCCACACAGCAATCTGCGCTGGCATGAATAGTTCGAGGCCGAGCCCGGCAGGTGTCTGATTTGCACGGACTAGTAGAAGAGCTTGTTGAGACTCAAGGATATAACATGCTGCAAGGAGACGCTCAAAGGCGTGTAGGTGTATCCATTGTGCCCATTGCGGCTGAAGGCTTTCGTCACTTGCGTGAGGAGCAACCGCTGACAGCTGGTCATATCGTGCTCGTGGAGTATTGTGATGCTTTTGCCAAAGCTGGTCATATGTCTCAATGAAAATATCAGACAAAGCGGGCGCGGCCCGCTTAGCTTTAAAATGGGAAAATAGTTCGACTAGGAAAATAGCTTGCATGTAATCTAGTCTCTTAGATGAACTAAGTGTTTGCTTGTACTGATAATACGGTCAGTCTCTTTTAACAGCAGGACGAAGCCAATCCACTGACCTTATTGATGAGTTCTAAGCACTTTTCGTGCAATATGCGAGAGTCCCCTTTTGCGAACTGTTCGTCCGTGTACTGCGCTCCAATTGCCATGACTGCAGCGCCTAAAAGTGGGCTAGGGTTTTGTGAGCGGTATGACTGCTTGTGAAGAACTGGAAATAGCGGATGAAAGTTTTTCCAATAAGCATCAACGTAATGCTGCTTTGTTCTGAGGCTTAAGCAAACGCCAAGATGTTGGTCTTCCAGTAAGCCTTCTAAGTCGAGCGTCCCATATCTGTCACGCTGTGCCATCCACGGAAGCGGATAGGGCACTCCATTTTGACCTTGTGGCATAATGACAGGAGGCATAGCCGCACAAGTCGATGCTGGTGACGATGCTACGGAGGCAGGAAATGAAGTAGGCTCCATCTCTCCCCAAACCGGCAGGTGGCCAGCCACTGAACGAGGAGAAGAGGCGTTTGTAGATTGGAGAGGAAACCAGAGAGGCTCGAAATTATTGTGAGGTGGATAGAGAGTATCTAGCTCACCCGGTGTTGAGGTCAAATATTGATACGGAATGAAGGGCGATTGATCCCCTGAAGAGGAATAGTCGGAAGCGCCACCAATATTATAGCCATGCGAGGATTCAACGGTCGCCTCTAATTCTACTTCCCAAGGCGCTGAATAAGGTGTTCTGTAGCTGAGGGTTTCGGTTTTGAGGGATGGTGTGTCTTTTACTGTTGAGGGACTAATAAGAATAATTAGCTACGCTGACGTGGATGGCGAAAATGTACGAGTAAAGAATACGAAAAGGTGCTGACTATATGAAAACGTACTTGATGAAATTGAGAAATGGAATAGAAGAGAATTGATTCGACGTAATGGACTGAGCGTAGAAAATTGGTTGATACCTTATTGAATCATTGCTTGTTTGAGCAATGCTTGTGGTTGGGTGCTGTGATGAGCCAGGAATATAAGATGGAGCAACAGAGCTTGCTTCCACAGATGTAACTACGGGTGCCAGTAGTACATTATGCGTGCCATACGAGCTGCCACTCGAAACGGAAGGGCTATCATTAGCATCCACGGTGTTGTTTGAGCCATTGCTATGAAGTGTGTCAGTGCAGCTGGACAGAAGCGGTGACATTAAGAAAGAAGGCATACTGTTTGGTGGCCAAGTGGCGGTCCAGTAGGTCCTGGCGGTAGAAAAGCTTGCCACACGATGAAAGTGGGCATGGTAGCTGAGTCTCATGGTTCTGCTTGTGGCGCCTTCAAAAAGTCAGTTACAAGTTTTAGGTATGGAGGAAAACAATAATTACCGAAGATGCTCTGCCCTGGAGTACACCTAGAAAGGAATTAGTTTAAATGATTTCACTAATTATGAGAGAAGGAAGAAAATTCTGAGCTATGCTGAGTATCGAGGTTGGAAGAATCCAAGGAGTAGGCAACGCAGGAACGCGCAGCATATGATGATTCGGGAGCGCCGACATTAATAGAAATGAACTAACCTTTCCGCACACGCATCTATGCGCACCTTGTACACCTTTTTGTGCTTTGCTGACCCTCCCTGTTTTAGTATATTTTGGTGCGGTCAAACTGCTTTGGACTGAAGTGTCTGAGGAAGGCATCTTTGCCGACCGCTTTTTGCTCGAATCACTCGGCTGCGAGCCTGGAGATTCAGGATTGATTGACGGAATTCGAGTCGAAGGAAATGGGGTCAATGTCTTGCGTTGAGATGTAGAATGGGTAGTGTTTATGTCAGGTGATGGTCGGGTTCGCCGTAGCTGAATTGAGACTTGATGATCTTGATAGTGCGGCTGAGATTTTCTTGAATTTGACTCCACTAAAGATTCTGGATTGATTGCTTGTTCAACCATTGTGGCAGTGGCAGTGACTACTAGCTCTTATATCAAATGAATGCAACTGTGTTGCCCGTTTTGACACCGGACAGCCAGGGGGTGCGGGAGAGAGAACGGGTTGACGGATTGCGCTAGGTAGAAAGCTTTGGCTTCCCTCGAATCGCAAGACTGGTAAATGTTATGCGTGTATGAATTGCATTTGTCGACGAAGCCAAGCTCGAGCATAGTTTCTTGTCATAATCTGGTTATTTCGAGTGGTTCGTACAGCAGGGGGCCCGTGTAAACACCTGGATTAGAAGCGAGCTTTGGAGAATCTGTGACCGAGGATCGCTGACTAGGTTAAGAAATCGGAAATCTCACTAAGTTAGGAAGCGAATTAATGACCGGGAACGAAACATTATGTACAGTGCCTAGTATAGGTAGAAGCGGGATGAGAATTAGGTGCACAGAGCAGTTGCAAAAGATGCGAGTAGGGAAGAGCCTGCTTTACGAGAGGAGATCCAATGATAGAGATAAACGCAAGGGCTTCATAGAGATCTTTTGAACGACAATTTTCTTTGGGTAGGAGTGTTTAGAGTTGACTTGGGATTTGGAACCGAGTATCTAAGAGTGGTGGACAAAGTCTGGGGACAGGCAGTTTTTGACGGGGGTTCTAAAATTGGCTGCAACGGCCGCTAAACTATATCCAAGATCCGCTAAGAATTTCCCTCCATTGCTCATCGGTCTTCGCGCGTTTACATCTTCATACTCGTATTTCTTCTGCTAAGAACTAGTGTTGTGAGAATTATCACTTGTACACAGAACGCGCACACTTCAGATTATTACTCCTAAGAACCCTACTGTGCCTTCGTTTGTGTTCCGGCTCGACGGCGTGGATGATTTTGTAGCTATTTGGGGCACCAATATAGCTCGTTACAAGCCTTGCCCTTGTATGCACGACCCAGCAAGTTGGTATACACAATCTTGCAGATTTCCTTCTACAAAAATAAATGCCCTAGGACGACTAATAATATAGGATTGAGAATTACGCGAGACGATCATAATGGTTAAGTCTCTTGGAACGAACTCTACACGAACGTCTCCTTGATCCCGCAGCACTGCTACAGGCTCAAGGATGATGGAACGGAGCAACAGGAGCATAGGATTCGAAGGAGATTATTCAGGAGATGATAATGCAAGTCTTCAAAGTCTGCCTTGCTGAGACTGATTTTGATTGGTCACATACATCCTCAGCCCCAGGTGGATGCTTCCCTACGGAGCGATGCGGTTCGCGCCTCCCGACCCTCCACTGCGGAACGAGCGACATGTTGTCCAAGCATGACGTTTGTGCCTGCAAGTCAATATCTGTAAGGCAATAGAAATCGGTTGTGGACATCGAGTCAGCATACTTCTCTTGTGTGACTGTTGCCTGGTGTGGCTCAAGTGTGTATACAATCTTTCCACTGACCCCTCCTCGATCTCTATGATCTTGACTATTGACTACGGAGGAAAATGGACGTAAGCTTCGGTAAAGTTCCACCTCATGATCTCATAACCATCACATCTAGGGATACGACACGTCGTTCAAGTCCCCGCGATACATTGCAATTACTGTACATATCTTCCATATTCATGCCTAAAGTCAAAGTGATCCTACCCGCATTTTCGGGAGAGGTACAGGCAATTGATGCGGGTCGGACCTTGTTTCTAGAAGGAATAAAACTTCCAGGAAATTACCAGGTGAGGATCCTGTGAACTAAATTTACCTTTAATCTAATAAGAACGCCATTTTGTTTCCCTTTTGAGCCAATTTGCTCAATGCCGTCACGTCGCTAAGAATGACAGCCATGGAAGATCACCCTTAAACCTATCAAGACTGACCGACTCTTAAAATCGAATTTATTGACCAGAATAGTAAACCTAGTTTGGCATGACGTTTGGGCCAGCTACAAGTCAATCACAAGTACCATAGTCTTATCTCCAATAGCAGCCATAGCTCTGTGTCAATGTGGAAACAAGGTGCTCTGCAAATGGGGTGAACAAAAGTCCTGGCAACATGCTGTTTCTCTGAAGGTGTGTCTCTAGTATAACCACCGCTTGGTGTAGGTCCACCCTGTTGGAGCTTTGAGGAACAAAAGGATCACTATCCATCACTCTGTTCGAAAGGCTCCCAAAGAAAAATACTATTCATACTTGCCTTTTGATTCACCAACCTGGGCGATGGGGCCAGCATTCCCATTTTGCCACTGCGAAACCGTCCCTTCCATGAAGCAGGAGAGGAAATATAGCGGGCGAGAACAAGGGAAGTGAGCACTTGCTAAGGCCCGAAATGACATTTTGCGTGGAAGGTAACAATATTTGCGAATCCGCCGCCAAATTGCGAACCAATGTGTCGATGTGCACCAACACATTACAAATTGAAGCCCTGCGCCAAAGCCGTGTGCCAGCATTTCCGCTTGTGATCGCTCAGCACTTTGCAGTTTCTATATTCTGCAGAGATTTGTATATTCTATCATGATCCCGAAAAGGCTCAATATAGTTTCCTGATCCGAGAGGTACATTGTTTGAAAGTGTGGAGAAACACAGTCAAGAAACAAGTCAAGCTCGGGCTGCAGAATTGTGAAGAGTCAAGATCCTTCGCCTGCGCCCCAAACAAAGCCTTGTACGCACTTCATGGTTCTCCGGCTGGTACAGACGAATGATCGCGCTCGGCCGAAGAAGGAAGGTGATAAGATGCATCAGGTACCGGATGAGTAACTATTCAAGCGCTTCTGCTTCGATCTCGAAAGCCCAGAAAGGAAGATCGCTCAGGATCCGAATTGTTGCAAAAGTGAGAACGAAGACATCGAAGTCGGATGGCTGCAGCTATATACGCATTCGTAGGCTAGCCATGGATACATACGACCGAACTAGAGCGCCCGCCCAAATGCTTCAAAATTAATCCTTTGTTATTCGATATTCATCCCTTCTTCAACAATTCGGGCACAATGTAGTGTACTTCGTAGTATGCACATTATACTGAAGTTCTTGGTTGGAAATGAGAAATTATGGCGCTCTAGAATGGATAGACTACAGTCGGCGTTACAGTAGTGTCCTGTTCCTGCAGTACAATCTCAATAACTGTGTGTTATTTTGTTGTTGATGAAAATCTAAAATTGTGAAGTCCGTCAATGGATGTACATGAACCAATCCTGTGTGTCCACTATCATGATACACAACTGATCGTACTCCAGGCTCGCACCTTCCCGCCGTACGAGGCTTTACAGCTGACCGTAGTCATACAAACTGTCATGCACTAAGTAAGTATGTGTTACCAGTCAGTCGCACTATGTAAACCAAAACGTTCTCCTTTTCTTCCTTGCCAAAATCCTGAAATTTCGCTAGCTTCCCTGCCAAAAGCCAACATGGTTTCCTCGTTCGAAGGCAAAGTAATCGCGATCACCGGCGCCGCGAGTGGCATGGGCCTCGCAACTGCGAAGCTTCTTGCCTCCAGAGGTGCAAAGCTGTCGCTTGCCGATGTCAAAGAAGAAAAGCTCAATGCCCTTATGTCGGAACTGCATGCCGCTGGAGTCGATGTGATGAGCTCAATAGTTGATGTCTCAAACCGTATGCAAGTCGAAGACTGGATAAAGGCTACAGTCACTCACTTCAAAAAACCACTTGATGGGGCAGTAAATCTGGCCGGACTACTTGGAGAAAATTCTTTCAGAGAAGCTGGATCGATTCGCAACCTAGATGATGATGATTATGACAAAATCATGGACGTTAACTGCAAGGGGGTTTTTAATTGCGTGCGTATACAGCTACCTCATCTCAAGTCTGGTGAAAACGGAGTGTCTGGCGGCTCTATCGTGAACGCATGTAGTATCGCCGGACTCATTGCGCATTCTTTCAATGTGGCATATGATGTTAGCAAGCATGGAGTTGCTGCAATCACTAAATGCGCGGCGAAAGAAGAAGGAAAAAAAGGCATCAGAGTCAATGCTAGTGCTCCGTAAGTTTTGTTAGCTTTTGTCACTCTGGACAGTAGCTCATAGGCAATAACCAGGGGCGGCATCAACACTCCCATGATACAGCATCTATCTGCTATGGTAGCTGCTATGGCGTCTACTGCTGCATTGGGCAGGATCGGTCAGCCAGAAGAAGTGGCAAACCTTGTTGCGTTCTTGTTGAGCGATGAGAGCTCCTACATAACTGGGCAGGTCATCGTTATCGACGGCGGTATGTTGTGCTAAATATCACCGGGCAAAGCGAATCGAATCAATTCTAGGAAAATACTAATGGTTCTTGTGACATTACTTGCTTACTTGCTCTGCACCACACCAGCCGTGAGTCCATCGATCAGTCCTGCGCGCTCAAAGTTCATAATATCAACCACCATATTAACAACTGTATCCTCCCAGCTCTTCCAGTTGCTTCCGAATGCTGCTTCTGCCTTTGAGATATCCGTTTTGACCAGCGCTGGGGGGGCCTTAACATTTTCTGCTCCCTCAGGGACACGATCTCGCAGTTCCGCAAATTTCTGGCGAACAAAGTTTGCGACTCTGTTGCTTTCCATGACGCCTCTTGAGTGGAATAAGTAACGCTCATTTCCCTGTACCGACGACTCGAGTGCCTTGAGATGAATAGCAGCTACGTCTTCGACGTCCCTGTTGCATGTTAGCGTGCCATCTAGGGTTGCGGCAGCTCACACGCTTACATGAAATACGGGAACATTCCCCCCGGGCTCTCCACATCGAATATAGCACTATAAAACCCTGATATACCACCCAAGTGTTCTTTGGAAAGTTTAGCGTCCAACTGAATGCTCTTCCCCGTAATCGCTGGAGCCAACAGATACAGAAGCTCAAATGTCGGCTTCTCTTTCTTGACATAATTCCACGCCATCTTTTCGGAACTGACTTTCGAGTATCCATACGCATAATACTTGTCTTGAACCCCTTCCTCGAGAGTCGTTGAGTTCCAGTCATTCTCAGAAATAGTCCGTCCAGAAAAGAGGTCGTCCGGAAGTTTTAATGTTGAAACTATCGTACCAGTAATGATTACTCTCTTGACCTTCGGAGATGAAGCCGCAGCATCTAGCACGTTCTTGGTGATTGCCATGACCGGCTTGATCACAGTCTCCAGGAAATTATCATAGCCGAGAGGTGTTGCAGCATGAATGATCGCAGAAGCGTCCTTGGCAGAGTCGTGGAATGCCCCCGAGACGGTCATGTCTGATATCTCGGTAAAAACTAGCTGGCCGGATTTGGACTCAGCCTCATACTGCTTTGATAGTCCATCTTTGGACTTGACGACTGAACGAATGACGGCATTGACATTATGGCCAGCGGTGAGAAGTTGTTGCAGAATAACGGCACCAAGATTCCCGGTTGCACCAGTCAGAAGGATATAACCCATGTCAAGGTATATGGAGAAGACAATCTGAACAAGTGAATAATAAAGTAGGATGATTGTGGGTCGAGGATGGTGTTTGCGAAAATTCCTTACCTGAACTTATACTTTTGAGCACCCACTCAAATTGTGATCAAGCCTAGAAATCACGCAGTGATCAGTAACCAAAACGGGCAATGTGGACTTTTTCAATACCAATATCTTACTTATCCGCATATTTTGGAGCGATAAAGGAAGGCTGAGATACTGATTAGTGAAGAGAAAGCGTCTAGATGTATTCGAACTAGCCAGCGAGATGAGAGCTCGAGGTGCTTTCTAAGGAAATCACCATGTCCACTCAATGAGAGTTCCATCCCCAGTGCTCTGATTACGGGAGCCCTTCTGATCAGCGCTTTCAATGCCCTCACACGAGTTCAAATACTTCTATCCGAGGGGATTGAAAGAAGCGAATGCTTGAGTGTGCCCGCACTCATGTCGACTACTAAACATATATCCGGTATTCGAATATCAGAGGCCATCTAGAAGACACTCGAAAGCAATACCACATAGCCAAAGAGCACTCCTTACAGTTTCGAAACATGTGTGGAATAGGAGCAATCTCAGCAGAGGAGACACGGGCTTCCAGGTCTGGGATAGTCAATCTTAGCACAAAATCAAGTCTGAACTAGGACGACAAGCTTTTTCCAGCAGAGGAGAAGCTTCTCGCGAAACAGCAGAAGAATCATCGAAAGTTCACCCGAAAATAAATAATGCAACTTCTTGCGTGGTGTAAATTGTGGTGCGCGCACTGAGAACTTCACGGATGATTTCCAGTTTCATGCGCTCGTTTCGCCCATGCGTCATCAACTCACAGCACGCAGAGTCCAGCAGTATTATCCGATACTCGAATATTTATTGCTCATAGATATGCTGAAATTCCCACCTTCGAGAGATAATTTGAAGCCTTTCACTGCCATTTTGGAAGATGGCTGAACAACGGGCGCCGTTGACGATTACTCTTTCACTACCGGAGGACGACCTTCCGCCCCAATACTCTAAAGCTATTCCTCAAACACATCAAAGGATTCTCGTGTATCCTCGTAGCGCGCCCCACTCACAACCACGCTTCCTACCAGAAGCCCAAACCAACGAAGCTGAGTCCGTAGGGAGCTCAACGTTGCCGTTATACACTGCCTTCGACGAGACCATAAAGTCTTTCACACTCCAAACACCGTTTATTTATACTCTACCCAAGGAGTCCTCACCTCGACCGAGATATCAACTATCTCAAGAGCACAGTAAATCAGGAAAACTATGGCGGTTGCGCATACGGAGACTACTCCCGACGGAGAGTCGGAGACTGTCTATTCCAACACCAGGAAGAACGCCACGCGTCGATTTCGACGATGATACCACTCTCTATCTGATAGAAAACCTAGGCGCCCTAAGCGTCTTCAAAGGTCAAAACATTGAAATTCGGGGTCGTAGAGCAAAAACTCTACCAGGTCACATAACTATTCGGTCCTATGAAGACAGAAAATCCGAGTTTTGGCATATGACACGGAACCCCGCAGGCGACTCATTGAGAAAAGAGAACGAACGGAAAATGCAAAAATATGGCTATCGTTCAGATCAAGAATGGAACAGGAAATTGCTGTTTAGCGCAGTGACTCGGATAAGAGGAGAAAAAGTGGACTGGCAAGACGAAAATGACAGGGTCATTGCCACGGAGACATTAGAAGGCGGATTCGATGTTATTGATGGGGTCAACGAAAAGACCAGGGATGCGCTGATCACTTGTTGGGTTGCGCGACGATGGGGTGCGGGCAACCTGTCTTGGGAAGCGCAAGAGGATAAACTTTCGAGAGCAGTATCGATGAACGGCATATGAGATCTAGCACAAAAGTGTCGGACATCAGAATTTCATTCGGCTACTCAGACTCTTAGACAAGTGTTGTCATGGGCAGGACCATGGAAAGACTGAAAACACCTTTACGAGGTGTTTGAAAGCTTGACAGACTGTTTCGATATTCTCAATTACAATCACGTAAAAGTTAGGTTGACGTCGAGTAAACATACTCACGGGCCTCAGGATGCACCTACTTATCCATCATGAAAGTAGGTGAGCCCTTCATAGAATTTTTGATGGCTTCAAATTTCTTTTTACTTCCTAGAATCCTGGACTCCAGCCCAGTTCCGGGAAACGTATTCCAATCCAAGAGAGTCGAGTAACCAGAAATATGACTGCAACTCCAAAATGCATGAATACCTCTTCGCACCTTCAGTTTCGGGCAACCTCTGCTATCAACCATGCCATTGCCGTGAGAAAAGCGATAGTAGTTACCAGTCCAAATCGCATGTTCACAATCTCGCGTCATTTACAGATATCCACAAACAACAGTATCAAATCACGTCAATACCAATACACCTGAGCGCAATCAAGAGAAGCCTTATAATCATCGCAATCAATTCAATATTATCTCAGCAACGTCTCCAGCTCATCCTTCCCAAACGACAGCACTAAGACGGCCGGTTCGATACTGCGCATAATTTCCAAGTACGTTTCTGAACACATTTTGTTGACGACAGGAGTCGATCCAACCGCGAAGTCAATAACAAACCCCCCAAATCCTTCAAATCATGTCGTCAATGGACCCCGACTTGAGGGCCGGTTTATATATGGTGGCCTCCGGAATCGTCCTAACATTGACGTCTTTCATAACGTTGGTCGTAGACTGGCCAATTCTCAGAAAGAAGAAGATCAGAAAATACGTCAATATTGTACTACTCCTTGCAGGATTGGCCTTGCTGGCAGTTGGGGTTTGGAAGATCATTCTGTTCAAGAAAGGGCATCATGGGTTGGAATGGTGCGGTTTGAAGCGGGAGAAAAACAATTTTCTTTACGAAGTCGAGCGGGATCTGAAATGTCTTGTGTTGGCTTTTCGCAATGGCGCATGGACAAAGATACCGTAATCGGAATTGCTCTGGAATTGTGTGAGAATGGGCATATCATTCTGAGATTCTTTTTGGTACGCAGCGGTGATGGCGACTTCAAGAGGTAGGACAGGTGGGACCTCGTCAGTAAGCAATTACGCTTGTACTTTAAATTGCTGACCGTACTCCATAATATGGTGAGTCTGCTTTATTGTTCTAGTCTGCCATTCGAGTCGTTATCATATTTCATAATGGGTGCAAGGTTCGCAACACTGCAACCGTGTTTCTATGCATCGAAATCAAGTACCACGACTGACAGTTTTGTAAAATCATTACAATATATGCATTTCATATATGTATTTAACTCAGGTAAGGCTCACACAATGTAAAACATCCTAAACGAGTTCGTAAATCAAGTTGCAACACTCCTTTTCTTTTCCACTCCATTTTCATAACTCCCCTGGTTTCCTCTCAGCGCGCTTGTATAACCCTGTTCCATATCCATTGTACCGGTCCTCGTGAGATGACGTACTAGACCATCTTCTCCATCTTCATGCTGCGCGTGTCCTTGACTAATCTTTTGCAGACTGTCCCTTATGAGGAACTCGTAATAACCTGTCGCGAAGATGGTCGCTGGAATATTGACCAAAATTGCAATCCACGAGTACGAATTATGATAGGTGAATGCCTCTCGCCCAAAAAAGATGGCTGCTACAATTCGTGTTCCCAAATCCCTTGCCAGATTGGTTGAAATAGTGTTAGCAGCAAACCCCCAGATCATGGTGGCATATGCCAGCCCAATCGTGAATGGGACAGACACCGGGGTGACAAATGGATTTGCCGGATCAAGGCACGACCAAATTACGATGCCGATGAAGCTGTCAACGAAGAATTCCTGCATGAAGAGATATCCTTGGTTCGTTTGAGTTGGATTTGGGAACGAGCATAGGATGCTTGCTGCTCCGCCATTGAACACAGCAGTTCCGTGCATTGCAATATTCGCATCACGAAGTGCGCGAATTTCAGGCCAGTAACACCCCAGCAATACTAAACCAGCTATAAAAGACCCAAAGATTTGGCTGAGTATGTAATGCGGAACCTTTTTCCACGGGAAGCCTTGCCAAATGGCAAGAGAAAGAGTTATGGCAGGATTGAAGTGGCCTCCCGAGACTGGTGCACAAGTAATAATAGCAAGGGCTATCCCAAGGGCAAAAGCAAACCCAACCTGAAGAAGGTTGCTATAGAATGGAACTGGAAGTGCCGCTTCGGCGTTGACGGTAAACTGAGCAATTGCTGCTATTCCAGGAAAGACGTAGAAGAACACGCCTGTTGCTTCTGCCATGCATTCTCGAAGACTAGCTTTCTTATTAGTCCTTCGGATAGGCTAGTATAATGATCCATATGGTAACGTACATTCGCGGGCGCTTATGCTCAAACTCGAGCTTCCTTTGACTGACTGGCTTAGGTGGAACGACATGTCTCGTGGCGTGTTTTTGGAGAGCATCGGTCACACCCAACTCAAGCTCTCCTGTCTCTAGACGACTCAAGTGGCCGTTTTCGGGCATGATTGGAAATGTATGTAAACTTTGATAGACTGGTGCAAATATTTGTAGAATGAAAAAGGTATTTTTTAAAGGATTTTAAATATGAAAAGCTCTATGAAATGCTTGTTCAAGTGCTGTAACTCGAAGGCTTTATGGGCAGATGTACCATGGTAGCGAGCGCCATATGTTCAATGACATAAACTTCTTCGACTTTCTGCACGATCCGTTCATTGTTCATCGCTACGGCGAACTAAGCTCCCTAAGGTGGGGTTAAGCTTTGCAAAACTAACAATAAGCATCTCTTAGCAAGGAACACGAATCGTGATGTATGAGGTGGGAAAATACAGGCGAATGAAAGTGGGTGTCGGTGCATGGGCTCACAAGGGACCTGAGCCGTTTCGGATAACGGTCCATATGTAGCAAGGTAAACGTCATTATTCCAACGATGTCCTGTGCTTGAAGCCAAAAAAAAAATTACGAAAAAAGTAGGACATGAAGGAAGAGAGACGTAGGGAGCTTTGTAGATATCAGGCGGCGCCCACATCTAAGCTCGCAAAACGGCACAAACCAATTATGTTTGATAGTAGTTTCGAGATTATAAGTTCCCTTTGATAAATTTACGTCAACATGGAATTCATTAAGTTGGGTGTTGATCTGGAAAAATGTGGGGAGTCAACGATGACGCTTCGTGGAGAGGCGATCGTCCCCCATGGAGGTGGAGAAGTGGAGAGCACCACACATACAGCAAGAAGTTCTCGACTAGCCTGATTGGGAAGGACGAAAACTGGAATTGAATCTGTTATAGAATTTGGTAGCAGAAACTAAATTATGGTCTTTGCAGAGACTGGGGTCTACTTAGCATTGGTGAGCCTCGAAATCTACACCTGCTTCTGTGTAACCATGCTGTGTTTGCATGTGATGTTAGGCCATGGTAGCGGAATAAAAAATTTGGGAAATACATTCAAGCCAATAATGGAGGGAAGAAAATGATTTGAGAGAGGGAAAATATCATACAGGTCTTGTTTCATTTTATAGAGTTTGGATATCTGCTCTATAAGCCGAGACAACGACATAGAGATTACTGAACATCCAACCCCAACTAGAAGTCCCTCGTCATTCAAACTCGAGGTGTGAACAAGGTTGATTGCTCACAAACGATGCCAGTGAATCGTCATTGCGAATAATTATTCACCGTAGTACTGCCCCTTTTTGACCACAGAGCTCTCCATACGCCGAACCTTCCACAAAGGTAACGCGGCAGGGCTGTACGCGGCAATGACAATCCCACAAAACCACTCTCCACCCTTATAAGTATCCAGCTCTTTCTTGAATATCGCTCCACAGTGCTCACCTTGCGCGTTCATGTAGCCAGCAAAGCTATGTAGAAGCTACAGATCCGAACTATCAACTTGTAGCACTCTCAGACTGATATATCCCTATTCTGAACACAGCTCTAACTCAAACACCAATTTTAGAGCTCACTGCCTCTCTGAGAAACCTTCTCGTTATACTGCTTGACCAAGTCACCCTCCACAGCGTCTTCAAAAACATCGATCTTAGCTTCTGCAAACTTTCTTGCGCTAACGCCATGCTCGAAGAGTAGATCAAGCTCGGCAAAAGAACGGCCTTGAGGCTCCGGGATTCGAAAGTACGTGTAGATGATACAAAGAAAACAGATAGCGGCCCAAAAAAATCCAGTGTAATTACCGAAATTCCAGGCACCGGGGTTTAACATGTATGGAGTCAGAACACTGCATACTATGCCCACAATATTGTATAAGTTACGGCCAAGTACAACAGTCTTGATCTGCAGTCGTCGAGTTGAAAGTTCAGCCACTAGGGAGTAGCATACGGTACCCACGGTCAACTGGTAGATTATTGCCCATACAATCATCATTGCTCCAGTTGCAAGCGATCCCTCATTCCGATGCGCACGCGGCACGAGTCCAAGAAATCCCATGACGAACAGCGTTGTACATAGGCCGCATAGTCCATATAGATATAAGCTTCTCCTGCCGATCCCTCTTGACATGAGGAACCAAGCACCGAAAACTCCGGCCATGTTGATCGAATACTGGCCTATTGCGAAGCTCAAGGCCTTGCTGGGGTCGAGGCCGGCTTGTTCGAGGAAGTATGTTGAATAACCCGAGAATGAGTTCCCGCTCAGATTCTGAATTGCCCAAGCCATACAAACAATTTCCGTTCGCCTAAGATTAACTCCTCTGAAGCAATCGATGTAGGAAGATCCTTGAGTCATGTTTTCTTCGAGTGTGGTGGTGTGTACCATCATAGCTATAGTCTCTAAGTGCAAGTGGCTCAGTCAGTACGATATTCTGCATCAAAATCTCTAAATTTGAGCTTCGACTTACCATCTGCATCGAAATCTGTGTCCTTGTTGAGGCTGGTCAGGCGAAGAAGGGCTTTCTTGGCTTCCACAAGTCTACCTTTCCGTACAAGCCACCAGGGTGATTCAGGGGCAAGAGAGATACCAACAAGAAGTGGGACTGGCCACACCCACTGAAGAGCGTATGGAATACGGTATGACCACTGGTCATCTCGTGATAGCATCGACTTAATGACACCAACACCAATGGCTTGCCCAAGGCCCCAGCAGAAATTCACGTAGGTAGTGAGATAACCACGTAAGGCAACTGGGCACACCTCTGAAGCGTACGTGATGGTTAGAGTTTGGAAGATGCCCCATGGTATACCACACAGAATCTCGGCGACCTCTAAAGCTATCACGTCCTGCGCCGTGAAAAAGATAGCGGTGAATGAGATAACAAGCACTAGGCAGGTCATGACGGTGTATCTATACCCAAATTTCTCCGACACGAAACCATTAAGGAAAAGTCCGATAATTTCTCCCACGTTTGCCCCATTTGACAATCCAGCCTGCCACGGAGCGGGAACTTGATAAGTGCCGTCCGAAAGCTGAACACCATATTTCTTATTGAATTGGGGAAAGCCGTAAAAGTTGTTCAGTAGAGAAATATCGTAACCTTCCATTACAATGCAAGTACTTATCAGCACACTCCAGCCGATAGCTTTGGGATAGAGTTTGATGCCTTGCCACAAAGTCATCTTTTGTTCTTTGTCGATTGCGAATTTTGCGCTCTGGACGAACGAAGACATAGAGCTAGGCATATCCAGCTGGGTCTTTGCATCGAGCTGAACATTCTCATGACCCATCCGGGCAGATTTGTTCAATTTTTTTGTAGCCATGTCGTCCAGCGCGTCAAGTTGGGTTTCGCGGCGGCCTCCAGCTGCTCAACGTCTTTGCAAACCGGAGGTTCCACACACGCGACACACTTTTCAGCTCGAATGAGGATTTTGGCTGTTCCGAGGGATCTGGACTTCTGGTCGGAGATGTGGCCGACATTATGCAGTAGAAAAGTGGGGTGCACGCCGTTGTTAGACTGCTACTGTGCCGTACCATGCTACTACGGTTGCATGCAAGCAAGTTAGATCCCTAACCTGCCTTCTTTGGTAATACAGGCCGGCGCAGGTCGCGTGCCAGTAAGGAGATCGAACCCCGCATACTGACTGCGCTTCGATCTTTTCATCGAATCGGAATATGTGTTTGTGCTGGACTATTAGCACTGTAACAAGACCTTAACAAATTGGCGACTACTCCCATGTTAATTTAAAGTCGCCAATTTCCAATTTTTGCTCGCACAATCAGGTGGTCGAATGTGTCTAAATTAGGACTAGTTTATTACCCAAAAAGGCATGGTTAGATATAATAAGAAGGTCGTGTCTGTGCGCTAGTTTTGGTGGATCTATTTCCTCCATCTAAACTTTATACAAAGACCGTGAACGCATCAAACGATTGTCATCAAAAGACGCACTTCTATAAACGTAGAAAATGAATGCTTTCCCGATATAAATTGTTCCAAGTCGCAATCAAGGCTCAACTACAAGGACTAGTCGCTCGTGGCAAAGACAATATAAATTCGAACCCTTTCACTGTCTCCAGCGTTTCGTTTACTACATTCATTTGCTTTATCCAGAATTTTGGAATACCAGTGCTACTTAAATATCGAACCCGATAGAACCAAGCTCTGGTAAGATAGCCTCATTGGCGACCAATAAATCACTATTGCAGCAACGAAACTTGATAGTTGGATCATTCTTTAGGCCATGTCTTCTGTATTCTATAAGAGAATTGAAGACTACGAAAATCACCGCTATTTGTGCCTACGATGATGTTTAATACGAAACCCATCAGCTCAGCAATCATTTTCTGCATTGGTTCACACGTTCATCCATCGCGCCATCCAGTCGGATGTCACTTGCTTTGCTTCGTCCACCAGGCCCATATCCAGGAGCAGCTGGGCGGTACCGCGAACAGCACTCTCGAGGGCACTAAATATCCAAGCATGCGTGTAACTCGTGTGCTCGCCGATAAATATGGTATGCTTTTCCGTGTGGAAATATGCGGGCAAATACAATTCCTGTTGGCCCACTGTCGGTGCAGCCCAAGCCCCAGCTTGGTGTTCTACCGTCTCCCATACCAATCGGTCATAATTCCCTGTCCATTGTTCTGCGGCAATTTGACCGTGAATCTCGATCATAGCACGTTGGACGAGAGCAATGTGATCTAGCTCAGTGAGTGCGCCCAGTGTGCGTGCTGGAGTCCCGGAAGAGTAGGACGCAAGAAGCACACCTGGCCCAGTACTATTGATCTTGTATGCAGGATAGCACACTGAACCGATCAGGGGAATATTTGTACTTCCACATCCTCCGATGATTGGATGTTCTAGATGCTCCCAGAAACGAGTTTTGTAGTGTAGTGCGACCTTGGTACTCTGTTCTGAAAACGACGATTAGTATGAAAAAGGTTTACTATCCACAAACTCTGAGAACTTACGATAGTTCAGTGTGTTGATGGCGCGACTTAATAACGAAGTATAACTTGGCAATTTCCAACCTCGAACCTTACTAAATGGTGCTGCCACTACTACATAATCGAACTCGATGGACTCGCTATCCATTTTGAATTCATCTTCTCTCCAATGCACAGACATCTTCTGGCTCGTCTCGTTCCAGCTCATCTGCTCAACTTTTGTTTCGTACATAATCTTCCCCTCGACGTGAGGGTAGAAAGATGCAGGCAGCATGCTCAAACCTTTATCGATAGTTCTCCAAGTCGTAGCACCGAAATAAACATCATCGTAGTGCCATGACGGACCGAAACCTGACGTGGAAGCTGCTTGGTCGGTAATGTTGAGCTCAGTGTCCAGTACATAGCGAATGTACTGAGATTCAGAATAGTCAAAGTTTCCTGCTTCCACCGCTGCCTTGTGGGCTCGGAATACATTTGTAGCAATTTCCTTGATCTTTTCACGGTCAATATCAGCCCACTCCTCATATTCTTCGATGACTTTGGCGACTTCATCAGGATCACTGTACGTAGCATTAACATTAGTCGTCCAGGCCGCATTAGCAGCCAATTCGGTCCTCCCAGGAATGGTTCCATCGGGGCGTCTAAATCTTGTAGAGACAGGTGTGTTGGGGCTAGATTGAATCCAGGGGATAAAATTGACAGCGAGGTTCGGATCGTGGTTATTCTTCTCATTCATAACATCAGCAAGTTGGAACACCATTTTGTGGTCGTTGATATCGAGCGTTTCATTGGTGTCTCTGTAATATATAGAAACGGGGAAACGCATGGGACCCATCTCCTGGTACTGATAATCGTCCGGAGTTGTGCCATTGAGGTAAGAGGTATGCACCCTGCCGCCAATCCTGCTGGAAGACTCAATTATTGTCCAGTCATGCACTCCTACAGAATCTAGGAGGAGCTTCGAAAGTCAGTATGAAGATTCCTATGTCTAATACAGGGCAAAAAACTCACTGAGGTCATCAAACCGCTCATCCCACCTCCGATGATGCCGAATTTTGAGCTTTTGGTCTTCGCAACGAACACTTCCTCGGGCTCTTTCTCTGATAAATATTGCACTCCATCAAACCAAGGCCCCATGGCATCCGCAATATCTGCGAATGCTGTCCCTCTTCTCGTTTTACGTCTCATCATGGTCACTGGGGCGGATCGACCCACCAACTCATTTCCTTCGTAGGCGTGAAGACATGCTCCGCTAGGCGCGCCAGTAGGAGGCAACCAAACAAAACGCGTCGGCCGATCATCGACCCAGTCCAAGTGTCGTTTCGCCAGCTCGTGTGATCCCACATGTGTCATGCCCAACTGGTGATGTGCTTTGGATTGGTGATCAATGTCACAGTCACCGTAATAGATCGATAGTGCACCATCTATGGGTCCGTGGTATTCTATATGAACATTCTGCATTCCTCCAGCTTCGGCGACTTCCGCGCCTCGGAACACTATGTACTTAGATCGAGGCAGAACATTACCAGCGACTGGATAGAAAAGAAGTGGCAGATATGTGCTGGAAGCCAACAAGGCTGAGAATAGGGACAACATCACTACGTAGGAATAGTACGAACAAGAGTGACTGGTAAATAAAAGAGCCTGAATGGATTGCAGGTCTTGGTACTTAAAGGCATCATGAACATACGCTGCCTATCTTCTTGACAAGTACCGATGACCATAATCGTTTCGAGGTATCCCCTAGGCCTCTTCATGCCGAAGGCCAGGAAGCCGTAGACAGGCCCTGCGTCAAATCCCAGGAACTGCCGCGATCGGCAAGATAACAGAACAGTGAATGTGGGGATGAGCTGTGGGGTTTGCCAACCACCAGAAAAAATTTCGGATATGTTTTCGTTTGGTGAGAGGAGATAGAGGCGAGGTGCCTTCGACGGCTCGCGACTTATGGATGACTCAAATGGCAAATCTTTTCTTCTTCTGCTATTGTGAGTGCTCTCCTGGTTGATAGTAGAAAGTCACTACCAAGTCAACAGGTCGGAGTCAATTTCATAACTCAATGTTCTTGGTCATTCCGAATACCGTATCACTCTTCACTAGCAACTGGGGTAATGCAAGCAAAGATCAGTAATGCTGTTAGGCGCGAATACTTACGAACCCGTCGGAACTACGAGTAAGCATGATAACGAGGGAGGCCTTCCATAAGAATTTGTTCCCATAGGTGGGCGACAACGCTTTTCTGCATACATTTAGCGGAGCCACATGTACTTACTCCAAAAAAGAGGAGAAAAACGTTCATAAAGTCGGGTCGGTTAGCCAGCAGCCAAGAGAAGAAGGTTGATCTTTGCCAAGAAAGATAAGCACAGGACGGCTCGGGTAGCATAAATTCTTGCATATGATTGGACATTACCGCTTGAAGGTCAAGCCAGCTTGATTAGTGAAATCCACTATTCTGATAATGGGATTCGTAGAATGGCACAGAAATAGAGAAGAAATCAAGAAAGGATGAGCAAAAGAACGTAATATGGGGGACACCGAGAGACTGGAACAGCACGAAATCCAAACTCCGGGTTGTTGGATTCGCACATGGGCATCGATCTTGGCAAAGTGAGCGTTATCAATGAGTCCGCTCTCAAACATGCATTAGCTCGTATATCAATACAGGGTGGACGCCATTTTCTCACCTTCCGCATTAGTAGCAAGCATACTCTCCACCCAAAGATAACTGACCGGCTTTTGCATTGCATCAGCAGTGGATCGTGGATTTGACTTTTTTTACTGTCATATACCAAGGCAGACGGCTGGTTCCCGAAAGATAACAGTACATCTCCAAGGTCGTATGTGTGATGGTTTCGAGTAAAGCGATGTCATAGAGAAGCCCAGCATGGCTCGTAGATTGGTCCCGAAACATATAAGTATTTCGGCAAAGGTGGTCAGCGCGTCTCTTTACATCGAAAAATCATTGCTGCTGTTAGACTTTCCGCTTCTCCTTCAGACTACACTCAGATCAACAATTGAGCTCAATCCACTCTCATAATGATTCATCTTACATCTTTCCTCACGGGTTGCCTCGCTTTGCTGAGTCCTACTCTTGCATCACCCCTCGAAACTCGAGGTCCTCCAAAGAAAGCAGTAACGTACCTTGGTACCCAAGGTCCTATCTTGTGTAAGTCCATGTCGAAAAGTTGATATGAGAGTCCCCAAGGCTAAGCTGATGCGTCCACAGCAAGTGGCGCGGTAGCAAAAGGTCTCGTGTACACATCCGGCACCGTACCTTCATTGAATGGCACCATCGTCGTTGGTGGTATCAAGAACGAAACGCGACAGGTCATCGAAAACATCGGCCTAATCTTGGAAGAGGCCGGCACTTCATGGAAATACGTGTTGAAAACAACCGTCTTCCTTGCAAATATGAGCGATTACACCGCTATGAACGAAGTGTACCGAGATCTTTTGCCCAATCCAAAACCTGCTAGATCCGCCATCCAGGTGGGTAAACTGCCAGGCAATTTTCTGATCGAGATTGAAGCCATCGCTGCTATCCCGGAGATTTGATTGGAAGTTTTGAGGTGGGGATAGTAGACATGATATCAACCCAGGAACCAAAATGAGGTACTTTACTATGGCGGAGTTAATATGGGTTAGATTAGGTAGTGTTAGTAATATGTGATTTTTCTAATGTGTAGCACTCTTTTTGGGCATGCAGAGATTGTGAGCTCTGTACGACATGACGGTTAAACGTGTGGTACTACTAATCAGCGAGTGATGAGGATGTAGTGTAGTTGAAAGGAAAAGGGAGATGGCCGTTGAGCAACTGCAACGGTCGCATCGCGCGCTAGACCGTATTTGGAAGCAAGCGAAAGTTCGGTTAAAACTCCTTAGAATCTTCACTCATATATATATATGCCCTATCTCGATACCCAGAAGTTGGGAGGGTATAGGGCTGCATGTTGTGATATATCCACACTCGTAGCCATGTTCCGAATAGCAGATTCGCGTAGGCGTAAGAACAAGATCAGTCATATCAATTCAGTGCTACAGAGATATGTTCAATACTAGTGACATGAACTCAAGAGGATCAGACCAGGGAAGTAGAGCTGTCACTGCTGGTCACCTAGTTATGAAGCTCTGCTCCAGCCTTTGAACAATGAAAACAGACAATGATGTTATCTGGTCGAAGCGAAGCAAGGCTGGGTCGCGCTACTTTGCGTATAGTATTGGAAGGTATACTAGAACTTGCCCGGTCCGAGGCGTAGTTCTTGATTTCATCTCGGTTTATCGGTGAGATATGTACACACAGCTTCCCCTCGCTGAGCAATTTTTCTGCATCTTTCTGAGATAGAATGGTTCTTGACGATGATTGACCAGCCAGGGGTGTCGCTCCGAATCTTGCCGAATTTGTATCTCATGGTGAAATAATAAATAGTCAAGCGAATTTCCCATGCTCTTCTCAAATCTTGGACTCTTTGTCTCACGTCTCTAATGTTTTTGCAAACTGTGGTTGCGAAGGAAAAGAATAAGAGTACCCCTCGCTCCCGCACTAAATGCTTCACCCACGTTTCAAAACACCCCCACAGCAAAAATGCGAACGTCGTCGCGTGCTCGTCTACCCTCGGGCTTAGCTTCACTCAAAGAAACAGGACAAGATGAAAATCTTTAGAACAGGTGCAACGCCAACCAGAATCGTAATTTGTAGAAGCTGGGCATCTGACGCCTTTATTCATCTCCATTTTTGCAACTACCCATTCACGTACCGTAACTGTTACCGGAGAGAAATCCTCTGCCGCGGAAGAAGATACCCCGCCTACAGCACAAACAGCTTCAGGGTGCCGTGAAAGGTAACCGCGGAATAGTCCGATTGCAGGCAAATTAGCCTTCCGCGATTGGTGGTCTAAGAAATAATTCCCACCGGCTTCGCAAGGCGAAGCTTTTATTCCCCCGAAATGAACAGCAACACTGCGTTTCGTTGTCTTCGAGTCTCTTCAAACACGCTCACTTCTTGCTCTCGCACTCTTGCATCAAGCACCCTCCAGCAGACATCTCGAGCTGTAATTTCGGCATCCCAGCGAGAGTTCAGACAACGGCGCAGCATGGCAACCTCTTTCAAGAAGATCAAAGTCAAGAATCCGGTGGTGGAGCTGGATGGAGATGAGATGACGAGGATTATCTGGAAGGACATCAAGGACAAGGTGTGCATAAATCAGTACACCTGCAGGAACCCGCACTAATCACCGGTTGTCAGTTCATTACACCGTGAGTGATTAAGCGGTATACCTCGCAATACGCACTACTAACACAATTTGAGTTATCTGGACATCGACCTAAAATACTACGATTTGGTAAATATCTATTACTCCTGCCTAATATCATTATTCTTATATAAGCAAGGGTCTTGAATATCGCGACGAAACCAACGATCAAGTAACAGTCGATGCTGCAGAAGCAATTAAGAAATACTCAGTTGGCGTCAAATGCGCTACTATCACTCCAGACGAAGCCCGTGTTGAAGAGTTTAAACTCAAGCAGATGTGGCTATCCCCTAATGGCACTATAAGAAATGCTTTGGGCGGCACCGTCTTCCGCGAACCTATCGTAATACCTCGCATTCCGCGTCTGGTACCTGGCTGGAAGAAGTCTATCATAATCGGGCGTCACGCATTCGGTGACCAGTACCGTGCTAAAGATGCGGTGATACCAGGTCCTGGAAAGTTGGAGATGGTTTACACTCCAAAAGATGGTGGGAAACCACAGGTCATTGAGGTGTACAATTTTACTCAAAAGGATGGTGGTGTCGCATTGACCATGTATAACACTGCAGAGAGTATCGCGGGTTTCGCTCATGCTAGTTTCAAGCTGGCTATTGACAAGAAACTGCCATTATACATGAGCACGAAGAACACGATTCTTAAGAAGTATGATGGTCGATTCAAGGATATCTTTCAGGAAATCTATGAGAAGGACTATGCCAGTGATTTCGAGAAGCACAAGATCTGGTATGAGCATCGGCTGATCGATGACATGGTCGCCCAGATGATGAAGAGTGAGGGTGGATACATCATCGCTATGAAGAGTATGAATTTGCTACCCCTAGCGTGATGAAAATGGCTGACAGGAATACCAGACTACGACGGTGACGTTCAATCCGACATCATTGCTCAAGGTTTCGGCTCCCTCGGTCTTATGACATCGGTCCTCATCACTCCAGATGGAAAGACCTTTGAATCTGAGGCTGCTCACGGAACAGTCACCCGCCATTACCGCGAGCACCAGAAGGGCAACGAGACATCTACCAACCCAATTGCTTCTATCTTCGCCTGGACGCAAGGTCTGATCAAACGTGGTGAACTCGACGGAACCCCCGAGGTCGTCTCTTTCGCTCTTGCCTTGGAGAAGGCTTGTATTGATACTGTTGAGATTGATGGTATCATGACCAAAGATCTCGCGCTCAGCTGCGGACGCAAAGACCGCGAATCCTGGGTTGTCACTGGTAAATATATGGATGCCGTGGAGAGGAGGCTCAAGAATGGCCTCAAAGAGAAACTTTAAGTGTATCACATTGCACTTACTGCTCAGCAAGTGCTTTTGCCTTGAAAGAGGCTTTCTGCCTAACTTGATGATCTGTCTTTGAGCGCGCATAGATGGCGTAAAGCAAGTACTTATAGTAGAGCAAGTACTCAAATATTTAGATCTTGCCAGGCATATATTTTACTACCAAGGTTTGGATTGGTCACAACAAGTATTTCAAATCTCCCATTATCATAGTTTCTTCACTATTTCACATTTTCAAATTCCTAGTCTTCCATCTCCCTCAATTCGCCCCATCTGCATTGTGTTCGTCGAGAAGTTTTAGTGCTAGACTGAGGTTAGTGGGGGTACAGAACAAGGTTGCAAAAGACCTACAGAGCAGCTAGAGCATGTGCAAGAATTAGCACAGTTACCTTTGCAGGTTGTATCACACGAAGTGCAGCCACTGGAAGTTTTGACGTGAGCAGTTGTCCCCGAATAAGATAGTTATCAAAATGCTTACCAAGTAGCAGGCATGATGAATAGTTGTGAAGGGAACCGTGAAGAGTTCTGTTCTGGGGATTATTCGAGAATGTAATTGTAGTTGTGATTTGGTCTGGTAAAGCGCAGGTAGGGGGCAGGAAGCTGATCTATATACACATTGCTGACCTTTGACACGTGCGTGGCTTCGAAGCCGAACTCTGATTACCCCGCCCAATCTGATGTCAATTGGTTCTCTTCCATCACTCTCAGGTGATGTCGACCTGCGCTCGAATGCCAATGAAAGTGTTTACAAGTGGGGTAAGTGACAACAATGAAATGTTTTGTTGGGAGGTACTGGGCTTCACCAACTTGATTGAGCAAAGTGTTATCCTTCTGATACCAAATGAAGTAGGTATGAGGCAGGTATGAAGTTGTGTAACCGTAGGGGTGCGTGGGCAAATTTTGGGTCTACGACGTGGTCATGTCTTATTCGAGCAGTGGAGCTAGGTTATAAGCAGAGTAGCTGAATACCTTGGCTTCAGTGTCGGTCTTCAACGGTCTGTCACTACTGATTCATAAGAACATCCGTATGGCAGGATTTCATTCCTACTCAGGCATGGGTGCTAGACCAATCACAACCCCATTGAAAAGCCACGACTATCACAATTGGCTCAGACACTGTGGAAAACTCCAAGCTGCTGTTTTTCAAGCCCATGGTCTGCCCTATACTCGTGTAGAGCTTCAGACGTCGCAATGTATACAGTCTTCCCCATCCATTTTTTCGACGCTCTTGAGACGCCCCTGCAAGATGCTGTCCAAAAGTGCATAGTCCCTTTGAATGATGCCTTCCCTCCAACAGAAGCCTGATAGTCATCCCGCCGGGCACTAGACTTTTACCCGCCTGATATGAGTATCCGATCCTCGCCAGCAATTTCTGCTCCAATTTTGGTGCCCTGGCCGTTTGGAAGCATAGACTCAAAACCCAGTCATACACCTCTGACCAACTGAAACGCAGATGTCCTCTAATGAATCTCGCGCGAGAGATCCTTCCTTTGATTTGGCTAACCTATTAGCAGCCTTTGGCACTAGGAGCTCAATGAATAGTCAGAAGCTACTGTCATGCTAAGAATCTCTTTCAGCGTTCGATTTGGTTATTAGGCATACAGGATTCCGGCTACATACGAATTTCAATTGGCAAGAGTAGTATGATCGGCCAAATCGACAGGTTCATGTCTTACCATCATATTTACTTTCTCTGTCCATAGTCTTACCACGAAAACCCAGAAACCAACTTGCCCAATCTTTCGATGAATTAACAAACGTCGCGAAACAAGAACCAGGTATCTGAGTATCAGTGTAGCGTATCATGGAAATCATGTATTGATTGCTGGCAGCTAATTACCTAAAGGACTCCAGCTCGCATCGTAACAAATTCCAGACGCAATCGCAACACATAGTCTACTGCCAAAAACCTAAAGGAGCCAAGAGCCGAGAGGAGCCGTATGCATATTCGAACAAAAGATGAGACTTAGAAAACCGGTTTCGAGCCCTAGAGAGGGCTACTCACTACTTTCCCCAGTTTATTTCTTTGGTGGGTACTTCTTGAAGAGATATCTGCGAATCGTTAGCATCAACCTTGCAGAGAAAAGATGGACAAAAAGGGCAGGACAATCGACGTACTGGCTAACATAATAATCCCCTGCGGCGAACAATCCAACCACACCAGCCCACGCACCGACAACCTAGATTAACCAATTCAGCAATGTTCTATTCCCAATACTTGGATTGATAATTTCAAGTACCTTCCAAGTAATCTCCCCAGCGGTATACTTCCTATAAGCTCCCACTCCAAAGACAGCGCCCAGCACACCAACAACTATAGCATTCCCTACGACAACAGGATTATCGCTGTTAGCCTGCAACCTCGAACCGGCCTTGTTGGCTTTGGCCTTGGCTTTCTCCTTAACCTCGGCAGCTTTCTCTTTAGCCTCTTGCGCTTTCTCGCGTGTCTTTTTCTCCTTCTCGATGGCGGCGTCGGATTGTTCGTGCTCGATGCGTTCGGCTTGGGTATCGGTTTTTATGGATTGGGATTCGTAGTCTGAGGGCACGGAGGAGATGTGCGGAGAGTCGACATCGACGAGGGAAGCGGTGGAGTCGCCGTCCGTATGCTCTAGTTCTGGGACTGGAGGTGCGCGGCTGTGATTCATGGTGTTAGGATATTGTTTTGATAAGAGAGGTTTTGTTGCGATGGGAAAACATACGCCTGTTGTTATTGTTATTAGCACATGTAGATATTTTGAAGTTTACTTCTCAACAAGATAGATCAGAGTAAACTCACTTCCTCAGGACTCTGATGAGGCCCCTTCTTGGCGATATCTGCATAGGACATTCTTGCAAGTGTACCGAACGAATCTCTCTCCTATGAAGTGAAAAAGGGCGATAAGAGGGTCGCTTTTATTGGTTGAGTGCGTATGAAGCTCGCTCGCTTTGTCTTAATTACGCAAATTGAGAAAAAGAAGGGAAGTGTTTGAGGAGATGGAATTGTTGTGGTGATGTATCGTGTGATGGGGTTGCGATGCACGCTGTGGTTAGGTTTTGGAGTTGGCAGGGTTTCTGTTTCCAAGCCGTTGCGTCATCGCAGTTGGCTGTCTTGCTTGTGCAAGAGAATTATTCGGACAACGCAATGCTAAATCTGGTTGTTGACAAGCGCAAATAAATAATACTTGGACGGTATATTCATGGTTAATTCAACCGTCGCATATTCCATTTTAAATGCTATTGTATGATCATTTTGAGTGTAGAATATTACTAACACCCCTCCTATCTACGCTATGAAGACCAAAACTAACGCTGCTGTATGCATTTTGATAGATAGTACATATAATATACAATTCCTTTTGAGTACAGATCAGGACTTGAGGGCGCGACCCTTTTAATTCATCCTGATTCCCACGAACCTTCTTGACAAAAATTGCGACTCCAGCTGCCTCGATCATGATGATACCGAGTCTCCCTTCTGCTCCGCTTCCACAGATTCTGGTGGAGGTTTGGATGTAATTCCTATGGTCTTCGCATGAGGCGTATGTTCTGGGATCTTTGTTGTCTTGACTGCCTCCTCGGGATTTGGACTTGATGGTGTCGCACCTCCTTCCGATGGCGGCTCTGTAGAATTGGATGCTGCATGTTCAGTGGTCGCATCCAACTCCCCGTCATCGTCATCATCATCCAACTCTGCGCCGTAAATATCGGGATGCTGTCGAAAGCAATCTTGCATGCCCCTATGCAACCACATTAGCATTCGCCTCCCTCTCAACCAACTCCAATAAAAAAACGCAAAGTACTCACTTAAACTTCTCGATACAATCAACCCCCTTCGGTTCCTCCTGGCTATAAACGAAGCAACTGAACGCAGCCTTGAACTCATCACCACAAGGTCCATTAGCCATCCCTCCCAAACAAGGACAATCCCAATTAATCTCTCCCGTCTCCGGATTGAACGCTCCTTCTTGTCCCGCTTCCTCTTCTAATTCTTCTGGGGATCCAGGCGCAGCACCTCCGGTTCCTAATGGCCCATCCACTGTGGTTGGATCGATGACTTTAGCATCGAGAGGAGGGGAGGAGGAGGAGGCATCGCGTGATGATTGTTTTCGCGCGGCTATGGAGTCTAATGTTAGATGAGTTGTTTCGGATGTTGATTGAGTGTGCAGTGGTGGTTCGTGTATTACTGTTATAAAAGAAGAAGTGTGTATTAGTAGAAGTGGCGCATAGCATTTGAGTGGAAAAGTGGCATCATCTCCTTACAAGCAAGTTCCTCAGCAAAAACATTAGAAGTGTTATAATAATATACAGCTGCACCAGCTAGACCCCACCGTACAGCAGCACCTTTCCATGTCGACCTCTTGGGAGCTGTGCTTATAAATCGACGTCTAGGTATTTGTGTTGAAGTTCGGGAGACGGCGCGGAGTGAGGAGCCTCGAAAGCAATTATATGCAGGTCGAATCATGATGATAGGAAAAGTTTGGAGGAATGGTTATCGCATTGAAATGATGGGCTGTGGTGATGTTGGTTGGTGTCGTTAAGTGGAGACGTTTTTAATGGTCATCATGATTATATTTCGAGGTTTCGGCATGCCGAGAATTGGATTTGGCAGATCCCGATTTGTTCCTGCATGGACAGATCCGGTAAATTCTTTTTGACTATGTTACTATCTATTCTGATCACAGATCACAGATCTATATTCATATTCTCACAGCATAACTGTATAATTTTGAATCGACCTGACAATCGAGAAAAGTCGACACCCAAAGATTTGATCGAAAGAGGAAATGTAGTTCCTGAGGCAGTAAGGCATCACATAATTCTCCATCAAAACGTCGATTACACACGACATGCTTGTCAACCTCCTGTCAAAACATGACCTTCAAGAACAGAAGAATGGATCACTTAGATTCTGTAGCTCAGTCGCTCGATTGCACTACATCTCAGATGACGTTGGCCACAATTGTGATATCGATTCCCCTGAAAGCGAATTCGTGTACATTACGTTGTATGGACGAGGGACATAGATTTTGGAATCCTTGCGCCTCAGGCACTGTGGTGACGAGTCCGTTGCCATAAATACAATGCAATGTTTTCTCGGAGTGGACGGCGTGGCAAGAATACAGTACGAATCATCTTCAGAAAGAAGTACAGCTGACAGACTAGGTAGGCGGACATGAACTCGTGGGAACATGGCTAGACTCGTGGACTAGTCGAACTTTGCCGGATTTGTCTTGTAGTCAAGGTCTTCAACTGAATGTGACGAGCGGAGACACTAATGTTTGAGGTCTTCTCCACAGTAATCAATCTACTTCGGAGGATCCCATCCTGAATAAAATCGATTCAATGGCTTATAGGTCAGCTGCCGTACAGCAAGATATGAGCTCTGTACAGGCCGCGATGATATTAGCATTTCTCGAGCGACTGACTAACGATCATTAGCCTTTCAGTACTTGCCAAAGATATAGTGGAATAGTCCCATTTGCCAAGTTGAATCTCTGATAGGATTTTGGGCTGCAAAACCTATAGTATCAACCCAGCTACAGCCTCTAGCACTACTCATTTAGCTAATTCTCAGAAAATTATAGTATGGTAAGAGTTTCCTCAAGCTTTTAGACCTAATGGTAGTCTTCTAGGATTCTGGCTACATCCGAGTTTCATCTGGCAAGATGTGTCGTCCTGGAGCCACAAGATATCTACCTCGAGTTTGTACTTAGTTGATGCTAAAACAAGTAGCAGCCGTATGCTAAAGACGCCGCGGCAGCAGCATCGACATCGTCCCCTCCAGTTCACAAATGCACATGTTTGAAATCGACCAATCAATAGCATGGCGGGCGGGTACAGCCGTATCGTCTTGGCCGCATAGATATCCCGGCACGTGATCGGCTCGACGGCGAATTACAGACTGCATAGCCTCGCAGCAAGTATCTACCACTGATGTTCTGCCAAACCACCGCCTTGCAGATCCAAAAACGCCACTCATTCTTGCTTTCTCCTTTGGGAAAGCTAAAACCAGCGAAGAAGTGCACCGGAATATGCGCCCTGTATGTCAGTAGGCGAACGGAAAATGGAATATGATAATCAAGGTTGATAAAAGCCCGCTGAGGGCCAGCTTCTGTTTCTCTCTTTGCATAATCCCAAGTTCCTAAGCTCAAATCATGGACAATCTTCTAAGCCACTTTTTATCCCAGGAGAAGGGTTGTCCTAATATCGATTCGAGGAATTTTGACTTTCGCACCCACGACATCGATACTAAACAAGATAATGGTCAAGAAATAGGAGCTTTTGAACCAGGCTGGCCAAATCATTCTGGCTTCCCTCCCGAGTTCTATCCATTTGCGGACAAAAGAAAGCTACTTAGTGAATATCCTCATTTACAGGAAATGGTTACTGAGCAATTCTTCGACCCGAAACCCTTCATTTATGGAAACACACAGGGTAGCCCAAGCGCATTACCCGCTCAGACATCCGCCATTGATGAGACTTTTTTTCAAGAGAGCAATTTCGATCTCGCAAGTACATGTATACCTATGTTTCGTAATTAGCTCGACTTCGTACTCACACAAGATTAGTCAATCCGTATATGATCAACGGCACACAAAATTTGTTCGGACGTGAGACTGCTACAGGCGCAGCAGATGCTCTTGTAGGGGCCGAATGCCTCAAAGCGTCGGTTCCTAGTATCGTCAATGAACATGGCGAATACATTCCTTTCGAGCCAACCGTTTGCGAAGCCCCGACAGCCTTGCGCGGCTCGATACTCCAGCCATTGCTTAAAGACGAAGTAGCCAATCAGCAAGGCATCAGAAGGAACACCAACATCAACCTTAATGGTGTTCTGGAAGCTTGGTATAAAGCTCACCTTCCTCATCCATATCCAAGCAAAGATGAGAAATTTCGGCTGTCTGTCGCGAGTGGGACTTCCTTCAAACAAGTCCATAACTGGTTCGCCAACAAGCGCTCTCGATATCGTATAGGTATGTAATAGTCGCTGTCTACCTATAATAGACACTTGTATCGTCTTACAAGATTCTTGAGCTGACTGAATTGTAGCACTAGACCCATCATCTTCTTGTTCTACCAGTACGGCATCTGGAGATGTAGCTCCAGCCTCCAGCTCAATCCCTAAGGTCGAATCCACAGAGACAAATGGATCTATGCAGTGGTCGTACCAGCCCGGCAGGAAAGGCAAACAGCGCTATACGCACGCCTCGTTGCTCAAAGACAATCATGACCTGGCTTCCTTGGGGCAAAAAAGTATAATCGTACCTTGGCCTTGTACATTCCCGTTCTGCAGAAAAGTTACCAAGAACCGTTACGAATGGAAGCGCCATGAATCGAGCCATATTCCGGGAACCTGGATCTGTATGCCGGACAACACACCAATCATAGCGAACTCTTGCAGTATCTGCGGTATATATAACCCGGATGCAGTCCACCTTAGTGGTCACTTCGACATCAACGTATGTACTGGTAAGGATCCCCGGGAAAGAGCATTTAGCAGGAAAGACAAGCTGTATGAGCATATCCGCCGGGTCCATCTGAAACGAAAACTCCCCTCCTTAGAGCTAAGTCAATCTACCAGTGCGTTGCCTTCTCTCCTTACGGCATGGAAGCGGACTCCCCAGCTGCAGATGTCGATGCCAGAGGGACTATGGTGTGGATTCTGTTCAAGCATGTTATCGAATTGGGAAGAGAGGCAAGAGCATGTTGGCAATCACATCCAAAGCGGTGTCGATACGGTCAAATGGAACAACCTCCTGTGAAGCTTACTTTCACCTTGAGGACTCTGACTCTGGCGATAATGTCGTCACTTTCTAATGGCGAAGCCCTGCAGGAATATCGAACAATCTTTTGTTTTACGAGTTTTGGCTACGCTTGATCTCACCACGGTTATATAAATTACTAAGATTGAGATATTTGAAAGATATATTTACTTTTTATTTGGATTGGACCAAGCCCTTAAGTGAGACCAGTGCGTATTAAACCGATTTATTGGACAACACGAAATCGATTCTCGGGTCTACTCTTTCATCTACAAGAAGTAAGCAACTCCAGCAGCGATAGCGGCCCCAGCAGCTCCAGCAGCAAGACCAGCGCGGCTAGCACTTCCAGTGAACGAGGTCACAGCCGCTTTCGTAGCACTAGCGGCTGTACTGGCGAATCCGTAAGTTGCAATAACTAAAAATATATCAATCAGTTTTTGTCATCAAATGTGTCATGACAAAGGACAAAATACGTACCGCCAGTTGATGTTGCAGTGCCACTGGCGGAAGCCACGGATGAGCCTCCTGACGCGGCAGATGAAGCTGCCGTAGCGGAGGAGACCACAATCTGTCCGTCGCTCAGCTGGCTCACAATTGACACAATAGAGGAAGCAGAAGAGCCAGATGAGGCTCCTGAGGTGGTCGATGAAGCAGAAGAGGCTCTAGACGCGGCAGATGAAGCGGACGAGACTGGTGATGATGCTGCGGTAACGGAGGAGACCACAACCTGTCCGTCGCTTAGTTGGCTCACTACTGATAGAGGACATGAAGCGGACGAGGCTCCTGATGCGGCAGATGAAGAGGACAAGACTGATGATGCTGCGGCAGTGGAGGAGACCACAACCTGTCCGTCACTTAGTTGGCTCACTCCTGAGGCCGTGGAGGCGGCGGATGAGGCTCCTGGCGCGGCAGAAGAAGCAGACGAGGCTTCTGATACGGCAGAGGAAATGGACGAAGCAGATTGAGTTGTTGAGACCGATGCATACTGCGCGCAAATTGAGGTTAGATATGCGGCGGCGGCTTTTGGATGCGTCAGCGTCCCGTGCGGTTTCTCTAAGTGAGTTACTTTACTGGCTTGATCGTCAACACTGCACTTGGACTGGGCACATTCGGCTGAAGCTTGGATGGTGGCCTGGCCCTTCTCGCTGCAGAGGCATGTATAATCGGTTGCAGATTTGCATCCGGACTCTACGAAAGCGGCGATGACTTTGGCGTCAGTTTGGCAATCTAGGGCACAGCTTGGGATAGTCTGAGCAGATGCGCCGATGATGGCGCAAGCGGCCGCGGTGATGGCGATTTTGGTGTACATGATTGATAGATTTGCAGGGTGAAGATTGAATGTGGGAGTAGATGGAGAAGTGAAAGCAGAAAGGAGAGAGAGAGAAGCTTCCCCCGTCATAATAATGTAGAAATGCGGGGGATACTCTTCAGAATTGAAATGCCGGTACTGAGCTGTTCATAGACAACATTTTAGTTTGGTTAATTTGCATCACTAAGGCCATGGAGAGCCGCAACGGCTCGACCCGGGCCATTTGGAGCTACTGCAATGCAGAATGTTCTTAAGGTCATAGCTCCGTCGAGTTGAATGATTGGTTCTGTCAGTCATATTGCAAGATAGACTAGGCTGAAGGTTAGTGGAAATTTGTGGAACAGCTTTCCCGTAGTTCTCGTAGTCGTGGTGAATGGATCGAGCTAGGACTCAAAAGTTCACCAAACAACTTTATTTCCATTTATACTGCTGTCGTAGTATAGCTGATATATTTGGCCACTTGAGTTGTCCTGCAAGCTGCCTCTGTAAGCTCATGCGGCCTTTCATTAGAAAGAAAATGTCGAGTATCTTAGATATGAACAGCGATTAGATATTTGAAGCTTGGCCTCTGAAGGTGAAGTATCCGTGAAGGCGATTCATATAACACATCCATATGCTTAGCTGGGCTGGTAACAATTTATCGAGAAAGTACTTCGGTGAAGCTTTGAGTAAGGAAGGAGAAGACGTCGAAAGAAGTCTCGTCATTGGGGTCGGACTTAACATTAGCTCTTTGTAAAGACCGGCGCTAAACCCCATTGCGCAGTTTAGCTTTCCGATCTCGTAATCGTAAAAGGTGCTTCGACCATTCGAACTTCCTAGTCGCTTAAGTGATACTTTGAGACCTCAAAATCGGCACTCTCTGATCGACATGGAAGACTTACTCGCAAAACATAGAAAGGAGCAACGAGATTTGCAAGCACGAATTACGCAAAAGAAGAAGGCGGCGTCCAAAAAGACGCGGAAAGGTGTAAATGACGAGTGTGCTCATTGGGAAGAAGAATTGAAGGCTACGCATGCTGCAGAGACTGCAGCCCTAAATGGAGATTCCGGACCTAGTGAGGAGAGAGAAATCCACGTTGAGGAGCAAAGTGCTGAAGAGGACGCCAATGGGGCCACAGAGACTTTTTCCAATCATAGAACATCAACAGTGAATCATTCAGCAGTGCCTCCGGAAGATTCGGGTCCAGGTTCGGCAAAGAAACCGAATCGCCAGAAAGCCCGTCTTGCACGTCGCGCGGCTGAAATAGCTGAAACGAGCGCAAAAGCAGAGGAAGAGGCCAAGAATCAGCCTGATCCCCGTGCAAAAGAAAGGGAAGCTATGCTTGCTGCTTTTAAAGCACGGGGCCTGAAGGAGAAGGAAGTTAGAGCTGATGGACATTGTCTCTATTCGGCTGTGGCAGACCAATTGGTACTGCATGATATAGGATTACGACCACGTATATACCCGACAATAACTGGAGACGGGAATGAAAAGTCCACGGAACCTTTTAGAATAGTTAGAAGGACAACGGCTGAATATATCAAAGCCCACAAAGATGAATTCGAGCCATTCTTGGAAGAGCCTTTGGATGATTATGTGCGGAAAGTGGGAGAAACCGGTGAGTGGGGCGGACAGCTGGAATTGAGAGCACTTGCCGAGGCATACGGCGTCAGAATTAGTGTGTTGGATGGTAACGGAAGCGTTCACGAGATTGAAGCCGAAGGCCTAGAAAAGAATGAGGCCACCCAAATTTGGCTTGCATACTACAGGTATGGATTTGGGCTCGGAGAGCACTATAACAGTCTACGGAAAGGATGAAAAGGAAAACAGCCTTTCTTCCCGCTTATCGCGTTCACAAATACAGAGAGGCAGCTGCTCTACCCAGATTCAATGCTGCCACACGCCAATCCAATCGGTACCCTTCCCAACCTCATGGGTCCGCTCTGGCTGCCAATGTGCAATCCTCTTCAGGCCCTTCTTGTTGAGTTGCCTCTCCTCCACAACTACATGACCATCCTTCCCATACTTGAGCGCTTCACCAGGATAGGGAAGTAGCATCTCATACACCTGTGGTGGTAACGCGAATGGTGGTCCGCCAGTTGATGGATCCTTGTATGTTGGAAACTCTAGACAAATCAATTTTCCAGTCGGAGACAGCAAACGAGACATTTGATGCGACCACTTTGGCCGAAATGATGGTTCAAGAGCGCAGAGGAACTGCGTCAAGTCAACATGCTAGATTCAGGATTGACTAATAACAGAAAACTTACAGTGTAGTCATACACAATGTCAAAGTCACCTGCACCAGCTCCGTTTGTCTCCCATTCTCCTTGAAAAAAATCTCCGAATAGAAACTTTACTTCTCCTTTGCCGTTCTTTTCGTCTCTAACAGCATACTCATCCTTCGTCTTTAATTCCTCCCTTAACCCTTCACACGCCTCGATGGCATGCTTGCTCCCCTCCAATCCATAAGCATCGTAACCAAATGCCGCAAGAAGATAAACATCATAACCCCTTCCACAGCCTGGAACAAGTGCCTTCTTCTTTCTTTTCGTACCATCCTTTTCATTGATAAAAGGATCACCTAGTAAGTCTTTACGTGTTTCCAACACGTCTATCAGAGCTGGATTTGGGGTTTTACGGTCCCACGGAAGAAATGATCCTGCTTTCCATAGGTCGTCCCACCTTTGGGGTGTGTTCTCTCGCAAGAAATGTTGACGGAGGCGCTCGCGGTCGTCTGGCTTAGCTATATCTCCTCCTGGGGGTGCTGCCATAATTAATAGTTGATCTGGGTTGATGGAGCCAGTCGGAAAGTCTTCGAAGGGAATGACTACGAGAATTGAGCTTTTCAGAGAACTTGTAGAAATTGAAAAGGTACGGTGAGTTACAAATAGAAAGTGAAAGTCCCGGATTAAATTGCTAGAAGAATAAGTATTTTATATACTGATCATGATCACATTCATGCCAATGACTAGCGCATTGACCGCTCTCGGAGCTGGGTCGAACCCCCTTCTAGAACTGTGCCACGCGATTTCTATTCAACGTCACCTCATACCACATACTACCACCATTTCTCCACCTAGGCTCTTAACTATCAAGTGAACCCGAGTAACTGTGAAATTGTTAGTGAGGGGCTGTTGACATTAAGCATCGTCTCGTTTTATTGCCAATTACCGAGTAAATCCGGAGCCGCTATGATGGGGTTGAAGCGATTGCGGGCAGCGGGAACGCGGCACCGCAGTCTATCTTTCATGCCACAAGAAGGCGGTTCCAATAGCGAAATTGGTATAGATTCGACTCAGATGGCGCTATTTCTCATGCGACCTACTGCAGGTTGTTGTGGGAAATCTCTTTACCCTTGTCCAATTGAGAAATGATTTAACCACGCATCCCAAGCGTTTTTACTCTACCTCTTGCCTATCCTATCAAGCTTTACGTGTCGGCATCCTTCTATGTACGTGAAGTGATTGTTGTTTGTTGAACGGGATCATGGACGACATTGAAAGGAAGGAGATTTTGGAGACTCAACCAGAGTCGCCTAACCCCGACTCAAGTCCGTCGCCATCGATAAGTCCCAGCGAGAAGCAAGATGCAGCCCGACAAACAACAGTGCGTCGATATACCACTGGCTCCTCATCAGTACGATCCAAATCCTTTTACCCGCCCATCGTGCCTCGAAATAGACGCCGTGGATTACTTGCACGATTTTGCATAGTACCAGAAACTACCCAGCCATACTTCTACCCTAACAAAACGAAATGGATGATCACTTTCACAATTGCAATGGCTGCTGCCGCAGCACCGATGGGCTCAGCAATTATAATGCCAGCTCTGGGACCCGTTTCTCGCGATCTCCACGTTTCGCCTACAGTCACCAATCTCAGTGTAGCTTTATACATGCTTAGCATGTCCATTTTCCCGCTTTGGTGGAGTAGTTTTAGTGAGACGTTGGGTAGAAGAACAATATACGTCGTCTCTTTTGTGCTGTTTGTACTGTTCGGCGTTTTATCTGCGGTAGCAACTAATATTGGAATGCTCATCGCCATGAGGGTCTTGTCGGGTGGGGCAGCAGCTTCAGTGCAAGCAGTCGGGGCTGGGACTATTGCTGATATATGGGAACCGAGAGAGCGGGGAAGGGCTATGGGGATCTTCTACCTGGGTCCCCTCTGTGGCCCCCTTCTTGCTCCAATTCTCGGAGGTGTTCTAGCAGAACACTTTGGATGGCGAGCAACGCAATGGTTTCTCGTAATCTACGGTGGAGTAATTACGGTATTTCTAACATTCTCCTTGCCAGAGACCTTGCGAGCTAGGAAGAGTGCAGTGGCTCAAGCGAAGAAAGACGGAGATTTAGAACTGAAAGGAGAGATGGCTGTAACGGGCGCTACAGACTTATCAAAGGACAAAGCAACTACGATGCCAACTATTCAACGTACTGCGACGCATCGATCTGTGGCACAAAAGACTGAAAAGTACGTCAAACTTCTGAAGAGGTGCCTGCTGGATCCCCTTGAGATTATTCTCCTTCTTCGGTTTCCAGCTGTAGCAATTACTTGCTACTACGCCAGTATCACATTCGGATCTCTCTACTTTCTCAACATCTCGATTGAGACCACTTTCGGAAAGTCTCCCTACAACTTTTCCACGGTCATAATCGGACTTACGTATATCCCCAACTCTCTAGGTTATTTTTTTGCATCGATATTCGGTGGCCGCTGGCTTGACCACATCATGAAAAGAGAAGCGAGAAGGAAAGGACGGATCACAGCTGACGGAAAACTGATTTTGAAGCCCGAAGACAGAATGAGGGAAAATGCTTGGATTGCTGGGTTCGTATTTCCTGCCGCGTTGATCTGGTATGGATGGTCCGCAGAGAAAGGTGTTTTTTGGATTGTGCCTGTAAGTCTTGTCTCCTTTCCACTTTCTCCTTTCTCATCTACTGATCTCCTTTGCAGATGATTGCCAACTTCTTCTTCGGTCTTGGTTCCATGATTGTTTTTGGAATGGCGACCACTATGCTCACGGAATTTATGCCTCGACGGGCTTCTACTGGAATTGCGGTTAACAACTTTGTGAGAAATATATTTTCTTGCGTTGGCGGAATTGTGGCGGACCCGCTTATCAAGGCTATTGGGAATGGATGGATGTGTACTATCCTGGGAATTGTAGCGCTGATTAGTGGAGGCTTGGTTATTTGGGCGATGAAAAAGTATGGTGAAAGATGGAGGGAAGTTATGGACAAGGAACTGCAGGACTGAAACGTGATATTATTATTGCCATGAGAGTAACGTGGCCGCCCTTCTTAGACATGAATAACCTTCTATCGTCATCAACGAACTCGGAACGAGGGTCGTATGGTCGTAGGCCATCTTGCTGCCGGTTGCCGTGAGGAGGTAGGTCTTCTCGAAATTGGTCTGCGGTTATTCATCTTCAGATATCCCTCTCTTGGCTCCTGATGCTTCGAGGGCGGAATGCCACCAGAAACTCTGACGATATGCGACAGTACTTATATATCTCATCAACGATTGAGACCCCATTGGATCCCGGCAATTGTCAATTTAAACTTCGGTGGAGGAGGTGGGAGCGTGTGATGCAAAGCTGTCTTGTCTCTTCGCTTGACAGATCTCAGTACTTCCTGCGTCAACTCTGGTCTGTGATGCTGAAGGTATATTGGCGGCGCCCGAATAGGCAATATTATTATCAGGCATCCATAGGGTATGGAGAACACGAGCAAGACCCCTATCCATGACGTGACTCCGCTGATTTTCTGCACCTTCTAGTCACCATTCACGTGTTTTCGCAAATTTTCTAATTCGCGTCTCGCGTCTTGAACCTACGAGCACTGATCTTTAACTTCACTTCCTCAACTCATAGGCGTCACAACCTCAACTCATAGGTGTTACAACTGTTTACTTCCTCAAGATATTACTGCTGTCCTGTTCACCTGGCTGTCACCATTGCTCATTTTAGCCGTCATGGCTTTTAGAAGCCAATATGCGGGAAAGACGGTACCGGGTGGTCGAAAGCACCACTATTCAAGCGATGTGCTTCCAACAGTTGTTCTCAATTAATGCATTCTCTAATCATATGCGTAGGACGAAGTCGACTATCACCCAACACACAGTGGCTTAAGTCTTCCTGGATATTATGGTTCGAACAAACGGGCCCGCCACATCGAACTTGAGGACGATGATGAGCTGCTCCCTCACGCACGTGTTGCTCACACGCAATGCCAGAGTGGCTGTCTTTCTGATAGTGAAAACGCAGAAACCGACAGAGAGTTTTCGGAGGATGAGTCTTGTGAAGAAGAACAAACCAAGGACAATATTGAGATGGACGAGCCAGTAAAGACGTCCGATCACACAGAATCCGCCCATTTGCCTGATCTTATTGCTGCTGGTGAAGTTGAAGACAACACAGAAAGTATTCAAACATCACCCCGAATGGCAGCACAGTCTAGCAATACTTCTGGGACCTTGTCGATACCTTTCCATATCTCGAGTTCGGTGGCGACTGCGCTGTCTGAAGCCGATGCACCTCCTACCCAAGAATTACCACTTCGTTTCCTTTCCGATGCGGAATCGGGCCAACAGAGTACCTCTGTGGTTATCACAGCGCATAGCGCACCACCGCAGCCGACGCAACCGACACCAGGTGAAGTGGTGGTAGCGCTATCTACACTTAGCAATACTGCTGGTATCAGCGGCCTTCCTACAAAGCCCAAACCTTCTATCCAAGCACCAGCTGTTCAAAACAAGAATGCTTGGTCAGACGTCTCGTGGGACCCACAGCTACCCAAAAAACCTGCTTTCATGACCTCCGAACACATTGTGAATGGTGGAACAGCTCAAAATAGACTTCCAAAAGCTCTACATCTACCTGCGGGACTGCCTACGAAGCCTGTTACTCCTGCAAAGTCCAATCAGAGTTGACCCCGCGCAGTGCCCCGGATTGACATTTCAGGCGCTCTTAACCTTCCTGCAAAAGTTGTGTCTTTCGCACAGTTTGGTCAAGTTGGGAAGGACACCGTTGTAGATGCAAAGGCTCAGTCTGTCGCTTCCGGAGTACACCGAATTTCTACCAAAGTCACACCACACTCTGAGCCGGACGCGTTTGATAATTGGAAGGAAGGGAAGGGCGTGATGTGGATGAGAAACCACGGATCTAGCAACAGTCCAGCTACGTCTACATTTCACAACACATTCGTTAACTTGTCCACGGCTCCTTACTCTGATCAGGGCAACAAAAATTTCAAGTTTGGTATAGCTGGAACTACACTCACTCCTGACTTTGCTACTGGTTCAAATTCAATCTCCATAGGTCGACGACTTTCTGAATCGAAGGAAACTATGCCAGATAAGGCTTCGAACCCCTCGGAAGCTGAAACGCCTGATACTGTCATCAATCCACTGCCGTATCACCCATTCACTGTTCTTGATAGTACGCTGCTATCTCACACCGCCTCCCTTTTACCTCATGATGTCAATGATTTGTGGGATTTCAACTTTAACCTCGACACTCATGGCCTTTCGAATAATAATCCTGAACCACATTGGACACAAGACGCGCATCCCATTCTGAATGAGTTCCTTTCTGCTTTAGACGACTTTGATGTGCGTGCGAATTCAAGCTCCAGCACATATTTGATTGAAGCTCTGGGCAAGAACGATTCCGCAAATGGTAATATCAAGGGACTTAAGCGGTCCAGCAAGGTGCGCGCTGAGGAAGTGACGCTTGAGGACTTCATCAAAATGTTTATCGCAAGGGCTTGTAAGTTTCATGTCCATGTGCTGATAGGTTTCAACTGATCTGATTCAGCCTTCCGGCTGATATAGATGATCTTGATATTATCACAAACGAGTTTCAGGCACTCAAAGACAACGGCTTTAGATGCACCTCTAAATTGAGCTTCACACAGTTTCGCCTCATGTTCTATTCAGGTATAGATGATTTTGTCAATATTCGTCTTCGAAGGTCCCTCTAACGCGTCCAAGCTCTCTATATCCTCACTTTGATATCCCTGCACGCATTCTCGAAAGAAAAAAAGACGAATCATGTTCAAGAGGCTTTTATCCTGGCCCTTGCCGAGTGTTACTTCCAAGCCGGGTGCTTCACTCAGCAAGAGGAGTATGTCAATCTCATTTATGCTGAAGGTCCCGCTAGCTTTCTGCCTCGCCTTTCTTCAAGAATGTCATCGTATACGACGGGTCTTGGCGTCCACATTAGCAAAATTTTGGACGGACTCATTTGGGAAGGCAATGATGACATCACAGTAATCTACGCAGAGTCGAGCATAGTGGGCCTGCTATTTCTTGGGAGAGCGATGCCTCTCCATGTCAATCAACAGGTTTTCACTCATGAGCCAATCAAGCTTGAAGCCGCTCGCGGACGAGGGGCTGTTTCCCATGAGGTCTCTGTTTTTCCGAAGGGTCTTTTCTGGACTCTAATGAGTATGTTTGAGGTTCGAGCCAACGTGAGTAAGACATGGGAATACCGTTCCACCAATGACGATGATGACCAAGACGACAATAGTGGTGAATTGCCGGACAGCAACGTAGACCCAAACATAGACGAGCAGGATTCTCTTGGTCTGGAAACTGAGTTGGAGCAATTCCAACCAATAGTGAGCATGTGCGTGGACAATTTGAGTCTGGTCATGAAAGAGCTCGAGAAATTAGATCTTAGTGCAAATACCTCGGTGAGTATTCCTACAGCTGTAGACGATTTGGCCGGTATGGAGCTAACTTTTTCAGAACGCTGAAGCCAGCTTCACGCCTATACCGATTGATGAGCAATTGAATGCTTTCCCGGGTATTCCTGAGGTCAATTACGATTGGCCTTTCGGCATTACCGACGAGGACGAATCTAACCATGATCTCGGCAACTTTCAATAGTTTGACTCAACTGCACAGGGCTCGAACTTCGTACCATCTGCTTCTGACAATAGTTATAGTGCTTTTGAGATGGACTGAGACTGAGACTTGGCTATGTGCTCATGTATTGAGCGTTTGTTTGATGGTGTATGTATTAATATCGAGCGTATAGCAAGAGTTGCGAGTTGTCAACTTATTCGTTTGTACAAATCCACAAGGCATGGTATACTACTCGGTTATCATGGTTAAGATCTCGCGACGGGGCTCGTGTCTACTCATACTACTACGGTGAGCTGACGGTATAGGGTATGGTATTTTGTTGAATTGGTTCGCCGGTCAAACAAGGCGTTGTTCATTTGTAGGGTTGATAATCAAAGCTACCTTGCTCCTTTAACTGTTGAATTAAGTCAATAATCAGAGTGATATAAGAGTCACAAGCAGCTACCGTTTAAAAAAGGTACAAAGAACGCTCTTCAAGAGTGTTTCCGTGCATAATACTACGCATTGGTCTGAGTGCTTCAGTTTGTTTCCTCAGATGGGCCATATTATCCTCTTTCCGAGCTCTCCTTTCCGCGCTCTCATGCCTCACGTTGATCATGACACATATGATTGAATGTCCGACAGCTCTTCCTGTTATACCAAAGTTCTGTATTTCAGTGAACAGAATAGACTCTGTATTTACTTGGAACCGCGCTTCCATGCAACTAGGACGATTCGGCTTGAGCACTTACTCAAGAAGACTAAGCTTGTACTTCAGTTCGCTCACTTTGGGTTGTGTTGGCTCACTGTTAGTGACTAGCTGTCAATTCGAATCGACCACGATTAACTTGTTGTGAGCAGCGATAAAGGGAGTTGCTAAAGTATTCTCCTTCCAGTGTGAACAGCGTAACATGACCAACCTTTGATGGAAACGAGGCTTTCTCATAAAGTTTCGTTTCTTTTTGGGCCAACTCCACCCATTCTCTGTCCACATATTTAGAGAACTACATGCTTCCTATCCTCGGTGATTAGAACTTGCAGTTTTTCAGCGACATGATTGATATCAGCCAGTAAGTTGTGTTTCGTGACGACTGAGTCTGAGTGCCCAGTGTCTTGGGACTTATATAGGGTATCGACACTGAACTATTTGACTTGCCTAATGTGTTTGCGTTATTAGAATGTGCGAAGGCCAAGGACTACCAGCTTAGGCATCGCTAGCTTTATGCTTGCGAGCATGGTTCGGAAGATTACTAGAATCAAGTTTTGAGTAGTGGCAATACAGAATAAGTGACTCATATTTCCTGCCCTACTTACAAGATCCCACGCATATTGCCCTCAACATTTGCCCCTTTGGCGCAGAGGAAATTCGACTTCGATAATCCAACCCGCCGCAGGGTCGTCTGTTGACTTGTCATTTATGAGTGTATTCGTACACTAGTCTTATAGAATCTAATGTACGTAAACGTAGCACGACTCTAGATTATCCCAGCGCAAATTTATCGCCCTTTCAACTATTCGCCTTATCAACTTAACTCCTTCACAACTCCCATTCACAACAATCCAGCACAAATTTCCTCTGCACAACTTCCTGTAGATAGTTATTAGGGGGTTTGTAATTAAGTTTGGTTTCTGAAAACACAAATTACACACTTGCCAATTCTAGGTATACAATATTCTATTCTCAGAATGGATTTCCTAAGATTGTATCCAGCCTAGACTTCTTCTTTTTTTTTTTTTTTTTTGCCTTATTTCGCCGCTCCGCTGCCCTCATAGATCCGAATTCCCTTCCTTTAAACGATTGCATAAGTCGCAAACCGAATTGAAAGAATGAATTCAAACACGCTCTATGCTCCTTCTTTTCTATAACGTAACCACAGAACATTATGATCCCCGTTAACAGTTAACGAAGCTTTTCCGTAGTCAGTATTTGAGCATGCCGTATTACTGGCTACAGCTCTTTGCATATCCTTCACTTTCAAAACAATCTACTGGAACTGAAATCCTCTTGCGGAACATCTTGACAACAAAATGTTCCTTCCTCCGCACAAAACGAACACGGTTTCGCGGTGCCAAAGATTACCTAGTATGTCTGTAAGTAATTGAAGATTTTGGGAGGAATGCGGTAGCCTGAGCTTGCGCTCATGTCTGTCGTTATCCATACTGTCTCTGCAAATAAATGTGACTGTTTTGGAACGTAAACCATTCACAGATCATGAGAGATTAATGAGCTTTCAGTAATACGGCGGTGCTCAGGATGTCTAAAACCAAGCAGACAGTATGGTATTTCACCAGCGCATTCGAGTAGCTGTAAACAAATCAAATTGTATTCCGACTACGAACTCTGCAACTTCGTAAGGTTGTCTACATTGGAGTGCAGATATATTGCTCGCAAATCTCGCTGCAGGAAGTTGAAGTTGATGGAAATGGAGTAACTTGGCTGCCTGAATTTGTGCCTGATCATGATTCCTAGCCTCATTGGATTGCTAAGCAACAAGAACAGCACCAGCAATAAATCCCACGAAGAGCATGTGAGATTACGAGCGAAGAAATTACTTATGTAACCTAAAAGAGGCCTTTTAAGCTCGACACGAAAGCATACTCAGCCATGTTCCACAGTTTTGGATCTATACCGTCAATCAAATTTTCCATCGTTGCTACAACATGCGTAGGAGAAACCGTTGAGTCTCTTGCGAGTGGGGTGCACAATCCTCAAAATCTCCTTGACGCCTAAATTCATATCAAAAGGTAAAGCCCAGAAGATTACATCACAAGTCTCTCTTCAAATACTTGTCCTAAACGTCCACCTTTTGCGTCTCTCCATTCCCACCCCAAATGCCCGCCACAAAATCACCATAGCGAAATACATCTTTCTTGTTTCCTCCCAAACCACTACTATTTCCAACCCCTCCCCTCTTGAAAGCTCTCCTCCCAACAAATCCCTCCATAACTCTGTCCACCTCCCTCTCGCTCAATTGCCTATCACCACTACCAGGCTCAGGCATAGTACTCAAGACTGCTTCTCTCAACTCACCAACATCAATCTGGCCCGAGTCATCCTCGTCGAATGCTGAAAATGCTGCCATGAGTTCTTCTTGGCGAGACAGGTTTGCTAAGTCGGAGGATAAGAGGGAGAGGTAGGATGCCAAATTTATGTTTTGCGGATTTGATGGTGGAAAGTAGGATGATAGAGCTGTGGATGAGGAGTCTAAACCTAGCTCTGAGAGTTGTTGGGCTACATCCGCTGGATTGATAGACCCAGTATTGTTTCTATCCAAAACTGCAAAGGATTCGCGCATCGTATGTAGATGGTGTGGGGGGGTCCCAGAAAACGGATCATTATTTGATTTAATGTTTTTCAGTGTCGGGAGTGGTCTAGCAGTTGCAGAAGACGTCGTCCGCGAATATGTTTGTCGACTTGCCGTTGGTGTTGTTTGTGATGTCGGGCTGTCGAAATTAGGTTTTGCAGGTGCCAGTGAGTTACCAAAGTTGTTCATATCTGAGTTTGACAATCTTGTCGGGCTAGTTGGGGCTGCGGGTGGTGCTGACGTCCCGCGGGTGGTCAACCATGATCTATCCTCTGTGGCTGCTGGGCTGAGTGCCCGAAGAGATGACTGCGACGCCGATGCTGAGAGTTGTAATGCCGATGGTCCTGGAGTGGACTGTTTTAGAGGAGAACTCTGCGGAGTAGGCGCGCGAAGTGTCGATGGTGAGCGTCCAAGTGGAGATTCAGGACGACGAAATGGCGATGCACGAGCGCTATTAAATGATAGCGGTGCTGGCTTGAGATTATTGGGTGGAGTTGACTAGACGATTGTTAGATTGCAATACGAGAAGAGATGTATATCGCGTACCATTATGATTAATGTTGCTTGTATCGTGTCACAGCCTTATGAGAGGGTGATGTAAGGAAGGTTTGGTGGTTCGAAAATGCAGATCCACCAAATATCAACAGTGTTCCTTTTAGGGTTTAGCGTGCTCGTGCGCAACCGCCCACGTTTTGATGCAGGGGTGGCAGGGTCCACAAGCGAGGGAGGGGAAGGGGCTCGATCGGCTTTGGAGATTTTGAACACAACCTCATGCGACTCTCCTGTCGTCTTTTCAACTTTTCACCTGCTCTTTGCACTCACAGGCGGGGTGTGAAAAGTCCTTTGAAATGACGCAATCACTGTAACACCTTGAATCAGAAGCGTTGCAACTTCTGCCCCCGGTTTTCAACCCAAATGGATGCTTAAGGGTGTAAAATCCATATTATTCCCTCCAGTCCCAAACCTTCAATGGCTTCTGCCATATCTTATCGTCCCACGCGGCCAGCCAGCCAATTGGGGCGGTCTGAATCGGATGCTTCTTCCCACCCATCGTTGAAAAATGCGCAAGCAGGTGCCCAACAGGAGCGGACTTCGTTGTCTTCTCGAGACCGCTTTCCACAGTCGTCTTTAGCTTTGAAGAATTTGCCAGTACCTTCAAGACGTCAGGGACAATTGCGATCTCAATATCCTCTTGATAACCCAGAAAATCATGTCGAATACATCCTTGTCGCGTCTTTCGACATAGACCGTGGTTCTATAATGGAACACCAATACCCAGGTCCAATTTCGGGCGATGAATCTATGCTGGCCGAATTGATGTTGCCAGATCAAGCTCATGTCAGGAGTCAAGATTGGACAATATTCTTCCTGCACAAGGACACAAGCGTAGAAGATGCAGCGAGGGAACAGAGAAAAAAGCGCAGACGGAGGAGGAGGAAGAAGAAAGAAATGGGAGAAAATGGAAACACCGGAGAGTGGTCACCTCAAGATGGCTCTGACGAATTGGAGGATATCGAGGACGAGTTGATCGGGGACGAGGATTTGGAGAGCACGGAGGATGAGGGCGAGGATGAAGCTGAGGGGCCACCATTGATATATGTCCTCAACTTGGTAAATACTAAGCAAGACCAGACGGTGAAAAGGTTCGAATGGGTACATCAAATCTCAGAATAAGTGCTAAACATGGACAGAGGAGCTATTGTGAAAGCAATGGCGATATGCACACGTCACTCATTTTTACATATTTACAAGGTCCGTTCGCTCCTAATAATCGCATCCAAATTCCACTGACTGTATAGCCCCTTTTACTTCTCGCTTTGGAAGAGTATTTTCGCGCTCCGCGGCTAGAAACGCTGGCGTCTCTATACAACGCGGTAAACTCTATGGATCTTTCTCTTATGCCACGACTGACGCCCTTGGAACGTCACATCCTCCAAGCGTCCGATGCGAAGGATATGTTTGTAGAAAAATTCTCCCAGATGATACAGCAACGGATGGCCGAGGACATGCAGCGCAACTCTGGATCATCTCAGCAATCAAATGCCTCGATGCCAAAATACCAGCTGCCTCGGGACACTCACGAATTTGAATCACGTGTGCTTTACAATGGCATACCTGTGCCAATAAAAGTGCCTGTTGCTGTGACTCCGGAGACCGTAGGGGATTTTAGCTTAATAAAACTGATTTCCACTTTCAGCGAACCACATAAGACTGCTCCACAGCCATTCACAGTTCATTCACATCTTACAACATCAGGACCATATACGCATCCCATAATCGTCCTTATCAATGCTCTTCTGACACAAAAACGAATCATCTTTCTCGGGCATAATCAACCGTCTGGATCTGTAGCTGAAGCAGTTCTAGCAGCCTGTGCCCTCGCCTCGGGCGGTATCCTGAAGGGTTTTACCCGCCATGCATTTCCCTATACCGATCTCACGAAGATCGACGACCTCCTCAAAGTTCCCGGTTTCATCGCCGGAGTAACCAATCCCGCCTTTGCACATAAGCCCGAATGGTGGGACCTCCTTTGTGACTTACCGACCGGCCGGATGAAGATATCTCACAAAATCGAAGGTGCTCCTGTCACAGAAGGACTCCGCTATTTTCAGCAAGGTGGACCTGGGGCAATCTCTTCCAACGGCAAAAGCTACTCCAATGGTGCACCCAACGGTTCCCACCATAGCGGCTCAGATGATCCCAGCGGTGATACGGCGTTCATGGAGAGTGTACTGTCGAGTATTTCGAATAGACACGGCGAGGCTGTATTGCGTATGAAATTTCGCTCTTGGGTGCACAGATTCACACTACTGTCTGCTACTTTTGAGGAGATCGTTTACGGCGCATCAGCATTACACATCGGTGCCAGCGAAATTGACGAAGACAGATTCGGCTACGGTGTTTCCGGCCACGGCCTCGTATGGCCGGATGAAGCGTCCCGTACCCGAGAGATACAAGTGCAAGTCGGCCGCATTGAGGGTTGGCGACAGAGTAGAAGTTACTTCAGCTTGGTACGCGATTTGGCATCTCAATGGGAACGAGGAGAGAGTGTCAGAGGCATCGATCTCGGCTTCCAAGTTGAACGTCTTCGCGGTTTGAAAGTAGGCGAAGCTGGCGCAGGAGAGATATACCGCGCCGTTTCCCGAGCCATCGAGCGTGCAGGCGTTGAATTCGACGACCCGGATTTCGATAACAGTTCCATAGACTCACTCGACGAGACCGACTCTGATGACCATGACGAAGATGTCTTGATTAAGGCAAGAAGAATTGCGAGGAGGTCCAAGGCGAGGTACGACGTCATTAATCAGCTTCTTTGCTTCCTTCCAGAAAGTGTAGGGGGATTATTCTACCTCAGTCTAGGGTTGTTTCATAAGGACGTCGGCGTCCGGATGGCGGTTGTGGGGTGTTTGGAGAGAATCATGGCGCATGAGGCAGGGAGGCACTTCTGGGCTACTTTGGGGAGGTTCGCTAAATTAGCCTTTTTCCGGGTCAAAAGGGAGGGGGAGGGCAGGGTGACTTGAGAAGGTATGGGGGAACATAGGGGGCTATGTTCGAGCTGTGGTTGAATGCGAATTATGTGCTTCACGCCCGATTATGGCGAGATGTGGTGTTGTTATCTGACCTGAGTGATCGGTCCATGCTATTTATGAGATACGAGGAAAAATTTGATGTTGCTGATGCTTGACTGATTATTTGTAGAGCATTAGTATTTTGCACAATAAATGTGGGTTTGGGTGGGAAGCGCGTGTTATTGAAGTAGCGCGATGCGAAGGGACAGAATACAGCGTGTTGGTAGTGCAACCCTCATGCCAGCTGTGTTCTTCCGCGTCCCTCGTATAGTCACCTCCCACATCCGGTGGTTAGTCCACGCCTTTTACTAGGGATACGAAACGTATGTACGACCTGATAAAGGTATCTGGTTGGTGAAATCGGTTGAATAGAGAGGATTTCAACGTTTAAGCCACGCGGGCACTAACCACCGGATGTGAGAGGAGACTGTACAGCACAACATCTTGCAGTGTGCCACAAATTCCAGTGCTACGTCCACACTCCATGTCTTTTAGCTCCCATGGGTGGGCGTCGGGGCGATTAGCGTTACTAAGCAGTCTACCTTAATTTTAACGACAAGATCTCTATGCTTTTCAACTACAACCCCCGCTCTGGGTAAAAAAATCGAATGCATGTCCGGTGTGAAGCTTCCTAACCTCAAAAGTTGGATATGCCCTGATCCCTCCTCAATCTCGATGCGGCCTAGCGTCTGTCCCCCGGTGTTCCTCTTTCTTCCCCATACTCTGTACACAATAGACAATACAATAGATTCCGCCCGAATCCAAAAAGGGAGAAGCCTTTGCTCAAGATGGACACTCCAGCGGTGCTCGTTGCGAGGTTTTTGCGCACCAATGATTACACTGAGGTGAGGTCAGGAATACATCATATAGAGGAGCCAGTCGAAATTTGGCTAAATCAACACCACAGACATTGACTGCCTTTTTGCAAGAAGCTGGGCTTCCAATTGATGCTGGAAATACCGAACCTGGATCGTTAACGATCGAAAGGATGTAAGCAAATATTTGCAATATTCGCGGCGGATGTACCGTGTCGAAGCTTAACTATATTGTTTTGGTTGAGCGTACACTTCATATTGATAACATTCTCCCTTTACTGTAGTGTAGAGGAGAAACAGAATTATGATTTGAGTCTGAAATTTGAGAAGGTAGGGTTAGAAGACAAGGCGAAAGAATGGACGAACCCTGGTAAGGTAGTCGCGTTCTTTACTATCCGAGCCGTTCACTGATTGTGGTTCAGCACCTTCTGTGCCGTCTATCATCAAGCTACCGACATCCACGAATCTGCTCAGTATCTCCATTGGGGTCCTTTCCATTGGCACGGGAGCTGCCCCTCAGCCGTTCATTCTCGCTAGCACAGCGGATCGACGCCTCAATGTCGTTCGGCCTGACCCAAGGACTTTCAACGTTGTGCATTCTTTCACAGAACTGCAAGACTCTCCAATACTGTCTTTTACAGCCCTTGCTGAAAGATTTCTCGTATGCACATCTATGTCTGGCAAGGTTGTGGTATTCGACAGCAAGAAGCAAGAAGTGATTTCACAGAGGAAGGATCACACCAAATATGTCGTGCAAGTCGCGAGCTACGAAGATGAGGCTGGTGCAACTTGGCTTGCCACAGCGGGCTGGGACGGCAAGGTACTGGTCTATGTAGCTGATATTTCTGACCCTGAGACTCTTCAGCTTGGAGAACCTGCTGGCCGCATACAACTGCCCTCAAATCCCGAAGCATTATTGTTTGTCCGCAATCCCGAAGACAACGCTTTGAACCTGCTTGTCACTAGACGGGATTCATCCTCTCTATTCTACTACAAAGTAAATCAAGATATGTTCGATTCTTCGCATGCGCGACCTGTTGCAGTACCGCTCTCCGGGGAACAGAACCTTGCACCGTACTCCAACGCTTGGGTGGCCTTTACTCCGGCGGCCATTGCTCTTTCCCCTACTGATTCCAATTGGATTGCTGTAGCTACTTCCTCCGTTCCGCACATGAAGCTCTTAGTAGTACGATTGCTATTCCCGTCGTCCGGTCGTTCCACTTTCGGGGATGTTTCTGAGCCTTCTTCGACTCGCGTATCCCCGACTTCTTTATCGGGCGGTATTGATGCGTCAACGCCTGCAGCACGGCAGGGTCGGCTCGCACTTGCGCTCCAAGACAGGGAAGCTGCTGCAATTCGTCTGCACTGCAATACGATGGCACCTCAAACTCAATATTCCAGCCCCGCGCTTGCATGGCGACCCGATGGGACGGGAGTCTTTGTCAACAGTGATGATGGGGTCATTAGAGGTATAGATATTATTACTGGAAAGGTCGCCGTGGCACTGGTACATCATACTACAGGGTCAAAAATTCGCTGCATTTGGGCCGGCACTTTGCCTGTCGGAGGAAAGACTGAGGAGTGTGTGCTGAGTGGAGGATTTGACCAGCAACTCATCGTGTGGCGAATCAAGCAATAACGCTCGAAAGCTTTTTGCCGGGTGACCATTTTGTGAGCAAATCATTCTTCAAGTTGATTATAGACTCGCCACGATGCTGTTACTACTACAGTACACCCCATACTTTATAGAGCGGAAATTGGTAGGTTCACCATTTGATCAGGTGACTGGAAGCAAATGACCGGGCTCGTCCTGTTTGATCTGGATCTGGACCCGCTCGATCGTTCACGAAAAGGTTCCGGCGCATCGATCTTCAATGAGATTCTCTGACATCGAGAATTGTATAAACGGTCCATATCGAACCCGGCACGCTGGGACGTTGAGCAGTGCGTGCATGCATTAAGCCACATCTCGGCGTTTTCTTTGATCTGATCGAATCTCGGTGTTTTAACGTTCAAAGATTTTGACGGCACGTTACCGGCCGTAATAACCATTTCTACCGATTCTGGATGTGTAATATCATATTTTTGCTGTTGCACCTCATTCCCCACACTCGATGAGTCTGTGGCCGCTAATTGGAGGACTCTACTTAGGTAAAATACCGAAAGCAGATGCTCAAAACCCCACCAACAATGTGTTCTTTCTGAACAACGTCACCACTAACCCAAATCCTGGATTTCAGCCTTGTGTGAATGCCAACACCATTCACATACTTGCATGGATTTGGCTCACACCAAAGGACCATGGATATCATAATCTGTACAGCAGTCCAAGGCTGCGTGCAGGCATCCAAAATGACAGTTTTGACGTCTGTTGTGGACCAGAGTTATGAAAAGCCTATGCAAAAGACCTAAAAGCCGGCCTCCCGGCCACTTTGGCAGATGCGTACTTCCTATTCCACGCCTCGCCGTTGGAACGCGCATACTGGCCCGCATCCCCGGGGAAACTGGCTTGTTACTTATGGAATTCCTCAGATAGTTGTACCTGTATGATAGTATACACTGCAGCATTTGCCAAAAAAGGTACGCTCCTGTAGGACTAGTGATGGTCTTCCCAACCAGATTCACAGAATCAACGCCTTCACTGCATAATGTTGTAATTGAGGCTTCGTTCACTCCACCTTTTTGTGCAGTCACTTTCTGCAAAGTAATGGGTATAAGAAGGCAGATTTCAAAGGATCTGTTGTGGGAATCCTATCATTTCCACTCCTAACTTTTACATATACATCACAGTGATTCCTCATTTCAGAGGTTCATTTATTTATTGCTCGGTCATTGGTCCACTCCAGTCTCGAGGAGAAAGATCACTGCTGTAACCTGTCCATCTATACATTGATAGACTCTTCGACATTGGTCTTACTCTGTTTGTCTTTCCTTCAACTTTCACCATGAGCCATTCTGAGGATAGGTCTTATTTCCTTACAGTCGAGCTTGTAGGTACCTATGCCCGTGTTCAGCTTAGAGATTACTGACGCGGACTCTTAGCTACCAGTCCATCTCAAAGATTGGGCCGCCTTCAAAGACTTGATACGAAGCTACCTCCCTAGTAACCAGCCCGGATGGACTGTCGTTGATCCAGCTGAGAATGGATATTGGGTGGGAACCTTTACCGTAAAGACGAAATCAGACTCGGAAATTGTGTACCGTGTGTTTTCGAGTTTTCTATTCTCCGCTATCAAGCTGACTATAAAAAGAAAAGCTAGTCCGTTATTCTGAGAAAAGTACACGTTTGCTTGTACACCGGTTCGACACGTCCATGAATCCGCCACCCTTACTTGAGTGCAATTGCCAGGCTATATATGGAGTTCCACACATGTACCAATCCCGTTCACAGGCGCAAGTTCAACGTTGCATGACCATGCCGTCTCAATCGCAGTATTATTCCTATCCAAGTGCACCAGTTGCACCTGCCCCAGCTATAGCGCACTACGACTGGAATCAGCAAGCCCAAGTTCAAGGATTGACCAGTGGGTTTCAATCACTCGCGGTAGCTCCCCCCGCATATTCTGGTGGCTACTATGCTGCTTCGGTGGATCGGGCTTATGTGGAACAACAACAATATGCGACCGGTCCAACTTATGTTAGAAATACTTATGGACTGCCTGTCAACGTAAGCCACGGAGCCGTTGCCACTGAATGCCGAGAAGTCCATATCTCGCATATCCATTATCAACTCAAAAAAAGAGAGTTAATCGCCAAGCTCGATAAAATTGTCGCACCATCTAAAATCGAAATGGATTTCCTCGTTGACCACGCCGGGAAATTCAAAGGCACCGCTGTTGCCACATTCGATAGTAGCGACGCCGCAACGAAGGTTGTGGCGAAGCTTGACAAGACTTCCATCAAGGGCAAAAAGGTCAGGGTACGTCTTGGCAAGCAGCAGACTCCGGTGAGTCCGAGCCCCGTTATTGTGAATGGATCGACATTTTGACCGGAGGCCAACGACTCTGCGTGATTTCTTTCTTGATCGGTGCGCGTGGCAATCGCAAGGATTCCCTCACAGAAACTTGGAAGCTGACCCGTGGGGTCGGGCCCATTGTTTGGATTTCTATGGGGGGGAAAGAATCACGACATCAGACCATCACAATTCTTGATTTTTGGGTTGTTTGGTCTTGTTCCTTCCTTGCTTCCTTTTTCTTCACCAAGGCATGTCCACGGAGTTGAACAGCGGTAATTGGTAAATTCCACTCACCTTCAGGTACTCATCATTACCAGGAGCGGCCTTGCAAAATAGATGAATGGTAGTAATGCGTTCATCCGTCAATAAATGCCTTCCTTCCTGATGGTGTTGAAAAGCGTGGCCCGGCTGACAAGGGTGTTTCCACCAACCACGTATGAAAGAACAAAGAGTACCTAAGTGTTTCCAGACTGTCGGGGCTCGTCCTGCAGAAGATTTAAACCTTGTGTGCGGGAGCCACGGCAGAATATGTTGCGGCGTGCTCAAATTCTCAGTAGAACGTTTGCCTAATTCAATCAAGCGACGTTCAACCTAGATGTGAAGGCACGTCAACCACCCGTTCCACCTGCATGCTTCCCGATGCCCCAGATCTAACGATTCGATCGAAGCCCGAACATGGCTTTGTTGAATAGCTTTGTGACTGGGTTGAAACACGAGGGTCTTAAAAATGATCCCTGGATAATGTGTGGACATCTCATGCAAAGAGCTCGTGGTGCAGCCTTGTTACTCATAGCGTATTGAAGGCTTGCAGGCAAACCATCCAATCATAGAGCTGATTAGCCGACTTTCCCAATCATCCAGATGACTTCAAACGAGCGCTTACCCCCACGTGGGACTGACATTTCGGACTGGTCACTTATTAGGCTGAAGTCTAAATTATAAGCCGCACGAGGTTTCAGTACGACATGCCAACTTCTGTTGGCAATGTGTTTCCCCCATTTCTTTACACGGTGGGATTTTCAGAAACATTAATAATCTACAGACCAGATGTGGGCTCTGATAGGTCCACCAATTGTACGGAAACCCTTGAGCAACAGGACCACTACAACGACGGTACTGCGAATGTATTTGTCGATGCATCACATTTGGTTGTCACACGCCTACAAAGTTCCTCAAGGTCCCAGCTTGGTGGACTCGCACCGTGTGCATGGGATAGCGGAGCTACTGCGAGGAGCTCTCTACAAGGATTAGCGATCAATGTTCTAGCCATCGGCTGCGTTCAGAATGATCTCTCCATGGGGTTGTTTTTGGATATTGTTTTTCCGCCCGTTGCTCTGCGTTGTTCAGCCATGGAATTCACATTAACGCATGGATGGCGATCGCAATAACGGCCAACTACGCCTTCGACGTAGTTTCACTGCAAATTGAGCATGTAAAAGTATTCAATTCCAAGTTTGATGTCCTCCTAGTATACACGGCGATGGGGCTTTCCAACCAAACAGAGTTCGGAACGTCTCAAATCCATGCATCCTTTTTTTCGGCGAAAGGCCTGAGACCGAGTCGTTGGAATCTGACTCGAACCGAGGCCCTGCAACTGGCTACAAAACACAATTATGTGGTTGGGGAGCACTCTAGGCTCCAGCTGGAGAGCTCCAAAGTTCATATCCTGGAACAGCATCCTTCAGGAACACAATCGCGGCAGCTGGAAGGTTTGTGTGCGTCATTATCAATATCTCATCTTGCAGTCCGATCGTCAAACTCCGATGATCAAGGCGCATCGTAGCCTCAATCAGAGCACTTTCTACTCATCTGTAATGCAGAACACTTCTTGGCTCACTCCTCTACCATTGTAGGTATGGAACCTGTACCGACCTCACCTCAATTGAACCCTGTCCTTTTTTGTTTTGCTCAAAGGATTGAGGGAAGAAGTCTCATTCGTCAGGGGGAAGCGGCGCGCAGAGCCGGAACAATCTGCTCAGTGATATCATTCGCCGGCAACATATTTCTGAGCCGCCCATTGTCTGCAGTCAAGCGGAGGGATAATTCGAACATGCTTGCACCACATCATGATCTCGTTAACGATTACGATTGGAGAATTCAGGGATCAAAAGCAGGTGGAAGGAGACCGGTGTACCGAAGGTGGTTGCTGAATCGAGTACCACCTGTGGCTTGACTCTCTTATTCACAGGACTCAGCCTTGTCTCTCTTGTCCCTCTTTCTCTAGGCCACAACCACAGCAATCATAGAACTGGATTTCGTATTCAGAGAGGTCAGCGAGCAACTTCAATTTTCTGGATTGTCTGAAAGAATCACTAGTATGAAGAAATTATTGTGGGTGATCGATGCATAACAGAGAAGTCGGTTCCTCTGTTATCTACAAGAAGAACACTGGTAGCTACCATATCCCATCCATGGTTTCTTTATTTTGCAAACTCACTTTAAAACTCCCCACTTACGCGTAAAGACAAACGATTGGCTCATTGAGCACGTCAGTCATGGGAGGACTACCCTTCTCGTGTCTCTTTGTAGACATTTCAGTTTCTTCTTTCAAGACCACCAAGCGCTCTCCTTAGTCATTCTCGAGGGCCTTTGAAATCATGACTTTCCAACTCGGCGGCTAAGATTCATAAGGTTTACGACCATCTTCACCAACAGACGACCATGGCCTTCTCAGACTTCCGCACCACGGAGGAACGAGCTAATTTGGGTACTCAAGATCTATTTCCAAACTTCTTATTGCCTTTTTTTTTATTAGGTTTAAGGGGTAGCGTTTGATCGAAATAGCGTTGCATTATGAGTCTCGTTTCCTAGACTTTATCTCACGCAACTACAAGAACTTAAGAAACCTTAATACAGCAATAAGCAATTAATATTCACTTCACCACACTATTTTAAACCCTCTCTCTCCTTCAAACCCCGGCTATCCTTTACCTCATCCAAGAAAACGACCTGTACAGACCGCCAACTCCATCGCAGGACCTATGCAAAGCCGCCCGAATGTTCCTTCACCAGATGGTGAATGTAAATATCAACCCCTGTGAAATGCTCGCCGGGGCTCTGTGGACACAGCGGACACCTGCAAGCCTCAATTCCACCGATCGGAACCCGTTCGAATCGAGCAAGATGGATGCCGAAGGCGTGGCGAGATTGGAAAGTTGTTTTGCTGTGAGGGCATTGGTAAGATGGCATGGTTCGTGAAAAAGGTGATGTGTTTGTGTGGCGATTGGGAGAATTTAAGCAGGCGGTTTGGAAAATTCGATTGTCGGAGAATGCAATGAGGAAGGGAATCTCTTGCCGTAGAATGGGATTTATAGCTTCGCCTTTGAACGCTGACACGTTCATGGTACCGCTGTCTATTAGGTGTGTAACATCAAGGGCGTGAATTGCTGGAGTTCCTTATGACAGTGGATATGACGCTATGCAGTGTGAGAAAAGCCCTCCTGAACCACCAGTTCACGTATCTTTTCACATTGAGTCTAAACAGCAATTCCGTCAACATTCTGCAACTCCATCTCACCCGCCTTCTTCTCCGTCGTCAACAACCCCGTCTTTGTCTCAACATGCTCTTCACTCAACCTACTAGCTTTAATGAAGAAACTAGCAAGCACACAAATCGTGCCAACGCAGGTATAAAAAATCCACATATTTCTCGTACTCGACGCGAAAGCCTTTTGGACCACTAACCGCGCCTGCACATCTGCGATCATTGCCACAATATCGACATTGGCTGCAGCGTCTTGACCTGAGAGTTTTGATAGAATAGCAGGCGGAAGACCTGTAGCTGCTAGGCAGCCAGATTGGGAAGTCATTGAGTTTTGGAACACGACGCCGCCGATGACCACGCCCAGGGATGTCTATAGGGGAGTAAGTATTACGAACACAATGGAAGAGGAAGAAGAGCGAGGTCGACGTACCGCCATATTCCTCGTAAAACTCAACGTCGAACTAGCAGTAGCCACATTCTCCTGTCCCGTAAAAGCCTGAATAGCAATGTAAACCGGTTCGAAAAGCAATCCAGCACCCGTCCCAGCAATAAACTGCAGCCCAATAATCATAGCAATAGATGTCTCCGCATCAAACATGATATACAACCCCGTACCCACCGTCATCAAAACACTACCTACAATAATAAGTCCCCTATACGCCGAATACCTATGCATAACAATACCACAAACAATCCCCATAACCGCACTCATCAACATCGTAGGTAGAATCAGAAGACCCGATTGTGTTGGTGTAGCAGCATGCGTGGATTGGAAGTAGAGGGGGAGGTAGTATTCACTACCTATGTAGACGCAGCCGTGGCAAGCTGTGACGATTAAAGTGGCTATGTTACTTTTGTTGCGGAAGAGAGCTGCTGGCATTAAGGGGTAGCGTGCGATTTTCCGCTCTGTGAATAGAAATATGAAGGTTGCAAGGAAGCCGAAGATGAGGAGGCAGATTACTTTGGGGGAGGACCAGGGGAAGGTTTCACCACCGAAGTTGAGACCTAAGAGTAGCATTATCACTACGGCGAGGATGGAGAGGCTGTATGAGTTGTTAAACTTAGGTTATTACAAACAGAAATGGAGTTGTAAATACCTTCCAAGCCAATCTATGGCTTTGATTCCGGCGATTACATTTGTTCTTGGATTGTGTACATCCAGGAATACAGACAGTACCACGAACGTGATCCCAAAGGTTGCTGTGATATAGTCAGCTTTGCCAAGACCTCAAAAAGGTCATACCAAATCCCTCTACCACTTACGTAGATTGATCCAAAAGATCCATCTCCAACTGGCGTACTGTGCCAAAGCCCCACCTAGCACAGGACCAATCCCACCCGCAATAGCCCACATGAACTAAGCGCACCCAGGTCAGCAAACCCACACTCCTTTCCAACATACACACAACAAAAAAGACTAAAAACATACCCCAAGTCCCCCCAAATACAAACTCCTACTCCTCAAACTAAACATATCACTAATAGTAATAGTCACAAGCTGAAGACACCCCCCCGCACTAGCCCCCTGCAAAGCCCTCCCCCCAATAAGCACCCTCATACTCCCCGCCCTCGCGCAAATAATACTGGCGAACAAAAACCAGCTTACCGCCGCTAGGAGAATGGGTTTACGACCCCAGATATCGGATAGTTTAGCCCAGATGGGACCGCCCGCTGCGTTGGCTATGAGGTATGCGCCCCCGATCCAGGTGTAGCCGCGGGCGGAATGTAGTTCATGGGTTATGGTTGGGATTGCTGTGGCTACGATCATTTGATCTAGGGCGGCGATGAAAAGGGTTAGCTGGATGAGGTGGGTGGGTTAGTATGGTGTTTGCTTGGGGCGGAATTGGAGATATGGCCTACGTATAGAGCAGCGACGATAGTAGCGGTCTTGAATTTTGACTTCGTGATACTTGCCGTAGTGCTGGGGTGAGCACTAGGACCTGCGGTATCATTCTCGTTGGCAATTTGCAAAGATGTTACTGTGTGATCTACTGCTGCAATTGAATCTGATGGTATTGCTGGACCTGGTTGTCTCTCTGAATTTTCCTCAAATGGTTGCTCTATTGACCGTGATCCAAGCTCTTTCTCGGGATCAGATACCATTTTTGCAGGGGTTACACCAGTCTCGACGTGGGATTAGAAAACCCGTCAAGGGATTGGAAATAATGTACGGAACCGAAACTTTGAAAAAACAACAGCATGAAAAATACCTAAGAGGGATAATTCTAGGACAGAAAGGTTTGGTAATTGAATCATAAAAGAAATGCCAAAAGGGCGCCACAAGCGGTGTATCTGCAACCGAAGTTTTGCCAGAGGGATCTGCTAAAAGTTACGCCAAGAATTTCCTTTCTTGGTGTTAGCATGATGTAATCTGTTTGCGCTAGCTGGGGAATACCGCAATACTCCGCGCAAAGCCATCCTCAAGAGCAGCTACCCATACCCTCAGAATTTTCGTATTGTGTTGATGTGTTCCTGGGAAAAATAGTCTCCTTTGCTACCTGCTCAGGACGCTTTTAGCAAGCAGAGGAATCATTGGCGGTTTTAGCAAACCCATAACCAACGCCGGACAATGCAATCAGTGAATTTCCATACCATGCCTCTCTCCAAAAACGCTTTGCAGAGCCAGTCCTCGTGTTCCCTCACTTAGCGACCTTGGCCTTCTTCTTCGGTCGCTCAGGACTCTCACCACCACTTCCGGCATCACCACCATCCGCATCAGCCATTTCGGCATCACTATCACTACCACTGCTATCGTGCTGACTATCGAACTCTTCGGCGACATCGCTATCGGAATCGCCCTGAAAGTCTTCGTCAACGCTCTCGTCGTCTTCGTCCGCTGAACCACGATTAGCTTGTACGACTTCCTCTTCGCTCGAAGCGAGATCCTCATTGTCAAGTGCTGCGGCAAGGAGAGCACCTGAGTCGTCGGCCATTTCGTTCTTTGTCTTTATGCCCTTGAGGCGGAAGAAATCTTCGAGGGGTTGTTGTTCCTCCCTACATTTTAACATTAGTCAAGGTAATTGAACTACAGGAATGAGGAGGACTAACCTATTGATGTTGCTGAATTGATATTCACCCTGTCCATTTTTCAGGAGGATGTTAATATCAAACGTTCGACTCGCCGCCATGTTGCCACCAACACGAGACATAGTAATGCTCTGTATATGATCGAAGGCGACATACGTTGCCGGTTTCGGTATGAACATGAAACTCTTGTCCATGCAGTAGAGATTGCCCTCATTGGCCTTGATCGAGCATTTCACACCGGATTGTTTGTGATGACTCTGGAAATCTTTGGAAGGCGACATGATTTTCTTACCACTCAGGCCCTTGAAGACGGATGCAACGACGCTGTGGAAGGGTGCTTCGTAGTGGTTGGCGAGTTTGCCTTTGTATTTCTCCTCGTAGACTTCTTCCGACATATTGAGATCAAGGGTTACTTCTTCTTCTCTCTTGAACTGCATTACTACAAAGGGGTACCGCGTCTGACCTTGGCGGAGGGGGGGATCAAGGCCGATGGCTATGAGTATGTGTTGGTCGTCTGGTTTGGGAAGGGTCATGAATTTCTTGACATTTTCATATTCGATCTTGTAGTCGTAGGTCTTGCCGCGAAGGCGGAAGGATGTCTCGTACATGTCAATATCGAAGCGTCCTCTGGATTTTGTGGTCAGTATGAATTCAATCAAAATAGAGAGACCGGACAAACCTAGGTGTGAGATGCAGAATATCCAAGAAGGTAGCATATGTGTCACCAGCAACGTCGCCAATATTGGCCTTGTCAACTAGTGTTTCGTAAAACAGATTTGCCGCGTTCTGCTCCTCGGCCTCTTCACCACCATCCGATGATTCCCCGCCCTCGCCATCTTCTTTCTTCGCCTTTGCGACTGTGGTGCCTGGAATGTAGAAGCGCATTTCCATCAATTGATCTTTTGCGCCTCCTGCCTTTTTGCCCGCCGCTCTCGCGCCACCAAGCGCTCCATTGGTACCCGTGTCATTTCCTTCTCCTGGTAATGAGAATTCGACCGCGACTTCATTTTTGCCCGCGAGATTGGTGTTGAGGATCTCCGAGTAGGGAATATCGAAAGCAGATTTACTCTGAACATTGAAGGAAAGTTCGGATTTTCCAAACTCTGCTTTTCCCCAGTTCCACCCTTTGATCGAGCGCTCCCGTGATTCCATGTTGATGCCTAACCATTGCTGAAAGACCTTCTTGAGGCGCTCCTGGTGCTCTGCTAGAAATCCATCGAATTGGACGATGCCGGCATCTTTGGTATAAACTTTGACTTCGAATCCGCGGGCTGCTCTATTCCAAAAGGCTTGAACCATATTCGCCTTGTCCAATGTGAAGGTGTCGCCGCCTGCAGATGGCTTCCAGCCCAGCCCTGACTCTGCAAATCGGCATCTTCCAGGCTGTTTTGAGAAGTCGAGGTAGATGTTGTCGAACGTCTCGTATGAGGACCTGTTTTAAGGTGGTTAGATGGGGTTTGAATTACAAAGTGGGGGGTAAGATTTTGAAAGTTCATCCATCCTCAAGCTCTCATTTTAAGTGGCGCATGATGAATTAGACATACATTTTGATGAATCTTTTCAGCGATGACGGCACTGATAGCTGAAGATCGAGGCGCTTGGAATTCAAATCTAGTTGAGAGGAGAATACAAGAAGTGGGGTTGAGTTGAGAAGAAGTGAAGCAAAAGATTTTGATACTTACTCATAAAGAGATCGCGTAGAAGTCGCGACAAATAAGATATCAGCCTTGCAGCCTTAGGCAAGAAGTACTACGTAGACGTCATCCTCCAATCCACGCGTGCAGAAAGCTCCGCAGCCTGGGCTAGAGAATCAGGGTTGACCGTTGAATAGAAATGTTCCACTAAAAGTTGAGGAGTGCACCACGTTCACTTGCAAACCGTATCACAACATCAGATTCCAGACATATAGCATTTTCATGTCAGCATCGCAGAGTCACGAGTCGCTGTAGTTAAGAGAGAGAGGTTTGATCATAAAGCCGACCAAATCTCGCTTTCCCAACAGGTATGTGTTCAGGGTCCAATAGATTCGACAATGATCAAGCACATCCTTGGGATATTTATGAAATACATCTGAACAGCTGTTAACACGACTATTCCCAACGACTTTGCCACTTGCTCACTACTTGATACTCGAAATATGAACGGCTGATTGTTTTCATCATGGCAATAGCTTCACATTCCGTCAGAGGAACAACGCGTCGTCGCACTGCTTCCAGCAATTCTATCCTAGAAGTGCTTGAGGAAGACTCCAGAGGCATGGCGCAAGCACCGCAAGTAGCTCTCAAAGCTGCCTCGGAACCCAGGATCAGTGAAGAAGATACTTCTCCCACGCCTACCGGGCAGCCTCTGAACAGAACTCCATCTGGCGATGTGGACTCTTCCACCTCGTCAAGCTATGGAAACACAACGTCAACGCCTCCTACTCCTGGTCAGCTCTCGCGAAATAACTCCTTCTCCGACATTGACTACGACGAGTCTATTCCTCCGTGGGACCGACTGACTGTGTTTGATTTGATTGAGAATCTTGCACTACCCCAGCGCCTGGAAAGATTTCAGAGCACCATATCTAAACAAACCGAGAAGGTGCGTCGAACGCAGGAAAGAGTTAAATCGAGCAGTCAGATTGCAAAAGTCAAGGTTGTGGAAGAATGGCGGAAAAGAGTGCCTACCGCAGATGAGCAGCTCGACAAATACAAGAAGCGCATGCGCCATTCGGTCGACCGTCTCAACACGAAATGGAAAGATTCCAGAAACGTCACTTTGCGCGAGAAGATCTCCTTTATCGCTGGTGTCATGAATGTGTTTGTTAGTGGTTACTTGGTTGGTGGACACTCCGACCTATTCCATTATTGGTATACCTTGCAGCTGCTCTACTTTATGCCCATTCGGTGGTATACCTACCAGAAGAAGGGCTATCACTACTTTTTGGCCGATCTCTGTTACTTCGTCAACTTGTTGGTACTGCTCAGTATATGGGTCTTCCCTGGTTCGAAGAGGCTGTTCATTAGCACATACTGCTTAGCTTTCGGAAACAACGCCATCGCGATAGCAATGTGGAGAAACTCGCTCGTCTTCCATTCTTTAGACAAAGTCACTAGGTATGCTCCTTCCTGTTTTCAAATTTGAGTGCAAATCTAACCAAATCGCAGTCTCTTCATCCACATCATGCCATGCGTCACACTCCACTGCATCGTCCACCTCCTCCCACCCGAAATACAACAAGTCCGCTTCCCAGCCGTCTACACAATAATAAACTCCCTTCCAGACTCTCCCGAACACTACAGCCTTCTACAGATGATGTTCTGGGCATCCTGGCCGTATGCAGTATGGCAAATCGCTTATCACGTCTTCATCTCTATCCGTCGACGTGATAAGATCGCTGCAGGCCGTCCCACATCATTCACATGGCTACGAAAATCATTTGCTGGTACACTCTTAGGAAAGTTTGTACTGGCGCTACCAGAAAGCATGCAAGAAGGTGCTTACATGCTTATTCAATATGGATACGCCCTACTGACTATGCTACCCTGCCCCCTTTGGTTCTGGTCCAGGTGGGCTAGCGGATTATTTCTCGTCTCAGTCTTCACGTGGAGTGTATGGAATGGCGCAAATTACTACATCGAAGTCTTTGGAGTGAGATTCCAGCGCGAACTGGAAGCTTTGAAGAAAGATGTCGCGAAATGGCAAAATACACCCGAGTTGCAGGGACGGAACGGACTCATTTCACCGCTTATGAGTCCAGCTGCTGATGAGAGCAGACAGCTTGTTGGTGGTGGTAAGGAGGACGCGGCGGAACAAGTTCCTGGTATTACCGGGCATGTTGGCGAGGATTTGTCGCCGAAGGAGGAAGTTGCGGCTAGTAAAGGTGTGGAGGATATTCCGCTGTTGGATGAGAGTACTAAACCTTCGGGGTCGCAGAGAGAGGGCGGTGATGATGCTGGCCTTCGAGAGAGGAAATGAAATTGAAGAAGATATCCTTATAGAGCGTGGGACAAGCTTTTTCACTGGCTCATTTCTGGTATTTTGGGTGGCTATGGCGTCCGTCTATTTCCCATTCCAATCTTCGAGTTCGATACCCCATCATTGCTTGTTTTTATATGGGTGTCATGGTCTTTGGGTCATCACATAATGCAACGATGAATCAGTTTGTTTGGGTAGAATTATTCAGGGCCCAAATTTGCTCGCACTACGAGAGTTCACATTAACCACACACCAAAAAAAAAGACTGTTTTCTAATAGAATTGATCAAAGGACAGAAGCCGGAGTAGCTTCAACCCCCAGAACAATATGATCCATGCCATTTGTTGTTAAAGTAGAAATGGGCCCTTTATCCTTTCCTCTCACTTTAAACAACGTTCTCATGTCACCACCCAGTTCGTAGTTGGTGATGAGACATCGACGAAATCAATTCCAGCATCGACCTTGTTGTCATCATTCGGCCTCTTGGCACGTACGACCGCAGAGCACAACGATTGTACCCAGTACCTCTTCCCGGGCCCAACGGATCTGCGCCCTACCATTGCCAGGAATTCCTGAGAGCTATCCTTTCATCCTAGTCTCTGCACGATCAGGACGTACTCCCGGTCATAGGCCCACTCAACTTCATTCTTAGCGACAAACACCACATACTTGTCCGACACGACCTCAGCAGCCTGCTCGACAAGCGGAGCGCTCTGAACCTCCTCGACAACTTTCGCAGGGGCAGACTTTCCAAAAGAACCCAACATGCCTTTGCCGAGAGTTGGGACCTTGCCAAAGGAGGGAGTCTTCGGCATCGGCGGGGGTTTGAAAAAGGCCGCAGTGGCCGAAAGGAGAGAGTACGTAAGGCCGAATCTTCGTTCAGCCATATTAATGGCCAGTCCATGCCCCTTTGAGGAGAATTTGATGATGTAACCTGGATAGTCGACGGGCAGGCCGACTGTTGGAAGAAGAATCGTCTTGTCATTCATGACCACCGACATGAGTCGGCGATCTATCCCAAGCTTGCGAGGTATGTACTTGTTGAGGTTGATTTTCATGTTCAGAGCGCTCACCTCGACGTGTATGTCGTTTAAATTCAAGTGGCTGTAGTCTTCGATTTTGGAATCTTTTGATCCGTCGAGGTCTCCTAAGCCCGAGGATCGGTGGCCCAGCAATGAAATCGGAGCCCAGCGGAACCCGGGGATGGTAAGCCGCTTGTAGTTGTTGAAGATGATACCTTGCCGGAAACGGCCAATCTCTTCCAAGAACGCTTTCATTCGCAGCTCTGCTGTGCGTTGTCGGCTCTTCTCAACTTCCAGTTTTGCATAGGTCTAGACATTTAACCCGATGACAGAGGCCACGCAGAGGAGTTCATCGTCGATGTTCGTGGTCGATCGATAGCCAAGCGAATCAGCCAAATGTCCATACAGAATCCACTTGTTGTCCTGAGGGATGCGCCCTTCATGGATTCCGTTCACAATCGTCTTGACGGTGGTGTAGTAGAAGCTCGTTTTCCCTGAGGCTTGAAGTGGAAATCCAATAGGATAACCTTGATAGGCCATCCTCTTCTGAAAATCTTTGGCTAGCTCATCCACATCGGGTAGCTTCAGTGGCTTGTCTTGAAGCTGGTAGTAAACTTCGCGCGCAAGGAAACCTTCTTGGTGAGTCCAAAGACACCGGGACCACCCGGACGCGTATATTCGGTAGCATATCTCACTCACTGAAGCAGCCGAGGGGATTGACATCAGCCATGGGTCTATGATCAACACTGCAACGCTTTCACCATAAATCTCCCGCATTGACTGAATGCTTTGCTTCTTGTAGGATATACTTTCGTCATGATTGCCAACAATGCAGCAAAGGGTATCCATCCAGAAACCTGGACTTGAGTGTTGAAGTTTAGGTGGTAGGTGGTTAGCGCAAAGTTCGTCAACCAAATTTTGGATTTTTTCTAGTTGACAGTGCGGCAGGGAGTTGTCAAAGGGGTTTCCCTTTCCATCCGCCCATCTATAGAGAGTAAGCCGAGCATTGCTCGAGACAGAAGCACATGGACTTACACGTGGGAGATTGCCACAAAAGGGGGCACTTTGCAACTATCTTCCGAATACAGATCCTTTTGCTGTCCGTACATCGTAAGACCTTTTCGCTCAGAAATCCATCTTAGGACGGGTAAATGGCCCGCATCCATAGTATGTCTGATCGCTTCCCGGAGGGATGCAGGGCTTTTGCCATGTTTCGGAAACACTTGCTCCAGAAATTTGGGCTCGGGCTCGTAATCATCCTCATTGCATTCGGGGTGATGGTGGGTGGTGTAGGTCCCGTCAGCTACTCTCGCATCACATGAGTGATCAGTGCAGGCGTAATGGCGGTCAAGTTCCTCGAGTGTACGGCCTACGGCGGCAGCAATATAATATTGACCGTCGATATCAAAGTCTTCCATTATCATCGCTACATCGGACTTGCACCACTTCCTCTGAATGCGTTGATACAAGAGCATTGAGTTCATGACTGGCCAACGGTCCTCATTGCTTGGTTTGTTGTAGATAGCCAATGCAGCCTTGCGGAGTGTGAAAGCAACTGCGATGACGGCCGCTGTCGTTTCATCTGGAACAGACCACAACACTTTTTTATACTGGTGGATGGACCGATGTTCTTTACCCCCTGCACAATGGTAATCAATGATCTTGCCCACATGATCAAGAAGCTTTATAACCCCATCAAAAGCAGTGTCGTCTTTTGAGACTTGATGTTTTTCTCTCCATTGTTTGATCAAATCAGGCAGCTTGCTGGTTGTAATTAGACGCGCCGTCTGAGGCTTATGGATAGCCTTTCGGGTAATGGGAGCCAGAAAATCGGTGGTCTTCACTTCAATTCCCTAAGGGCGAACACTTCGATGAGGAGGCCGAAGAAGAGCCAAGTCTGAAAGAGTCTCTCGACCTCCCACGGCTCGCGAATTTTATCATCTTCACCTTCTACGACTCCTCCGAGGAAGTCCTCAGTTTGGCTGGGTTGGGCCCATACCTCATCGTATGCCCAGCCCATTCTCTTGTTAAACTCGGAGTACTCGAAACCATTCTCAGGTATATTTTCGTAATACTCAGCCTCTTGGCAATCATACGCCAACAGCATCCAGGGCTTCGCTCCTTCGGGAAGGGAAAGATGGTCCATGGCATGTATTGTTTTGATGGAATGATTGTACTAGGTGAATTGTTCTGAACGGACTCAAAAGACATTGGGCGGGATTACTAGTTCTGTAGGAAGGGGGGTATTTATGATCAGGCTAATATCGATGTGGAAGGCCATGAAACGCAACCCATCGTACGATGCTCACAGGCTCGGCTCGGACGGCTTTTCGTCATTGTATAATACGTCTGCAAGAGCGCCAAAAGGTTAAAGTCTGTGCTTAAAGATCAGTATCTCGGTCAGCCAGCCTTCACAGCAGTCAGAGTCATAGGAGCAGCGTGTATAGCAAATGGCAGTACGATAAGGAGCAAGCCAAATTGAAAGGAACGGATCCTGAAAAGATCGAGTATCCAGCACATGCTGGTCTGGTTGTAAGTGTCTGGAAATTTGACCCGGATAAGAAGGAGCAGTTTCGAAACCCGGGGAAGGATATTCTGTTCTGGTCCGGCATCTGCGTTATCATCATACAACTAGGTGTTTCCGCAATACCTCTGGGAATTGATGGGAACTGGGGGGTGTTTCTCGTGACAGCCTCCGCCATAATCCTTTGTCTCCTAACTGGTTGCCAAAATCAGTGGCGCCGGGAAAAATGGGCATGTCGAATGATCGAGCCTGGCAAAAAGAGAACTTATATCATGACAAGAGGAAATGGCGCACAGCATGCGATCTTCATCGAATGTGATGGCTGCGGCTTGAACTTGGAAGACCTGTGTACTGGCTTCGATAATCTCGATTCTCCGGCCATCTCAAAAACAACTCGATTCAGCATGGTGGCCTTGGGTTCGCTTTGGGTAGTCCTACTTATTACAAGCTCGGCCCTTACCGATCAGTCGTGGTTTCTCATCGCGGTTGGAGGCATAGGCATGCTGCAGAACATATTTGTGGCCGGCTGGAGTAGGAAGCCTGAAGCCCTCGGTCTACCTCTCAAATATACGACAGTGATTGGGAGCCCAAAAGTAAGTGCAGCCATCATCGAAGTCGAGAGAGCTTTCCCGAAAGTTGGCCGTGCCTTAGTCGGGACTTTCTTCCCAGGTGGTTTATTTCCTAGTGAGGAAGAGGAGCTAGGCTCCTTAGAGGCAGAGGCAAAGGAGAAGAAACGAAGGATAAAGGCGGCGAAGAATAACAGTGAAGTAACAAATAGCATAATGTAGCGCCATTACAGTACGTCACTGCTATTGAGGCGTAGAAGTGGAACACGTTGAAAAATCCACTGGACAGCATTTTCTTCTCAGTTCGGTAGCCACCTGGGTTGTGTTCTAACGCTCGCTGTATAATAAGAATGCAAGAACTTCGGGCTTGCTCGTTGCAATGGTCTACGTAAACTTGACATAATGGTAGCTTAAAAATAGCAGCCCTCCAATATTCTAAGCGTCAAGTCCGCGACCCTTTCCAAAAAACTTTAAGACTTTTTTTTCTACACCCACGCGTAAGTACTCTTAGAATAACTTATGTTCGCAACGATCGTTTTCTTTAAAAACTTTAGTATATATTCTACCGATCTAGGTTTATGCTTAAGGAAATTTATAGGAAATTCCGAGTGGTATAGCTTATAGTAGAAGTTTAAAATATAGATAGATAAATTTAATAGTCTTTATACAGAATCTTTTTACTTTTGCGAGTAGTTTTAGTATATGAACTTTATTTATTAAAGCTTTATAGCTATTATTGTCCAAGAAGTTGTAAATCTATAGGTACAGGAAAAAAATCTCAAAGTTTTTGGAAAGGGTCGCGGACTTGACGCTTAGAATAGGGCCTGAGCCAAGAACATTTTATTTCTCTTTTTTATATTTCGTGTATCTCGTAATTCGAAAACAAGTTCACGCACAAGGCGCTCATTAATTAAATTTAAAAGGAATAGAAATTAGTTATTGTTGTCTGCCTGCTAGGAGTTGTCCTAGCCTCAAAGGATTGGAGAAACGACTGTGTGGATTCAAGGTTTGGAACCGCAATTTCTTTCTGCTTTCTCTTTCTTACTTCCATCCTGCTCATCGCGCTCGTGTCTCTTATCTGTGTGCCTAGAGATAGCTAGACACTGACTGACGCGGACACAGAAATTTCTCGGCTTGCGAATGAGGTATACACAGATTTTCAACGATAACGAACAAGCAACAATCTTGTATGAAAATAAGCTTGTTGGAATGTACAAGCTAGACTATGAATAACCTCAGTCTAATCTGAAGGGCAGGGAAAAAAAAGCTCGCAACGAAATTCCAACCAGCAGAAGTTCCGTTAGCCGATATTTCTATCGACTGGCTTTCCTTCCAACATCCTTACCAAAATCGGCAGGTATCGCAATTAGGAGAATCTTCATGTCACATTTAGACCGTACAAATTTCGATGACCCTTATTTGAAGATTATTGCGTGCGCAATTCTTCAAGAACCCCCAGATCCGCACAAACTCCAGGAGCCCCCGATTCCCGGCGCTGCAGTTATGTTAGTGTGGAAGTTTGCAATGAATTGGGGAGTCATTGATGCAACAGCAAACATGGGACGGTTTTGTAAGTGCATCTGATCCTGAAGCGTAGTGCGCATGCGGAGAAGTGATTTGCACTACGCTAGAGGACCGAATGTTGGGTGTAAAATGCGTACGGGTACTGAAATAAAGCACGAAACACTAAGTGATATTTTACGAAAAGTGGAAGCCACCGACGTTTCTACGGCTCCATTGGAGATGTGTGGATGGAGATGCCGGGGGAGGTCTATGGGTATTTTAAGGAATTGGCCAAGGCATACTTGTTGTTCAAACTGTCTTTCTCTGTCAGGACGAGAATGTGGTAAGAAGATAGTTGCTTAGTTATTATAGAGTTGTAGAAATAGACATTGGTTGCGCTATCCTCATATTGATTTTATCATGCGAAGCATTTGCTCTTCACGTTTTGCGATTTGCTGGTAGTTAGGTTGTGGTAGTTTAGTGTTGGTTGTTCCTTACATCTCTGAGGACCAATTTGTGAGCATAGCATCAAATCCTGCTTTTCTTAGGAGCGTTTGCGTTGCCCTTCACGAAAGAGATAATTCCCCGTCTATTTTATAATGATCAAAAGACAAACACTAGGTATCTTGATGGTATAAAAGGCAGAAGAAATGGTTAATATAGAAAGGCCGAAGTGTATTGATCGATGGTATAGGGTTGGGGTTACTACACAATTTTAGAACACAAGTGCATTTGTAGGATAACTATATAGGAAAGGACAAGAAGATCGACTTCTACTACTAACATTTACTCAGCCAGATATTGATTTACACTAGGTTACTCGCTTTTCAAACACCGGAAGAAGTGTACACAGATCTCAACAATAGATAAGAACAGATAATCATTTCTCACAACGAGTTTGTCGTATCACTAGAGCAGAAAATGATATAAATTACGTGTACTCCTAAAGCAAACCATCACCGGAGCAAAATGTGGATAACCTAAGTATAATCTGAGGGGCAGAAAAAAAAACATCGCAACGTAATTCCAACTGTGAAGGATTTCAACTCGCTGAAATAGGTCGCGGAATGAAGTATTCTAGTGTCAGTATACGAGATCGCACGCTAGAGCTTCTGAAAAGTCTGCGTGCAGCAGTAGGTACCTATGAGAAGTTAGTCAGAATTCATGTGAATGGAATTCAGAATTTTGGTTTTGCATATGATACTAAAGCGTAGTTGAATAGAGTGAGTAATTCTACTACGCCATAGAATCAAATGTTGAGGGTCTGTATGAGTATGGGCGTGGAAATAGTGCACAGGACACGACTCGATCCTTGGCGTCTATTGCACATTCACTGCGACTGAAAATCCGCAAATTTCTTCTTCGTCTGGTCAGACCAGCTGTTTCGGAAGATAATCCCACTCTGGGTTAGGGATGAACTCTATGTATTGCCAGCACATTGTTGAGCAACTATGAAGCCAAAGCTTGTGATCTAAGCGACGAACTCACACACATCGAGCGGCATGCTACATGATATGGACGATAATAAATTAACAAAAGCTGATGAAGGTTAGTGAGTGGATAATAACGAAAATATGAGATGTGAAAAATATAATATTAATGATGGGATTAGTTGCTGCATTCCAAGCACAATGCTTGCAGGAAACTCCGAAGTCTCTCACCACTAGGAAATACCAGCCTTAGAACACGTCATCTTGCCGGGAGTCAAATGAGTGCAATAATAAGTGAGTGCAATACTAAATAAGACCAGAGTAGTCTTTCGGTGTGAATGGTCTTGTGAGAGAACAGAATTAGAAGGGAGCGTTGCCGGCTGAAGTGCAAAATGTGGAGCATTTTTTCACCCGTGATGAGATATACACATTGACAACGTTGTCCCCGTCTTAGCTAAATTGAGCCGAATATCTTTTGTCTCCCCTTCCTTGGTTCAACAAGTCTAGGGACAAGTTCACGCAAAAGGTACCTTTTTGATCCTTTCAACGCTTGAAGTCAATGGTTCACTCCCTTCTGCCAATTAAAGCCCGAATATTACTGTTTGCGGGTCTTCGAATGAGACGACACATGGAAAGTGGCATTGCGAACATTATAATACTGTCAAAGCCTTTCGTGTTTAACTAAATCAAAGTTAAAAGCTGGAAGTGTTAGCAATGTCGAATAAAGCTATCAAGTAGATTTATAGTTTCCAAGGATCCCGGGCACATTCGAGTGCCATTTGGAAAGAGGGAGTACGACACTGCCATGACCGAGTTGTCTTAGTTTCACGGAATGATGGAAGAGGTGATATCTACGAGTCTTAGGAATAACTGAGCGAGTTCTAATTTTGTAGCCGTAATATTCTTACTCTGTTGTGGCTGCTAATAAAAGGATTCTTTCTTTATCCGGAATTCTCCTGCAGTTGTACGGGCTGACCAACCTTCCTGTCACCCTCATCAAGTCGTTTGAGCTTTTGAAACGAAATCAGCATTTTCGAAGGACATGGACAAGACAACTTCCATTTATAGAACACCCTCTTTATCTATCATCAAGAAAGAAGAGCGATTACAGTATATAAACAAACGTTGACTAACTACTTCTAACTTCTTCAAGCAATAAAGCCCATCGCAGGATACCACACCGACAGCTTTGATACACAATTTTACTTAGTCAAGCTCTCAAATTGCTAACACCAAACTGCCATCGAGTTTGTGTTAGTTGGAAGTGTGGTCAGTGACTCCATACTGGGTTCTTGCCCCAATCCATACCGAATTATTGAGAGTTACCATCAGCAATGACAAATGAAGACGATGGTTTTTTTACCAAGTATCAGCAAAGCAAGCGTAGGGTTGTTGTTAGATACAGGTACGGAAGGGACATCACCAGTTGAGCATGACTCCGACGAAATGACTTCACCGTCGTGACTGTTGGAGTCATTGGCGTGAGACAGTGATGGTATCGGAGCAAACTCCGTGGCCGTATCTTACTGGTCTTCCTCAGTCGCTGATGGCGGCTCTTCTTCCGCTTCTTGGTTTTCCTGAGTAGTCATTAGCTTTGGTTGGTCTACACAAATGCATCTACACTTACAACAACATAGCGATCCAGTTTGTTGAACAGAAATGTGAGATCTTGCAACTTTTGCGCAGTCTTTTCATCAAGTCTGGCTTCCTCCCTGGCAGCATCTTCTCTCGATAAAGCATGAATGACTTCCCAGAACATGTCATACCCCATAACGGAAACGTCATGCTGAATTTGAGTCTCCCCACGCGCGTGAGGCAGCTTGAGAGGCGCGTGTAGCCATACGCGTGCGTTAGTAACCTCGCCCTCCAAATGACCAAGAAAGAAGAGGTTGGGCAGCACTCAGAGCCAGTACATAGTCATGATCACGTGCCTCACTTGGAACAGCCAACTCAATCCCGTTCTTGAGACGGCGACCTTCTTCCATGAAACGTGGCTGCATGATAGATGTATTCATTCGAGGCATGTACGAGTTTGGAAGATCCTCGCAGAGCAGTTCGACGTAGGCATCTTGGAATGTGTACTTGCCTTGGGTGAAGTAGCGCTCATAGACGGCACGAATGAATGCCTGTTCGATGGGTTCAAGAATCTTCTGCTCCAGCTTTAGGAGCAGGATTCGCAGAAGATGGGTCCGCGTTTCGGCGTAGATAGCACGCGAATTGACGAATGAGTCCATACCAGAATGGAACACAAGACGAAATTGTCTCTTGGTCAAGCCCGGGACGCATCGAAATTTGTGAGCATAGAGAGCGTCAAAGTCTTCGGTAATGACATCCAAATCTTCGAGATCTCTAGACAGACTAGAGGTTATCATTAGCCTTACTCTAATTATGGCAGTACAAGGGAGGTATGGTGTGATAACGGAGTACGCATTACTTACATTCCTTTCATGTAGACGTTGTCGATGAACATCTCTAAAGTTATGTCTTCAACTCGCAGCTTGGTACGAGTATTCACGACTTTATTCTCCTTTGGGATCTTCTTGATTGGGTCAACCTGCTTTGTAGAAGTCTTCTTGGCCGGTGGAGGGTGGGCCCCAGACATTCCACCTTTAGACGCGACAGAAGCCTTCTTGACATTGCTGTGCTGAGGAGTACGAACGTTTGAAGAGCTGGGATTAGCCGCATGCTCGTTGGGATTTGAACGATTGGCGTCATCAACGTCGGAGAACACGTTAAAGTCACGACGAGCACTGTCTACGGAGGTCTGAGGGACTGAAGGTAGAGTGTTCGAATTGGCAGCAAGGAGAGATGACTTCTTTATCTCGCGGTGAGGGGTGACAACAGCCTGTGACGTGGCGCCATTGGGCTTGGGAGTTTTGAAGCCGAAGGCGACCGGAGCCTGCGCTGGCTGAGGTTGAGTGTTGGTGATATTGAACAATACGGCTCCAGTGGCCCGTCCGGTCGCAGATGTCGGTTTATTGGGATTGAAGCGGTGCGGTAATACTTGATCGGGAGGAGCATCGCTATCATGTAGGTCGACCGAGGCGTTGCGAATGTGGAAGGACAGAGAACCTAGACCGCCATCCACCACAGGCTGCGATGTTGTCGATAGCATATCTTGTGTTGAGTGTGCAGTCTCCGATTTAGGTATGAAGCGGCTAGACTGTTCAGACCCCGCAGCCTGGATGTCCCCATGCATTCGAGGTACTTTGTCCATATCCTTTGGGTTGAGGTGTTGGTCAACCTTCAATTCGGGAACTTTAACTTTCAGAACTTCACATCCACCCTCGCTTTCGCTCTCATTCTCATCTTCACTACTTGATTTATCACGATTGTGATATCCTGGAAGACATAAACCGCCAAAGCGGGGATGTGAGCCCACTTGATTAAGCTTGCGCTTCTTTCTGGTCTTGAGCTCGGAATTCGAACCGCTCTACGGAGTACAGTTAGCATACATCAGAAACAGACACGATCTTTGTTCTACTTACATCATATCCAGCACCCTGATAAGTGCCTTTGCGCTTTGGTCCAGCTTTAGAAGTGTGGTTCGACGCGGATGTCGAAGCTACGTTGCCAGTATAGGTCTTTCCGCCGAATGAGCGGCGGCCCCGAGGCATGCCTACCGATGATTCAATTAAGTTGAATAGGGACTGGAGGAGACATGTAGCTGACAGCTGTCCACCCAATTGGTGGTGAAACAGTCTTCTATTGAGTGGGGAGCAGTAAGAAAAGGAAACCCTTTTCGGAAAGAGTCGGTTGGGAGAGAGTTTTTATTGAGGCGGGAGCAACAAGAAGAGGAAATTTTCCTAGGAAAGAGTGTTTTAGGAAGCAGAAGAAAATTCGAGGAATTGAAATATGCAGGTAGAGAGGAAGTAGTTTTTGTAAACTCAAATCAGGGTTGACGGTGAGTAGGTGTATTGCAGCAAAATCCATAGCAACGAAACAAGCGAATCAAAAAAAAATTCGCGCGCCACACGCGTCTTGTGAATTGGGTAACAAACGAGAACCGCGACTCTATGAGGACCGTGGCGTCACTGCGTGTTAGGCTGCCTGAGATTCTGATGATCCGAGTATCCTATATCGCGAGGACTATGGTAACACCTTTACGCAACGAAGCCAAGATACAGGAAGGTCATCCAGTGCAGTACGGTACGCGAGGACCTGTTTTCATTACGGCTTTTTCAATTTCTCAACGACAACATTCAGGGAGCCCCACCATTCCTCTCTGAAAGTATTTCTTGCAACTCTCTAGCCAAGTTTGGTATTGCGAGCAAATATACCTCGAGCTATTATTTCTCCTTATATCATCTTGCATTTTGTACCCGTACGCCACATCCATCTTCTTCACTTTTGCTATGCCTTTCACATCCAGTCTTCTTACCTTTAGTTGATAAGTATGAAAGACAAGTGAGTGAGATTCACCCTTAAGCGTTGCGTTATGTCTGCTCGTCATCATTACGGCTGAGGGACATACAACAAATGTTCCAATTGCAGACTAAGTAGAAAAGCCCCTTTTTCCGTCAGTCGTAACCTCAAATTTCTCTAAGAGGAACGAATGCACGGGTAGGAATGATGGAGATAAGAATGGGAACTCACCTGACTAAATTAACGGTGCAAAGATGAAGCCTTTTTGCGATGGAGTGTACCGAACAGATGGCTCCATCGTGAGGCTTATCTTGCCAGCTTTGGAGTGCATTGAACCAGTTGAAAAATGCCCAAGGGAAAGGACAATTGACAAGAAGGATGTAAAAATAAGACAGGTAAGAGAAAGAATTAAGTGGGAGTAATAAGTAAGAATAAGAGGATAGTTGCCAGGAGGGATAAATCTCCTTCAAAAAACAGGAGGCTGAAGTACCTTGAGCAATTAGTTGAAATAATCATACTTCGAGTAAGTTCCTTGGGTCTGCGAAGCTCTGGATACAAGTAGCGGAGGTAAGTTGTCAGGTAAAAGTCCGGAAATTCAGCTTTCGCCACATGCTTGCGCAATTGGAATTTGGAGGCATGTTTTGAAGCACGATTTCCATTCAACCTTCCTGCTACCAGAACCTGTAGTTATTCTATTGAGAACCTCTGCAACCCTTTGGTTTTTCATTATTCGTAAGGGCTAATGGGGGTCGAAAACAGGAACTGTAGGGGTGTAGGGTAGATTCACACAACTCGATAGCAGGAGGCTTCATTGACTATGGAACATGTTTCCCTGCTCGCGATCCAGAATTGTCAAGTAGCCATGAAAGGGAAAGAATGAGGACTGAGGTGACTCTTCCGTCGGTTGTTGTCGGCGTCTTCCGGCTCGGAGCACACTTTCGCCGCTCCGAGATCTTGTGACGACCTGACTTCTTTGATTCAAACCTGGAAATCATTCATCTCGCGTTTCTCAATCTTTTCGCTAAATATTGGCATCTTCAGTCGTCACACATCTGCCCAAGCCCTTGAGTCGCAAGAGTTGACATCTCAGCCCGGGTTTTCGAGGCTATCAACCCTACCAGATAAGATCCAAGTCTCGCGGATGGCCCGATTTTTCTACATGGTGGACTACGCCAGAGGCTTACTTTCGGATTCTCGATTCTAATGCCACTTTTTATAACGCTTACACCAGTAGTCCTGATTGTGCATCAAGAAAAGCAGCCATAAGAATCCTGGGCGTTTTGTATCCAAAACCATTCTTAAGATTGATGGTAACTGCTAACATCTCAGCTACCCTATATTCTAACATTATTTAAATATGCCAAATTCCCATGCTATCTAGGGTATAGACGGGTTTTTCAAAGGACCGATCATGCTACTCAGATCAATTTAAAGCAAATAATGGTATCCCTCAGGACAATTACACGGAGGAATGCGAGGTCGGTCGAGCCAACATTACAGACATAAAGCCATCAGCCCAGATCTGGAAATATGCGTCACGTGTTGGGAGTCGAGATTCAATGAAGTAAAATGGGTTTGAATTGGCGATTTACTCTTGGCCTGAATTGACTACATAAGAATGTTGAACGTGATTTGAATTAGTATCACTGCGTACAAGGAAAGGGTTGACATAACTACATCGTAGTGGATTCCATTGTTCAGCGCCACGTTGAACTTCATCGAGTCCAATGTGGGACAATCATCGCGTATCATCATTATCACTGCGCACTAATTACGTCCTGTATCGGGCCATGAGAATATTATAAACTCAGCACGAAATTCCAAAGTCAACAAACTCGAAATCTGTTGCAACATTCAAGCAGTCTACTGAGTTAGCAGACTTTTTCGGCCTTCCAAGAAAATGTTCACCAGTCTCGTCTATTACGATCGAGCCCTCACAGTCCCCTAAAAGTTCAGCGTTTGGACTTGTCGGCTACTGCTTGCGATTACGATTTGGGTCCTCACAAATACGCTCCAAGGATGTCGATAATGCGAGTTAAGTCACGACACCTCCTTTGCGGCTGGATTGTGTAATAGCTTTCCTTACATAGCATTTAGACAAATACAGAAATCCAACGTACTAAGAAGAGCAATACGCCTGTTCAGCTCACCCTACCCCTCAGGCTTCTCGATGCCAACTCCTGAGAAACCACCAGAAATTGGACAATGGCTCTCCCTTGGAGATACAACGCTGAATCGCCTGAGCTCCTTATTGATTTCATTCAGAAATTTCAAGCACTGCAAGTGCTACTTCTGGCTGGAAGCTACAACCAAATCAACTCTCAAATGACACTAGTGGTTTGAAAGATTCCGGAGGCACATAGAATTTGAGTGGCAAGATGGAATAGCACTGCCAATAGGTTTGATCGGCTTTGGGTAAAATGAATGTCTAAGTAGCTGCCCATCGCATACTTATCAGAAATGATGTGAAATGGAAATCAAGTAACGTGTCGAGAAAAGGATTGCGTCTAGTGAAATTTTACGCTAGGATTTCCAAGATGATAAAGCGGATGTATATAAGAGAATCATGTGATTGAAATGCGTTCGTATACTAGGAACACTAGAAGTTTGCGAGAAACCGAAGAGAGCGATGCCAATAGATATGAGAAAGTAGATAGATCTTGGAAGCTTAATTTAGCTACAAACAAGCCCGCAGCTACATACCAGGCTCCCAAACCAGGATAGACCTCTAACGTAACTTGCCGCAGAAGTCAATATGGAAGCGTTAAAAGACTGCTACTTGTTGTGTTAGCTTACGACCGGGAGAGCCCGCTGCATCCTGGCTCCATAATCTTCCGACTCTTCTCCACTATCTTCAGAGGCAACGTTGTAGCAGCTATTATTGCTCTAACAGATGATACGCTACCTATATCTCTTTAGACATGCTTAGGGTTCCTGTAGGGCTCGCTAGCGATATGTTCTAGGAGCTGTTGCATCAGAAAGCTAAAGTATAACTCCTCGTCTTTGCGCGGTGTACATTACACTTCTAGTACCCATTGTACTCTGTACTGCTCGGACAAGATACTAGAGTTAGATGGAGTAGTTTCAAGTTGTACTTTGGGGGTAAGCAGTGTGGCACATAGCTATCAATAAGTCAGTCTTGCATATCTTTATCCATATCCTCAGTCTAAATCGCCCACAAAGATCCTAGTTCAAGCCCAATCGCTGGGACGAACGCGTCTAATTCAGTGCAATTTCTAGTATAATTCCAATTTTACAAAGGACGGATATGGCGCACACGTACTAGACCTTAGTTTGCACTGGTGTTAGCCAATAAGCCTTTGAAGATCAGGGTTTGGGGTACTTTGAAGGAAATCTGAGCCAGAGCAGTATGCGAAGTGTGCTCCACATGCTAGGACACCTGTGGTTATCGGACCCGCGTCGACAGAAGAGGGGCATTCATCAGCATTCACAAACGGAAGCCTGTGGCTGCAACAACTTCTTGTCAAAGTGCCTCGCTGATATTTAGCACAGTTTTGATAAACCGGTGCGATTTTGAGGTATAATGGAAGCTGAGGAAGTGTGGACTGTTGAAAGAAAGAGTTGTAGGACTGTAACAAACATCAACTTCGAATTGCAAAATCATAAAAGTAAGTGACCAGTGAGTCGAAAGAAATAAAGAATAGAGCAAAAAAATATTAACGTATCATCCAACCACAGAGCCCACATATAAATCCAATATTCCCACATGATCGCCTACGTGAATTGAACTTAAGAGCAACTAAGTCAATCCGCAGAAACACGCTTTGAGTGCGCCCACTATAGTGCCCGAAGGCGATGTCAATTCTCGGTAATTCTAATATACCGGACACCCCAAATTTCCTTACACGTGACGCAACAACATCTTTTTTATCAATTGAAAGCTGTTTCTTCTTTCCTATCGCTATGGGGTGTGCCGCTAGGACGAAGTGCGTTGATCGTCTTGTAGACACACTTTTAATCGCGCGTTATATAAAATTAGTTGCCTATTCGTAGCTGGCGCGGATCGATAAAATAATCAAGTCTTGTTACAATAGCATCAAAAAGCAGTATTATTGATTCAAAGACTCAAAAATGTGCTGAGTATTCCAGTTCCGGTTACGTGGAGCTTAATAAGTGAACCTAAGTGATGGAAGGACAGGAGGTTGTGTTGTTATATATGTTCTTAGATTGGAACGGCCCAAAGCTGTTCCGGACGGGACGAGGGTCAACAACCACGCCTCGCAATCGTCCCATCTTCCAAACTCTGTTTGCACGCCATTTCCATCATAATTGCTAACTACGAACAGAGATCTCTCTCTGCAAATACATCATCTGCAGTGTCGCTACTGCTATCGAACAGAAGTCTACCGTACTCGCACCCGGAATAGGAACTTACTTGATACAGACTAACTCTCCAAGACCGATTGACACAGCGGGACTCTAATTTGCAAATTTATATACTGTATGCTTCAACTTCTCTGTTCTTGCCCAGATCTATTTATTTATTTTGATATCAAGGCTTCAAAGATTATCATCAGCCATAATATTAGTCTCAAGCCCAGTGTTGGTGTCTCTCGTCTTCACAACAGTTTTTGAGCTGAGAGAAACTTAATAGGCGCTGCATTTGTGCTCCTCTTTGGATAGATTCAGTAGGGCTCGTTTCGTTTCGGCAATATTATATTTAGTAAATCTCAGCACGAATTAGTGATGGCCTGGAAAGCATGTTCATTAAGTTCTTTTTACCAGATATGGTTATTCCAAATGTTTTGGTCATTATTCGGGATATTCTTTTCTTGCATCAGATCCTCCAATACTCAAATCGACTTCTCTTTGCCTTGAAGCCTTGATGAAATCAACCGCGCCAAGCTTGTTACCCACCACCATGTCTGTTACCCACCACCATGTCAATCAGTCCGTGAAATTTTAATTCTCAGCACTCTCCAGTCCCACACAGCCACGACTTTTTCTTCAGATGTTTTTTTCCTTCTCCTGTACCTAGACACACCAACATGTCTTTACCACATAGCTCCTCAGCGATTAGGCACAGCAAGAACGTGGATTCCGAGCCTACCAAGCAGAGTTTAGACATGCTCGATCGCTTCGAGTCCTTACCCAGCCAAACCCCGCCCGACTCAGACCACGAACAGTCCACGTCTAGCGGAAATGGCGAGGAGGGAAGCGCGCTTCAGTTTGATGAAGTTTCTGATATACTTCCCGAACCAAAGTCTCTTTCTGAGCGCTGGCATGTGCGCAATGTTAAGACATCAAAGCCAACAGCATTGAAATACCTTGTCGCCTTAAAAGAAAGAACCAGGTATTCGAGCCTGCCACAAAGGACAATGTTACGAATTGCTGCAAGGCGAAGACCTGGGTTGCGGTATACTTATGGGATGGTCGTGTTTTCTTCTGGCTACCAAAAATGCGCACATCTCAGTGGAATAAACCTGGTGTGCTTTTGCCGACAGAAGCGGTAAGTGTGCTCGCCTGACATAGAAGACAAGTCGTTTACTAACCAATTTGTTTTCAAGCAACGGCATCAATGGGAGCAATTTATCATCTTCGAGGACTGCCTTTTGTGGTATCAGAAAGTTACTCAGCGTCAATACCAACAAACCAAGGAAGGTCATTGGTTCAGCATAGACAAAGATCATCGCGACAAAGATTTCCTGTGTCGCGAAGAAGATCTGCCAGAGGAGCTACAAGTCTCTGCGCTCTTCAAAGTAAGAAGTCTTTTTGGTCAAACGTTTTACACTCTAATCTCATCATAGAAGGATTCTGGCTCCACAGAACCTGCAAAGAAACCCGCTCCTCTCCCACCTACTTCGGTAGCCGATGTTGATATCGAAACATTCATCAACAACATGACGGAATACGACATGTAAGAGCGTTCACTACTCTTCCTAGAGTGCATGTATCAGTGCAGTCATCTGTGTCAGAATGAATTGCGCTGCAGCCAAGAGAATTTGACTAACGAATATCTACGCAGCATACCCGAAGACCTCAACGATGACAATATCCTCAGAAAATGCTTCATTGTATTGAAAGACGGAGAATTTCTGGCTAGTAACCTCAAGGATTGGACATGCTTTCAAGTGCTTCATTACTCCTGCTTGGATCCACGCAATAGTACTATTGGCCGACTTGATCACAATCAGTTCTTCGTCGTGCACTCACTATTAACCTTGCGCCGGAATCAGGAACTCGACTTTCTTGCACAGACGAGGTTGCTGGCCATTCACGAACGGTACTATAGTGGCAACGAGTTCAAGTGGCAGCAGAGGTTTGTGCGGAGCCTTTGGGAGCAACACATGAGTAAAGGCATAGCGTTGAAGAGACTCGATACGAAGCAGCGTGAGGCTTTTGGCAAATTGACCACTCTCGCGCGACAATACCTTGGGCAAATTCCAGACGATGGAGCAAACGAGCTGTTCACCAAGGCCAAGCGACTCGGAAGCCTTCTTCTTCCCAGCCGACATCCTCACCCAGATGTCAAGCATGATGCCTGGAAGTTCAGACCTCTGGCGCTACTCCGATCCAAAAACGCTTATACCATGGTCAACAATGAGCCCGAGTTCACTGCTGCAGAATTCAGCTTTGTAGAAAACGAATTCTTCGCGCAGATGACCCGTAAAGAGAATGAAGATCAAGACGGCACCTCATACGAAGACCTAGTCGACAATCACCTGGCAAATGTAGATGCGGAGCCGGTGGGCATATCTGTAGGAGATGATCCCCAGAACATTGCTAGATTTCTTGGCAATCTTAACGACATCCTAGAGGGCCTCTCCACGAAGCTGAACATCTAAGGAGCATATTCTCTGAGAGTATTCCAAGTTTACCTCACTCATCTGCACATGTTAAGGTAGTATCAATATGTCGTCAAGCCAGCTTTTGGTCTAGCAGAGGGAAAACGTCAGTCGTGTGAGAGAAATTTCTTCTTTGCTACTTCCAACTAGTTACCCTCAGAGAAACTAGCAGATCAGTATTTTGAATCAGACACCAGGCCGTGACCTCCAATGAACCGCATGAGAGAAACACTCGTACCCGCTCATCAAATCCACATCCCTCTCTCAAGTCACAGCACCTCCTGCAACACACTTGCATCTGCCTCAATCTCTCTCCACCTCAAAGGTAAAGTTATAATACCCCGCATCAAAATGATGCAACCTAACATACCCATCCTCCCCACCACTAGCATAACTCTTCCCCATCGGATCAACAGCCACATAATTCAACGGCCCAAAATGCCCCCTCACCCTTCCAATCTCCTCCTCAAAGATCTTATGGAAGAACCTCGCTTCGAATTTCCCTTGGCGGGCACTCGTCGTGGTGACTTCCATAGCCGCTTGGCCACCACCGAGGATGACGTAGTCTTTCACGGGGGTGATGGCGGCGGAGTTGAGGGGCGTGTCCGTTTGGTAGGATTTCATGACGGAGAGGTCGGTGGCGGAGATTAGTTTTGCGGTCTTGTCTTTGGAGGCGGTTATGAAGTAGGACCGGTCGGGGGACCATTGGATGTCGGAGATGAGCATGTCTTCTTCGTGGGCCTGGGTGCTGTCGAGGAATTCGCCGGTCTAATATGTCGTTGTTAGTAGCTTTCACACCATATTAATCCTTGATAAAACTCACCTTCGCATCCCACTGTGTGATTGTGCCGTCATCATGCCCCGAGATAATGTACTTGGACTGATACGAAAAGCCAGCAACAGTAGCCTTGGCCTCATCAACCACAATCCTTAACGCATGCTCCTCATCCTGATCCTCAATATCATCATAATTGATATCATACACGATAATCGTACTCAAATGACCCTGCCTCTTCTCCGTAACACCCAATAATTGTTTGCCATCGGGCGAAAACTCAACCCTCTTGATAGAAGAGCCGAACTCCCATGTCTTGACTAGTTTTCCGGTTTTCACGTCCCAGAGGCGGATGGTGTTGTCTGCGGCGCCGGAGGCGAGGAGGGTGGTTGTGGGGTCGACGTCCACGGTCCAGATGGCGCCGACGTGGCCGGTGTAGGTTCCTAAGCGTTCACCGTTTGCGCTGTACCATGCGCTGATTATTTGATCTTTTGCGCAGGAGAATATGATGTCGCCATCTTTGGAGTATCTGCGCACAGAGTGGTTAGAGGCGTATTGAGAGGTAGAGGGAGTTCGTAAAGTTTACTTCACTTGTGTCAAAGCTCTGGTCTTTTTCATAATATTAGCTGACACATTCTAAATCTGACATAGTAGTATAGGCGACTTACATGACCAGAAAGCAGTATGGGCCTCATGATTGTTGTGTGGTCGTGAAAGTGGGAGGGTTCGCGGGGGTCTTAACGAAATATCAGGAAATATCGGCGGAGTCACAATTTCGACTTTTCACACCTAACTTTGATATCTTGATTCAAATACTAGATAGAGCTACAAGGCATCTTCTCACACATTTTCATATCCAATACCCATAAGTATACCCGACTGAAGGCTGTATTTTGGCAATTTTGCCCTCTCCTTACCCGCCAAGATTTCCCGCTGTGCGCATGGGGGCGGAAGTTTTACGCCACAATTTGATAAAAATATTTCTGCTGTGTTTCGGCGTTTCTTCACCGTTGGGCTGAGTCATGCAACGAGAAAGCACCGTACCTATACATTATAGAGAAAATAAAATCATATAGACCATCATCCTAATTGCCCAATAACTCAGGATCCAATGCTAGTCAGCCGCGTAAGACTGGCAATTCCTGTCTTGCGGGGGAAATCGCCGAGATTTTTAAGTCGTGCATGTTGCTTAAAAGCCTTGTTACCCCTCCATCATAAGTTATTAATTGCTGCTACTCCTTGCAACGAGCTTCCTCCTTTTGCTTCCGACCTTGTTTCTAGGCGGTGCTTCTCTACAAGCAGGATGACGGCTCAGAAGATTGATGGCACTGCCATTGCAAAGGGGATTAGAGAGAAGATCAACAAGGAGATTGCTGAGAAGCAGAAGGTCAATCCTAGGTTTAAGCCTAATTTGGTTATTATACAAGGTACAATTGCATTGATTGATCAATTGGTTGAAGTGCTAATGTTTTGAATAGTGGGAGATCGTCCAGATTCTAGTATGTAATTGTAAACCGGTTTGTATATCTTCAACTGACAGACAGGTACCTATGTTCGCATGAAAATCAAGGCCGCCGAAGAGGTAGGCCAGTTAGTCCTAGATTTCGCATGTAATGAACTCACAATAACAGGCCAACATCGCATGCAAACTCGACACACACAATGAAGACATCACCGAAGCGGAACTCCTCCAGAGCATAACCAAATACAACAACGACCCAGCTGTCCACGGAATCCTCGTACAACTACCTCTTCCTAAAGGCCTTTCAGAACATACAATCACCTCGACAGTAGCAGATGAGAAGGATGTGGATGGCTTTGGCATTTCCAGTGTTGGCGAGCTGGCTAAGAGGGGCGGCAAACCATTGTTCACACCATGTACACCGAAAGGAGTCATGATATTATTAAAAGAGGCGGGAGTGAGCTTAGAGGGAAAGAACGCTGTCGTGTTAGGACGGAGCGACATCGTGGGCAGTCCAGTCTCTTACTTGTTGAAAAATGCAGACGCAACCGTCACTGTGTGCCACTCCAAGACACAAAACCTACCAGAGATAATACGGAATGCGGATGTGCTGATTGCTGCGATTGGCAAGCCGCAATTCGTCAAAGGGGACTGGATCAAACCTGGTGCTGTGGTAATAGATGTGGGCACAAACTACGTCGATGATTCCACCAGAAAGTCAGGACACCGATTAGTAGGTGATGTCGACTATGAAGGAGCATCCAAGAATGCAAGTCACATAACGCCTGTCCCTGGCGGAGTGGGCCCAATGACTGTTGCCATGCTTCTACACAATGTTGTCGACTCCGCAAATGCGTACTTCGACCGTCAGAAAGCGCGAAAAATCACTCCTCTCCCCTTGAGACTCGAATCTCCAATTCCCAGCGACGACCAAATATCGCGGAGGCAACACCCAAAACACATTACTAAGATCGCGGAAGAAGTAGGCATTGAAAAGCATGAATTGGAGCCTTATGGAGCATACAAGGGCAAAGTGTCGTTGGATTTGCTGAAGCGGTTGGAGCACAGGAAAAATGGACGGTATGTCGTCGTCACCGGCATCACACCAACACCACTTGGAGAGGGCAAATCAACCACCACTATGGGCCTAAGTCAGGCTCTCGCCGCTCACCTAGGTAGGATATGTTTTGCCAACGTACGCCAGCCGAGTCAGGGCCCGACCTTTGGCATCAAAGGCGGTGCAGCCGGCGGAGGGTACTCTCAGGTTATTCCCATGGACGAGTTCAATCTTCATCTCACAGGCGACATTCACGCCATCACAGCTGCAAACAATCTCCTCGCTGCAGCACTAGAGACAAGGATGTTCCACGAGTCAACGCAGAAGAACGGCCCTCTGTACAAACGCCTAGTTCCTACAAAGAATGGAGAGCGGAAGTTTGCTCCGGTCATGTTTCGGCGTCTGAAGAAACTCGGTATCGACAAGGCGGATCCCAACTCACTTACCGAGGAGGAAATTGCCAAATTCGCTCGCCTTGACATTGATCAGGACACCATCACATGGCGTCGCGTTCTCGACGTAAATGATCGTCATCTTCGCGGGATCAATGTTGGCATTGCGCCAACCGAGAAGGGTCATACTCGCGAAACTGGCTTTGACATTTCGGTTGCGAGTGAGTGCATGGCTGTCCTAGCTTTATCTACAGATCTCGCAGATATGCGGGAACGACTTGGGCGGATGGTGGTCGCAAGCTCCAAAGCTGGCGACCCAGTCACAGCGGACGATCTCGGTGTTGGTGGAGCCTTAACAGCACTCATGCGCGATGCTATCAAACCAAATCTCATGCAATCCCTCGAAGGCTCACCGGTCTTCGTCCACGCAGGGCCATTCGCCAACATCTCCGTTGGGAACTCAAGTATTATCGCCGATAGACTTGCTCTCAAATTAGCAGGTACAGAATCAGACGAAGACTACAACGAGAAAGCCGGTTTCGTAGTCACAGAAGCGGGCTTCGATTTCACCATGGGTGGTGAACGCTTCTTCAACATCAAATGTCGCGCTTCAGGATTAATACCAGACTGCATCGTCGTCGTAGCCACAGTACGCGCCCTCAAAGTCCACGGCGGCGGTCCGGACATCTCCCCCGGCGCCCAACTCAACGAAGTCTACCGGACAGAAAACACAGAACTCCTCCGAAAAGGTTGCGTCAACCTGAAGAAACACATTGAAAACGCAAAGAGCTTCGGTGTTCCCGTCGTCGTAGCAATAAACCGCTTCCACACCGACACGGAAAACGAAATCAAAGTCATACAAGAAGAAGCCCTCGCAGCTGGGGCCCTCTCCGCCATCTCAGCGGACCACTTCGCCAAAGGCGGCGCAGGTGCCGTAGACCTAGCCAAGGGCGTCATCAGCGCATCCGAAACCGCTGATCCAAGTAAATTCCAATTGCTATATGAGACTGAGGGGAATAGCGCGCAAGATCGTATCGAAGCCATTGCGAAGAAATTCTATGGGGCAAATAAGGTGGAGTTTTCGGAGTTGGCGCAGAAGAAGGTGGATATGTATACGAAGCAAGGGTTTGGGAATTTGCCCATTTGTATTGCTAAGACGCAGTATTCGCTTAGTCATGATCCAAGCTTGAAGGGGGCGCCGACGGGGTTTACGGTCCCGGTGAGGGATGTTAGGATGGCGGCTGGGGCTGGGTATCTGTAAGTGCTTTTCCTTCCACATGTGGGCTGAGCTGTTGGGATGATTATGTTGTGCTAATCCTTTCTTGCTAGATATGCACTTGCTGCTGATATCCAGACTATTCCTGGTTTGCCAACTGCTCCTGGCTATTTCAATGTTGATGTCGATACCGAGACTGGGGAGATCAATGGGTTGTTCTAAAAGTTGCATTTGGTTTGGGTGCTATATTCACTTTTCTTTTCTTTTTCAACATGCATATAAGGCGGACCACATTCATCATGCTTGGTGTTGGGTGGTCTTTGGTAAGGGGGCAACTTAACGTGCTTACCCTTGGGTTTGGGATTTCTGCCTTGGAGTATGATTATCTTCATAGATGGAGTTGGGACAATGTATCAAAATAGCCGATTTTCAACCCGGCGTAACTACTTCCTCCAATACAGATCTGCTGAAACCAATCTGTGCCTTAAGATATATGCGCATAAACGCTGTTCATTGTGTTTCTCTTCTACAGCTTAGACTGGATCGCAACTTCTGAACGATTTGATATTGATTTTAATATTACCCATAAGCACGGCTATAAAAACCAGACAATATGTAGTACGGCTACATGTATTGGTAAACCCCTATGCGTATGTATGGCAATTGGTACCCGTGAGGCGCAAGTGGGAATTTTAAATGAGATACAACATTAGGAGCCCAGAGGCCCAGTAGGTCACGACCGGAAGTCATGATCAGTCCAATTCCCAATTGAACCAAGCACTCAACCTCCATAATTGCTCTCACGTTGCTTTTGTTTTGCGATCTTGCGACTAGGCTGAACATTAGCCTGACGGCGGCGCTAGTACACTTTGAGTCGCCCCTAAGGAGATCTCCTCGTGTAGCATTGTCTATTAATGATTTCAACATCGCGAGTATTTCTCCGCATTGACGTACGAAATTATCTCCTTATTACACCATAGAGAAGAGATTAAGAAGAAACAATTATCAAGCACCAAATAGTTTGGTCTAAGACTCCTAACTGAATGGATTCAATACGTACAGCCCAAATCTTGGGCATAACTTCTACAACCTTCATGGCCGGTATTAATTGACCCTAATTCCCATGTCTCCAATAATTGACTGATACAAGCACCACAGGATCCAACGCCCTCTACTCCTACAACCTAATACCCACCCTCCTATCCCACCGCTCCCTCCCTCTAAACCCACGCGACGAAAAACAACTAATATCGCAATGGCACCACATGTTCCTTATAGGTTTCCACGCCACACGCGCCCAATCCGCTATCATAGCCCTAACTTACTCCTTCCTAACATATAAAACTTACGCCCTTGACCCTTTCATCGCGAAACTTTATATCGCTACCGGTGTTATATGCGTGAGTATTGTACCGTATACCATTACTGTGCAGAGGGCATTGAATGCAAGTTTGGTGCTGAGGGCGGAGAAATTGGGTGTAAGTGTGGGTGGGACGAATGCAGAAGTGGTGGGGAGGGGGGAGAAAGGGTCAGTGGAGATGGAGGGGAGGTATGCCACTGTGGAACTTGTGAGGTTTTGGGGGAGATATAATGCTGTTAGGGCTGTTGTTGGGACGGTTGGGGCTGTGATTGGGATTTGGACGGCTTTGGAGCATGCGTCGAGGAGGGGAGGGGTATGATAGATGAGTCGTTGATACGATGGAGTATACTCTATTCTGTGAGGCTATGAAGCTATGGGATAGGGGAAGAGCCAGGTATGTTCTGCTCGCTGCTCAGCTTAGTATAACTTTCTGGAAAGCTCGACATTAGAAATTAATTGAGGGAGCGCCGAGGACACGCCACTGAACTGGAAGAACAAAAAGTACATTTCGCGGGTCACTTAGTTCCGGGCTGGATGTTCTTTTCTACGCTGGAGAATGTAAAGACTTCGGAATGAGTTTAAGCCTTAGTGGAGTATCCTGCGCCTCTGGAGCTTGCCGTAGACGCAGGCCGCGAACCTATGACAAGGTGCATTGTAGTTGTCCCAAGCACTTTGGGCGCAAGCAAATGAAGCACTGTCGTTCCAAGAAACTGGGAACGTCACTAGTAAGTGTGCAGTCTAAGGGGAGGCTGTTCAGACTTGTGGGCACAGCCTCTTTCTGGATATCATATAACTACAATCAACAAGGTCTAATTCGTTTGATAAGATATTTAGGCTGGAGAGAACTATTGAGCTCAGTGAGTTGTTCCTCCCTTACGCAAAATCGAGCCAGTGATTGAACTTTTTAGGACTCCACAACTCCTCCTGCTATTCATCTCAAATGCGGAATGAATTCCGGATTGCAATTCGATAGCTTCTTACATAGATCATGGATTCCGGTCGTTGGTGAGTTAAGCTTATTAGTACCACGACTGTGATAGCACCTCTTGTGATATGGGGTGATATATTATACTACTACTACAAACGCTCACAACAGTGTTTGCAACGATAGATATCAAACATGAGGCTGAGCCTCGGACAATATCAGAAGACGGCCTACGTCACCACTTAAAATACTGAACGCTTGCCACCACCGCTAAACTCTGCCCAACCTGAACCATACATAAACCACAGTCGCCAAGATGCCCAAGAACATCCTTGGTAGGCTTAATCGATAATTCTCCAACCTGACTGGTCATCAAGAAGCTTCTGCGCCGACAGGGGTGACTGCCGAGAGAGGCTTGTTTCCGCCAATGATGCTTGTAGCTAGCCTCACCCCGCAGTCCACGATCACCCATATCTGCTCGTTTGAACGGCACGCGGGCAGCGGTCTTTGCAGTGTGCGGATGATGACCGGGCGCTTCGACCCTTATCGACGATCACTGTCAATGCTCGGTTGGATATAAGACGATGTGATCGTCTTTGCAGCTTGTTCGGCGTCCTGATTTTCTTTTTGCTCTCTCAATGCACTGAGGGGCATTCCTGTAAATTTCTCTATTTATATCTGCTGATTACTGCATTGGGCATATTGGACCAAAATTGTGATCGCATGACACCGGCGCGAGTCCGGACATTATTCTGTCCGCCTGATACCTACTGGAAACAGTCAAGGCGATCGCTACAGAAGGATACATACACGTAAAATCGAGGCTGAGATCACTGTGATCATGTCGTCCGAAATGGAGAAGAAATCGCACAGTTATGAAGGACCGCGAACACCTCCGACAACGACAACTACATACGAGCCTCGCGAGAAGATGAGCATCGGCTGCTACCTATCCACACGGGTCTCGACTCTCAAGCCTCCAATGCATAAGGCGGAAAATCCTTTCAAGCTTTTGGCGATGCTCAACTTCCAGCAGTGGATGTTCTTTCTTGTAGCTTTCATTGCGTGGACTTGGGATGCCTTTGACTTTTTTACTGTGTCACTGACAGTGAGTGACTTGGCTGAAACTTTTGGGAAGACGAATAAGGACGTGAGTATTGACTTCCATTGGAAGCTGAACACCTCATATGATGTATTTTCTAACGCTCTTCCTCATAGATTACTTGGGGTATTACTCTCGTGCTCATGCTCCGGTCTGTTGGCTCGATTGCTTTCGGAATCGCAGCTGATCGATATGGGAGAAAAGTAAGCATATGCGACGGTAATATGCGAAACTCTTCTAACTATTCGAAAGTGGCCCTTCATTGTCAACAACATCCTCTTCATCATTCTCGAACTGGGAACCGGTTTCTGCCAGACCTACAACCAGTTCCTCGCATGTCGCGCGCTTTTCGGGATCGCCATGGGAGGATTGTATGGGAACGCGGCTGCTACAGCGATCGAGGACTGCCCAGAAGCTGCTCGAGGTATAATATCAGGTATGCTGCAACAAGGCTATGCTTTTGGATACCTTCTAGCAACCGCATTTGCTCGGGGACTTGTTAATACCACCTCTCATGGGTGGCGACCAGTGAGTGCCTCACCTCTAGAGCAAATGTTTGTGTTGCTAATCCGGTGCCTTAGCTATTCTGGTTTGGTGCAGGGCCACCAGTACTCATTATCGCTTTCCGGCTATGTCTTCCGGAGACTAAAGCCTATCGCGAAAGGCAGAGAGTGCGCGAGGCTGGCGCAAATATCAGCGGTACTTTCATTAAAGAAGGCAAAGTAGCACTCAAGAAGCACTGGTTGCTCCTTACCTATATGGTTCTGCTCATGGCTGGATTCAACTTCATGGTAAGTAAGGGCGTCTCCATATGGTCAGGTGAGGTAAATAACTGACTTTCTCCTAGTCACACGGCTCGCAGGATTTGTATCCTACAATGTTGACCAACCAGTATAACTTCGGACCCAATGCCGTAACTGTCACTCAAGTCGTAGCAAACTTGGGTGCTATGACCGGCGGAACCGTGATCGGATACTGTAGTCAGATTTTCGGACGAAGGTTCTCCATCATCTTCATTTCCATCATCGGCGGAGCACTGCTATACCCCTACACTTTTGTCAAAACAGAAAGTATCATGGCCGCTGCATTCTTTGAGCAGTTCTGCGTGCAAGGCGCTTGGGGTATGTTCCTGTCCTGCTGTGTCCAGAACATTCAGCTGCTGACAAGCTGCAACAGGTGTCATTCCAATCCATCTTATGGAGCTCAGTCCTGGAAGCTTCAGAACCTTCGTGGTGGGCACATCCTACCAGCTCGGTAATCTAGTCAGCTCCGCATCTAGCACCATCGAAGCTACAATCGGTGAGCGCTTCCCCCTTCCACCCAAGGGCAAGACATTGCGCTACGATTACGGAAAGGTCATCTGCATCTTCATGGGCTGTGTGTTTGCGTATACAATTTTCCTTACGTTCATGGGGCCCGAATATCTCAAGCGAAGTTTTGATGTCGAGAACGATGAGGATATGGTTGAGGCCGCGGGTCCGGATGTTTTGGGGCATTTACGTCCACACGGAGAGAGGGCTGGGTCGTCGGAGGATCAGAAGTCAGAGGTTCATCATGAAAATGTTTGAGCGAGTTGTATATGTATAGAAAGTTGAAGATGTTTTCCCACTCGATTTGATGAACTTGATCAGTAGTAAATACTAGGTTGTTGGGCCTACCTGTCCGCAGCGCTTCAATTACTCCACGTGCCAATCGAAACCCGGACAGGCTCTGCAAGTTTTGAGGCTAGAAAACCTATGAGGTTCTAGTACTGAACTTTTGATTAATATCCGGAAGCTAATGAAACAATAAAGCAATTCTAAGGCTCCTAAACCAGCTTATAGGCCTTAAGGATTCCAGCTACGAGTACATCCGAGTCTCAATTGGAGAGAGGGAGTACATGAATACCGTATACGATTGCTCAACCACGTCGCCATCTTCTCGGTGTGAGTTTCTGCAGTCAGCATCCTAGCGCCCTAAATGAAGAGGGCTCGCGCAATTCTCGGCAGCCTCTGAGGCAGGGTCTACACAAGCGAGGGCAGTTGATTCGCTGAAACACAGTCGGGACGTTATTCAGCCGGCTATTATTCGCGGCTCGTACGTGGAAAAGAGTCGAATGGGTGTTCCTCCACTTCACCATACCCATTTCGTGCAGATGCAGCGCCATTATCACAGCTCGCAGGAAGATGAAAATGCTTTGTTAGAGAGACGGTATGTCGTATACTGGCACCGAACGCAGACCGAAAGCAAGGCTGTGCAATTGGTGTAAGTAAAGATATAAAGGTAAAAAGGTTTGGGCTTGTAGAGAAATATATCATCAACAACAACAACTACAATTAAAAACAAGACTAAAGACTCTACCATAACTCGTATTATTTTTTAGCTTCTCCTCAGTTTATTATCCGTCTTATCCCCACTTCCCCACCTCAATTATATCCTTCACGAAAGCACAATCTTCAAACTTAGTACCACATCCAGTCTACACTGCACCAAATCCGTACCCATTATCAACATGACTTCTTCCCAGCCAACTCTAGCATTCTTCGGCGCAACAGGTGGTTGTGCAGCAAACGCTCTAGCACTCGCCCTCAAAGATGGCTACAAAGTCTCAGCTCGTAAGCGTGCTCTCCTACATATATACCCAGCTCAATCACTAACAACTCTACTCCAGTTGCCCGAACACCCTCCAAACTACGCACCCTCCTCGAAACCGAACATAAAATCTCCCCCTCCACCCTCGACAGCAACCTCACAATAATCCAAGGCTCGATCAAAGACTCCACCCCCGTAAAACAAACACTCGCACCCTCCAACGTACCCGCCTCCATCATCGTGAGCGGAATCGGCGCAACTCCCAAGTTCGAACTCAGTACCACACCCATATACATGGATGACCCACACGTCGTCGCCGACGGAATTACAACCGTCCTCAACTCTCTACGAGAACTTCGCCGGGAAGGTGTAATCAGCGATGCACAAAAACCAATGTTCTGCACCATTTCCACAACAGGGATAAGCAAGAACAGAGATGTTCCCTATGCTTACTATGGGCTTTACCATTTGGCACTTGCGATACCGCACAAGGATAAGAAACTCGCGGAGCAACTTGTCGCGTCTGCGGCGATGGAGACTGGTCCTGAAGCACCGATATCTGGGTTTGTGTTTCCGAGGCCGACGCTTTTGAAGGGCGGGCCGGCAAAGGGATTGGGGAATATTAAGGCTGGGTGGGAGAAGCATCCTGATGCTTTGGGTGCGGCGGAAGGCGAGAGTACGGTCGCGGCGATGGGGTACTCCATCTCCAGGGCGGATGTTGGGCTGTGGATCTTTGAGAATGTCATCAAGGGTGGGAGAGCTTGGTCTGGACGGTGTGTGTCCTTGACAACCTAGCCCTTGGTACTCCGTGTAACGAGGATTATGAGCTTGTCTTGGATTTTGTGTGATTTTGTAGCTATGGGGTTTGCTGGAGTACTCGGGCGGCGCACAATATCATAGAAGAATGGGATTGGATTTCGATTTTGGAGCAGAGAGCAGAGAGATTGTAATGTAGTACCCATATTAATCTGCATATCTAGCAAACACATGGCATGATCTTCCTTCAAGCCGTCGACTCCAGTCCCATCCGTGCAGAAGCTTCGCAAGACCAGATGCCGAAGACCAGATGCGCCAATGCAGAGCAATTGGAGCCAGTGTTAGATAAAGTACAAGAGCTTGGAGTGAAGCAGGCAAAAGCCTTGGAAAGGAAGCAAGCAGGCAAAAGCCTTGGAAAGAGACAAGCAGGCAGTGAGAAGGGAGAAAGCATGAATGCAGACTACGTCGTTGCACGAACAAGACATGTACAGAGGTAAAGGAGTTGTCGTGAACATCAGTCGTGGATAAGAGATGCTGGCGCTCTGAAAGCAGAAATCGAGAAACCTGGCAAGTACATCCCTTTCAAAATCCGGTTCCTTTCCCATCGTGGTCACATCGTAATCGTGGCAGGCTCACGTATCATGCCCGTCGTCGCTTGAGAAAACGTCAGCAGCTATTCGGAGCGAGGAAGTGCGATCACTTACTCCCAGTTAAGCGCAATACAGTTCGTCTTCATCAGCATAGTTTCCGTCGCGCATGTCCTCGTCTTGGACATCGACGTCGACCATCTCTTCGTCATCGAGTTCTTCTTCGCTAAGGAAGTCGTCGTCATCTGAATCGCTGTCGTCGGAGTCTTCTTGGGATTCAGTCGTGAGAGTTGCTTCTGCGATGTACTCATCGGACTCAGTCTCAAGAGGTTCGAAAATGCCATAGTCGAGACGCTTTCCTTCCCGCTGCTGCGTCAGAAGTTCAAACACAAGCCAGCTAGCGAGTTCAGCCAAGTCATCCCATTGAGGGTTCCCTGGCTCAAGGTACGCAAGTCTGTCGTATGCCCTGTACGCTTGTCTCGCGTGGTAGCTAAGGAATACTGTTAGCCACGAGGACATCGCATGGTGTCGCAATGCTGACAAGGCGACACAAGCAAAATTTTCACTTACACGAAATGAGATTCTCCGTTGGAAAGAAGCAGATGGCAGCTTGCACGAATTTCAAGAGGTAGGTTCGGATAGATGAGAAGCTCTTCTGCCATGGTGCTCGCAAGCTGCTGGTCACGTTCGTCGCCTTGTGCTTTCTCACGAGCGATCTCCCAGTCGGAGTAGAACATCGCATCTACATCGCTGATATTCTCAGAGGTAGACATAATTCTTGTGTGTATGTAGGAGAGATGGATGGTAATATGTGAGTGAGGTGTGTTCAATCAATTGCGTTGATGAATGAGGAAATTTGTTGACGAAAAAGAGGAGAGAGAGAGAGGAAGAGAGGAAGAGAGGAGAAGAGAAAAGATGAAAACGAGCGGCGAGGCACCTCTTTTTAAGCTGACGCCTCTTCCATCCAGACGCTCTTGCCGTTTCGAGCGACTGCCCTCTCAAAGGAGGTAATGACTCGTCCAGTGATGTGCAGCCTAGGGACGAGGTACAATAGTCGCCAAACAAACTGCGGCTTGGGATCATTGAGACTTATAGCATGATCCCACATTTCATTCACTTTATCCTTGACCGATCATCGCTATGGGTGCGTGGTATAGCATGGTGCTTGAGAGGGTGTGGTTAGAAAAGGGAAGGCACGCCAAGGTAATCCCGTTCTGGTAGCTACCGGATTCGGTTGAGATGAAGAAATTTCATCCAATGAACAATTCGACCCTGTTAGTGTCGCTGTAGGTTTCTGAGTCACTGAGTATATCAGTGTCTAAGACAGACTGACCGGAAAAGATTGCAGTGCAAAGGACGTGGCATGATTATATCGCAGGCGGGTTTGAGAAAGCCGATGTCGAAGCGCATTCACAGATTTCAAGCTGACCAAAGGATCACACTTGAGGAACTCGTACCTTCCAGTCCGGGAAACGCGATGACACCGTCACTGTTTTGTTGTGTTTTTCGCGGTGGTAGATTGTTGTGACGCGGAAAGTGGAGTGCGCCTTCCGGTTTTCCGGTAAAGGTCTCTTTGAGTTGGATCGGAACAATTAGGCCAAACGTTGGAAGGGTGAATGTAATTGCGGTTGGACATGGCACGACACTTCTTCCCTGAAGGCTTTATTATCAAATAGAAACATTGTGGACGCAAGTACATCGGTAGGAGGAGAGTATCGAAAGGGTGTTGTTTTTGATCCGTAAAGACATTGAGGGAGCTAACCCGAAAAGGCACTTGTGGCCTATGACTTGGTAAGAAAAGACGAGGAGAGACAGTACAGGTGCATAAGATGTAGAAAAAGGCTCTAGAAATTAGTTTTAATAGAATGATCGCATTTCTATATACTCTCGAGCCGCACCTTTCCGCACTAGACACGGAACCCAAAGAGTTTCCGTCTAACACATGACGTCTACGTCTATCTGCATTACTTTTGATGCAAGCGAGCAGACCCACACGTTTTGACCCAGGTGCTTTTTGATTGATGAAAAGAAGGAAAAGCATAAAACATAAATCATATAAAGCATCGCAAACCATGAAAACCCAGTGAATGACAAAACGCCGAACCAAACCCGGCGAGAGATGACAAGAAATCACCTCCAGCTTTCTACACTCTATGTCTAAACATGAGTCTATCAACTCTGTCGCGGCGCGACGTCTGTGGTATCGCTGAGGGCATAGTCGTAGTATCAAAAACTAAAGATGAAGAGATTGAATCTCGGACTGTATAGGGCTCTCATTTAGTCGTCCTCATCAGAGAAGACCTCTTCACCGCGCTCTTGAATTGGAGTTAGTACATTGTATATGCAGATAGGTGGGACAGAAACTTACTTCGTCGAGCCATTCGGTCCTTCTTCTTCTTGCGAAGTTCAGCCGACGTCAACTTCTTCTTCTTCTTAGTGGACTCAAGCTTGTTGCCCATGGCATCGAACTTTTCCTCTTCCTCTTCCTCGCCCTTGAGGCGGGGACCAGAACCTTGACCCTTCTCCCAGCTGTGACCGGAAGGTGTCATCTTGCCGTCAAGGACAGACCAGACTTCCTCAGTGATGTGCTTTGTGAACTCAACGCTGTGGGTAATGATAATGACACCACCCTCAAATGAGCGGAGAGCCTTGGAGAGAGCACCGAGGGAATCACGATCGAGATAGTTGGTAGGCTCATCAAGAACGATGAGATGGGGGCGTTGCCATGAGCAAGCAGCAAGGACCACCTTCACACGCTGGCCACCAGAGAGACCTCGCATACGTGAATGGGAGACGAGCTCGGCATCAATACCGAAGTTGGCACAGTGTGCTTCGATCTCTTTGCGGACAAGAGGACGGAACTGACCACTCGCGAGAGCTTCCTTCTGATCGACATCGGCAACCATCTTACCGTGGGTGGCGAGAAGCTCGTTGCGAGGAAGCCAGCCATTGTCGGCAGTCATCATCGGTGTCCATTTCTCGTTCTTCATGCCAATATTCTCACCAAGAGCAAAGGAGCACTCATATTCATAAGAATTCTTGAACTTTCGGCGGGAGTTGATACCAATAACACGACGCTTGGTATTCTCAAAGTTGAAAACTTTGTCCATGGCCTTCTCATCTTCTTCGGTGACGATTTTGTTGGCGCGATCCATGGTTTCGCGATCTTCACCAGTCTGGAAACGCCACTGAATGTACTCAGATGGGGTGCTGTCGAGATGGTGATCAATGTGAGCGAAAGCGTGCTGCTTGATGTAGGCAATACGGATGTTCTCGTGCTGGTAAAGCTCACCCGAGGTTGGGATAAGCTCGCCAGTAAGGACGTTGACCAAGGTAGACTTGCCAGCACCGTTGGGTCCAATGACAGCGATACGAGAACCCAATGAGCACTGGAAGTTGATGTCGGAGATCTGGGGCTTGCTGGTGCCTGGGTATTGGAAAGACATATTGGTAACACGAACGATAGCCTTGGCCTTGGTCTTGACACCTTCAAGGAAACCTGGCTCGGGGAACTTAAACTCCATTTCTGAAGCGCCGAGTTCGTAGTACGACTTAGCAGAAGGAACGCGCTTGACGAATTCGGAGAGCTTTCCACGGTATCGCTTCAGCTTGAAACGCTCGTAATGGATGACATGCTGGACGACATTGTCCAAAAATTTGCTGTCGTGGGAGATGATAATGGATGTGGAGGGAGAGTTGGTCAAGTAGTCTTCTAACCACTTGACGTTCTTGACGTCCATGTGGTTGGTAGGCTCATCGAGCAACAGGATATCTGGCTCCTCAAACACAGCACGAGCTAAAGCCAATTTCATCTTCCAGCCACCGGAGAGAGAACCGACGGGTTGCTCAAGTTGCTCATCGACGAAGCCAAATTCGATCAAAACATTCTTGATATCTTCGGTGGGCCGGTCGATACCGACCGAGTTCAACTTCTTCTGAGTCCATCCAATGACGGTCTGCTCAGTGTCTTCCGAGTCCAAATCGTGCTCAACGTACACGGTCTTGACTTCACTCTGCTTGGGGAAACCCTCCACCTGCTCGTTATTAATAGCACGCATGAGGGTAGTCTTGCCGGAGCCGTTAGGTCCGAGGAGACCGTAACGCTGGCCGCGCTTCAATCGCAAAGAAGTCTGGTTGAGCAAGATCTTGGCACCGTAAGCCAAGTTGAATGTGCAGTTGCAGAGATCTTCTCCTTCCTCCTCGTCCTCCTCAACCTCATTCTCGTCACCAACATCTGGGGAAGCACGCTTGCGGATGGTTTGGACGATGCTCTTGGAATCCGCGTCTCCAACAATGGCGGAAACGTAAGGACCAAGCTGGGTAGACCAGCTGATCTCCTCAATTTCCTTCTCGTCGATCAACTGACCAGCGAGAGCGGAAATGAATTCCAAGATAGGTGTAAATTTCTCGGTAGTAACGTTCTTGTGCTGTGGGCCGAAAGAGGTCTTGAGAATTGCAAGAATGGTGGAGATGTCACCAGCCTTGGAAATTTCGGGGATTTTGCCGTCTTTGACATCACCAACACGGATGAGAGTGTCCAAACCTTGGCGGGTCTTCTCACGAGCTTCTGGGTCAGCGAGAGTATCGTAATTCTTCTCCAAAGCTGGCATGAGCTTGGGTAAGAAAGACGCCACAATTTGTGGATCTTCGACAAGCTTGCACATGTTGTCGACAATGACAGCTGACTTTCGCTTGATAGCGGTCTCACGCTCAACAAGACCACGCTCAAGGAGAGGAACCATGATAGCAAGGGTGGGCTCGTGAACATCGGTGACGAAAGTAGTGGCACCAAGTAAATGGACGGTCTCGGGGACGTTCTCGGGCTTGGCAATACACTTGATCAACTCTGGAATGAAACGCTCAATATCCTTGTTGGAAATGAGCTTGCAAAGCTGTTCCATCGTGGCGTAGGCAGTCTTCTTGACTTCTGGCTTGGTATCCCACATAGCTTCTGAGATGACGGGAACAAGATCTGGGACGCGAAGAGCGAGCTGAGGAGCGGCGCTGGCGCAGAGGATTTCGATACATTTAAGGTCAGTCATCTTTTCCGGCCACTTCTGTGCCGTTCGGAGAGAGTTGACTATGTGGGGAATGACAGCCTTAACGGCATTGGCGTTGGCACCCTTGACAATGGCTTCGGCGGCCGCGGAAGCGGCATTCTTCACAGGCACCATTTTGTCGCCGACAGCAGCGAGCACGACTGGAAGGATTGAGATGAGGTATGGCTCCACGACGGGAGACACTGTGGAGTGGGAAGCGATGGCCTTGATGGCATCGAGAGAACGCTCACGGGCAACGGCATCCTTCTTGTTGGCGAGCTGCTTCTTCAGCGAGTCGAAAACTCTGCAATTTTCGTCAGTCTTTGTTCGAGTGTCAACAGACAGTGCTGGGACTGTGGAGTAGACTCTAGAAGAGGGAATATTATAGAAAATTGAGAATCACTTACGCTGTAGGAGCGGTGCCTTGCTCGATATCGCCATTTACAAAGGTGGCAAGGTCGAGCGAGGTAGAGTTGATCTCATCCTGGGCCTTGCTGATGGTGAGTTTTTGGAGAAGCTCAGCAATCACCTTTTCGGATTTGGCATTCTCAGATTTGACCTGGGAGGCCGATGGCGGTGCGGACATTGTTTCTGCTGCTGGAGCCATGAAGATTTTGAAGGGTAAGTAGGTGGTGGGTATGAAAATTAAAGATAAGGCTTCTAAATTTGCTAGAGCCTGTGTGCGGCAAGCCTCGAAGACAAGCCGTTCGAGCGCAGTGCTCGCTTTTTGAAGCTCAGAAAGAGAGTTTTCCAAGGGTGAGGATTTGTAGAATGGAATCCGCACTTCTGTGAAGATGCGAAAGGTTTGGTGGAGTGGTTGAGAGGGAGGCGAGTTTTGAAGAAAAAAATGTTTTCCAATGGCGGTCAAGCCGAATTTTTGAACCCTAGTTTTGGACCGTGCGCTCCTACCCAGCACCAACGAAAGTATTGCAAATAAGTCGGCAAAGCCACTCAATGGGAACAATATGTTGCTGCAAAGAGTATTCGAGTTTCCACATGCGATTCTATGTATTACACAGACGCCACAATCGATAAGGAGAAGAATTCCAAGTTTTCAAGCGACAATAATCGTCTAAGAGAATTCGACTATGTTCCATCGTGATACATCTCAACAGGGGCCACAGATTGTCTTCTCCAATAGCTCAGTAGCATCAAATGCTCCTGCTTACAACGTCAAGTGGGATGTGCTTCGCCCCATGATGATGCGCCCGGAACCAAGACGATCAGGTCCAGCCAGTCCTTGACACTGTACCTCCGAGGTACTGTGTTTCGCATTTCATGCCCTGGCGATACTTCAAGGCCTCAACCAAAGTACGAGCCATGCATGATTTTCCATCTTTAAGTTCCTAGCCGCTTATCTCGCCAGAGTGATGGGATCCTGGCGCCCCTACCGGTTACTGATGCTATTCGGAGACTTCTGGACGCTACCCTCGGACTTGGAGTTGGTGCTCGATGTGCCACGCTTTCGGACTGACGATGCTGTTGGTTCGTTTCCGTCTTCTAAACCCACCGCATACAGAATATTTGAGATTACATGTACCACACTCACCGCGGCTAATACATTGCCAATAATATCTACAATAATCTCATAACTTTACCATTTGAACATCCAGAGGAAAGACATTTACTTTGACGTGCACAATAAATGCTTGTAAAGAGTGATCTTTTTGCCAATTCTTATTTGTCGCTCTTCCAGCAAGGAACGATTGATTCACATAAATCAATCCAATCCCACATCGAAAGCAACAATTCTACCAATAAATTGCACAAGATCACCATAATAGTAGAAGACATTACCACGGTCCGCTAGTACGTAAAGCCCCGTGACTTTCGTACTCCCAATTGACATGAGGTCGATCAAGCTCTCACCGCGACATCGAGCACGGTCTTACTTCCCCAGATTTTACTCCACGATTTGCCGATAAGGCTCCCCACATTCTGTAAGGCGCATGGCGTGCATGAAACGACCAATGGTCAATAGCGTTTGCCAAGCGGAGAAGTCTTCTTCGTAAGTTTTCGAACTTTTGACCAGGTGCGCTGATGGTGATGCGTATCTCTTATCATAGTCGTGGATGTCGCTGTCGCTCATTGAGAAGCTGACGATCCTGAGATCTGGCGCTAGAACAATGTTCTGCCACTGAAGTCATTTCAGTGTGTTCACAGCTTCCACCGCATTTTGGGTGGTCCATGACTAGGAGCCACGAGGATGCTGAGCGGACATCGAAAGGTCAAAATGAGGGCGGCGACCTGTGGTTGTAGTACCTGCCAATACCAAAAGTATTCGAGGACTTAACAGACACGATAAAAATAATACTAAGACCACTGAGTTGCGTTAAGCTTATGTGCTTATCTCAAATTGCTGGTGACAGTACTGAAGGGGTCTGATAACCTTATCCGCAAATTCCTGGCGCCTCTTGTCGTCCAAGGCCGGAGAGCCGAATTGACTCAGACAGAACTTCACAGCTTCAGCAAACTCTGGTCCTGCCTCCTCGGCGGCTTCAGTATTGCACCACTCCAAAGCAGCAGCTAGGTCTAGATATGGGCTCGATACCCCGCCTGGAGCAAGAAATCTCTTACGCACCTCGTGCTCTTCGAATGCGGTGTCGAAGCACAATTCAAGGAGCATAATCCCGAGCGCTGGAATATTGTTGTCTAAACCTGTGGGAACCTTTCCTCCATCGCTCTCAGGAGTAGTAAAATCTCGACTTATGAATGGTTGCTCCAACACGATTTTGAGAGGATCTTCACTTTCACGAAGAAAAAGAATAGATTCCTTATTCCACCCTTGACCAAGCCATGGCGTATGTTGGAGTTGGTACTGCGAACTTGCAAGGGCAAGCGCAATGAAGAACCGTTGACGTCGTGTGAATTTCGCCACTCGATCTTTGCGTAGTAAACTTGCTAAGGTGGCCATCTCTCTGTGGTCGTCTTGGGTTTTTTCTTTGAAAATAGGACACATAACATAGCTGTGCTCTTCCGACTTCATCACCCCTAGGCAAGGAGTATCATGCTTGCATATCGCAATTGAGTTGCACAGGTCCTCAACTGCTTCACCACCGGGAGCAATAAAGCTTGAAGCTCTCGAAAGTGGTGGAGTATCTTGCCAGCCAACTTTTGCTTTTGGTGGTAGAGACTGCGTAGACTCAGCTCTTTGATATATCAGCATTGCGCTTCAATGATACAAGTGGAGTATCTACCTACAGTACAACGGAGTTACTTGGGGATATCTCCTTCTTCCTCAATGAGGAACGCATGGAAGGTCGGTTTGGCCTTGCTATGGTCACTTCAGAACTGGTGTGCTCCAAGGTAGATTTGGTGTCAGCTAGATCGATACGCGCTCTCAACGCTTTCCAACAGGAGGGGGTGATCAGACTCCGCGCAAACTGAAATAGCACATGGAATTGAAGATCAGTGTTTGTGGTTCGATGCTCCAACATAAGATTCGCTCGATGAAGCGAGGAGCAGTCACACCGCCACGCCCGGCTCAACACTTTGAAAATATTGCTGGCATGAATCCAGACTTTAGACAGACCTGTAGTCAGACCAAGTCCACGACTTGCGATGCGGCTTGCTTTGAGAGAATTTATCTCATCATTGACGTCCAAAAGCTCTTTCATGCGGGAATTGAGGTCTGATATCTCTTTGAACAGCTTAGTTCTGACGGGCTTGCCGACTGAAAATTTGGCACGTTGGGCTTCGTATCCGATCTTTTGCTTTGTGACCATTCTCCGCAGTCTCATTCTTTTCTTTTCTTCTACAAGGGTACTGTCCTGAAAGATAGGTCAGCTCGAACACAATGTGTCGTACTCGTTGTCAGTTGAACACACATCTTCTAAGTCTTCTTCTTGAAGGTAAGGCTTGTCAGTCCCTAACACATCATGCAATTCCGCAATTGTATCGTTCATTTGCACGATGGTCGATAGATAGAGCTCATAAGCTCGTGGGAGACGAGCTTTCAACTTCAACTCTAGTTCCGGGTCATTCCACCGCTCACCCCCGGGTTCTTGGATGAGAGCATCGAGCTCATCGTCATCAACGATTAGAGGTAAGAGATATTTCTCCAAATTCTGCTCATAGGAAAGCTGATGAAAACATATTTCATCTTTGCACTTTCGATATTCTCTTTTGAATTTCCACCAGTCGGAGAAGGCTTCAGCAGTCTCTCTATAATGTTCTGCAGCGGAAAAATCAGCATTGATTACTTTGTAAGATTTGCACTTCTTACCAAGAGCTGATATGAGCAATGGAAACGCCGCCAGCACAAATCCGGCCGCTTCAACTCCGCTCATTTTGGCATATTTCTTGTCAATGGAGGCACAAAAGGTATGGATTTCCGTTCACTCTTCCACTGAAGAGTCGGGTCCACGATATGAGGAGGAGCTGCAGAAGAAACACCAAAAATAGAAAGCGGGGCTGGCTGGAGGCTTTCGTCTCAATTGGGACTAGGCAGTACGACAGTACCTCAAGGCTCTCGCGTTGGCACATTGTTCATCCCATTAAATTCTACGGACAAGCTATAGAATACACTTCGTTCTATCAGTGTTTATTGCTCTCTTAAGGTGAGAACCTCAACAGGAGTCACCGAAGGAAGGTTTCATTTCAGCATTAGACCAGTCACCGCCAACTCCGTTTGAGGATGGCGTCTGTTAACGATTTGAGCAATTAAGTCTCTTCCTGGAAACGCGACTGCCCAGGAATGGAGAGAAGCAGTATGATGTAGAATATGGCCAAATATAATATCGCTTCGCACGTCAAGCAATGCTTGGAAGGCTTCACCCATCTGGGTGAACTACTCACTGCAGCATCGGCACAATGGGACAATGATCTTCCAATTGATGAGATATCTGGGCAGTCAGGGCGATTAAGGATCTGGGCAGGAAATATTGGAGCTTTTCAAGATGGAAATCTGCCTACTTCGTTGGAGTATCGTCTGAGGGAAGCACCGCGAATGATTACGCGCATTGTCGATTTGTTAGAAGATATCCAGGAATCGCTCGAAGACGGTATGTTCGACTCCGTGCACGCGATCTTCCAGAGAAGCTAATCAGTGTTACCTAGTGTCTGATATTGTGTCAGGTGAAAGGCCAAATCGCGTTGCAGACTCCTTATCCGATGAATCGCAGAACTCTGAGGACTCCGAGGGCGAGGTTTTGACGAAAAGTCATGAGCCTAAAGCTGTCCAGAAAATTAGCGAGCTCACAGAGCTTTTTCAATCCGTAAAGGAATCAATATCTGGCCTGTTCAAAATTTCAGTACTAATCCGAAACGCAACTCCACGAGACAGATATGCCAAAGCGGCGAACTCGGGTGAACCATTTGATCCTGCCTACGACATTGCGCATGTATGCTCTAAACACCCCAAGTTATCTACTGTAGAGAACGAATGGCTCGCAAACAGACTTGGGCAAGCCATAACCACTCGTCGACAATACTTGAGATATTGTCGCGACCATCACAATAAGCTGTCAGCGGAGACAATCAAACCACGTCTTCCTAAAGCAGAGTTCGAGCAACGACTACCAATTCGCAACGCAACGTTTGAGACTGGAGCGCACTTTGAGGATGGGGCGTCTACAATTCGAACGAAGCCAGCGAGTACTCTTGCATTTACGACCGCATCGACATTGAATCCAACAGGTCTGGATGCCGAGGAAGAAGCTCTTGACGACTCAAAATCCGAGTTCTCGGACGCGACTTCCATGGCTGATGATGCCACTGGAAATCTGCTGCACGTCGTGGAGGTTGAGAAGGCTTCCAGGGGTTTACATCCATTTGAGTGTCCCTACTGCTGGGGCATCGTCCGAACTCGTCGTCAACGACTGTGGAAGAGGCATGTCTACCACGATCTTAAGGTTAGTTCGATGATGAACTTTTGGACGTGACAATGTGCTGACACTGTTTCCGCTCTTAGCCTTATGTTTGTACGTTCGCCGAATGCGATGTTAAAATGCTAGGTGATCGGCAAGCTTGGTTTTCTCACGAGCTTGAAGCTCATAGAACAGAACTTCACTGCCACTTCTGCTCTTCAAGAACCTTTTCAACAGAGACAACGTTTCACGAACATCTACGTTCAAAGCACGCCGGAAAAGTAAATGAGACTCAGCTTCCGGCGATTACGACTGTTTCCCGACGGCCCATCACCCGCACACCAGCCAAAGATTGTCCGCTGTGTGATAATTGGGATGAAACCTTACGCAAAGCCAATCCTCAAACTGGAAAAGATGAAGTTCTCACCGTGACGCCAAGCCAGTTCCGCCATCATCTTGGGAATCATCTCGAGCAATTAGCTTTGTTTGCGATACCTCGAGGGCTCGAGACCGAGGAGATTGAAGCCGGTTCTGATCAAGCAGACGCCGGAAATGCTGGTGAAGATGTGTCTCAAAAGTCGTCACCTTCGATTGCGAGCATAGAGTCAAACCCGAAGAACGACCCAGTCTTACACCAAGCTGCTTACCAAGGGCTCGATCTAGAGGTGGTGCAGATGCTTGAAGAGGGTGAAGATGTGAATGTGACTGGCGACACTTGGGGCACAGCTCTCCATGCGGCCGCTTTCGCTGGGCATGTTGCTATAGTAGACGTGCTGCTCGACCATGGGGCGGACATACATGCAGTCGGAAGTCTTGGAACAGTGCTCCAAACAGCATGTAGGTCTGGCTGGAAAGACGTAGTTTCCGCTTTAATTGCAAAAGGGGCAGATGTTGGTATCGAAGTGATGCCTTCCAAAGCAGGTCGGTTCGCCACGGCTCTACAATGCGCTGTTTTTGCTGGGCACGAAAGCATTGTGGAGATGCTTATAGACCACGGAGCGAATGTCAACTATAGATCTCGCCTCAGTGAAAACCCAATTCATTTGGCTGCAGCACAAGGGCATTACGGAGTCGTTGAGATCTTAATCCATCATGGCGCACGGGTTGACGACGGCTCGGAGGGCGGTGAGGATAGTATGATTGCTATCGAACTCGCCGCTGCAAATGGACATCTCAATGTGGTCGAACTTCTGTTGAATTCTGGAGCATCAATACGATATTCATTGCAGCATGCAGCTCGTGCTGGTCAGGAATCCATAATCGAAAGATTACTGCAGGCTTCTCCAAATGTGGACGCCCGAACTTTACAAACTGGCACGACAGCGCTCACAAGCGCGGCGAAGGCTGGCCATGCTGGTGCAGCTCGACTACTGTTAGAAAGCGGAGCAGACGTTAACAGTCTAGATGCTCAAAGAGATTCACCTTTACATTTCGCCGCTGCGAGCGGTCATCTCGAAGTGGCCAAACTTTTGTTAGATCACGGAGCCAGTGTCCGATGCCATAATAGCATTAGTAGGACTCCATTATATCTTTCAGCGCTTTACGAACGTGTTGCCATGGCGAGATATTTGATCGAAGAGCAAGAAAAACGCAACCTTGAAGAAACAAATCTCGGAACACTCTTGGAAGTCGCGATTCGAACTGGTGTGGCGGACATGGTACAGATCCTTCTTGAAGTGCCCTATGTGGAGAAGCTTTCCGAAGCGCAACGTGCCAAATTTGTGCTGGAAGCTTCTTCTGCCGAGTCCCCCCGTATTCTGGAACTCATAATTGCCCACAGAATCGACATTGATTCTCGAAATGAACTTGGGGCGACTCCGTTGCAAACAACAGCTTCCTTGGGCCACGAAACTGGTGTGAGGCGTCTGATCGATCAAGGCGCTGATATTAAAATTGTTGGGCCTCGTGGATCAGCACTGGATCATGCTGCTGCTGCTGGAAGAGCATCCTTGGTGGAACTGCTCTTAATGAAAGGCGCAGTCGTTACACCCTCTACGCATAAAGCCGCCGGCGGAAATGAAGAGATTCGCAGATTACTTGAGCTGGACCTAATGGGGCTCATTGCGTATAGGGAAGCGCGTACTGATCTCGTGCGTGCTTCTGACATACAACAGTCGGAGACCCGAGGTCTGAATCGAGAATTCAATGCCGCCCTTCAAGACGAAGCTTTCGATGCTCCTCTTCAAGACGAAGCTCAAGACGTCCCACGTCACACCCTCCACAAACAGCCCAAACGACAGAATACAGAGGATGAATCTACAATCAGACAGATTCCCGAAATCAAGATTAGCGTACCTGGTGAACAATTGAAAGGCTACACTTCGTCATACTCAGCTCCAAACCAAAATTGGTCCGATCAACAAATCACTGCAGAGATGACAAAGATGGTGCTGGCTGCTACCGGCTACGACGACCTTGGCACTCGAAACGTACAAGAAAAGTTTGCAATAGTAGATTTAATCAATAGTGGCAATGCAAGGCGATTTGCTCCCATCGCTGTTCAATGCACAGCTCAACGATTCAAAGAGGAATACAGACATGTACAACTGAAAGCGCTTTCGCTCGTGGATACGCTGTTCTACAATGCTGGCGTTCTTGTGAGGAAGGAGGTCGCTAATAAAGCATTCTGTTATGCTCTTGCTAGACTCGCATTGCGACCTACTACACATGAAGAGGTTCGACAGAATGTTGTTGAGATGATAGCTGATTGGCTGGAGAAGGAAGAAATTTTTGGTGGGAATGAGGCGGAGAACGAGGTTGATCCTACATTCTTGCAAGGTGCTCTCGATACAATTCTGAATGGGCATGTGGAGAAGAGGGATGAATTTGAGGAGAGTCTCGATCAGGGAATCGCAATTGGTAGCAGTAGTAAGTTATTACTTCTTTGTCACATATTAGTGAGTATCATGTGGACTGACACACCTAACCAAGGTGGAGACAAATTAGAAGACGAAGTCGACTCTTCAGAGCCACCAAGACCCCGCCGCACTCCACATCCACAGCCAGAAATCGACCCAGATATCCTCACCGCTCGCCTTCGAAGTGTTGAATCTCAATTTCAACTACGTAACGACCCCTTCACTAACTGGTCAGGCAAGGGACGTCACGTCGAATTCACCGACTTATCAGAAGTACCGCTAGCAATCGAAACGTCAATTTTCAAAACTCGACGTTACAACTACAACGTCGTACGCTGGCGAAGCTATATTCTTACCCGTCAAACTGTAAGACTAGACTCACGTTGGACGCGTCGTGATGCCGAAAGGGCTGTCTCTTCTATGTGGGAGCTGCGTCATGCTCATATCATGCAAGTTGTAGGGTCATACTCTTTGCCCAACGCCTTTGGACTGTTGGGATATCCTGCAGCCAACTGGACGTTGGAACAGTTCCTGGAACTTGTGGAACGCGATCTCACAAATGAAGGGAGCAATAGAAATAGCATTACTTCGTCTGATACGGGTAGCATTGGACGATTCGTTACATGCATGGCGTCTGCTGTTCAGCATGTCCATTTATGCGGATATAGACATGGCAGTCTTCGAGCTAGAGCTTGGCTGGTATCAAGTCGTGGCAATTCCGTTGGGCCTTTCAATATCTACCTCACCGGCTTCGATTTCGCCCACGAAGTCGGTGGGCCTGAAGAAGGGGAAGAAACAACAGCAGACCCTATCGAAACTCAAGAGTCATTTCCATCTGGGTCACGATCGCTGGTATCAGCCTATAAAGGCAAATACGGTGCACCAGATAAAATCAAAACACAAGCTTCCGATACCTTCTCTCTAGGCTGCATATTCATCGAAATGCTAGTCACCTTGACAGGAAATCCACAAACCCGACGAGACCTCAACACTATACTAAGAGATGAATCTACAAACTACGATTCCTATCGTCTACACATCCCTCAAAGCATCGAGCTTGTGCGTAGCCTTTACGTACCGGCGGGGGCACATGTAAGCACTACTGGCTTGTTCGAATCCTTATCCTTGGATGAGGAGCACATCGGAAGAGGGCCACTGCTAGAAAGAATGATTGCTCAAGATGCTGATGAGAGGCCTGGGATGGACGAGGTGGTTGCGGCGCTGGGAGGGACTCACAGTTGCTGCGAGGCTGAGCCGCCTGAGTTCGAACCGGATTGGTTTCAGGCGAGTATAGCCACAAAGGAAGGTGGTAATGTGAGTGGAGCTGGGAAAAACGAGGCTGGTCCGAGTGAAACGTATCTGTATTAGATCTGTGACGATGTTGATGATGATATATGATTTTTGAATTTAGCTGTATACCAATCAAGATTTTGTTCACCTTTCCATAAAATTGCTATTGCGATAGTAAGACGAAAGTCCCTATTGAGAGGCACCACATACACTCCGCGAATCCCGAAACAACTACGAGCAGACTATGCCGTTTTCCTTGCGAATTGTATTTAACAGTGATAAGGCTGAATCTCTCCCCTTCCTCAATCAAGCTAGGACCCGCCAAGACATGAGCTTCAATCATCCCAAGTCGAAACAGCTCCAGCAACTCCTCCATAACCTACAACCATGTCAAACAAACGGATCGAGCAATCAGAAATAGAAAAGTACTGGGAAATCTTCGCATCTCTCACAAATGGCGCAACCCACCTCAACGGCACACAAGCAGCTCCCATCTTAAAAAACAGTCGATTACGGGATGAACAACTGGAGAGGGTGTGGGATTTGGCGGACGTGGACAATGATGGGAATTTAGACTTTGAGGAGTTTTGTGTGGCTATGAGGTTGATTTTTGATTTGGTGAATGGGGTACGTACTCCTTGATTTCTATACTTATATAAAAGGCGTCGTCTTGCTCCTGGTTTTGGAGAGAGATATAAGAAATATATAGCTAACAATTAGCTTCTCGCAGGATATGCATGACGTTCCGACCACACTACCAGACTGGCTCGTCCCCGAAGGAAAAGCCCACCTCGTGCAAGCCACGCGCGCACTCTCCGGCGGTGGTGAACAGTTCGAGCGCGTGCAAGACGACGACGAAGACGGGCAAGGCCTAAAAGACGGGTTTGACTGGTACATGTCCCCCTCGGAGAAATCAAAATACACAGACTTATACAGCGCCCACCGCTCCCCCCACGGTGAAATATCATTCTCCTCCCTAGAAAGCCTATACGATTCCCTAGATGTACCGGACACAGATATCAGATCAGCATGGAATTTAGTGAATCCGTCCGCTGCGCCGACGATCGGAAAAGATGCTTCATTAGCATTCTTACACATCCTAAACAACAGACACGAGGGTTACAGGATCCCGCGAAGCGTCCCCGCAAGTCTACGCGCCTCCTTCGAAAGAAGCAACATAGACTACGCCATCGACAAAGCACCACCCTCAAGTAGTAGATGGGCGACCAAAGCAGACGACTCCACCTCCACAGGTCGCAAAGCCAAATTCGGTGATGCGTATCTCACACGCCTGGGCGGTACGGGCCACAAACCCAAGGGGACAGACTTCAGCGCCACGCGTAAAGATCCCGATTGGGAAGAAGCGCAATTGAAGCGCCAACTCAAGGATATAGAGGACAAGATGGAGAGGGCGGATAAGGAAGCAGCAAAGAGGAAGGGTGGCAGGAGCGAGAGGAGTAAACCTGCGCTTGTGAAGAGGGAGTTGGAGATGTTGCTCGAGTATAAGAGGGGTGTTTTGAGGGAGTTGGAGGATAATGGGGAGGGAGGACAGCAGAAGGGTGGGGGAAATTTGGAGGGGTTGAAGGAGGATATTGAGACGGTGAAGGAGCAGGTTGGGGGGTTGGAGCAGCATTTGAGGACGAGGGAGGGGGTGCTGAATGATTTGAAGAGGCAGATTGAGGAGGAGAGGGGGAGGTGATGTGGTAGTGTGACTTTAGGGACGAGGGAGGTATTGTAGATACAGGTTTTCAACGCCAGACGTATAATATGAATGATTGACTCAAGCCCACTCATCTCAACAGGTAATTGGTTTGGCGTATTAATGTGCTTTATATTATTTACTACATATTTACAACGACAACGACGACGATGGCGATGACTACAACCACAACTACGGCAAGGACCTTGGACTTCCATCACCAATGAATAGCCTCAAATGCCTTCCTCAACACATCCGTCCTTGTCTTCTGCATCTCCGGTGCCGCACTCCCCACATGCTCCAAGACCTCAAGCATCTTGTTGACATCCTCCTTCGCCTCCGCGAACAGCGTCTCCACCATCGGTGGTTGCTCAGATACTCCTGGTGAAGCAGATAAAGGTTGGAGAACAGGCTGGTATGCCGCTAGGAGTTGTGCCATGGTGAGCTGGAAGAAAAATCAGCAAGTGTCTTGTACATTTAACTTTTTTTTTTTTTGGTAAGGGAAACTTACAGCTTCTTCAAAAGCTCTATGCTGGAAAACCCACCATACTCCGGCATCAACTCTTAACCCATCCCAGAAGTCTAGGAAAGAACCTAATGCTAGTCTGCCCGCTTCAAGCGCACCACGAACATCACACCTCACACCCGCAGGTTCATTCTCATCCGCTTCAAGCACCATAAGACAGTGCCAGAAATTGCTTCTGAGAAACAAATTCTGCCTCGCCAATCTACCATCACTGGCTACCAAAGACGCAAACGCAGACCTTGACGTCGCGGTTAGAGATGTAGGAAAAGAAGCATACAAGACGCGGAATTGAGATATCAACGTTGCTTTCTGGCGTGGACTATTCGTGAGGGGTCTGCCGAGAGCACGAGGGATACAGACCGCAGATTGCACTAGGTCGGCCATGCGCCACATACTTCTTATGAAGTCTACATCGTTATGCCGTGAAGAGTGCCGTGCTGAGAGTGGTGTATGTGGTGGTGAAGGCTGTCGAGGAGCTATATTGCTTATACTCATTGGATTGGATGATATAGGCTGAGAAAGAGCAGATGGTGTACTAGCGATGAGGGATGGATCCTCCGCTGGATCTTCTGTAAGTGATTCGACAGTAACGTCGGAGAATGTGGTCGTAGGTGGAAGTTTTAGTATCACTGTCAGGAAAGTGTCTTGGAAGTATACTGCTTGCCATACTTTCCGCCGCTGTTGCTTCTCGATTGGACTCCCGTTCGGTACCATGAGATTGGGATCGCGGTTCAACCCCATAGCATATGCCTGGCGAACGAGTAGACCACCAAATGCCCACGCATCGGTGGCTTTATTGTCGTTCATGAGAAAATAGCTCATAAGCACCATAGCCTGTATGGATCGAACAGACGTACGACTCAGAAATGGATAAAGTCGCAACGACTGATGCGCGGCTGAAACATAAAACTCGGCGATCTGCGCTCTAGCTTGCTCAGATTCCATCTGTATGAACTGAGCTCCCATGGCATAGATTGCAAAATGCAGCGCCAACATTGAAGCATCTGCTTTACCTCTATCGGCTTGGGAGAGTGCCCAGAAGGTGTCGTATTCACGTTGGAATCTTGCATGGTGTACCATGGGGTACACTGGGTCGACTGATTCGAAGTATTTGGCTACTAGGGAGTCTGCTTGTTCTTTGCTGGGAAGGACGCCAACGACTTCGGCGATGCCGCCTGTGGTGGTCCAGTAGTTGGCGAAAGGATGGGATGAGCCGCTCCCGAAGACACTGCCGGGTACTTGGCGAGTGTGTTGGACATTGGAAAGAAGGAATGGTGATGAGGTCGATGAGCTTGATGATGTGCTTCTGTGGTATGAGACTGGGCTTGGTAGCTTGCGGGTAATTAGCATGTGATGTTTGGACAGCGAAGTGGAGGGGGAATTCTAGCAGAGGAAAATGAGAGCAACGATTGAATCTCATAAGCTATTGAGAGCCGTTGGTCGTACGACTTTATGAAGACACTATATACGTTTGGCGACTGTGCGCTTGAGTATAGAAGATATGAAATAAAAGACCAACAATGAAGCAATGGACAATATTTGGCAAGAAAGTGACAGAAAAGACTTGACCTACACCTGGAGATTTTGTAGCACCAGTGAATGTACTAGATGATATCGAAGGTTTCGACCTCTTAGATTTAGTTGTCGGTGTTCCAGTAGTAGTACTGCATAATTAGTATTAGCATCTCCATTTACGATTCGTTAAAGCAATCCAAAAGAACTTACTCCGACGCCGCAATAACATTAGCCACATCCGAGTATTTACATCTCGACTGCCTCTTCACACAAGCCAAACAGTTCGGCCTCGTCCTGTCGCACTGCGCACACACGCGATCAGCATACTGTACTGCAACGATAAACCAATCTAGGCCTAAGTCCGCGCAGCTGAGAAAAAACGAACCTTTGTCTTCCTCTCAACGCATTCCTCACAGCTCAAGGTAGGTTTATTCCTCTTTTGCTTCTTTCTAGCCGGGCTACTCGCCGAAAACCCTACACTATTAAACTCTTCCCCCGCAGCATCTTCAGTTGATCCCCTCCTCCCCACACTCGTCCCCCCAGTACTCCCACTAATACTCCTACTTCCACCTCCAACATGTACGCCGTTTATCAAATCGCCGTTCGTCTGACTGTGATGATCATGCGCCATGCCCGGATAAACATTGTCTAAGGAAATAAAGTAAAAAAGTGGCGCGTGTGTATTACTCGGCAGCGCACGCGAACTACTCGGGAATAAAACAAAAATAAGACTCTCCTGCGATACTTATATCGGGATCACGATTAACTACTAGCCGAACCCCATGATTGTGAAAGGCGGGGGGATAGGGTGCTGATTGTTGACGTAGGGGTCGCGTAACTGGAGCCGAACCCGCTTGCCCGTTAATAACTCTGGTCGGTTCGATGCTTCTTAATTTGGGATTTATTCTGAGGGAGGTGTTGGGATCTCACTTCAGGCAATCTGAAAGCATTATTTACAGCATTGGAATATTGTCCCTTTCCCTTCTAGCATTACATTTCCAGCATCAACCAGCCCTTTGAGTAAATTCGAAATGAGCCGATTGAGTTTGAGTAGCAATCGGAGTTTGAGGAACCTAATTAGTAATGAAAGGGACATAGAAAAGGTTTGCATATAGTCACACGACAGCACAAGATAAACCTATCCAGTAGCAAAGTCCCTGAATTTGGAGCAAATGGAATTAGTTCCCATTGAGCATCTACATTCGCTACCATCCCGCTTCCATAATCAAAGCCTCATAGCCCTCCACTGCCACCATCGCCGATTCGATCTACATAAAGTGTGGAGGAATTTTTTTGTTGGATGGGATAAAAGTGGTCAAACTGTCTAGTGGGGTAGAAGCAAAAGAACCAGATGATGAGAGAACAAGTCCGCAAAAGGCCCAATCCGTCAACAGCTCCGATAATGAGCTTGAATTCTGTTGTATATTCCTCTCATCATAGCGCAAAGGCCGGCGCGAGCCAGGATGCGCGGGCATCTCCAGAGCTAGGAATGCTTGTTGAGAAGGGGATGCATCTACAAGTCGGTGTCCTCCTCGTCTGGGAGAGGCATGTTGGCCGCGGCCTCCATCTCTTTCTGGTACTGTTCGAGCACGGCTTGGTCGACTTGGACTTCTGGGGGAGCGAGAGCTGGTGCAGCGACAAATTCGAGAGACTGGTTACCAACGAGTTTTCGGGCGAGCCAGCTAGTGGCCGTTAGTATAAATTCTGAATGATTGGACAACGATACTCACAGGAAGGGCTTCTCGAAGTTATAGTTGGATTTGGCGGAAATGTCGTAGTATTGGAGATTCTTCTTGCGATGGAAGGTAATGGTCTTGGCTTTAACTTTGCGCTCCTTGACATCGACCTTGTTTCCGCAGAGGACAATGGGGATGTTTTCGCAGACACGGACGAGATCACCTATACAGAAATTAGCTGCCATTGAATGCACCTTGAGGTGAGAAATCCTTACGATGCCAGTTGGGGACATTCTTGTAGGTGATACGGGATGTCACGTCGAACATGATGATACCGCACTGGCCGTTGATATAGTATCCATCACGGAGACCGCCAAATTTCTCTTGTCCAGCAGTATCCCACACATCGAACTGAATCTGACCCAAGTTCTACACACAAAAATAGTCAATATAAGTTCGCAGCCACTGCTAAATGTCGGGGAATCGTACCGTAGTGAAACCGAGAGGGTGAACCTCTACTCCCAACGTCGCGATGTACTTCTTTTCAAATTCACCGGTGATGTGGCGCTTAACGAAGGTAGTCTGCGTTGTTGTTGTTAGTATCTCAACGCTCCTCAATAGCTATATTTAAGCTTTTTCTACCTTTCCAGTACCACCATCACCTACAAGCACAAGCTTGAAGGTTGGTGTACCTGATGCAGCAGCTTCTGCCATGGTGGAGGAGGTTTGCTGGGGTTGCTTCGATTGTGGAAAAGGCTGTTTACAATATTTGCGGTCAGCGACTGGTTATAAGAGGACTTATAAAACCGGTGGGAAAAGATCTCGGAGTTTCCAACGTACTTTTCAAAGAAGCTTGCCTAGCGTGAGTTCTAGGTGGATATAGTTGGAAAAAGTTGGTGGTGGTGGGGGCAAACAGAGTTGATCGTCACAGACAGCAAAGATTGAATTCGCAGGTTGTTATGTGCCAAGCTTTTATGCTTATGTCATACAGAGTCACGTGATGCAAATTAGGCAGGTACCCAGGCTGTTAAAGAACGGGTATCATGTTGGGAATGCAAATGATGATGGCTATCCACGGCTTCATTTACTCTATCTATAGTCGCCATTCCGGCAGGTACTATCAACGGGTTTGCCTGCGGAGCAGTTGAAGCTCAGCCTCGCAACTGGGTATCCTTGAACTGTCCATTTTCAAGCGGAGTGCATCAAATCACTATCCTACCTTATGCGAAGAGAAATTTTAAACCTTGTACGAGATAGACAGTGCAGTTCATCCTTTTGCTTCTCTTGTTTGATGTCTTGAGAGTCGTAAATGCGGCCAATCATCATCTGCTTCGAAGGGATTGGGCAACGATGCCCCAACACTGAAATTACATCGCCATAAGACGATGAAGTGTTCAAATAGGAAGCAAATGGCATCCAAGCATGCCCCGTCCACCCCAATTTCGGCGAGGTGTCAAAGCCATGCTCAGTGTCTCCTCGCCCCGCTTGATTGATATCGCTATTGGTCGCTAGCATAAAGTCAGTGCTGTTATCAGAATGCCCAAGCGGCAATAATCACTCACTCCTTCATTCTGATTCACTACTTCTGCCACCTTGCTCAACTTGTCATGATTCAACCATGTGGCACCGCCAAAACGAGTTATCAGATCTTGGGCGCGTAAGCCTGCTTCAGCCGCCGGGCTACCATCAACCACACTGTTGACCTTTGCGAATGGCGTGGATGGTGCAGCCTGTTGCGGAGGGATATTTGTAGATGATGTAGTAGACTGTGACATGGTTGTGGTGGATTGCGAGGGACGAGATGCATTTTCTGCGAATTGTGCTTGGACCGCGAGTTCGATTCTTGACATGAGAGCTTTGTAGTCGTTCCGGATGTGTATTATCCTGGCTCTTGTTGTTCTTACTAAGTCATCTCAGCCAACTTTCTGTTACAGAGTAGCACGAACGCATACTTTGCGCAACGTCGATGTCTGCACGAGGATATCCATCAAAGGTGGTAAGACCGGTATTCATATTAACGCCATGCTACCTCACATAAGCATTTCAGCTTGCGCATAGACTAGTCGTCTCTTACGGAATCCAAGACTGCACTCAGCGCAGATAATTCGCCTTCTAGTCGATCCTTCTCGTCTGTGAGCTGCTTGAAGGTCATCTTCTCTTTAGCGACGCCATTTGAATAGCGGTTTAACGTTGGCCCGGAGGCAACGGTAGGTGTGTGGATATCATCCATTCTTATTACCATAATATGGAGAGGACTGGAGAATAAGCGTTGTATAATTATGCTATTCAAGAATAAGTCAGGCAACAACGATGACGAAGGGTGAAGCGGAGATTCAGGCGGGCGGTCCAAGCTCCTTCCCCTTTTAATCTGGAGCGGGGGACCTGAAGTTTCTGTCACAACCACTACCTCACTCCATTTGATATCTAAAATGTCTGTTGCAGAAGCGGTATATCTATTGGGGAGCTGTACGAGCAGTTCCACATGGACTGAGTACCACGTTGCCGTCTACGGCAATTCCTTAAAGCGGCACTTTCCTTATTTCGCATGAGTCCTTCAAATTGCGGAAGTCACGTCTCATCTTCTCAGGTAGAAAGCTTAACTTACACGGGCTCAAGTGGCAACACGTTTTAGCATCTATCGCGTCCGCCCTTGCGAGAGATCGGACAATTGTTTTCTCATCTGTGCTTGCCCCACAGTCTCCTCTACGACTTACTCCTACTGCACAGCACTTACCAAGCAGTATCATATTCATACGGACTTTCCTCCTTGTCAATATGTCTCGATTGATATCGCTGTGTTGATGCTACTCATCTCCCCTTGCGCTTCTTGTATCCCATATTCATGTGTGAAAACGTGCTCCTCTTCCTCAAATCTGCTGACCCAAAAACATCTCCAGTATGGCTTATGTTCTTTCTTTGACACCAGGGACCACACTGGAGCAGCCCTTCACCGAATCGAGCTACATGCGATCCTGTCCATCAATTGCCACCCATGTCTCCGACGGAACAGTTCATCACCATTTTGCGAGAAGTGTATCCGGGGTCTCCGTTAGATCAAGCATCTCTTTGCCCTGCGGTCACTGGCTGGCAGGTACCGAAAGTGCTCCAGTCTCTCGCCTAGCTTCTCGATCTCTCCTGGACATAATCCAGGAGTTTAATCGTCGTACACCGTTGAGAAGGGCCATTAGCCATATACCGCAGAGGCCGAGCTGGTGTAGCTCAGAAGCACTACCTCGAAACCGCAAGTCATATGAAAGCTCTCATATCGACGAAGACAGGCACAATTACTCTTATGATGCAGTAGAACGCTCTTATGTGTCTATTCCAATATTGAATACACCCGATGATTTTGTTGAACAAACCGTGATGGAGGCTACTTTGCGTAAACCCTTGAACGACTCGTTCCTCGAAGATATACCAGACTTCAGTGAGCCAGAAGATCTGCCCAATCAACCCTCTCCAGATAAAGGATCTGATGGATTGCCATTCAAACGCTGGCTCAGCACATTACGGAGGCGCAATCAGCAGAAGAGAGGTACCATCAAAACCGATGTGGGAGGTCCGGAATACGATGACGCGCAGACGGAACAATTCTCACACACGCAAGCACAGAACACCTCCAGGCGACCGGAACATCGTAAATCACTCTCTATGACCTCCTCACTTGGTCTCATTACAGCTGTCAGGTCTGCCACCGGTACTTGGGCAAATTCAAGCATTGCCCCAAGATCTAGACGTGGTCTGATGTTGGGTCACCGCCACAGTGACCACGGGAGTAGCGCATTTTCGGCTGTGAGAATGTCCTTTGACAGCAGAGTATCATACGAACCGATTATGGATGAGAAAGCATGGGCTCGATCCGTGCAGCGGCGAAAGATTATTGAAGAGCTTATGGAGTCGGAGGAAAGTTATATTGCTGATATGAAAGCACTTGTCAATGTTGCTCAATCACTTCGTTAAAGATTTTTATACGTGCTAAAGAGTCGCTAGGTTTACTTTACTTTACTTGCTACCGCACCGAGTTTGACCGCACAGAGACGCAAGTCGGTGCAGAATTCTGTTACCCAGATCGTTCAACTTCACGAAGAACTACTCAGTGAGCTGCATAAAATCGTTCCAAATGCGGACCAGAGAGAGAATTATGTTATGCCCCGCGGTCATGCGCGTCATTCAAAGCACACTCGATGGCGGAGTGCAGAAAGCGCCCCCTCTCCATCCAAGCACCATATGGGAATCCTTGGCCGTCACCTTCGCCATTCAGTTGACGCTGTCCGGCCTGTTCTCCTGCCTCAAATCGGCTTAGTGATGAACACAAGCACCGTTCTAGGTGTCGCCAAGGTTTTTGGCAAGTTTGTAAGTGCGTTCCGCGGCCTCCTCTGCTGGGTACAAGACTGAAAGCACCTAGATGCGACGGTTTCTAGCCTACGAGGCTTACGTCGCTCACAACACCTTCATGGATCAAGATGCTTCGTTCACATCACGGATGATCCCGACATGGTCTGCCATTGAGCGTGGAGTGGAAGTACTGGCAACATCGACGAACTCAATCAACCATCGGGATGCGAATAGTCGGAAAGGACTGACCTTCTCTGATCTTTTGATCAAGGTCAGATCAAAAGAATTACACGAGGCTCTGCTATGCTGACAGGTGACTTAACTAGCCTATCCAACGCATCTGCAAATATCCACTTTTCTTCAGTGATCTGTGCAAACAAACCCCAGTTTGTGACGATCCAGTCGCACATGCTGAGCTGCAGAAGGTTTTGTTTCAATTACAAGAAACAGCGGAGGACATCAATGAGGCCATGGATAATCCGACAACTCGGCAGCTCATCGAGACTAGTTGGCTACTGCAAGATAGACTCGTGTTTGAGGGAGAGGTAAGTTATCATAGTTCGAAGTTATGATCATTGCTAAATTGAAGTTCAGCTCGAGTTTTCAAAACCACTAATGTTAAGGCAGCTTGGTCACGTCATCCTCTGCGGTGTGCTACACGTTACTTATAACACTGTTGATCGTGTGAATGGCCAATACATGATTTGCATGCTCTATCGCTCCTCACTCGTTGTGGCGGTTCCATCGAAAGACTACTCTGATTATCAGGTCGTGGCTGTAATCCCACTGCTCAACGGGAGTATCGAGGCATCGGATAACAGCAGGGGTACATATCCGGCTTTTCCTGATAGAGTCTTAGATGCTGATTACCTTCTAGGTTTACAATGCTACACTGCACCCTTCACGTTCAAGCTTGTCTTTGAATTTGAACGTCGCAATTATGAATTTATTCTCAGCGCTTGTTCGGAGAAGGAGGAAGAGGAGTGGAAAACGCACCTACAGGCCCGAATTGCTGCCGAAACCCGAGATTTTAGTGACGGTCGCGCGAATACAGCAGATCTCTTCTCCATGCTACATCTCGATGCCAAAGCGTTAGGGGCAGCCTTTGAAGCGCACGGTGTATTTACGCGCCGGAAATCCATCCATCGAGCCGCTACCTTGGGCCCAAAGACGAGCTCCCACCAAGTCATCATCAAAAATACATATGCGCAGAAGACTGGCGGCGACGAAGCCGCGGTTCCCGTGGGGCGATCGCAGTCGCACTTAACGGCAACAAGTCATATCCCCACCCTTGCCCCAAGACGAGCTGAACGCATCAGAATGGAAGCTGCTATGGCAGATGTCTGGTCCCGCGATATTTTACCATATCCTGGAATGGCCTCTCGGCGCATGGAGACGCACATACGAGCTTCTGCCAACTCAGTGATGCGGAAGCTTAGTATGGCCAGTATAGCAAGTAATTTCACCAAACGGTCTGCTAGCTTTACAAATCTCTCCAACAGGGACGACATGCGCTGTCCTTCGTCTCAACGTGGACTTCCATTGATGCCTCCCAAGCTCGTCAAACGTTCAACTGGATTGGACAAGCTGCGGGTTCGAAATCCGCAGCCTGCTATTGTAGACTTCCACAGCACACCCGCAGCATTCTTGCCCGAAGACTTCGAATTGAAACCAAAGCAGACCCTTCTTGGAAAGCGAAGAAGAATGAACAACCGTGCGGCAACAGCTGACGGAACCGGGTTCGGGATCACACCACGTCAGATGACTCCAATCGGGGCGTACTTGTGTACTCAGGGCGAGAACCGAGTTCCGGATGATCTCTACGCAGCATGCCAAGTCCCGCTGCCAGCAACGACAATCAAATCGGAACGCTCGACCGAATCTTCTCGTGCGCAGACTGAGTACTCAATACGCAGTCGCGCCGCCTCTCGAGCTGATTCCGAGCATTATGACGAGAACACGTCTCCGCCTTTTGCAGGCCATCGGGGTCCAGTCAAGGCTCGTAGCTTATTGTTCAAGTTTCTCGCCAGAGTCAAAGAATAATTCGCACGAGACGTGAAAGTGGAATGAGAACACGACGACCCATCTCGAATATTGATAACGCTTTCGACACTCATTTGAGAGAGAGTCATTCACGGACGCTTTGGTTACAAGAGAAAATTATTAGCACTCTATCATGGCTATGGGAAAGGGACAAAGGAAGCTCGACTTCCTCGACACGTGCTCAAAAGTGTGTACTCTTTTTTGGGAAACAAATGCTGTCATTGCAGATCTTCTTTCTGGAAACAGATGCTTTTTGGAATCCATGCTATGCGTCATGCAAGGTACCCGCAACGCTTTCTTGGGCTGAAGGGTTTGGAAACCCGGGGAAAACGGGATCTTTTTGGACGAGCCTGCCGTAGTTTAAGAGCAATTAATTAAAACAGTCTTATGCGGTTTCGTCATTAATGTGTTATACCTAATTTGTAGGTTTGGAAGTGTTTCAATATGGCGCCGAGGCTGTAAAGCGGTAGGGTCATCCCTCTTATGAATGCTGTGTGTTTGTGGCATTGGGTCTAAGAAGTTACAGCCTTTGGGATGTTACCTTGATTTATGTTTTCAGGTATGAATTGCAGCAACGTCTTGAAGCATCTTAAGTACTTGCTATACAGTTTGAACTGCGCAGTAAATTGGCAAGGCTTCGTGAGTATCGAATTCCAGAACATTTCTGTTGATAAGTGGTCCATTGGAGAAAGACCTCGAGTGAACTCTACTCACTGGCCTGTGACTCGTAAAGTCCAAGAAATCAAGCTCAAGAAAACAATAACGAGACTAAATTGAGGCTCAAACGAGCGTTTCTGCCCAAGTGGGTGGAAGTCAAGGGCAAGGGTGCCCCAAGGCTGGCAATCTTGGCGTACGTCAGATCACACGACACAGCTCCAAGCTTCCCCTCTATACAAAAGACAAGCTTCCGGCTCACAAACAGATCAGTACACCACACAAATCACCCTTTCCAACACCCATCTAAACAATCTACAACTAAAACCACACACATATATCACCTTCTACTATACCAAATCAATCACCATGACACGAGCAGACACCCAACAAGTAAAGGTCCACTTCAAGGGTTCCAAGGATGACTTTATTGTCATGGCCGAGAGCGTCGAAGCCGTTAAGAAGTGGAAGGAGGATAAGTCTGTACCTCTTGTCGAGGTCGTCAACAGCTTCGATGTCTTCCACACAGATGGGTAAGGCCCACGCTATATTCCGTTCTCTGAGGCGTAGGTTACTAATATAAATCACAGACACGGTGTCCAGGGCGAGCTCAATCGTGCATCAAACCAATTGTTAGAGACGGAATTTGGCACCAAGAACTCAGATGAGGTGGTCCAGAAGATTCTTGAGCAGGGAGAGGTGCAGGAAGTGAAGGTATGATAGGTATCCTTATCTGTGCACGGGTACATCTTGGCTAATGCATACAATAGAACGCTGCGAGACAAGGTGATCGAAACATCGCCAACAGTGGCAAAGTAGCGCACTAAAGATCCAATCGGATTTGTTTACATGCATATTATGGCGCTGGAGGGGGAATGATGGGATAGAATGAATGAAATTTGATTCAGCGGGACAAGAGTCCTTGCTTGCAATGATGAAGAATATGGTCTAGAAACCAGTTATCAAGGTCACTTCAAGTGGCTAATGTAGTCAGCTAAGTGCTCTACAAATTTTCTTGTGCCCCCATGCTATGTGCCACGTGTATAGTCCAGTCATGCTTATGCTATATTGAATAAAATCCTAGCCGGTGAAGTGCCCCTTTCTCCAAAGTACACCAAACCTCCACTAAGCCACTTAGATTCTCTTCAGTTACGATTCGCCTTCGATATTAAATTGCTCCTACAGGTATGCGCTGTCTTTTGCAAGTATAATGTCACCAGTACTCCTCAAGCTCTAAATTGAGACTTCGCCCTTGTTAAATACGTTCCATGGGGCTGAGTTGGTGTATTTCGAACTATGGACGATTCCACAGATGCCACAAATCTAGTAACAAGAAAAAATTAGCAGGTTCATTCCCCCTAATGCTGTGTTTGGGTGTTTGTCCAATTCATTCACAACTTAATCTACTACAAAGATTCCACCATTGGAGCTGAAGAGAATCCAAGAGTACTAGCAAAGATGAGTAACTGTTTCTGTTTTGCAAGATAGCAAAGGACTAGATTTATTTGTCCCTGTTGTCAAAGACCCAAAGCCAAACAATAGCATGCGTGAGGAAAAGTTCTTGGACCTGCGTTTATTGAGTACAGTTACCCGTCATCGTTATTGTTCTAAGAGCCTGGACGCCGCTGTTGCCTTATCAAGTTAGGTACCCCCGTTGCTTGGTGACGACCGTTTCCAAACAGTCTTTCACCTCCTTTCAAACGGACAATACTTCGTTTCTAAAGCTGAATCACAGCTTAGAAGCTTAAGAACTTCTACCTGCGGCGCTTTCTTTTCTCTAACATCAACTTCCCTGGCATTATCACTGGTTCCTCTGTGATAAAACCTCGTTGGTGCGCCTGCTACATCGCAAAAGACTACCTCGCATCATCTCCTTCATCTCAGTCTGTTGGCTGTAAAACTACTTCGAAAACCTGATATCTCACAAGGCTCCTACTGTTGTCATCAAAATGAGGGTTATGGACATTTCTAGCGATCGCATTCGTGCGCTTGCACCAGAACTGCGCAATGAAATCTTCACTCAACTCCCAGAGGATACGCGTAGAGAGGTCGATCCAACTCAAGGTCGTCGATCCCAGCAAGTCACACCCGCGCCATTCGATCCTTACGCTCGTGCTCTGGTTCCGTCCACTGGCAAAAACAGCCCACTCCTCAAATTGCCCTCTGAGATGCGTCGCCAAATTTACAAGTACTTACTCCCCGAAAAGGGCTTAAGCATCGAACCACTCAACTTCTCTCGTTCCCGCAAAGATGCCCGCAAGAAGCACATGGAGACTGTTATGCGTCTGCGCGCCGTCCGTCAGCGTCAACAACAGCAGTTCCAACAACAACACGTCCAGTACACCAATTTCATGGTCAACGGTGGTAATGCTCCAGTCGCTCACCAACCTCAGCTATTTCTCCCTTTCAACACAAATCCAGCACCAACAATCCACCATGGCCATGCTCCTCATGCTGGTGCGCCAGTCCACCCCCTCAGTGCTTGGCAGCAAGCACAAGCCGCTGCACCACCTGCCATCCCAATCAACCCATTCCACTTGAATGGAACATTCCCACCAATGATCAATCCATTCGCGCCACAAGTCATCCCACTCGTCGCTCCACCAGCAGCTTCCCCTCGCAGCCATGAGCGCGATCCTGCCAAGGATGTGGAGCTTCAGCGGGCCTTGCGCACTGCTGAACTCGATAGGTCTCCCGAAAACATGGTCACGGCACTCCTTCTGGTCAATCATGAGATTAGCAGCGAGGTCGCCGAGGTTATGTACGATGAGTACACCTTTGAAGTTCACATTCATGCCAATGGCGTCGACTTTCTCCACCTGAATCACATCGACACTTTCGAAACATACGGCCTTAGCTTGGCGCCCGACGCCAGGAAGGCCTTCAATGAGACTCGCATGTTCTGTTTCCAGCGCATGAGGCACATCGAGTTTGTCATGTGGGGTGGTGACCCAACAAAGCGCACTGCTAGTGCGTACATGCGTCAGAGTGTTAGGAAGCTGGTCGATATGTTGCTCAAAGAACATAGGCCTGTTATTGAGGTCAAGGTCCGTTTCGAATTAGAGGAGACAGGATTCGATATCGCCCCCAGCGCTGCGAACAACGAAGACGCCAAGTATCACCACGACAAATTCGGCACATTCTGGAGGAACAAGGTCGACAAGTGTGCACGCAGCAGCTTCGCCAAAAATACCACTAACGTCGAGATGGTCTGCACTCCATTGGAGAGTTTGCGTGGTGTTAGCAAGGTGTCTTTCTGCCTTCCGGCTCAGTGCCACGATGATCAGCCCCTCAAGCAGTACATGCAGTTCTTCACCCGCACTATCATGAGCAAGTTTCCCAAGGAAGGAGCTGAGCTCGCCGACTACCAAGATCTGCTGAGCAGGCAGCGCCTCCAAGATGACATTGTGCTAGACGCTGCTCATGATTTCGATCTGAAGCATGGACCAGCGAAGGATGGATACTACCCGGAACACCCATTGGCCGCAGAGCGTAGGCTTAACAACCTCAGTGTTGATGACTGCATTCGTGAACTTGCCGAGGGTACTACTCAGATCCGCATGCGCGAAGTCACCCCAACCCGAGACGACGTTTCCACCGAGCTCTTCAATCAGTGGCCCGTGAAAGAAGGTGACGAAGAAAAAGAATATACTTCGGGCCCCGACGGGAGCTTTGTACCTTCCTGTAGAGTTACTCGCAGCAGCGTCACCGAGCCGATTTATCAAGCACCCGCATCACGCTACAACCTCAGACCTCGTCAAGAAGAGCAACGCCAGCAGCAAGACAAATTCCGCGCCCTCGAGGAGCAGTCTGCACGAGAGGAGAATGTGCTCATGAATCAGCGTCCTATCAGTAACGGGTCGGCTTTCCAAGGTCCAGGTCGTACTCTCTCCGAGATTAGTGGAGCTCCGGCTCGCGTTGGTGGTACCACTCACTCTGCTACTTCGACCAACTATTTCGAGATGGAGGATGAGGAAATGGGTTTGCGAGACTCTTCTTGAGTGCTCTATATGTGTTTATGGGTTACAAGGGTATGGATTCGGCGATCATGGTTTTAATGATAAATGACGGATGGTGATGAGGATAATTACTTTGATATGGATCATTGAATCCAGGACTGGCGTTTACAAAATGTTTTCTCTGATGGAATATCGACCATGGCAGGATTGGAGATTTCATGAGAGATCCTTAAGATTCTCAGCGAATCTTCGATTCTTCCAAGTAGCGATACAAATAGGGATCATTGCAAAGCGAGGTAAATACATGAAATAAAATGTGTTTCATAAACTTTCTTTTTTCAGTCGACCCCCATTTTGATATTTTGGTTGTGTCAAGAGCTAACTTGAGCCTTAGAAATACGGAGTTTACAAGCGCCAGATTCTCCAGACCTGCCTGGGTTCAGTTAGAAAGTACGACTTTTTGTCAGGAGCAATGAAGCTTGCCTAACTTGTAGGATATTGGATGTGCTTATAGAGTCGGTCCATCAAGCAGACAATCGTGAGAGGTATCTCAGGCATGCTTTTACAAGTAGGTTTATTTTAGCATAAACGCTTCTCACTGTCGCTTGATGTCTGGTTTGTTCTATCCAATACCCAATGGGTTAACTTTTTATACATACAGAGTTTCAAATGTAGGTCTTCTCTACAAGAATATATGCCACGGATTTCAATTATTCCGAAATTCAGTTTCATTCTACAGGTGGGAATCTGCTTTGCACCTCATTTCGCGAATGGGATATTTCCAGCACAATGAGAGAAGGGCTGAAGTTTCATGTTAAGTCGAATATAAGAAGTTTATAGTACTGATCAGCTCGCGCACGTCCTCTAATGGACATGTACGCTATATCAATTCGCAATCTCTTGATATCGATAATCTAAGCGCAGATAAAGGTGTGACGATCGGAGCTCAGGCAATTACTGACTAACTTATACAACTCCACGGCTTTTGAACGCGTGAAGCAGAGCCTCTCACAGCAGCAAGCCGTCATATTCAGTCTTTACCATGTTATCCCTCCTTTGCTTATTCTACACCTTGTTAGCTGTCGCATCAGCTCAAACCCATTACCTCTATGGGCCGATGTGGGGTTATCGGAGGTATGGTAGTGGCGCGGGAGGTTTCATCACTTCCCTAGAGACGACACTGGTCGCTGGAAAGCCGACCAGTCCACCAAAAGCTCTCATCGCACTCTGGCCAGGTATGGACACTGCAAAAGGCTTGATTCAACCTATCATTGTTTCTTCCGATCGGAATGGCCAATTATATCCTGGGTATGCAGACATATTTACTGGAGAAAAGCTGAATGAAATTGCTTACGAGTGTTGTGACAGGTGCCGGGCGATCAAGGCTGATGAATGGTGTATCTTTGCTAGTATGATTGTTGGAAATACGCAGCAAAAATCGGGTAAAGCGGTACCGTGGAATGGATTGGAGCCTCTGAAAATGACTTGTTCGTTGCGAAATGCCTCTATGAATCTTGCTCAGCTGACCTTCGTACAGTCAAGTGGGATGAAGCTCTAGGTGGATATGATCAAAAACTCTTCTTGAAAGGACAAGAGGTTTCCTCATTGAAATACGGTAACAGTAATTCGCCCCATCGAATCGAAATAAATACTAAACAAAATCAGCATCTGGAAAATCAGTCTCTTTCTACGTTGCCACCGAGTGTCAAGGTTCGCACACGGGAATCGTAAACAATCATAGTGAGGATAAACCCACCATTCCGAACGTTGGGTTGCCACTAACTCGAAATCAGCGTACTCGGACAATACAGTTGTTCTTTCCCAACCGAACCCAGTATGGGGCAAGACCCCCTCGACTCATTACATGGCATGCGCCGATCGTGCGGAAACGGCAGATGGTGGAACGACATGGAAAATCCCGCATATCAAGCTTCAGCAGAGCAATGCGCCAAAGGATTATAACCGTGGTGCTGGCACAAGTCCTGGTCCTACATTCTGTCCATAGGTAGGATAGCAATTGACTTAAGAGCGACCATGAAGCGAGATGGGTGCCCAGTGATATATGTCTAGATTCTGTTCTTCACCTGGAATGTGAAAGAAACGCAATGGCCGCCGAATTGACCAGATATTCAAATTTAGCTTGCGTGAGGGACCCCAGGAGCGAAAGACAGAAGACCTCGAGCAATTCGGCCTATCTGCGTGGCATAGTACTCCTGTCGAAATGGTAAGTTTGAGATCGACATGGCCGTCAGATTAGGACTTACTGTTTCGGCACCGGCCCCTAATACGCTGATAGGAATTATACTTAGTAGCCATGGTAATGGAGCTGGTGCGAGAGATACTTGAGCGTCTTGATCTGGCACGGTCTGATTGAGTAAAATCTCTTTTGGCCAGTGAGGATTGACCACCGACGGCCTACCCAGGCCAATAATATCGCAAGCACCCTCCTCTACAGCCGCTTCCATACCCTTTCGGGACCGAAAGCCTCCAGTGACCATGAGTATAAGCTTTGGGAACCTGGCACGGACTGCTCTGGCGAAGTCGAGAAAGAAAGCTTCCCGTGCTGATGATCGAGCACTCTTCCTTGGCACAGCACTGGTTTGCATCATCTAACCATTGTTCAGTGTTGTCAACAAGTTTATCTCTGAATAAAGACTTACTTGCGGGTTTTCATAGGATCCTCCACTTATTTCTAGAAAATCAATACCGACCTCTGTGATGAGTCGAATCTGAGTGAGAGTTTCTTCCAATGAACCTGCTTGTGATGCATCTGCCGAATTGAGTTTCATCCCGACAGTGAAGCCCTTGGGCACGGCTCTTCGTATAGCTTGCAGAGTTTCAACGGCGAACTTGGCTCGTTTCTCGACAGAGCCTCCGTAAGCATCATTTCTGTGATTGGACTGCGAAGATCAGTAATTGTGATCCGAAATGGTTCAAACAAATACTAACCTTTGGCGACAAGAATTGTGCTAACATAATATGTAAGTAAATACATATTTGGGAAATTAGAGCATGACAAACCTATCAAATAGCCATGTGCTCCATGTAATTCAATCCCATCAAATCCAGCTTCGGCCAAAAATCTAGAAGCATCCGCAAACTGGCGTATTGTAATTTGAATATCTTCACTTGACATCTCACGCGGTGTTCCAAATACTAGCACTCGGGCTGCTTTTGCAATAAGATTATCACCAATATTCAGAGGAATGGCTGAAGGAGCAATGGCCTTGTCGAAGAAGCTTCTGGTACCACCACTCATAATTGGAGCTTGCCTTCCTGGATGATTGATTTGTGCAATTGCTGGTACGCCTTTTGATTTGATCGCTGCGGCATATGCCTTCCATTTCTCTAACGGAGGGTTTTTATCGATGATAAGGTCGCCCGGGCTGCCACAGAATCGGTCGTCAACCATGATATTTCCTATTGACTGTTTGAGTTCTCTCAATCTTCCACCGAGAGTGGTGTCTACTGACCTGTAAGAATACCTCCCCAGCCTCCGGCTGCCCATTCCGAATATGCTTTTTCGAATTTGGGCCCTGGTTGATGATCTTTTGCAGCCATGTTTTCTGCCAAAGCTGCTTTTACTAGACGATTCGGAAGCACTAAACCGCTCGGCAGAGTCACAGACTCTGAGAGGGAAGAAATCATGGTGCGTTGTTTGACAAATATGGTGAGAACGACTTTTTGTACAATGCTAGATAACTAGGTTTTTTCAGTTGATGTCTCAAGAATTGAAGGATAGAGAGTACAGACGAATGGTAGAGAACAATGAGTAGAAGAAGGCCTGATTTATTGTATAAGTAGTCTAATATTTGGTTGCCTATTTTGGCTTCGAAGTCGGACGCGGCTGGACGTCAAGGCCGACTAAGTCGCCGAGGTGTTGTTTCTGCAACACATGCCATGATGAAGTAAGCCATTTGAATAGCCTATGATACATTCAGCTATGCAATAATTGGTGACCGATCACAAAAAGTGCATTAAACCGATGCTGGGACCAAGATTAGTGAGAAGAAAAGATAAGCATATTGCAGTGGACCAAATATTGGTCCGGGTTTGGTCCGTCCGAAAAGATCTTGCGAACGGCATGCTCATGAGGGGTGCAGTGGGGGAGCAAAGATATTTTCTTGCAAAGAGTGTCATCGTGATCCAGTATTATTGTTGTTTCCCGCTTGTCATTTGCGGTGATTTGATTACAGAAGAGGGCGAAGTGCGAAATGCTTCGATGTAGAAGGCATGGCAAGAAAACCTTCACCCCCTGGTCTAACCATATCGAGCTCCACTAAGGTTATAGTCAATTCCTTCTCAACCTCACAGAACCTCGCAATCAAGTACTGCTTAGCGAGAAGGTGACTGCGAGATCACACAAATTGCGCGTTCTTCTTTAGCTTGTCAGTGCATCCATAATTCTGTTTTAGGTGGCTTTTTTTGTGAAGATTTACATTATCAGAAGAGTGATATCAAGCTTTGAATGGGAGGGAGGCAAAGATGAGAGCGTCAAAGGGGCAAGCTGAGCGTGTAGAGTATTGGGATGGAGCAAGCGTAGTTAGACATCTCAAAGGGACGTCATGGTTACTGGTATATGGGTCAAATGGAATAGAAACATGAAATTGGGAAAAGTTATGTTAAGAGAGAAATGTTAGAATCATGTTAGCATTGCTTCGTAATAGGACGTGCCATTTAGCCATTCCTGGATAGTCGAATATCAAAGACAGCCTATCTTGTGTATCCCAATTTTTGACCCCTCGAGGTTTGATTCACTCGCCGCCCTGCTCCGGCACTCAACTCGATCCCTCAAAAATTGTGATACAAGACCAGGATATCAGAGCTTCCTCTTATCGGACTCGTCTTCCACCTCTTCCACAGTAGCGTGGTGAGGTACAGATTCCTTCTCAATCTTCTCCCAGTCGTCGTCAGTGTCAGCTGCACCTTCGTGTGCGGACTTTAGTTTCTTAGCCTCTGGCTCTCCTTCTGGTTTTGATGTGGTCTGAACTTGAGCTAGTAGTGGACCTTCCTTGGGCGGCTCTGGTAGATCCCTATCACTTGTGGCGGGCTCTGTTGATGCTGCTGTTTCTGATGGTTGTTTGGACGATGAGGCTTCGGTTTCGGCGGGCGCAGCTGCTGTCTCCTCTTCGGCCTTTGGCTCTTCTGGAAAGAATTTGCTGTTAGAAATGTTAGAACATCTTCCCAATGGTATCTCCAGAGTTACACCCACGGCAAAGCCTCATTATAAGCACGCTCATCCTTCTCCAAAAAATTGCAAAAAACAATCCTCTCCAAACTCTTCGCATTCCCCTCATCCAAGAACTTGCGAACTTCACTAATAGCAGTATGCGCAGCCTCACCACTTGGATAGCCATAAACCCCCGTACTCAGTGCCGAGAAAGCGATACTGGTCAATCCATTCTCCTCCGCCAATTCCAAGCTCTTTCTATAACAACCCCTCAGCAACTGTTCATGCCGTCCCTCACGCTTTGTACGGTAGTACACTGGCCCCACGGCATGTATAACTTTCTTACACGGCAGGTTATAAGCATCTGTGATTTTTGCGTCGCCGGTATCGCATCCATCTAGTTGTTCGCATTCATCGTAGAGATCTGGTCCTGCTGCGCGGTGGATAGCTCCGTCGACTCCTCCGCCTCCTAATAGTGATTCATTTGCTGCGTTGACGATACTGTCGAGTTGAAGTTTTGTAATGTCATTTGTGATTATAGCGATTTTGGCGTTGTGGTCGAGGTTGACGGGGTGGAGGGGTTCGGTGTGAGGCTGTAGTTCCTTGCGTTTGTAAAGGAGGGTAAGAGTGGGTATTTCATCAATGGAAATTAGCGTCGCCATTGTTCTAGATTTTAGGGAATTGTTGATCTTGATGTGGGCGAGGTTTTTGATGAAGGAGGGGTGGAGGAAGCGGGGCATGCGACAATCTTATGTGAGGCTGAGTTATATTGCCTTGTTGAAGCACGAGAGGTGGAGTGATAGCTTGGACCCTGAATTTATGTTTTTGATACCATCACGTGAGCAAGGCTGACGAATGACGAGATCATCTCGAATACCTAACCCAACATTATATTGGCTGTCACTTCACTCGTTCTCAAGTACTACTTCATCCATACTTGAGTATACGTGGCTTGAGGAAGCGTTATCATCTCCCTGACCTCTAACCTTCGCATGCTCCTCCATAGCCTTATTCAACCCCTCCCTCTGCAAGCAATTTTCAAAAGCAAAGCTCTTAGCACATTCATCCAGCTCCTCTAAACTCATATCCTTGAACAAATTGGCAAAATCATCTTGAAGGCACGTTGCGACCCACAATTGATTGATCAGGCGGGTAATCTGCCTTTCAGTAGCCCAAGGGGTTGGATACTGATCCTTGGAGTTTGGGGCAACTTTATCAATCCACTCTACGAGGGGATTGACAACTGCTTCACTTTCTTCGGAAGGGTAGCGACCCCAAGCATCGACTTGGAGAGCTCGTTTTCGTAAAAGAAATGATGCTATCGTGCGCATATATTTGGAGTTTGGATCTGTGTGAATCATGCCTTGCACACCAATGTCCTACGCGCCAATTAGATGATGTTTCATCCGATATGCTAACAAAGAGTTATACCTTGTATAACCAGATACTCCAATGTATCTTGTACTTATCATAAATGCGCAATTGTTCCGCTAGTACATTATAGCGAGCTTGATTGATGGCCTCATGGTCTTTGTCGACTGACGGATTCGCATACACCGGGCCCCATTCGCCATTGTAAACTGGAGATTTATGCTTATGCATATACTGCGCCTTCCGAAGAAATTGCTGCTCAAGCTTCGTCTTCTGTTCTTCGGTACCTGTAAATGTCTCGCCTTTCGGAAAGCCCATCATCTACCCCAAGAATTAGCCACATCTCGTTACTGATCTAGCAAGTACACTTACAGTATAATCATGCAAACTGTAAACGCAATTCGGCAGAGGTTCCTCGAAATACTCCCACTCCATAGCAAAAGTATTCCCATCAAGCCAAAGGATATGTTTCTCATCAATCTTCCTCACTGCTTTTTCGATCCGGGCATAAAAATTGGGAAGTCTCCAATGCTCACTATCACAAGGTTCGTTCAACGGATTGTAGCCAGCAACCCACGGGTTATCTTTGTAATGAGCAGCTATCTGCTCCCACAACCATACCACCCTATCTTGGTGATCTTTGTAATCCCAGAATGAAGCATGGTTTGTAACGTTGTCGGAGTGCCAATCCGGATTTTGACTACCTGGAGCGGCATGTAAGTCCAGAATAGTATAAATGCCTTCTTTAGCACACTATGTCATATTTTAATCAGTCTGATTCCTGTACATCCTAAACCAACTTACCAGTTCTATCACCCGATCCAAATGCTTGAAACCCTCGACTTTCAACACTCGTGGATTCATATCATCCTCCAAATGCCGATAATTAAACGGCACTCTCAAACAATTCAATCCTTTACTCGCAAAGAAGTTGGCATCACTTTCCATGAAGAAGTACGTCAAGAATTTATCGAAGAAGAAGTCGTATTTCTCTTGACCGAGAGCTTTGAGCATAGCAGCCCGATGTTGGGATTCGTGACCTGGATAACCAGTAATGAAATTTTCCATACTACAGCAGTTGTTAGATTTCGTGAATGACAAGAGCCTTCAAGAATGAATAGAACTAACTTCATCCATCCTCCCAGCCCTGCCCCACGAAGTATGATTGGTTTATTGTCTTCGCCCACGACTTGGTGACCGTGGACGCGGAGGAATCCTGTTGCCATTGTAGCGTACCAGGATCAAATTTGGATTCAAAGGAGCAGTTGTTTGATGAGAAGCTCAAAAGAAGCCCCTCAGTAGACTCCATGCCTGCGATCATCCTATCACAAGATCATAAATCGTATGTACGGAGTACAACGCAAAGCATTCAGTGTAAAGGCCCAAGCTAGCCGGGCGAGATCGGCTACTAGATTGGGAAAGGTGGGTAAAAAGAAACGCGCTAGCGAGCCCCTGCCGTCTCAACTTCAACTTCATCTCCTTCGTATGAGCAGCTGAAAGTAATTGTTGAAAGATACATTCTTGTTACCGTGTCTCCTTTTTCGTAAGCTCTCCAGTTACTGTCCTCATTCACGAGCTGTGCGACAGGCCACATACTTCCAAGATACCTTCATGCTTCTATTGATGACACCGCACCGGAATTCTGATTCCACTCAGATTGATGGCGAAGTGCCCTGAGGATGTCGAAAAGAGTTCTGTCTTTCAAGAGAAGTGTTTGCTCGGTTGATTGGCGCTATTGTTAAAGATATGTAGGATAACAAACTCCTTTACCGAAGGAGACCTAGCCTGAGCGTTCTCCCAAAGTGTGCCTGCCCACATGATCGGGACAGATATGAAGCCTGCACAAGCAGAAACTATACTTACTGTCTTTCAGCTTGTCCTGCCTAGCAAATTACCCCCTGACTGTATGACTTCTTGTTCAAGAGGCACAATCAAGAAGCTGGAAGCGAGTTCTTTCAACTTACTTTTTCTCCTCGCAAAGCCCCCAGAAATCAGACCCTCCAAGCTTCCTTGCAAAGTCCATTCTGCGAGCTATTTACTGACCGTATCGAATCGCAGTCCAAGAAGCTTGGACGAGTCAATGCAAATAAGTTTAGAGACTTGTTTTGTCTTATCGGTAGGCAGGTGATACCAATCCGACCCTTCCAAAGTTTAGGAGCCAGGCTGTGCGGATCGAGGGATAGACGGAATATCTCATTTGGATGGTGCTTCCATTTTTGCCACACTGCGAGATAGGTGGTCTTGTCAGGTGGACAGCCCCAACAGCGGTCAGGAGAGCTCTGTCAAGTATGAACAACTCCGGTAATCAATAGAAGCAGGAGCGCGGCAGTCCTTTCCTGACACTGCTTGGTTGGCGACGGATTTTTCCAATCTTCGTCGATACTGTAGTAAGCCACCACATGACCCAGCATACGGAGATGCATACGAAAGGCTTAGTATCTAAGGTGTTGTGGTGGAAGTGACTCTGCCCACTTCACCCACTGGATCGCTCCTATACTTGGATGCATGCCCTCTCTACGTACTCACCGTGCAGTCTTTGCGACTTCGCTGCTCATCGAAATTGATTTCCAGGGAACGACCAGTCTCGGACTCTCACGCGACCACAAGAGCTCCGGGTGTTCTTCTGTCTTCAAAGCTCTTATCTAGGAACCAGAGCACCAATTATCTATCCCTAGAATTTTTTGAACCAGGGCTCCTGGTAAGCTTGCCTCGTCACACTCGGTCTCGCGACAGATAGAAACTAGAAATGACAACCTAGACGTTTCAGTTTCGCTTTAACCCCTCCAGGCACTACGTATGTTTAGCCCACGCTACATAAACAGACACACCAAGGCTATTGGATACATAGCGAATTCGAAACAATCACAAGCCTTGCAACAAATCGCCAGATCTCGAACACAAACACTTTGGCAAAATGGCAGTAATTTCAAAAAAAGAAGCCCCCGAATAAGAGATGCAATAAGTGACGTCAGTCGCAACATCACGACAACCTTGGCCGTAAAACATAGAAAACCCTTGAAAAAAGACAACCCAAACAAACGGAAAGGTATATCACAGAAGACCACCCAATATCGCTCATGGTAGGCCATCCATAATGCGAAAGGCCATTAATCAAAGGTCCAGAGTTTTGCAAACCCATAGTTCAATCACGCCAGTACGCCTCACCAGAACTTGGAGAAAAAGACACAGCTGAAAGCCCAATTATGCAAATACATGTGCTCAAACGTTTATCAGACTTCCCATGATCTATACGAATCAGACCTCGACTTCTCTTGCTTCTCTCAGTGCTTGGACCGCTTCACGGGGCCTGGATTGTTGCTGCCACCGTCGATGAGAGAACGGCCGCGCTTCGTCGTGGTGGAAAAGCGGTGCTTCAGATAAGTGTCGTACATGGTTGTACTAACTTTGGCCGCGTCTTTAGTCCACCGAAGTTGGCAGCGTGTATCGACTGAGGAAGTGTATGGCATAGGACGGATTGCTTGCTCCGTGAGTAGCTCGCCCAATTCAGACAAGTTGCGATCGAGGTCGGGGAAAGCTTTCACTAGGGCCACAGCTTCGGTCAAAGCTCCTCGATCATCACCTTCAGGCATCTGCACCACGTTCGTGGCCAGGGAGCTGATGAGCGTCTCCTGCTTCCCCTCCTTGAGTTTGCTCGCCACAAATTGAGACGCTGTGTAATCAGGGACGGGAGTCAAGGTTGCCGAATTGCGCCATCGCTTCTCTGACCAGTCTTCACTTCCGGTCGTGGCAGCCATGGCGCGCTTCGTGGTGGTCAAGACACTGCTCCGCGAGAACATCTCTTTCCGGCCATCAACGGACCAATCGCGTGTTGTGTTGAGGATATGGGTAATCATGTGATTTGTCCATCCTCCGTGCATCAGCCGCTCGACACACTTCACATCGCAAAGCATGGGAGGGAAAAACCTTCCACACGTCAGCGCTTGTTGAAAGTCAACATATTTGTGTAAACTTACGTCAGAATTTCTACAGTGGTCAAGTCAACGTCAACTGGCATATTAGAGTAGGGTCCGGGGATGTTGGCCATGCTTGGTTTGCGCGCTGACTTCAACATTCGCAGAGCCTTATCGTCACTCAGCACAGGCTTCGCCTTCTTCTCTGGCACAACTTCTTTCGGCTGTTCTTGTAGCTCCTCTATCACTGTGTTCCGAGCTATAGTTACATCAGTTCATGCATAAAAGGTTGTTTTCGGAATATAGGTACTTACGTAGAGGATCGTTTTTGACAGGGTTTTTGTTCTCTAACAGGGTATCGATGTTCGATACTTCCTGCTTGGTGAGTGCCCCTATTCATTATCAGTCAGGTTCGTCGACTTAATGTCTCAATTTCGTTTACCGTCAAATCGATGAGGAAAGGAGTAAAGTTCCGCAAGATCCTCATGCCAACCATAAGTTTCTACCTGGGCCCGGTAGTCCTGGTATGCCTGTACACTACCTTTCCAGTCTGCAGGAACTTCGATTTGCGGTCCGCCGCCATGCTGGATGTTTGTTGGGCTAGTGAACGTATCGTAGCCATAGTAAGGAGCGCGTTCTTCGGGCAAGTCATAGATGCTACGGGTCTGTTCGATCAACATATGGGATTGGCTACCAGGGACGTCCGCATTCTGCTGTTGGTACTGGTACATGCGCTGATCAGGCAAATTGGAGTCGTGAAAGCGGGGCATCTGCACGGAGCTTGCGTTCTGAAAGAGATGTGCGCTGGTGTAGTGCGGAACGGTCTGCATTGAGGGTTGTCCCAAGCTGTTGAGGTCGTCGTAGTCGACAAAAGGAGTAGAGCCCATGGCAGGTGGTGACCGTGGGTGATGCTCCTTTTGGTCTGTGTCGAATAAAGACGTAGAAAGATGCGCGTGGTCAGCACGCGGAGCATCCATTGTGCAATGTGTATTTGCAGAAACCAGCGAGTCAAGCAGAATGGGTGGGTTACCAGAAGTTGTTGTTATTATGGGTGTGGGTGGTTGTGGGTGGTTGTGGGTGGTTGTGGGTGGTTGTGGAATTATGAAGTTGATGTTGGGGAAGACAAGTGGCTGTACGAAAGTAGAATTCGTGATTTTGTTTTATACTAGGATCCGCTAGTGAGTTCTCTACTCGCAAAGCGAAGTGTTCCAAGGTCAGAATCGAATCACGTGGTAACGAAGGTAGGTTCTGGGTCCCAAAGTGGCTTTGGTGTTTGTTGACGTCTTTGAGAACTCCGGCTAACACATAATGGAAGACCGTAGAGACACATGGTCTTTCCAGCTACGCTGCGGTGAACACGACAATTGACCACCTCTAACAGCTAGAGGGAGCGTCCTCCTCATATACCGCCTCTTGGATATGGCATCTGACCAGACTCAAACAACAAATCCCACATGATAATACCTCTTGCTAATTATAATCCGGATATGTTGGAGATTCTTGAAGTATGGATTGCTACTTCAAAACGCATGAATGAAGTAATCTTGCTTACAGCCTTCTGCTGGGGATTCAATCACTGGTATTAGAGACTCTAAGATTCTGTAAAAATGCTGAGACTATGCCGTAAAACGTGAAGTACTGCAAGAGCAATCCGAGCTTGGATGGACAGGAGGGAGGATATATCAACTCAGAAGTAGTGGAAGCCACCAGGTCTCAGAAAGGGCTTCTGCTTTGGTGGTTCTCTATTTGTTACTTGTGTTGGTTTCATTCCCTCCTTGCAAATCTCTGTCATAGCAAGCAGAAAAGCAATGTGATGATAGCAAAAATGGCAAGTGGAGTCATGCAACTAGATACATTTCTTTCGGCAATGGATAGTTCTAAGAAGGAAAGTGGAACGTCAAATAACTTGCTGGTGCTTACTTCGAGTCGTCTCACTTGTGTTCTCAGCATTTCCAATTAGTATGATCTAGATTCACGTCTTTAAAACTAGAGAGTTATCATGAAGAATGAGATCGGGCTATTTCGCTGATGAAAATATTATCTAATGCTATGCAACTGCTGATGTCCTTGGGAAGAAATTATTCTAGGTACAATCACCCAAACCCGCACCATGACATGTACCTGGCGTCAGAATCTGGAAGCTCGATCAACCAAGAGGACATGGGCATCCAACAGACGAGTGATCGTGCGTTAGCCAATACACGTAGTGGTTGAACAACTCCTTTGCTGATCTCAGCCTTCCTCCATTTGGATGCCCATATATGTAGTGGTTTATTCTACCTGGTTCCATTTTTCCTTGTAAAGTGAACTCCCATAAATGATGGTTCCTGGGAAATGCATGAAACGTCACATTGCTTCCCGGCCATCTCTCACGCCAATAGATAGTCAGCCGGTCTAGCCACTGCTGTCTAGGGATGCTGAGACGGATCGGATTGCTGTCGAATGAAACTGGACGCACAGCGCCGTAATGATAGTTACCATCGCTGATGTCAAGGTCGAAGGTTGGTTCAATATCGAGCGGGTTGTTTCCCAGAACAGCCTGTACTGCTTGTGGTGGTGTACTTGGCACGACTTGTGATTGCGCATTGGTAATGTTAGCTGTGGGGGTCGGGAGGAGTTGAGCAGCTTGGCCAGAAGGTAGTACCTGATGTTGACTAGCTGCAGGCAACAGTGTAGTGCTTGGAACGGTTGGGACGAGATGGACTGCTTGAGTTCGTTCGTGTACTTGGGCGAAGGAATCGTATTGCTGATGGGCTGGAAGTGTTTCAGTGCGCAAATCCGTGCTTCCATCAGTGGCTAATGTCGGACTGAGTGCCCGGCTTGAACGTGAATGAGCATCAGGGGCTGTTTTGTGGAGCAACGCCGGATCTATCAAATTGGGCGGAACCAGCAAGAGTATTAGCTACCAATAGCGATGAATTTGTATTCGGTTTTACATACCTGGCTTTGTAAGGCTGATGCTGAAGAATAAGCAGAATGGGACGCAGTATTCTTTTGCGCTGGTCCTTGAAAGTCTCTTGTCTGTTTTGTTTGAAATAGATCGCCTTCCTGTTGACTGTAGTCCTTAAGATGGAGGAAACTATCAAATTGATCGAACAGTTGATGGCTTTGTAATGATGGATTCATTTGGAAGACCTCTATATATCAATTAGCTGGGAATGCTTCGGAGTTTACTCGAAGGATCCTACCAACCTTTAACAATTGCCTGGTTGTTGCCATCAAATATCGCGAAATCACTAATTTGTAGAATATCCAAAAGCCTTTGGGGATCCGTCTCGGCCAGAATCGGAGCTCTTACATGTTCACCGCGACTGTTTTGGAACGTGCCGCCATCGGGATCAGATCGCCAACTGTTTGCTGTGATCTGCATTTTCGAACTGAAATGTCCCAAGCGCTGGAAATGCAGAATCTGAAGGCCGGAAAGATTTGGAGTTCAAATGTGAAACTACTTATAAGTGACTGCAGGAGTCAAACTCCAGCAGAGAGGATTATCTTAAAGCAAATGCACAATGTATCGCGTGGACAAACGTGAAGTTGTTTTTCGGTATCATCAGATCTCTAGAACGGTCAGGCGGAAGATTAGTGCTCAGGAAGAAGAGATTAGAGAGATGATCAGTTTTTAGTTGTCCTGAGCCCATGATACTACTCGATCTGCAAGCTGAAACTCGGACAACCTTTGAGAGATTTCGCGTTGCAAATTCTATAAGAGTAATTACTCTGGCCCTTGGAAAGGTCTAATGATACGGATGTTATTAGTCGTAGTGATTCTAGAGATGGTGGAGAATAGAAAAGGCTTTTGAATTAGCTGGTCGGTTTCTCGAATTCCGGCTGCATTCGAGTTTCATTGGCAAGTGGGAGTAGTGTTCTATATGGGCGTTGGGATTGGCGATTAAGACTTATGTGGGCGATTAAGGCTGTGAACAGACTACAGCCCTGTGTGAACATGGTTATGCCTTTTCAAGGCCAAGTTAACAAGGCATACTTCTAATGACATATATTGTTCACGCAGCCTACGACTGCCACCTACCACGCCTTAGTGAGAAGCCTTATGTTTTGAAGCACTAAATTAATCTTCAGCGGTGAAACTACTCGCCTAATTAGTATACTTGCCAGAAAAGAAGCGTTGCTAAGATCGTCGAGAACCTACCTCCAAGCGCTTTATCTGCGCCAGCCACCACGAAGCCCACCGATTATCTCAGCCATCGTAGGCCATACGAATGGTACATTCACGCAGCCGCCATCTGCACATCTTGCAGCAGCTGTGACGGTCTTGGCCAGCATTTGATTGATGCCAAAGTTGATCCACGCGAAAATGCCATCTTCCACCTTCGGTCCTAGCATAACATATTCCATGACTGGATCGGCAGCATTTGCAGAACCTTGCCCCATCAAAAAGTCCCATCTATTTGTCATTTGAAACTGCTTGTTGGTATTGTACGGAGCTGTTTGCTCTACAGCGCTGATGAGAGCTTGATCAAAGTATAGTTGACTAATGTGAGCTACTTTTCCGCCGGAGATAGTGTTATTCGGGTTGACGGTGGAATTTACATGGGACAAGATATGAATGTGATTGGTGCGGCCAGTGTAATGTCCTGGGAACACGGAGATGAATTGAGCTACGCCAGTCTCGTTGGTGTTTTGGATACCGCGCAACATTTTGTTTTGCAGATTGGCTGTATCATCGCGTCGCCATTACCGAACCCGTATTGAATTCCTCCATATATTCCCTGACGATTTATTAGCAGCAGCTTTGGAGGTGGGGCAAACAAGCGCTTACAGTCGCATTGCAATGCCAGAAATCAATAGCGACATTTTTTGCGGGTTCACAAGTGTTCATGTCGACCAGTTGGATATCAATGTACATCTTTACCCCGGGTTCTTTTTCTCGGACATCTTTTCGAATGTATTCTCCTGAAACATCTTTCTTGCATTACTTACATTTCTGCCTCCCAGGGAATCTATGGGTCCTTACAATACGGCCCTTCGGTAACTTCTGGAGACAAGACTGCTGCCTTCTCTTCAAATATCTGCCAGCTAGGAGTTTGTAACGAATGGGTAAGATTCGACCTGTGGTCCTTCTTCAGACTCTCCTTCCAGTCCCGTGGCCGTAAGTACTTCTCTTGTTCCACATGTCAGCAGCTGCTTGTACCATCCCTGACATCTTCTACTAACCTCCATGGTGAGCGACACTGCGTTTCCTCAACTGTTCAGCCATTCTCTTTCTCCGTTCCACTATTCTGTTTTCCACACCAGATTGCTTCAGTTTTGCAGTACATCCTGCAAGACCTTTGTGCTCCAAAGAATCTAGATATCTCTTTCGCATTTTCATCTCTGTGGTTCCATCATGACCAGGATGAGCAGACACAGCGAGTGAACATGCCAGGATGGCATAGAGCAGATTGGAAAGAAACATGATGTTAAACGAATGTAAAATAGAAAATGAGTGACAGAAGAAGCACAAGACGTTAACTCAAACTAATAGAGGGAGTGAGGAGACTACCTTCTTAAGACAAATTGGAACCCTGCTGACACTTTTGAAAATCCATAAACTAGAGGTGTAGTAAATCTAAAAGGGGGCTTCACGGACAATATTCAACGGAATTATGGGGGATCTACTCGCTGAGTCCGGGAAATCAATAACTTACCATCAGACATATGCACTAAAGAGAAATTGATCATAACTTCCTAAAAAAACATTCTGACAGAACATTCCGAGTAGTTGATCTAGCAAAACTCAATTATGGGGAAAGGCGCTGATCAGGGTGGGTGTGTGAGCAAGACCGATCCCGAAGATTGCATTGTTGAGTGCAATCCGCAATAGAAGATGGCGCTCGAGGTTGTATGAGAAATGCCAGTGGAGTGATTGAACAAAAGATATGAAGATAGGGCTTCTCGCTCAGTTGGGACAAGGGTTTGTGTCCGCACGGTTTAGTAAGTAGCGGATTGATTGTAAACCGGCGGAGTCCACATTAATACATTCTGGGGAAAGTCTATCTAAGAACAGTAGCTTATAATGAGAGACTTTGTTGTTGGGAGCTTCACATGAATTTACTGAAGTTTTAGCTTCCATTGCAGCTCTCTCACAACTAAATCGTCCGAAATATACAAATATCTAAGCACGTCCGCCGAGCCGGCTGTACCGCAATATAGAACGAGAGTACGAACTATTGAGGTAGATAACTCGGAAGGCAGGGCTTCAATGAAAGAGGAGTTGGTGGGACGCCTAGAAGTGTTAGCACTGCACGAACCTTTATGAATCGAACTTGAGTCAAACATGTAAAGGCATTACTCCCAGGGCTGGAGCTTTCAAGTAAATATTGATAGATCTTTGATTTTCAATGCTGTGTAGTCGCGTCTTTTCATATAATTAGCCAAAATAGGAATTTTTGTTGTCTATAGAAGCTGGAGGCTGTCGCTGAGAATGGCAATACTTGTCCGAATTTTCGTCTTCCCAGTTGGTCTTGCAGAGCCCGAAAAGAGAAGTTAAGGAATGCTTCCAGAGTCGAACAGAAGTAGATTTGTTGAGGCTTGAAGCCAGAAAAGTCTAACAGGTCGATAAGCCGTGTTTGACGCGCGCCGAACTCAGGCTTCCCAAGCATGAAACACACGTTTTCTACCCCTAGTCCCAATTGAAACTCGGATAGGCTGTATGAGGGTGTAACGTAGAGAAACCATTTCTTTAAGCGTTTTAGCATATCTAGCGCCTCTAGTACCGAGCTTTTATTCAATATCCAGAAGCTAATAAAATAACAAAGCTTTTCTAAGGCTCTAAGATTGGCTTACAGACATTAAGGATTCCAGCTACATCCAAGTTTCGATTGGCAAAAGGGAGTACCGGCATAAGGACTTTTACGGAGGAGCGTAATAGTCTTTGATGCCTCTGTCGCTCAAAACCTATGAAGGATTGATCAGTAACGCCAGATATTGATTCAAAACCCTCTTCTGTCAGCATCGTGGCTCACGCTCGCATCGAACATCTGTTGTCGTGCAAAGAGGCTCAGACCATATTCCAGGAATTATATCTCAAGCAGGGGAAGCAAGTGTTGTGTGGTTAGGAAAAATCGCAATACGCAATCTCAGCCACCGGGCATGACGTACCCAATCATCACTGCGCAAATTGGATCCACCGAATGGCCGAAACCCATACAAATAAATGCCAAGTTCGCGCCCAAGCCTTTGCAAGCATTTGATATCTTAAGCATTTCGTGAGCATTTCGTTAAGATAGATATAAGACCATCATCTGGGCCAAATAAACTCTACTACCACAAGCCCAATCGTCCACCATTTCTACACCCTAAATCACGAAAGTAGAACTTCTCAATATGACAAACCGACCACCATCATCGACAGTGAGCTTTCCAGCCTTACCCGCGCCTTGCCGACGCATATTTCCCCAACTACACACTTTCTAAGTTCTAACACGTTACCGGCAGAGCGACGTGCTTTTGTACTTTCTAGCGCTGCTCTTACCACCCGTGCCAGTTTTTCTCAAGAGAGGATGTAGTGCCGATTTCTTCATTAATATTTGTCTATCCATACTGGGTTGGATACCTGGTGTGATTCGTATGTGAGGCCTTTGAACAAAAACATCGAGCATGCGCAAGCTAAATACTGGAACAGATTCGTGGTATATCATCAGCAAGAATGAGAGGCCGGTGCTTAGGACCACACAGCATCATTAAAGGGTTTGGATTATGTGAGATTTCATGCAGCGGAGTATTGGGATGATGTAATTACGCCACGTTTTCACCTTTGTTGTATTGTTTGACACTGTATATTACGGACTGAATGAAATCCTGATCTTTGGTTCATGGCTACTAGGTGTGGGGAGCGACAGCTGTAAATCGAAGAAAGGAAGTCAGCTAAGATGAAGAAATTGTATACTCTGCTCTCCAAACAATAATAGACAAGGGATAAAATATAGGGTACAGGAGGAATCTACAAAGCCCGCAAGATTTCAACACGCCTAATGGTGGGGGACTCTAATCATCACCACTAGAATCACTCTCAACAGCGCAACTGCTTCATTCCTACAACAGACTTCTCTACTTCTCTGGGTTGGCCTTGATCCATTCAACACCCTTTGAAATGTTCTTTGCGAGATCCTCAACGCAGACATCGAGCAATTTCTGCTCATGGTCTGTAATCTTGCCAACAGGGTGGATCTTCTCCACACCATTAGGTCCAAGCTCGACGTTGGTAGCGAAGAAGTCGACGCCGCGATCCTTGTAGAGTGGGCTGTCAACGAAGGTTGGCTCGATGACACCTTTCTGTCCCTGGGAAGCCTTCAACAAGCTCTCGGCGAAGCGGGCACCAGCCATGGCCATGGAGAGGGTAGCAGACCCTGCGCCATCCTTGGCTTTGACAACCTCATCACCACCGAACTGGACGCGGTAAACGTAGTTGTCGAGCTTCTCGCCAGTTAAGCTGTATCCGGATTGGGAGAGGAGAGGGACGATGGTGGCACCAGAGTGGCCTCCAATAACCGTGATGTTCTCGTTGGCTGGGTCTGTTCCCTTGATCTCGGAGATGAAGCGGCTGGCACGGACGACGTCGAGGGTGGTGACACCGAAGAGGCGCTTGGGGTTGTAGACACCCTTGGCCTTGAAGACTTCGGCGCAGATGGGTACGGTGGAGTTGACCTGTGGTTGTGAGATAAATGTACTTTAGTTTGCATACTAGGATCATACAGGGTTGGAGATGATGAGCAGGTTGGCCTCTGGGGCGTGTTCGGCGCATGCGGTGGCTAATGTGCGGACGATGGAGGCATTGGTGTTGAACAAGTCTATCAATGGTTAATCAGTGCCCTGAAATTATCTCAAGATGCCGAAACTTACCATCACGGGTCATGCCTGGCTTGCGAGGCACACCAGCTGGAATTAGAACGATCTCAGCGCCGGTAAGCGCTTCCTTCAAGCCCGAAGCTGTTGGCTCATGACCTGTGACCTGTAATCAAGGAATAAGTGATTATCCTTCACATCATAGGAGTAGTTATCCTTACTTTGCTCTTGGTGTTGATGTGTCCGATATCAGCGGCGACACCTAAGCAATACCTTCATTAGCCATGCCATCACCTCCTCTTTTAATTCGAGTATCTCCATACCTGGTGCCAGTCTCACATCGTAAAGGGAGAGCTCTGTGACGCGAGGGTTGAGTTTGAGCAACAAACTCAATGGTTGACCGATACCACCAGCCGCACCGAGGACTGTCACTTTAGACGCCTTCAAACAATCAATTGATTAGCAATTGAGGCTTTCCCCCGCTAGATTTCTATCTCAATCTTGTTTCCGTGGCCAAAAAGAATGCATCTGTAATCATAACACTGGTTTACAATGATAGTACAGATGGATTGTTTATGCCGAGTGCGGAGCAAAAGCTATGTTGGAGATATCAAGCTTACCTGGCGGACGGAAGCAGAGAAACATCTCCTCTGACTTTGGGCAAAGACCTGGCGTGCGGCGAACATGTTGAAGGAGATGATGAAGGAGAGTTTGAATTCTTAACGGGGATGCAATGTTTGCTCGGTCAAGTGGATAACAGTTAAACGTCTTTACGGAAGAAGAAAATCGAGGTCCGAAGCTTGGTCCGCTAGGCTGAAAGGAGAATAGCCCAGGAACCTTCGGCCTGTTTAGCACCTCGAGACTTCACGAAGGTATTATCCAATCCTCCACCTGATGGTACAGTAGCATTGGATTGTTTTCGTAAGGAATTTGAATTGTCCGTAATGAGGCAATTCAGTTTTACTCCCTCCCCCGGATTTTTGAACGGCTGAGCTGGCATCACTACTCGGTATGAATAACATAATGTCAACCCGGGTACGTCCATAACCCACTTCGGTTTTTTGGGAATAGCGAATGTTTATTGGTAAGTGAAATGGGTTTGGTAAATAACAGCACGTCCTTTTGTAGTTGAGCACATTGCCGTACACGTCTGTTTTGCAAATGTGATGGGGTCTCACAGAAATCTACGCTCGGCAGGCTTTTCGCAGCTCGGGACATCACTTGCTTACAAGCCTCGACACCATTTCATTTCATTACAGTAATGAAGCCTCGTAATCAGCTCTTAAATTCGATGGAACAAAACGTGGATCACGAACTAGAATATAGACGATGCTGTTGCGGCATGACAAATCTATAACTGTTCATAATCACATATCTCATCATGACCGGCTAATCTCCAAGAAGAAAGCTATGCGCCAAATGCCCAGGTAGATTCACAATCCAGGCGTCCTCGGTGGAACAACGTTGTGGAGATTGTTAAGAACATAAGATACTGAATTAGGACTCCTCAGATACCAGCCTGGTTATGACGTACGCCTGCTTGTTGAAGTCTTCAGCCTTTAAACCGAGAAAGTTCCGTGACTGATTTTCCATTCAGCAACATCAACAATAATTCGGCATTGATGATTAGTTCTTGACAACCTTACAGCCACGAATCTCAGGTGCAAACCCCTTTGGTGGAGGCTAGAAAAGGATTACTGATCACTTTCCTCGGCTGGCGTTCTAAGCGTCTACCCCAACACAACCAACACGGGTAGTGTTAGCAATGGCGACACCTCAAATGGCGATCCTGCAATGGAGCTCCGGCCATGTTTAGTCAAAGCAGGCGCATTTTTCTCATGAACAGGGAGTTGTCAGCGGTGTGGAAAGCCCAGGAAACGCAACTGAGAACAAGGAGTAGTAGTATTAGTACTTATACAGGTTCGTTCCCCCAATATGCATTCCCAATCTCAAAATAATATATCTTCATCGAACTCAACCAGGATGGGCCCTTTTCAATCACATCAAAAACCGGGTCGGCGGTCCAGCATGGCCTGTGGTCGCTCCATCGGTATCGGGGTTGACCTTGAAAAATTGGACAATGCCCTTGATGGAGATTCAAGCAGTGATGGTGCGTCAATAGAACAGCCTGAAAGGACTCAGACGAAGGAATTCAGCGAGGATGCGCCTGTTACACCGGACCACGACATTGAAGCTACTCCCGTGCATCGAACTGTGACTGCACAAGACTGGACCGGTATACATGATCCAGAAAATCCTCACAACTGGCCATTAGGCAAACGGATCTACCATACCGTGCCTCCGGCGCTCTTCGCATTCGTTGTGTAAGCAGACAATCGAATGGTAACAAGGAAGATTGAATTTAACTGACACCATCATAGGACTCTTGGATCCAGCATCTACACACCAGCATATCTAGAAATTGCCAAACAGTTCCGTGTCTCTGAAGTCGCAGCACTACTTGGAGTTTCTCTCTATGTGTTAGGTCTTGCATTCGGTCCCATGATCGCAGCACCAATCAGCGAAACATATGGTCGTCTAGTCGTCTATCGAGTTTCTCTCCCACTTTCCATGCTTTTCACACTCGGTAGTGGTTTTAGCAAAAGCTTCGCATCTCTCCTGGTGACTCGATTTCTTGCTGGTATGACAGGCTCACCTGTATTGGCAGTGGGAGCAGGAACGAACGCAGATTTATTCCCTCCTCAGTTTCGTGCTGCGGCAACTGCCTGTTTCTTATTAGCACCTTTCTTAGGCCCCTCTTTAGGGTAAGATCTCACATCAGCTTTTGCACCCTCCCTGCTAACATGTTTCCAGTCCTGTCATTGGTGGCTTCGCAGCACAGTACAAGGATTGGCGGTGGACGCAATGGTGTACCCTCTTCATTGGAGTAGCATCGTACCTCGTATCCATACCCATGGAAGAAACCTACAAGAAAATCATCCTTCAAAAGCGAGCCAAGAAATTAGGGATTGAACCGCCTAAACAAGTCGGTCCATCCGGATTTGCAGCCATCAAGTTCCTGCTCGGGGTTACGCTGTTTCGACCTGTGCATATGCTTCTCTTCGAGCCTATCGTTGGTTTTTTGAGTTTGTATAACGCCTTCACCTTTAGCATTCTATTCGCCTTCTTCGAGGCTTTCCCCATCGTCTTTACTGGCATCTATCACTTCAACACTTCTCAGACGGGTCTCACTTTCCTCGCTGTTGGTCTAGGGGTCTGTCTTGGAGTCGTCTCCGCCATTGCGTGCGATCGAATCTTTTATCAGAAAGAGCATAGGAAGGTACTTGCTGAAGGAAAAATCGCAGTAGCACCGGAACATCGTCTGTGGGCTGCTATGTTAGGTAGTTTTGGGATCCCCATTGGCCTCTTTTGGTTTGCATGGACTTCTCGCGCATCTGTGCACTGGATTGTGCCAATAATTGCAGCTATCCCATTTGCGTGGGGCAATGTTAGCATCTTTATCTCGGCTGCTCTTTACCTGGTGGACACTTATGGACCTCTGGGAGGAGCAAGTGCCATCGCCGCCAATGGATTGCTGCGATACGGCATGAGTGCTGCTTTTCCACTTTTTACTGTCCAAAGTGAGTACCTCAGCCCTCAATCGATCTGGATTAGCATAATTAACGAAATACAGTGTACAAAAAGATGGGCGTTGATTGGGCGACCACTTTCTTTGCTTTCTTATCCCTAGCCATGCTACCGATACCTTGGGTGCTGTATAGGTATGGATCGAAAATCAGATCGAAAAGTCATTATGAGACTATCAAGGCTTAGGGATTGAATCGAGTTGTTCACAACCGACCAGACCAGTGGTTAGGAACCAAACGCAGTGCTTTTGAACTTGTCAACAGGAACATATTATCATGCATAATGTAATCAGTAAACATAATAGAGGGCGCTTAAGCGAGAGTGTGAAAATAACTATCTACTACTGCCTCTTGCCAACTGAAACTTTAATGTTGCTGGGATCCTTAAGGTCTATAAACTAATTTACGAGCCTTAAAAAAGCTTTACTGTATAACAGCTTCTAGATATAAAGTAAAAGCTTAGTCCTAGATACCCTAGTAGCTATACTAAAAAGGTTTATAGATATTGTTTCTCTAGCGTTGAACTCATAGAGCCTGTCCGAGTTTTAGTTAGTACGAGGAGTAATTTGATCTATACTTCCAGTTTCTATGCATATCTCGTAGTATCTCGACGCCTTGCATATCTTGCATAGTGGTGATATTTAGTGACAGCCCAGTGAATCTCCGTTTCGTGGAGATTTGTGCAATAAGTTTAGTGGCATAGAAATCTATGTGATGCAAAGAACGCCGGCGTGGGATGACAATTACGCCTTCATGTCTGCATGGCAAACTCTAACCCTATTTCTCGAAATCAAGTAATCCATGGCATTATCAACACCATTATTAGTAATCGTTTCCCACTTCTCCATCGTGATGAATTTCTGGTGATCACACCAAGTTTCTATGCCCGACCGCACACATTCAGAGCTTCAACCAGAGACTCGGAAGTCCAGACACGATCAAACGACCATATTGAAGAAAGAGAAGAGTAACGCAAACAAATACTTGCACACATAGAAACCCCACAGACCCAGATCGTCTTCTTTTCACTTCGATGCATTCACGTAGGCCTTGCAGCTTTGCCGCCGGCCGTCTTCCCTTCCGATGTTTCATCGCCGTACAGCAAGACCAACCAACCCAAGAACCATGGACTGCGCCTGCTTGTAAGTGCAGTTTATGAGTTGGGAGCCCTGTGCACTGCCATTTCTGCTGGACTGCTCATCCGTTCTGTTTACTTCATCTCTTGGTCTGTGTTTTTGGTAGCTTGTCCCGGTCAGCATATTAACGTCTATTCTATTGCTTTTTGGCTCTGTCGTAGACCTGCGAGCCGGTGTTAATCAATTTCTTACGGAGTATGGAGTCTTGGATGTGGGTATTGTTGTTATGGGTAGGACAGGTTGTATCCCAATATTTTCCACCAACACCACAGGATCTACAAAGGGTGGAGAGTAGGTTTGGTAATGGAGTTTCGATTACTTATAAGGAGGTATGGTTTAAGATCTCACAATCGTCCCTCACATATACTTACGTGATAGTCACAGCCAAAAATCTGTGAGACTACTGAAGGGGTCAGAAGCTTTTCAGGTTATGTCTCATTGCCAGCAAAGGTCCTCGCTGCCGACGCGGAAATTCAGAACTACACATTAAATACCTTCTTCTGGTTCTTCGAATCGAGAAAGGATCCGAAGAACGCGCCTGTGTCTATTTGGATGAATGGCGGACCAGGAGTTAGTTCCATGATCGGGTTGTTCCAAGAGAATGGACCATGTAATGTCAACGCCGATTCTAATTCCACCACATTGAATCCTTGGAGCTGGAATAACGAGGTCAACATGCTGTAAGTATCATGCATATTGTGCAGCGTCAAATGCTGATTATCTCCAAGTTACATTGATCAACCCGTTCAAGCAGGTTTCTCATACGACTCTTTAGTCAACGGAACTGTTGATATGACCACTCGGGCTGAATATATCGACCTCACGCCATTCCCGAAGAACGAAGTGCCCATTCAAACCAACATCAAGCGAGTAGGCACATTCCCCAGCGGCAACGTCGACACCACAGCCAATGGAACATCGAATGCCGCACGCGCCCTGTGGCATTTCGCCCAAACTTTCTTCCAAGAGTTTCCAGCGTACAGGCCGAATGACAACCGTATATCCATCTGGACGGAATCCTACGGAGGCAAATACGGCCCAGCTTTTACCTCTTACTTCCAGGAGCAGAACCAGAAGATTGCGAACAGAACCCTTACTGATCCCAGTGAGATGTATGTTCTTCATCTGGATACTCTGGGGATCATTAACGGTTGCATCGACTTGTTGGAACAAGGGGAGAGCTATGTTCAGTTCGCTTATAACAATACATATGGTCTTGTGACCATTAACCAGACTGTTTACGACCCGGGCCTTGGTGCGTTTGGTCGAATGGAAGAGTGCAAAGACCTGATTGTGAATTGTCGGAGCAAAGCAGCGGAGCTGGATCCAGAAAATCAGGGCCGAAGTGAAGAGGTCAATAATCTCTGTCAAGAAGCGAATTCGTTTTGCCTATTTAACTTGGAGGGTCCTTATAGCGCTCTTTCGGGGAGGAGCGTTTACGACATTGCTGCCCCAAAATTGGGTAGGTTTTCAAAGCAATTTGGTCTTGTCTTAAGTTAACATGATTTATAGACCCGTTTCCACCACCTTTCATGAAAGGCTATTTGGCGAAGAACTGGGTACAATCAGCACTTGGTGTGCCTCTCAATTACTCGGAGAGCATCCATGGTGTGTATAATGCTTTCGACGAAATTGGTGACTTTGCACGTGGCGGCTTCCTCGAAGATCTTGCATATATCCTCGATCAAGGCATCAAAGTCGCCATGGTTTATGGAGACCGAGACTATGTAAGTTGGTACACCAATTTCATTTACGCACAATCTAACCTGGTTAGATATGCAACTGGGTTGGCGGTGAAAGAGTCAGTCTCGCAGTCAACCACACTAGAGCAGCCCAATTCAGATCAGCCGGCTACACCGAGGTCCGCACGAACGACACGTACGTTGGAGGAATGGTGCGCCAGCACGGCAACTTCAGCTTCACACGCGTTTTCCAAGCCGGCCACGAGGTCCCAGCCTACCAGCCCGAGACTGCGTACGAAATCTTCCGCCGCTCGATGAACAATCTTGACATTGCAACGGGAAAGGTATCGACATTTCAATCTGGATCGGATGTTTATACTTCTACTGGTACGAAGGATACGCTGGATATTAGACAAGCGCCGCCACCAGAGCCGGAACCGACGTGCTGTATTTTGAGGTTGTCTAGTACGTGCACAGAGGAGATGATACAGGCAGTTAAGAATGGGAGTGCGGTAATCAAGGACTATATTGTTGTTGGGATGGAAGGGAAGGGGAATGGTACGTCTGGCTCTGGAGGTGGGAAGACGAGCGGAGGGAGCAACTTGCGAATCAGTGTGTTAATGCTTGCCAGTTACGTCCTGATGCTCATGGTCGTTTTGGTGTGAACAGCACTACTTTTCTGGTTGGCTTGAAAAAGCATTTTAGGAGTAGTTGATTATTGCATCGCATTGGGAGCGTTCTGGGACTTGGATGTCCTTACTTAGACCTGATACCTAGATACGATACTACTTATGAATTCCTATTGCTCATTTTCTTCTTTAATCATGTTCGGTGCTAATTTCTCGTGCCTCCACACATCGGCTCTTGAGAGGACAAACCTTCATCCGTAGCCCTTATAAAACCGTATCCAACGGTGAGAATTGTAGGAGTATCGTCTCCCGGAGCAGAGGGGATAATGCACCGCCTAGGACCCACCTCAACAAACAATTCAGAAATTGGAAGAACGACAGAGAAGCGGAAACATGATAGAATTCCCTCGACCACTATGTTCTATGGCTCAAAGCTCGAGCATGGGATCTCGTACCATTTTCGCGTTGTCTCGGTTAACGGTTTTCCAACGTTCAGCCTGATCTTGCTCAATGAATATTCTTCACTGTTCAAAGGCACCAATATTATAGTAGCTGTCCCAATGACACCACAATGAGATACCGTATAATTTTCAACACATATATGCCAAATCACTGCTCTTCCATCTATCCACAGGCCCCGACAGCGCCATGACCATGGCTTCCCTCACCCAACCCAGATCTGGTACTCCCGTCCCAAACTGGTAGTATAACGGTCAGCCTCACGAACCACGGTTCAACAATGAGCGCAATATCTGCTCAGTCTCGTCAACAACGCGTCCGTCCAAAGAGCGGTACTCCAGGGGTCCTCTGCAAATAAATCCAATCTCCAGTCCTCTGATTTTCCTTCCTCACAAAAAACTCTGCATCCAAAAGTCAACATTGCTTACACCAAGCTCTCAGCTCATCAAAACAATACCACTTTGCTCGCAGATTTTTTCGTACAACATACACGAACAAACTACTCTATACACACGCAAATAAACATTATTAATCATGTCTCTCAAAACTCACATGGTTAATGATGGTAACTCTGGCATTAAGCTACCATTCCCCCTTTCCCCCTCGTCGTCGTTCTCCTCGTCGTCGATTAATTGTTCAAGACCATCGGAGACGACGAGACCCTTGAGTGAACCATGGCGTAGGAAGACACAAGTCGCAAGTACAAGCTCCGATGACAGGTGGTGTCCTTATCCACAACGCGCGCACTCACCCCCTTCCACTCACCCCTCTTCTTCCTCACAAGCTCGTAACTTGTCAAGCTGGCGTTCCAATAGGGACCAGAGCACTCCGTCACTTTCTACTTCTTCCTCTTCTTCTTCGCTGTCGTCCACTTCTTCTTCTTCTTATTCCTCTGACTCATACTGCTCCTCCCCCCCTTTCACTTCCACTTCCACTTCAAGATGGGGCTCAAAACCCACAGGTACTACTAACAGCAGCAGATACACGAGCAACCCGCGCCGCGGCAAAATCATGTTCCTTCCCGCACAGGAAAAAATGTCCCCCACCTCGATCCTTCACTTGCAACTCGTCCTGCGCAACAACCCCGGCGCATACAGCCACCCAATCCTCTGCCTCAGCGACCCTGACTCACAAGGCCTTGTCGACATCATCACCGTAACCAGCCTGAACGGCAAGCGTATAACCGAAAAATTCGACCAATCCCGCTGGGATCGCAACAGGTACATGCTTATCGCGCATGAATCCGACAACGAAAGCCACGATGGTCTACCGCTGCTAGAATTGACGCGGGAGAGTGATGGGTTGCAGAAGAGGAGCTATGTTTGCACGCATGAGAAGCCGTTCCAGGTGGAGGCGGCGTATTTGTTGGATATTTGTCATAATAATCGCAATTTGAGGACGAGTTTGACGGAGGAGTCTGTGAGGGATGTGGAGGCGCAGATTGAGATTATGGCGACTCAGGAAACATATCAGAGATCGTTACAAGAGAGGAGGAAGGGCGGATTAAGGAGGGTGGATTCGATGTTCTCGGAGGATTGTTGGAGACCAGCTACTGGACCTCGTTGGTGATCGGCCGTCGACCTTGGCTGATCATCTTCTTTGTTTGGGCGCTGGAAGTTTCCTCGATAGGATTCTGAAGGCTGGAAGCGAATTCATGGTGTGACTCAAATCACAAATGAAAGCGTTCTCCTTTTCCCAGCTTCAATGGCTCTGAGCTTGCATGCCTAACCATTGTGGCCACAGTGACGCCTGTATTGCACTACCTCAGGTTGTCGCGACCCTCTTTTTTTTTCATTGATCATCTTGCCTGTGGGCGGGAGATTGAAGAAGAAGAAAACAAAGGAGAAGGAGAAGAAGAAGAAGAGCTTCAGGTTACTCAACTGTGTCGTGATGTTCTCAATGTTCCGTGTAGAAGACGCTACTCCTATGCTCTTTCCGTGATGTGACATGTTTAAATGTGCGTATGCTTGTGAGACCACGACTATCTACCTCATGTATTGCGAGATGGATTGCAATACTTCAAATATTAATGCAATGAACGGATGATGGACGGAAAATACGCCAATTTGTGTATATCAGGTTGTGTTCTTCGTGTGCTAATATTATTCCTGTAAAATCATCCAGAAGATTATTGTTAGATATCATACAAGTAAAAGGACAGAGTCTACAGAAACAACGTTTCCTTCAAAAGCTTTCAATTATCTTCAGGGTGGCGCGACACAGAAGTATGCCAGAATCATTCGGCACGTAGTTATATGTCACCCGTTTGCGGATGAACACCTAGAGGGTTTTTCAACAACGTCTCCAATTTGCGTGTTCTTTGTCGGAAAGGGGCCACGCAGATGAAGCTTCGCGAGCGAAAAAGCTGCACACTTGAGGAGTTTTGCGATGCAATTAGTTGATTTCTTAGGGTTATCGACACGCGCATATGCAGAATCAGAAGATGATGCGACAGCGATGATGTAGTGCTGAAATTGGTGTCCTACTGAACAAATGTCATGCCTAATCAGCCTGAATGCCTCACATTGATTCAATCAGGAGCGCGATGGGGGAAGAAAATGATTTGCTCGGCATAAATACAATATCATCCCAACCCACACCAAACCTGCCATCAAACAGTGTGAATACCGTCAGGCAGAAACCTTAATTCCCCTTCCCAAGACCTTTTCAAACCGGCGTGGCCTTGTTCTTTCTTCTCCTCCCCTCTTCCTTTCGCAGCCAACACAACTGCGCGCGGACCCCCGAACAGCCCTCACACATACCACTCCGAGTCTACAACAACCTTTTCCACAGATCAACCTCCCATCCTCATCCACGACGCGCATGGAAGTAACTCTCCAGTTCTGAGCGCAACGACTCTTGCCGCAGAATCAGATAGCAAAGGGCATCAAGTTTGACCCGTTCGCATTCCCGCGATATTTAAGTTGCAATGGCTTCAAAGCGCGGTGCGGGCGATTACCTGACAAAGGACGGCCCAGCTGGCGACGACATGCAAAATGGCGAGCCGGCATCGCGTGCAACGGCGGCTCAGCTGGCCAACAGAAAGTAAGTAACTGGCTAGCAACCCATTTTGCATTGGAAATTGTTGTGTTGGCGCATTTCTGCTGGTTGATGATTAGCGGGCATCCCGGTTGGATCTACACCATTCAGCTTTGCAGATGCGCTGGCTATTGGAGATCTATTCAAAGTCCTTGATGGAGACCTCGTGCTAATACAAACTTTTGCTCTATAGAATCAAGACTGCTAAAGGACGAAGACTGGGAGCAGCGGCGCGGACCAATTCCAGTGGCCTTTCGGCGCCACCCGTATTCAATCTCGGCGCACAACCTGTCCAACAACCCTCGCAGTCTACAGGATTTGGTGGCTTTGGAGGAGGTCAGACACAGGGTGGACTCTTTGGCACACCAGCAAGCAGCTTTCCTCCCACGAACGGCGCCTCTATGAACGGCACAGGCACGCCGAATGCATCTTTTCCTGCATTCGGCAGCGGAGCAGGTGGTTCAGGCTTCAACTTCGCAGCTCCTCAAACCATAAGCAATCCTTTCAGCAATCCAAGTGCGCCGACGAATGGAGCATCTAATGGTGGCATCAATTTTGGATTTGGACAACCTGCTGCGGCGACTCCTACCAATAATGGCAATAGCATATTCTCCTTTGGACAGAATAATCAGACCTCACAGCGGAGTGCACCTCCTGCTGCTGTTCCTAGTTTTGGTGGATTTGGAGGATCATCAATATTCAGTAAACCAGCTGAAACGCCTGCTGCGGCACCGATATTTGGTGGCTTTGGAACTCCTAGCAATAATGGTGTGCCCGTACCTAGTTTTGGCACACCGGCTCCTGTAGATGATGTGATGAGTACATCGCCAGATAATTCGCCTCATAAGGCCCCGGCACCTCCAAATATAAACAAAGGACTACTGCCATTGCCTTCTACTACGGCCGGATTCATGAGCCCAACAGTCACAGCGAAAGCACCAGCGGAAGGCGAAAATGACAAGCCCCATATTGAGGACGTTGCAGCAGAAACTCCGAAGCCGGCGAATCCATTTGCCAAAATTGTGCGGCCCCCACCAGAAGCGCGAAAACCCGACGATACCCAGAAGCAAACGGAAAAGAGCCAGACGAGCCAATCAAATAAATCAAGTCCCTTCCAATTTCAGTCAGGTCCTTCCTCATTGGGATTTGGCTCGAGTATATTCCAGCCATCGCCAAGCAAATCATCGACAATAGCAGCGCCATCGACAATAGCCCCTTCGCCTTCAATAGCGACCACCCCTCAACAATCGCAAGATGAAACACCAAAAGCTGCCCCTTCTTTTCCTCCGGCTTCAAATATCTTCGGTCAGACAACCGCATCTTCCTTTACACCAAAACCCTCTCAAGCTGCTTCAAGTACCACACCTGCTGCAGCATCAAATCCTTTTGCGTCTCTTTTACCCTCCAAACCTGCACCTAGTGCACCATCATTTACCACTTCAAAACCTGCACCAAGTGCGCCATCATTCACACCCAAACCCGCACCACCTACCAATTTCTTTGCCTCTTCAAGTACTTTGACACCAATGGCTGTGCCAAGTTTGACTCCGGGAAGTGGAGGTCCATCTAATGCTTCAAGCGGATCTGAAGAGACCACCTCACCTTGTTTATTCGCGAAGCATATCACTGGCGTTAGATCTCCATATATCACCGAGGAGTGGATGGCTGATCTCATGCGCGAGGACGACATCGCAGTGCCACCACCAGAGAAAGACTTCACTCATGAAGAGACCAGGTACTATTACCAGAAGGCCAAGCAAGTGCGTCTCAACAACACTTATCATGATCTGCTCCAGCAGGTCTTGGCCAACCCAAAGTTCAACCACCTCAACCTGTCTCCTCTGATGCTCAATTACGTCCACGTTTTTGAGCTTATCATGGGCGAGCCTATCAAGGGCCCATTGACCGATTTGATTAGAGCTCATGGAGCGATTGAAGGTGAACGCCTTTACGATGAGGAGCGAGGACGCATTGGCTTGAATGGCACATCCAAGCGCAAAGCAGATAGCCACGCCCCTGCCCAAGATAGTTCTGCGACCCAATCAAAGAAGTCAAGATTGGATCATGCCAACGAACAGTCAGAGCCAGAGCCATCAATCGCGTCTGACACTGCAAAGAAATTCAGCGATTACCTTAGCAGTCCAAGTAAACCCGCCGCCAGTCAACCCCCAGCCAATGGCACCACATCCAACGCTCCCAATTTCTTTCCTTCATCTGCAATCAAGCCTGTAAGCGCTTCCTCCTCGGCCCCAGAGTCCATTGGTGCTCCATCTGCCTTCAAGCCTCCAACCTTCGCTGCGGCTCCACCCGGCGGATTTCTCGCACAGTTCGGACAGACCGCAGCAAAGACTGCTGAAATCGAAAAGCAGAAGCGCAAGGACGCAGAATTTGACTCAGAGTCTGACAACGAAGAGGAGTGGGAGCGCAAGGACGCTGAAAAGCAGGCCGCAAAGAAGAAGGAGTTGTTGGAAGCTGCTGCTGCCATCAAGCCTCCAGTCTTCGGTAGCTCCAAGTCTACCTCACTTGCTCCACCATCCACCAATGGTGGATTCTCTACTTCACGCAGTGTTAGCCCAGCGCCTTCAGCCAGCGGGTCTGTCTTTGACGCTCCTCGTATTCAGAGCGGTGCTGCTACCCCCAAGAACATCTTCAGTCACCTCTCCGAAGCTGGTTCCGATGCCGATGGTAGTGGCAAGGGCGATGCTGATGACGAAGACGAAGAAACCTCTGAAGACGACGGCGAAGACAATGCGACTAGCGGCAAGCCAGCCAGCAATGGTGGTAGGTATGGTCCTTTCAGCGATGATGATTCTGCGCCCAGCGACGAACCAACCGGCCGCAGCCTTTTCGACCGCATCTCACGCGATCAAGTTCCATCCTCCAACAATGGCAACAGTTTGTTCAATCGCATCAGTAAGGATGACAAGTCTGATCGCACTCCTCTCTCCACCACCGAAGGCAATCAGACCAGCCTTTTCAACTTCACCAAGACCTCCGCTGGCGATCAGACATGGAAGCCCGACAGCCCCATCAAATTCGGAGCCTCCACCACTGACAAGTCTGCTGCTCCCTCCCATTCCATCTTCTCTGCTCCGGGTGCCACCAATTCTTCCTCTTTGTTCGCTCCAAGTGCCTCTGGCAACGTCGGATCCTCCCTATTTGGCTTCCCTCCCAGCACACCAGCCAAGTTTCCTGCTACCGAGTCAACCACTCCAGCCACCACCAAACCCTTCTCCTTCAGCGCCTTCACGTCCCAAGCCTCTCCAACACCAAAGGCAAGCGGTACTTCTATCTTCGCCGGCTTAGGCAGCAAGCCATCCACCACATCCGGCTCATCCCTGTTCCCCCCATCAGCCACGCCATCACGTGCGCCAACTCCTGGTGTATCCGACATCAGCGGCACCGAGTCTCCCGCTGCCGACGCCGAAGACACCACTCCCGACGAGCCATCCAGAGACCTCGTCAACATCGAAAAGGACTTCAACGAAGATGACGTTCTCTTCCGCTTCGACAAAGTCAAGGCATCCAAGCTAGTCTCCTCCACAGACGGCGAAGGCAAATCCACCAAGTCTTGGACCACACAGGGTGTCGGTCCCATCGCCGTGTTGCAGCAAAAGGGCACGAATCGCGTTCGCTTGCTCATCAAGGGTCACCCGCGCGGCAATGTCGTCTTGCATACTTTCTTGTTCAACAAGGCTGTGTTTGAGCAGATTAAGACGAAGGCTAGGTTTATTGTTTTGGGGGAAGGCGGACCGGAGAATTGGGCCATTTCTTTTGGGGATGAGGGTCTTGCCGCTGAGTTTTGCGAAGCTTGCGAGGCGGGTAAGGGTTTCAATAATTAGGTATGGCATAGGTTATGCTCACGGTCATGGTCATGGGTTGTGGTAAAGTGTGAGTCGTTTCAGTGGATACTGAACGTCGCTCTTGCGTGTTTTGCATTTGCATTTTGCCAGGAGTTTCAATGTATTTTTTTCGCGGGTTGCAGGGTCGGGTTTGTCAAGGGTTTTCGATTTCAAAAAACGCTTCTCTATTTTGCCTTGATCTTTACTTTTCAACTTCTTTGTTCGGGGATGGGGCATGCATGCTTGTGGGCCTCAGATTACTGGCACTTTTTATTTGGAAGGCATTGTCCCTTATGGACCCACAGCCTTCTACTTTTTCTTTTCTACAACCTTCATGGTGGTTGTGTAGATATGTGAATGCGAATTTCTTTTGAGATATGAATATCTCCTACTTAAGTGCCTTGTGATACCATTTTTTCTCCAGATCCCACAGCTCTTTTGGCAGGTGAATTAGCCAGGTTAATTCCGTGCCGCAATGATGGTTCCCCTATACGACATTGAATGGGATTAGGGACAGCAAGTAGAAAAGTCTTTGGTGTAGCATCACGTGGCCCCGTTCGCGTCCCGTATCTGCACTGAAAAGGGGAAAGATCAGAGCCTCCATCTCAGGTTGCACACACTTTGGACACCGGTCTTGCCTGATTGTGAACGCTGAGTTTTTTGGAACATCGTTAAAAGACTCAATATATCAGCGTTGGACGCATGTGTTGATGCTGCTGTTGACAGGGTACAGCAGTTTGGAAATGGAAGTTTGCTTCACCCCTGAGTGCTTTGGTGGTAAGGTTTTTGCAGGTGAGTGACTGAGGTATTCCCCGTTTGATATGGCTGAAAGCTTGGCTCACTTTTCATAGACGAGATGGGTACTTTGCTTATGTTGATGGATATCATGAGCCTGAAAGCTGTATGAGTCCGGAGTTCCTCAGTCACCGGATCTCAAAGCCAATTTAGGGATTTCTCGAAGAACGACAAGCCTCCTTGACTAGGGACGTCTCTGAAGATGCTGGAAACCCCAAGGATACTTTCTCAGAGATAACTTCTTGTAAAAATATGCCACTGAGAGGGTCTCTAATGCTTGAAGCTATCTCAGCCTTTCTGGAGGGTAGCAAAACGCATCGCGAAGGATTATTTCCATCGGATGATCTTCCCGGAACAAGGCTCAGTACACTCACTTGTTCATTGAACCAAATTGCTCGGCACTGGTAGTTCATATATGTTTTGTTATTAGCCTCTAGCCTAGGTTGAGGTCCCCAAACTCCCAAAATCCCCAGAACGATTAGGGGAAATGAATGAAGTACACGCTAAGTACACCAAAAAGCCAACAAAGAAAGGTAGGAGACGAAAGACAGCTAAGTAACCACAGGAAAGTAGTGTCCCCGCCACGTAATGCGCTTGGGTTCCCTCAAGGCGACCTCGTCCACATGATAGTGGACTGAGGGACGTATAATTTTTATACTAGTATCCAGAAGAATCGTTCCGAAGAAAATCATTCCATGTTAACGCCGGCCTGGCGTGGGTATAAGAAGGAATGCTCGAGAGTTCTGCCTCGAGTGTTTCCGATGAAATAGTCAAGCATGGGATATATTCGGACCAGGAAAACCACTCTGTAGAAATGCAGCGCTGTTGAGCACGAGGGTTGGAGACAATGTCGAAGAAGATTTGGGGTATTGTCGTTTTGCTCGCTCTAGCTATCTTCTCGATCGATGTCCAACCGCCACTGGTTTGTTGACGAACCACTCATTCGCCTGCTCTGCTGTGCGCTCGGCTTGTCTCTCTTCGTATTCTCTTGAAGCATCTTTCAGGTCTTCTATTTGTTCCTGAACACATTTAGTATCCCTATGAGTCGGATAGCGGAAATTTGCTAACCTTTGTCAATGGTGGACCAGCCGTCGTTACAAGAAACCCATCGCGTCCCTACGACTGTTAACGGATCTCCACGCAGCTCAGAGATCTTTCAACACATACCTGATGTGTATATGGTCTCACTACCGCATCCGGACCACACAGATACTGAATCTCGCTTTGTATTATGGCGCGGCTGATTCCGAATCCTGGGACGAAATAGCTATTTGCCTGTGCGTATTGTTGGGTGTACTGTTGTGGGTACTGTTGGCTGTACTGCTGATTATATTGTTGGCCGTACTGCTGATTCTGGTATTGAGACATGTTGGGAAAAATTACGGAGGTCAAGCGACGATGTACAGTAAGGCGAATGGATGATTTACAGGAGGTGATCACACAACAATTTGAATTCAGAGTCAGGATCACTCAAGTTCCAGGTTATGGATGAAGCTTCACTCCTCAACCAAAATCGTGGTATGTACATTTATACTCAATTTTTGCAACTACATCTCACCGCCATCGACAGGAGTTCCGCGTCGCTTGCGTTGGGCTTCGGAAGTGTTAGGTCGCCCTGTTTGGCAAGCCTTACTTTGGGCCGACACTAGACCAGAAAGTAATTCGCCCAAGGCAAAATACCCGGGTTTTGCTAGGTGCAGAACATTTCTTCGATTGGTCGAATTACGGTCGCGGACTTGCAGTTCAGTCCATCTCCTACAGGGTAATGGTGTAATATTTGTAGGGCAGACGTCGTTTGTTGTTGCCGTCTCAATGTTGTGTTGTCCAAGTTCTACCCAAATCCTGCAACATTTAAATGAAACTCACTGCCAATAACTTCATATCTCTCGACCCCTTTCCCGTTTCCTCTTCTTTCTCCTTTTTGTTTTTAAACATTGCTTTCTAATTGCTTCATTCGCCGTGACATTCAAGATTGGGCTCGAGTTGTTTGTGAGAATCGGATATACTGCAGAATCGGGATAAGGTACTGCACCATGGCGATCTTTAATGCTGATCGCTCACAGATATTCCAAGCAACTTCCTTGCCGGTTTTCCTTTGACGCGAGAGATCACGTTACTATTGCTCGGCGGTGAACCGGGATACACGCAGATGCGCTTCTGCCCGAAGATTGTAGCTCAGAACTTACTACACCTTTTCTCCATTTCTTTAAGGGAACTTCAGCAAGTCGCTACTAAAGGGAGTAGGTGTCATTCATGGCGGGAGGTCACCGGCTGAAGCCATTCCTCGTTCTCTAGCTATTGTCATGGTGGCATTGACCGAATTTTGCTATCTCCAAGGTACCTCGGTTGACATTATAGTCAATCACTTTAAACGAAGGATCCCTAGTACAGTGTGCTTAAGAATACGCCATGTGTGTGTTGGGTGCAATGGGCATATCAAAGCTGCCCAACCTCCTCTTGCCGGTCGCTTCGAACCAGTGAAGGGATGTAGCTCCCGGAAGTAGTTTACCTGGAGAGATTTCCTACGTCCAGCAATCTGGATGACATCCTGTCTTCGCCCCACTGAAGAGCTTCGTTGTGCCAAAATCGTGGTCGACTGCTGAGCTACTCTACTCATTGAATCTCGGAAACAACGGCTGCCTAATAGATTGCCAGCATAATGCACTTGTGGCTGCTGGCAACTGTACACGCCATCTTCTCCACCGCATAACGTGCGATGATCAAGCCTCATCCTTCCTTTACTAACAGCCACGGAGATTTGTACCGGTCGATGGAGCTGGGCGCGATCCGGAATATCAGTGCGGCGATATACTGCAACGGTTCTCATCCTTTCCTCCATAAACTATCATATTACCGAATCCTAGGGAAGTGGAAACTTTGTCGCACGTTGGCGTGTCATGTCACGTTCTCAAAATGGACTGGACAAGACTACAGCCTCATTCTGATTCGCCGATCACTGCTCGAAACAGTAGTTATGCCTCACTGCTCAAAGTTTCATTATATGCAACTGCAGAACTCCTTGGGGCGACCTCTCGAAGTCCAAAATTTGAGTACACAAGCCGATGACGCTTACTTGACGCTCGCGCTGTTGGAGTAGAATTGCGGAGCGATCGAGTTGCGTTACCTACAGCCCCAGGCTGCCACCTCTCCCTTATGAGATGGTGTCCATGGAAAATCTCTCATTGGTATGAAGGAGCATAACGCTGTGCAATTATTGCTTTGAGGCGGCTTACGACATCAATCTTGCTGACCAAGAATTGTTATGGGCGAAGGCAGTGAGTGATCGGCATTCGGAATAGGGGTCATGCGTGCGTGTGATGCGTTCGCCTCACTACTCACAAGCTACCTCATCAACTTCATGTGGTTGAAGGATGTAGGAGAAAGTGGTTCAAATGTTTCATACACATTGCTATCATGTCAATGCAACTTCGTTCGCCCCACGATTTTATCTGCCGCAGAACGGTGGGAAATTGTATTGATCGAGTGATCATGCAATGTGGCGAGTGACAGTGAGAATTGAGGAGAGGTCAGCTTCACAGATCTATCCACTGCTACGGCACATCAAATTCCTGGTCTTGACGAGCACATCACTGAAGTCTGTCGGGTCAAAAAGCGTCGATAAAATTGACACCCGCAGAGCTCAGTAGAGTACACCCAGTTGTCGCCAGCCAAATTGTATTGTCAGAGCAGCAGCTGTCTGAATGTAGCTACATTCAACTGGTCTTCCGTCTCCCTAGCAAAAATCTCTGCTATATGGAACCTGGATACAGGCTGCGAACGATTCTGATGCTGATTCTTGTCTGGTTGTTTATCTAATAACTACAAGTCTTGTTTTTAGTTCTCCTTCAATATAGACCGCCTCCCAATGCCTCTTGACGAGCTTTTAACTGCCTCGAAGTTCAAAGCAATTGTTCAACGAAGATCGATTAGACCACTATCCGCACACTCCTCAACACAGCTCATGACTCTTCTGATCAGCAGGGTGCAGTGCACGCACATCGATCACAACGTTCAATGACAGACCGCTTGTTCTCACAATTGTCGCAAATTACTCCTCGTGCCAATTGAGACTCGGACAGGCTCTATGGGGTGCCGGCAAGAGAGATTATATCTGTGAGCCTTTAGCATGTCTAGAACTTCTAGTACTAAGTTTTTACCTAATATCCAAAAGCGAATATAACAAGAAAGCTTTTCTGAAGCTCTTAAATCAGTTTATAGACCTTAAGGATTCCAGCCACATCCGAGTTTCAATTGGCAAGAGGGGTACTTAGGAAAGCCCCGTGGTGAGCACTTCAACTGCATCATGTGTGATGCTCAGAAACCAAACAGTACTGCATCTCGATGAATCCGAACCCAATGCTTACCCTCTCCACAGTAAAGATTTCTTACACTCAACGATCCAGTGTCACTCAACCTTCCCGCTCGATCTGCGACAGTCAAATAGTAATTACGATAATGGCTTATTAATTGGTCGGTCCATGTAACATCAGGCTTTGAGAAAGACATGACACAACACAGCTGGGCCTGGACAATTAGTTTCACAGATCCACTGCTGCGGAGTACAACACAGACATGGCCAAAAAATTAGGTCGAGCTACATTCTATACTGTCGATCGCGAGGCTGTCTACCAGACTAGATAATACGAAATGAAGACATGCATCGGATCATTAGTCACTTAGACTGGCACGCCGTTTATTCATCAAACACATAAAGCTTAAAAGCCTCCGAGTGGACTCTGAATTAAATTAGCTGATGTCCTGACAGGAACGATGAGTGAGTCGGCGATCCTCATTGTGGATGTGGGGTTACCAGTAATTGCTTGAGTTCGGTAACGAATCATCATACTTCTGGACCACAGCTTCTTGACGTCGAACTTCTAGACACGGAAGACAATGAAGCCTTCGCACCCCAACAATGGTTTATATTATAGGTCCATGAACTTCCAGAGTTAGAGGGGGTAAAAGACCTTAAGAGTACTTGTGAATTGGTGGAGCAAAACTCCACGTCGCGTGTCATCAGCAAGTTCGATCGTAGATCCTGAATTGAGAAGCGAGATAATAATATCTCTTGCATCGAAATAGTACTGCCTCTCCGACATAAACGGGAACACGTTGGAAAAAGAGCTAGAACGTCAACCAGACTTCGAACTGATCCCAGCGATTAGCACATACTTCTGATACTATTAAAAGAAAAGAAAAACATCTTAGACCCATGGTAATGATCAACGGCTCTGTATCGTTAATGCTGTCAGACACCAGGGACAGGAAACGACTCTAACGAGAATACATACTTGAGAGGAGGATGGAACCGCTATTGGAACTCTCCATCTTCTTTCTTCACTTACAAGACCATCTACCATCAGCACCAACATCAGTCAAAATGCGCTTCTCCACCGTCCTCACCGCAGCTTTCGCAACCCTAGCTATTGCTACTCCAATCTCCGAGTCCCAGTCCTACAAATTCCCCAGGTGCATGGTAAAACAATCTCATACCCCGAAAACAAAGAGAGCTATAACTAACATATTGGAATCTAGATCAATATCTTAGGCCGCGTAAGCCCACACACCTCATGCAATATAAAAGAATTGACTAACGAGAGATACGACAATTGTCTGTGCCACGATGGAGGTATTGCTCACCTTCCACGAAATCTCTTATTTTCCTATTAACGTGATGTCAGGCTTCATAATATGGATGCACTCTCAGATGAGGAGAAAATGCACCGATCGTGAAATCGTTGGTACGTAGAGTCCCGTTGTCGCTATTCTTGAAGAAGACCATTCTAATGGTTGATGATCGCAGGAATAATAAGGTCCGTTCACTTGACGTGTGAAAAGTACGGTGTCGATCTACCTCCATTGTCACCTCTCGAAGAGAAAGAATTAGTCGTAGAGGATGAACCAGTCGTAGAGGAAGAATGAGTCTCCTGACACTTGCTCTTTATGTGAAAGGGCACGTGAGGTAGATACGTGTAGTTGGTTGTAGCTACTATGATTGTATATGGTCGAAATAGATGTCATGCGCGTCCTTGTTTTACCCTGTGAATTGATAAACAGAAGCAGTGAGTACTTCATGGTTGTTTTGATTCGAAGATGGGTTGGAATACGCTTTGTTTGCCGGAGGGAAGACACCCATCGCCAAAGCCCAAGCCAAGAAAACATCTTGATAGAATCTGCTCAGTGGCAATAGGTTCATCAAGCCCAAATCTTTGATTTCTTCATGATCTATAATATCGTGACTATCATCTTCCTATGCACAAAATAAGCGCTCAGTCTAATCAGCGTTACCACTACCTCCACCAGTCCTCGCCTGTTTAGCAGCGCAGATATCATCCACCCTCAGCAGCAAGCACGCACTCTCCACCGCAGTCTTGACACTCTGCATCTTAACCGCCATAGGCTCCCAAACACCATACTCCTTCATATCAACCAACTTGCCCGCGTCACCATCGACGCCCCAGCTAGTCAGCCCTTCAGCATGCTTGGCTCTCAACTGTGTCAATACGCGAATGGGACTGTTGCCGCTGTTTTGGATGAGTGTACGGGGAATGACTTCCATAGCTTCAGCGACGGCGCGGTATGGCCACTGCGCTACACCTTCTACACCCTTGGCTTTTCGCTCCAAAGCTACTGCGACGGCCATTTCTGTTGCGCCGCCACCGGGACAGAGACGAGGGTGGAACATTACGTTTCTGGCTACACCCATGGCGTCTTGCAGATTTCGTTCGATTTCGTTCAGGATATCTTTTGATGGGCCACGGAGCATGATTGTGCAAGCGTGTGGGTCCTTGCATTTCGTAAGGAAGGTGAAGTATTCATCTCCAATTTTGGAGATTTCAAAGAGGCCGCATTGAGTTCCAACGTCAGAGCCGGTAAGATTGCGGACGTCATTTACGATGGTAGCGCCTGTCGCGCGAGCGATACGGTTGTTGTCGGTTTTACGGACTCGGCGAATGGCTGTTACGTTGGCTTTGACGAGGTAGTGCTGGGCGAGGTCGCTGACGCCCTTTTCTGTGATGACGAGATCGGGTTTGACTGCTAAGATTTGGTCGCACATTTCCTTTACGCGCTCCTCTTCGATCTCTAGGATACGGGTGTAGTCCTCATCTCTGGCGAGTTCGATATTGGTCTGTGATTCGCCCTTTTTGTATTCTAGTGTGCAATCGAGGAGCACTATCCTTGGGTTCTCTATTCTCCTCCTCATCTTAGGATGTGTGATGTCTTTGTTGAGCATGACGCCGTCCAAAACCATACTATCTTCAATCTCGCCACCGGGTATCTTTTCTACACGTGCATATCTCTTGATGTCAACCTCCTTGTGTCCACCTTGATCCCAGGTTACGGTGCGAGTTGCCTTGAGTGCGAGACCACACATTAAGTCTGACCACCGTGAAACAAACTTGGTGCCAATAGAGGAAGATATCAGAGTTTTCATTGCTTCATCATCGTCGATATTGACAGGAACGGAAATTTCTTCGATGATGGCGAGGGCGTCCGCAAGGGCACGCTTGTATGCTGATATTATGATGACTGGATGTATGTTGCGTTCGAGTTGAGGAAGTGCTTGGGCTAGCATTTCACCAGCTGTATATTTATTAGACATGTGAGAAGGTTGGTTGACAGGTTGACAGGTTGAAGTACCTAATATTATAACTGTCGTTGTTCCATCTCCCACTTCTTCGTCCTGCGTTCTGCTCAACTCTATCATGCTCTTTGCTGCTGGATGCGCCACTTCGATCTCTCTTAGGATCGCATGTCCGTCATTCGTCAAAACTATGCCTCCCATGGGATCTAACAGCATCTTCAACATTGCCTTGGGGCCTAAACATGATCGGATGATGTCTGCTACACTGCGCCTTTTTATTAAATTTGGAATATAAGACTAGTTGATTGACTAACGTTTTTGCCGCTGTGATATTTGACAGTTGAGCTTTGCGTCCGAACTGTCTCTCTCCAGCACCAGTATCTGGGGGTTTATAACATTAGCCTGGAGTAAGTAATAGAGTTTGATATACGAACTTAGAACAACGACAGGCGCTTGCATGATTACGATTTTCAGAGATATAACAACGAGGTAGTCAAGGGACTTCGATTTCCCAAAGAGTATAAAAGGTGAAGAGGGGACTGTTACTGAATTACTCTTTCTTCAACAACCACTAAGAAACGCGTCGAAAAAGTTCACCGCGATGCGGCCTTATTAAATGCCGGCCTGATGGCTTTAGCACCCTTCATTTAAGATGGGTCAGCCGTTGTGCATTTAAGAGAGGCCTAGCTGAATCACGTGAAACAGAGCTGCTACGAGTAACAGTCAGAAAGTCAATGAGCTCCAGCAGCAATTGACAGTCATGCATTCCGAAGATATTACGAAACTATTATCTCTTCTAATCCGAAAAAGAAGTACTAAAAGCTCTGATAACGTGACAAGTGCTAATCGGTCTTTCCGCATCCATCCCATAGAGCGCCAAGACTAAACCCCAGATTTGCGCCTTACCCTTTCCGAAGGCGCTAGGGCTGCTTCACCAGCCAACCAGAGAGAGGCAGGAATGGTCGGGGAAGGAACGACCCACCCTCACTTTCGCCGTACAAAGTCCGCCCTCACTCTCGTGTGTTTCTCTTCACTTTCACCTCTCTTTACTTCCCGCACAGCTGAAGCTTTTGTTTCGCCAAAGCTTTTTTCCCATTTTATCTCCATCTTCAGCCTCAATCATCTCTCTTAATTACTTCTCTCCTCTTTCAACTTAACCAATCACTCCACCAACCATCTTGCCGCCAACCATCAATTTACCGTCAACAATTCCTCGCGACCATTTTACCTCAATTCGACTTCACTCAATCTTTGATCTCTTCCAATTAAGACTTTTCTCGCACAAACTCTCAGCGCACGCGACCTTCTATCATAATCAATTCGAGCCCATAAGTGCTCTGTCAATGAGCACGCAAGGTTGATACTATATTCATCTCATTACTTACCACTAACTCCACAGCTTCTTCATATCCTAAGAGCTCTTCAACATGGGTCTCAACTACTGCGCCTCAGCTCCTGTCCTCACCCTTCCTCAATCAAGCTACTTCATGCAACATCATCACCACGACGAGTTTGGAACCCCCAACTATGCAATCGCACCAGCCCAGTCACCCGTCACTAAGAAATGTGCACCACGATATCCAACTCCACCATCGCTCAACTATCTCGCACAGTCTTCAAACGCTTCTGCTGGTCGCAAACGCTCCCGCGACGAGACTGACGACCATGGCGATGCCTTTGCAGCCTCAGCCGGACCGGTCCAACCACCCCTAGTCCGACGAACCACTGAACCTGTTTTGGGACCTGATATGACCCTCATCTATCCAGACGAGCCTGCCCTGAGCATCGCTCCTGAATCTCAAAGCGGGACATGGCTTGACGACAAAGTCGAGGCTACTCCAGCTGATGGTCCAGTCGCGGCGCGTCCAATCATCACCGCTCGCAAGTCACAGCGTCGCTCCGTAGATGAATCAAAGAATGCTACCGTGTCTGAACAAACAGATCCAGTCGTCCTGCGTCTTGGGATCGGCTGGAAGCGAATATCTGAGGCTCAAGCGTCTGGTATTGCTGGTTCCGAAGCGTACATTCGAAACCAATACCCATATGTCAGGCAGCCAAAAATTCTACTTCAGCATGAAGGCCTTGGCCTCGTCGTTGCACGCAGCGATCCAATCGATCAGCGTGGTCTTGTTCATCAGTACTGGCTTTTCACTGAGGATCTCAATCAATGCCGCCTGCTCTGCAACTCTGACGAGGATGAAGTCTTCCGCCGCCTCAGCAACAAGCGACAGGATGAGCGCGGCAACTGGATCCCCAATATCCTCACCGATGGCCAAATCATCAGTGCCAAAGACAGCACCGTTCCAATCGCACCGGTCGTCGATTCAGTCGAAGTTATGGAGATTGATCAGTAAATATTTTGTTTTCATTCTCGGCACATCTGGAGTTTGAATTTCGGGTATTCGGGTTGCTCTGGGAAATGCATATTGCATGGGCTGGCGGGTTCCTCTCGGTGTGGGTTCGATTTGCGTCTGCTTCTTCATGATGTATTGTTTTATGATTTCACGTGCGCCGTACCATATCGATTTTAGTAGGTTGCTCTCACTGAGCAAGTAAGCTATCTACAGCCTTCAGAGGCGCTCATATAAGCTACAATATCAGCAAACAGATATTAGCCAATCGTAAACATTGTATTCGCATTGATGAATATGAGCACGTGATCTGACGGGCACCTCTTTTCGTTGAAAACAATGGATCTGCTACCGGTTGTGTATATTTGAGACGGAGAGGCTTGTTCCGTTTCGAATCAGGCACGCCAACCTCTCTTTTCGCGACCTGAGCAGATCGGCCTGTGCCTGTTTCATACCCAAGTTCGCACATATGCAAGGCGATGAGACTGGGAAGGACGAATATGAGTATTCCGACCTTCCCCCTTATGTTCGCTTGACAGCTCGAGACTTTCTAAACTCATATTGGCAACTCTCTATTCATAATCCAGGGGATTTCACATGGTTCATGCTCTTGTTCGCGTGCAATTTTGAGTGCACACGCCCTCAGAAAGACGTTGAGCTTTCTGATAAGAGATGATTGTGATTCGTGGGGTTCTCCCGACCCGATCCCGTTGTCGTACGCCTTCCTGTTTCCTTGTTGGTCTAGAATTCAGTTATCTCAGATCGTGCGTTGGCGGGAGCGTCTTTTTGGGGAGCAACTTCCGTTAAGGAAGTCACCTATAACGCTGCTCGCATTCCTCTTCGGGCCACAGCATCTCATTTGTCGCACTTTCTCCTATTCCAGTGCGCCACGTACTACTTTTATCAATTCGTCCAACCTCCAATATCTCTTGCTCTTCTCTCCTTTTCCTCCTTTGCTAATAAATAACTCCTTGTTCTTTGAGACTTTCAAGACTTGCATTCGTCCACGAGACATGATTCTTCTACTACTACCGACGTCTAGACCTATTGCGACTTCTTTAGCTGCTAGATTACGATTAGGAAAACTGGGTCCCTGAACGCACTTGACCTTTGTTTGAACCGCATATCTGCAACTGGTCACGATACTTTTCTTTTCCTTGATTTGGAGTCCTTTTCGATTATTATTATAATTCGTTTTCCCTTCATATCAATGTGCGAAGAGTGATCGATTTTCTCGTTCTGTCAAAGATGGAGCTTCAATACACGATTGAGGATTTCTGCGTGCCGATGGAGTCACCATTCTATACCATGAGGTCGGACGATCTGAGCGCGATATGTGCTTCTGCCGGCTTTCAAGTCTTGAGGCATTATCTAGCAAAGGATGGAGGACAATCAAGGTACTAAATTTCCGTATCAATTTGTGTGGCTGCTTCTAACTTTACACAGTTTCTGCCATGAACATGGCAGCACCAACCCAGTTGTGCAATCAATTTGGGTATTACACCGCGATATTCTGCATGGAATGACTATGCCAGTTGTGCAGCTCTTCACTCAAGCTTCCGCACTGGCATATGCGGCACTTAGTACCAAGAACAAGCATGATCTGGAGCTTGCTTTTCGAGGTGAAGCGAGGAGTGCATTTTCATGGTTGCAGTGTTTTGTGGAAGAAGAGGAAGATTGGTGTTATACTAAAGGATGTCCCGGTATGTGATTTTCCTTCTCGCAGCTACAAAACTTTGAACGCTCGAGGTCTCGAAACGGATGGTAACTAACCTATATCACTCAGCTTGCGCAACCTTAAACATTTTATCCACGGAGTCAACTATTCGAGCAACACTCGCCGCTGCACAGCTCTCTGTTCCTAGAGGCTCAAATCCCGCGGAATGCTATATCAACCCAGACGACCGGTCACTACCCCATTTCCTCGCAACCATCCCAGCTCTTCAATCTGCTCTCACAAATGACCCATTCTGGGGACCAGGAGTGTACGAACACATGCTCAATCGTTCTTCTCGCCTCGCTACCGGAATTCACGAACTGATATCACAGTGCAGCGCACTGGAAGCTCTCGTGACTTCCGCTCCTTCTTCACCAACAGGAGGACTGGACATAGATCTTCGCCAGGGACCCACTCTCAGGGAGATCTTCGCAGAGCAGAATGCAGAAATCAGAGTAGGAGAGGACGCAAGTAGTACACGTGTGGGGAAGGAAATGCAATTGAAGAAGAGTAGGATGGCGAAGCGGCAGATGCGCTTACGCGAGGAACAGAAAGCTATGGTTGCGCGAATGGCGTGGCAATGCTTCAGTGTTGTGCAATTACCTGCGCAGCAGCGTATGGCGCTGAGAGCTGCTGGGAGGAAGAACGTGATTCTTCGGCGGAGGTCGCTGACTAGTCCTTAGATGTTTTGGATATGAGACCGTCATTGCTGGTTACGGATGGTTGGGGCATCGAGATATACTACAACTTGCGCCGCAAGGTTTTCTTTTGTCATTGGCGCATTATTGGTAGATGCATCAAGGAAGATACCCCCAACACTATATACATATACACCTAGAAAGAGGAAGGACCGGAACATCCCGCAGCACTGTTAAATAGATCGTCTAATAGACAGACATAATAACAATCCAGATGTTGTTTAGTATCTGTCCCGTCTCTGGGAAAGTCGATACTTTTACCACGAGTACTCCGTTCAGACCTTACTCCTCATTTACCCCACCAATAGCTCATCACCAGACCCCGCAACGAAAGCTACTAGTAATGCCGATACTCGGAAATATCATGACGCGAGGCACGTTCTCAGAATCTCAGTAATAGGATTACGAAAGTTATTCCTTCTCTCTTTTTACCTGATGTCATCTTTCTGACTTTCTTGTACATCTAACCGAAAAATGTCAATTCCACCACGTCCACCATTCTCTTCTCTCCCACTAGATAAATCAGGCCCAGCAGGAAATGCATGGGGCCTGTACGGTCCAGAAGACCAACTCGGCTCTCTAAACCTACTCACCCCATCATCAGTCGCAAATGCAGCAGCATCGGAAATTAAAACCGGTGAAAGAGTCAGTCTCGATTGGATCTTGACCAACCCTGTGCATGCCATGTTTGAAAGGCAAAACTTCCAATGGAAGATGTTTAGGAGAGGTGGACGATATGTGAATGACGATGAAATTTCCATGAATACCCAAGGAGGAAGCCAGTGGGATGGATTTCGCCATTATGCGTACCAGCAAGCTAAACGATACTACGGTGGCCGTACGCAGGAGGAGTTAGAGAGTTCCAATGTCATTGGTTTAGATGTTGTTGTTGAGAATGGTGGGATTGTGGGACGGGGTGTTTTACTTGATTATGTTGCTTATTGCGAGGAGAATTCTATAAAAGTGGATACCATGTCCAGCACTGGAATCCCGCTGGCACATCTACAAGACATAATCAAGGAAAAGGATATCAAATTCCTGCCAGGAGATATCCTTTTCATAAGATCTGGCTTCATAAAGTCATATAACACCCTCTCGACAGACCAACAGAAAGCACTTGCCGCACGCAAAGTCGCCGATTTCATTGGTGTGGAACCCACCGCCGCAATGGTAAAATGGATATGGGAATCCAACTTCGCAGCTGTAGCAGGCGATGCGCCTGCTTTCGAACAAGCGCCCCCTGCAGGCCCTCATAACAAGCCAGGAGGACTCTGGAAGGGTGAAGTGTGGGAGGAAGACATGCAAGGAGGTGGGTTGTTGCATCAGTTTTTGCTAGCTGGTTGGGGTTGTCCTATAGGGGAGATGTTCGATCTGGAGAGGCTGGCTGAGAAGTGTGAGAAGCTTGGGAGGTGGAGCTTTTTTGTTAGTAGTGTGCCGTTGAAGGTTCCTGGTGGAGTTGGAAGTCCACCTAATGCTGTTGCTATATTCTGATGTGAAGTATCATTGAACGAAATAAATTATTGAATAGATGACGATCGCTAATAAGGGCAAGCTGTCTCTACATACAGGACGCAGCCCGCTAGGCTGTGATCCTTTTTCATAATCGTTGGAACTTAGCCGCACCATCATACAACATTAAGCTCGAATCGATCTCGAACTCCGAGGCTCTGTTCCTACAGTGAGAAAAAAAAATCAGCATAATGCGAACCGCTTTACATTTCATAAATCCGCTGAACACTCTCAACTCCTCCTTTTTGCAGCTTGTGGAGCCTTTTCCCCTCTATAATACAGATGCTGTGTCCGGGCATTCGGATCGCCGTATTCGCCGCTGGTGTTAGCGCTTCATGACCTTGCCTAATAATATCGTATACACAAGTTCTTGTCAAACCGGGAATCTCATCCTCCTGGACCTATCTAATATCTCCATAAAGTCAATCATATCCGCCTCTTCAGGAGACATCATCTTCTTCCTGTCCACGTTGATTCTATTCGTGTCTTCATCCTCCTCATCAAATGCAGGATCCAGATCTCGTTCGTTCTGCTTTGCGATCACTTCGTGGCTGGGCATGCGCTTGATTGACTGTGCGCCCTCATAGTCTTTCTGAGGACCACTGCTGATGGACCGTTTTCGAAAGCGTTTCCTGAACTCGTTGTATAGTTGTTTGCGGGAGAAGAAGCAATAAATCAGGCAGTTGAAAAAGCCTTGGAGGGGTAGGACTAAAGCGGACATGTAATTCATTGGCGTGTTGATTCGATTGTTGTTTGTTTTGCTGGGCTTGTGGACGATTCCCCATATGCGGTTGATTGTGGCGGGGACCTATCATCGCAGTCAGTCTAATTTCTCATGCGAGAACAGTCCATATCATACCCAAACAATCAGTAGGGCGATGAACACCATAAAAGCCACCAGTGCATAGATGCGAGCATGTTTATTCGTGCTGGATGACAATTTTGGTTGCTTTCGCGATGCCCCTATCATAGTTGTCACCTGGCTAGCTCTCGCACGAAAATTACGTCCTGCTGTGCCAGGACGAGCAACATCAGGAAATGGAAAGGGTATTTTTGAGCGTGGAATGAACGGCGTGGGGTGTTCTGAAACTGTAGAAGATGGTCGCAGAGCAGGCGATGGTAAGGCAAGACAATTCAGTGGACCATCTGAAGGGAGAAATCGTTTTTCCGTCGTCTGCGTGAACTCTGTTTGCTTTGTGATGACTTTCGAGGACGATGCTGAATCAGTACCATATGGGAACGAATCGATGCTTTTGTAGGATCGTGGACCACGGTTTAGCTCGAATTGGAATTTGGTATTGCGGACATGGGTACGATCAAGATGACAACCGGTATATGCGTAGAAAGCACCGATTAAGCCTATGACAACCCTGTAAACGAAGTCAGCGAAGTCATCATGAGCTTTTCTGTCAATCAACCCACCAGACAGGGCCGTAAAATGTTGTAATTCGTAAAATTTGGTGATCACTAGAGATCCAACACCATAGCTTTTATGCGAGTCAGTGTCTTTACAAGCAGGAGGAGCATGTTGAGTTACCGTAGCGTCTCCATAGAATGCATTTTCCCCTTTGTACAGTGTCATGTCCAGAACAAGATAGACCAGCGCTGGAATCAAGGGAATGCCATAGCATAGTACGACATACACATGCTCAAATTCCTGAGCGCGATACCTCAGACTACTAGTCTGGAAGACAAAGAATACATTCAAAGCCATGCAAAAGGCCCACAGTGCATCGGCGGGCATGAACCTGAATTGAGTTAGCTGAGTATGAGTGAGCAGGAGATTATGCTGGGCAACTAGATCGAGATTGTCTTAACGTACCACTGGATCAGGAACGCCTGGATTTTGCAAGTCGCGCTTTGAGTGCCAGCTCGTGGACCGCTAGTAGATATCATGGTCGCAATATTCGATCCCATGTTTCCCCATGATGCGAAAAAGATGGTGCGATTGAACGTGCTTGTTCTCAGAGAAGGACAGAACCAGTACGTCAGAGCTATGATGAAGAAAGAAATGATTGAAAGAGCAGAACCACTGCGCTCAATTATTTCAAGCGTGGGTACATTCTCCATGGTGTATCCAGAGGCATGCCACAGTCCTACTCATTGTTAGCATGCGTTAGTTGCGATATTAAGTTTGACTATTGGCCCCTGGCAGGGATAAAGTTGATGTACGGGAGTGTGCATGTCCACTTACCGGGTTGTGCCATTCTCGTGCGCCTGCTACAGCATGAGCTACTGCCAAGTCGGAGGTGTGAAATAAGACAAACGAAGGGACGGGGCGTAGATTAGCCTCCTAACGATATAAACGTAAAATATGTTGTCGAAATTACAACATGAAGAGAGGTAGTGATAGATTGCGATGGCAGAATGAATGATGATGCTACAAACTGTTATGGAGGCTCAGCTCACAGTGAAGTGAGTGTGGCTGATTGATTTTCATTCTCTGCTTGATCTTGAACTGTGCAGCAGAGTGGGACGATTGCCGATGAGAAGTTGTCAAACAGAATGGCGGAGCGGAATAATGCAGGTCAACGCGGATAAAACGAGTGAGGCTTGCGATCGAGAATTTTGCAAAGGCTTGAAGACTGATGACGTTCAACACGAAGAGCAGTTATTTTCAGTGGCAGAGCTCAAAATTAAGATGTGAGGAAGAAGGTGAGCTTCAAGTGAAGTCCATATCGTGTGACCTATTTAGCCATTTTTGCCAAGCTACGCAATGGCGAAGCTGCCAACATCTGGACGTTCCTGAGTCTGAACGCACGGCATCATAGCTGACCCCGAAAGTACGAGGCTGTAGTACTATCACTAGGCGGAGTGGCTACCAGAGGCATTCAGTGGATGATAAACTAACGTTTGTGTCTCTTAAATGTAGTCGATGCATACAGCGGATTTGCTGACTCCTCAAATTAAGCTTCACAGAATCCACGTGGCCAGTCGAGCACTGCACAAGTTACATTGATGAACAACACGAGGTTGAGCTACCCGTCAATTTGGTCCAGCCTGTTTTCCTGTATGAGGTTTCCAATGCTCTTGGCTGAATCGGCTTGACAGAGATCAGAGATTAGGGCCTAGACCTGAAATCTACGTAACTAAAAATCAGATTATCGATGGTAATGATGTTGTACAGCATGCATCTCTTGACCCGGGGTAAGCAACACACAAACGGAGTGCTTACAGCTACCCAATGCTCCCGCAATTGCCCCGTCCATCAAGCAGCTGATGGTAACATTGAAGTTAAGCATGGACGGAAAGTCCATGAGCAGGTACTATCATGGTGATAGGATATGTAGAGAGCCTCAGATGAAAGGATGGTGATGATTGATGTTGAGTTGGAAAGGCCGGGAGGATCGGCAGGGGTGAGATTTGTGGCTTTTTGTGTGCTCTCTCAACTTTGAAAAAATCGCCGAAGCTGTTTGAACTTGCAATCATTATGTTATCGAGCTCTAGCGATATTTAGGGGTACTAAAAACGCTACGACATGAATACCGTGGAGCTAACCCATCGTAAGTAACATGACTTTTCAACCTCCTTTCAGCCGATTTTGGACGAGCCGACCTTGCCTGCGCACTTTCCGAATGTTGCTGCTGAGGTCTGTATCGGATCTTTCTGTGCAGATACGGAGCATCACAGCTTGCTGCACTGGAGTTGGGCTTTAAAAAGCGGACATGAGTACTGTTCATCCCTCTGCTATACCGTTGTTTCCTGCCCGTTACCAAGGGAAGTTGTTGTTGCATTTTGCTGATAGGTTTCTCGCTCACCGCATTACCTCAGGTCCAGGTATTCAGAGCGAGATGCTCTTGTTTCAAACTCGCAGTAAGACCGATGTCTTGACCATTCAAAATTGAGCACGCTTTCCATAACGCGCCACAAATCGTGCACTATGGTGAACGACGATTGTACGATTCGCTAGATACGCTTCTAAGGTTTCCCAACTGAATCTGTGGTCTTCTAAGATACTGCTCAGCTTGCGCCTTCCACGCTACAAAGTCCACTTGAGGCCGCGGACGAGTCGGAGGTCCCAGCCTAAGCGGCTGATCAAACTCACATACAGCTTTACAGGTTGAAGAGCCCAACAGAGGCTGAAGCCAGCTGGCTCCGTGCTTTCTTCTATGCGCGCTGTACATCTGCAGTGCCCAATCGAGAACAATGGAGATCGTGGCTGATGGCCGCAGGAGCTGGGAACTTTCTTCACCGCACACGTTGTTTGCGTCGTTTTTGTTAGCATTTTGTATAATAGTCCACACGAGTTTTCTATGTAACTACCTTTTCTCAAGCTCTTTTCTTTCCATCACAATCTATATTCAAGCTCCCACCAGCTTTTTCAGAGCCCATCTCCCTCTCTCCCTCTCAACAGCTTTAACATCGACACTCAACACTTAAATCCAACTACAGACCACACTGAAAATGTCTTCTATCTCATCAACCACCATGCTCAACACCAAACCCGCCAGCAAATACATCCGTGGCGGTCGAGGCGGCGCTGGCAACTACCTCAAAGCTCCTGAACCAGTCACCTCCTCTAATTCTTCAGTTTATTCCACCACAAGCACATCGTCCCGTCAAAGCTCAGTCTACTCGACTGGTGTTGGAGGCTTCGGCAACCATCACTCGACAGCACCAGGCCTCTTTCGTGCCTTTTGCAATGAAGTGTCAAAGAAGCGCGCGATGATCAAGCCAGATCCGGTTCATCACTTCGGCGTCGGCGGCGCTGGTAATGTCAAAAACTAGATGTTTTGTCTTTTATGTGAGTGGACTCATTGGCTCCGCCTTTGTGCGAAGTCTAAGCCTCAGTTTGGATGAATGCTTACTAAGTTAAAGCTTGACGTCTTTATATGTTGGGATAGGGATTGTGCAAAGAGGCTGGAGTGGACTGTACAGATCGCTAAGGATAATGTCCAGGATAGAGGACAGTAGACTTTGGACATACTGATTGTGATGCATTTTAGCGATGGATACAAATGGTTTTACAGTTCGGCTGGGTTTCCTATAATCTCAGTATGATTATTATAATTTGAAGGCTTCCACAAGAAGTTGAGCCACATTATTCATCTGTACGGTCTTAGAACTTTGCTCCACCCCTGAGAACCCAACCCAGTCCCTAATACTATTTGCTTGAAGTTCTGGACAGGAGCTTGAGTTAAGATGACTTCTTTTCGTAATCTCAAAGTACCGATAAAGTAGCATGGGTAATGGAAACATAGGAGTTGGCACTGGCAATGGGAGAGGTGTATACATAGGTTTTGAGCTTTATCTGTTATTTCATGCTTCTCGTTGGTTTTCCAGAGTATCGGTTATTGATAAGCTTCGTCCCTAGTCAATACCTTTCACAGAGTGCCTGGGGTAGCTAAAGCAAACTCGAGCCGTCTACACAGTATCCACACTAGTACGAGTAACATTTTATCATTCTGCTTAGAGCGTACCTAGGATTTTCGCTTTTCGTCTGAACTTGGGGAAGTATATTCACTTACTTTAATAGTATATAGGTTAGGTGATGCTGAATGCGGTGAGTATGTTTGTTGGGTAGGGAATGTTGTATACGCTTCCAAATGGGTTGCATGAGCCGTTGAGTCACAATGCTTATAGCGGGTCGGATGGGCCGAGAAATAGGAGCTGGAGGGAAAACAAAACAGACAGATAGAGCACATAGCAGAGCAGCTTACACACACTTTATTTTACAACTTTTTCATTCAAAGCATAACTACCATAATTCTCTTTCTTACCACCCGCTATCTCATCTTGTAACAAAGTGTACATGCAAAGAAGAGAAAAGAGCAACAGCAGAAGACCCACGAAAAGAGAACCTCAAACAACTCCGCCAGAGCAATTACCACTGAGTCCCCATTTTGTCCATCGCAGCATCTAGAACCTATTGGTATAGAGAATCAAGAGACAGAGAATAAAAAGCTGAGAAAAGGAGACAACGCCAACTGCGCCTAAGGAATCAGGTCAGAGAAGCATTCATCGCATTTAGTCAACCTCCTCCATGGCGCTCTCGCCGGTTGCCTCAGTAGCTGGAGCTTCATCGGTACCAGCCTTCTCCTGCTCAGTCTCGACTTCCTCGTCAATGTTGAGGCCAAGGGAGACGAGCTTGTGGATGCGCTCAGCAAAGTGGACTGGCTCATCAATGGTGAAGCCAGAGACGAGGAGGGATGTCTCAAAGAGGAGCTGAGTAATGGACTTGACAGTCTTGTCATCCTCACCATCGGCCTCGACCTTGGCCTTGAGCTCCTTGATGATTGGGCTCTTGGGCGATATCTCAAAGGTCTTCTTGGAAGACATGTAGCTAGACATAGATGTGTCACGGAGGGCCTGAGCCTTCATGATACGCTCCATGTTGGCGGACCAACCGAATTGACCGGTACGGATGGCACATGGAGAGCCAGCGAGCATGTGGGAGACAACGACCTTCTCCACCTTATCACCGAGAACGTTCTTGAGAGACTTGGCGAGACCTTCGAATTCCTTCTCCTCAGCCTCGCGAGCCTTCTTCTCCTCATCAGTCTCCTCAAGCTCGAAATCCTTGGTGATATCGACCAGCTTCTTGCCCTCGAACTCCTTGAGCTGAGTGAAAGCATATTCGTCGATAGGGTCGACAAGGAACAGAACTTCGAAGCCCTTGTCCTTGAGAGCATCAAGGAATGGGGACGCCTGCACAGCCTTGAGAGACTCGCCGGTGATGTAGTACATCTGCTTCTGGTGTTCTGGCATGCGGGTGATGTAGTCAGTGAGGGAGGTGGTCTCATCGCCAGTCTTGGTGGAATTGAAGCGGAGGAGCTTGGCAAGAGCATTGCGGTTCTGGGTGTCCTCGTGGATACCAAGCTTGATGTTCTTGCTGAAAGCAGTGTAGAACTTGTCAAAGTTCTCACGATCCTCGGCGATCTCAGCAAAGAGTTCGAGGCACTTCTTGATGATGTTCTTGCGGATGACCTTCATGATCTTGTTTTGTTGAAGAGTCTCACGAGACAAGTTGAGTGGGAGATCCTCAGAGTCAACAACACCCTTGACGAAGCTGAGCCAGTCTGGGATGATGTCGGTGGCATCGTCGGTGATGAAGACGCGGCGGACGTACAACTTGATGTTGTTCTTGGTCTTCTTGGTCTCGAACAAATCGAAAGGTGCGCGCTTGGGTACGAAAAGGATGGCGCGGAACTCAAGCTGGCCTTCGACGGAGAAATGCTTGACAGCAAGGTGGTCTTCCCAGTCGTTGGAGAGGGACTTGTAGAAGGAGCCGTACTCCTCAGTTGTAATGTCGGCAGGATTGCGCGTCCAGATTGGCTTGGTCTTGTTGAGTTCTTCCTCCTCAATCTTGGACTCCTTGACCTTCTTGGTCTTCTTCTTCTTCTCTTTCTCCTCGTCCTCGTCGTCATCAACTTCCTCGACCTTGGGCTTCTTCTCCGCATCCTCATCAGACTCCTTGATTTCCTCCTCGGCTTCATCATCCTCATCTGGGACTTCCTTCTCAGTCTCCTTGAGAACATGGAGATAGATGGGGTAGGAGATGAACTCGGAGTGCTTCTTGACAACTTCTTTGATCTTGCTCTCATTTAGGTAGTCGGTCTGCTCATCCTTGAGGTGGAGAACAATCTTGGTACCGCGGCCGAGCTGCTCGCCCTCAGTGTCTGGAACGACGGTGAAGGTGCCACCAGCGCTGGACTCCCAGATGTACTGCTCATCGTCGTTGTGTTTTGATGTGACGGTGACCCTGTCAGCAACAAGGTAAGCAGAGTAGAAACCAACACCAAATTGGCCAATCATAGAAACATCAGCACCAGCGCTGAGTGCCTCCATAAACTGCTTGGTACCAGAGCGGGCAATGGTTCCGAGGTTGTTCACGAGATCCTGTGAAGAATATTAGTCTTGTGATCGCGGGTAATGGTGAGGTTTGATGGATAAAAACTCACAGCCTTGGTCATACCGATACCAGTATCGATCAGTGTCAGTGTCTTAGCCTCTTTATTAGGGATGATGTCGATGCGCAAGTCCTTGCCAGAGTCAAGCTTGCTTGGATCTGAGAGAGCTTCATATCGGATCTTGTCGAGAGCGTCTGAGCAATTGGAGATGAGTTCTCGCAAGAAAATCTCCTTGTTTGAGTAGACTGTGTTGATGATGAGGGAGAGGAGCTGAGAGATCTCAGCCTGGAATTCAAACGACTCGCCGGCAGGCATATTTGCGGTGCGTAGAGTGTGATGAATTAAGTGTGATCTGGAAAGAAAACTTGTTAATTGATGAACTATGATTTGAGGTGCAATGCTGTTTAAGGCGGAAGGGAAGGAGCGAGCAGAGCTCTGAGTAATGTTTGAACAGGAAGGTACGAACGTTTGAAGAGGTTTGCAGGTTCAAGCTTTGATCTTGCAGATGAAGAAAGCTGTGTATTTGATATGTGTCCTAGGAACAAGTTTGTGGAAAAAGTTGGAGAGTTTGCGATGGGAGAAGGCTATGAATTTATTTAGCTTCCAAAAGCTGCAATCGAAGGAGATGGAATCGGTGGACCCTGAGCGAATTTTCTGCCTTGTCGTGCCAGGCAACGCCCCATGCCCACCAAACGTTGCTAAGCACAAAGCACTTCTCAATTCTACAGCCTCTCGAACAATCTAAGACCCTAAAACCCCTTAAACGAGCAGATTTGGGGCTCTTTCCAATTCCCCGCCCCGAAAGTGTTAGGTGTGCCCGGATCATTCGAGAAGATACCAGACCATTGGGGTCGGGTATCGCCACGGTGCTGGGCTGGGCATTTGAGCATACTGAAACCATTTGAATATTATTCTACGCTTGTATATCCGAGTGTTGTGTCTGATAGCCTCTAGCATTAGAAAGTGGCACTATTATTGGAAGTCACGAAGAGGTATACATATTTTCAAGTACAGGATATGGTAATATCTTAATTCCATTTCTGGAGTGAGCATTACAAAAGCACAACAGTAGGTACAAACTCCTAGTTAGTTCATTCACTATCGTCAAAACCAAGGGGATTTCAGAAATACAAGGCAACAACACAACTGCATAATCTGTAACTCATTTCCTCAGAGCCAGAAGTAAAATCGCAAGAGCTGTAACTTTTCCCGTGACCACAAGAAGCACTTGTAATATATGGATCTTCATTAGCCGCAGCTATTGCTCTACCGGCCACAATGAACCCCGTCTGGGTTATGATAGTGTGTAACGACCAGTAATGCTATCTATGCCATATCTTCAGGTCAAGTAGCAAGAACTAGGGGACCACCCAGAGCAGATCACCACCGGAAAATAGACTCATATAACAGGAGGCGCCCATCGACGCCCAAAGCATGATATCCGAAAGCCATGAAAAGTGCTAAGTAGAGTAACATATCGAATTAGGGTATATGTATCTCAAATTTCCCAACTCCCAACGCCGCTCAATGCATCCATGAGGAGAAGAAACACCTTTTTAAGCACCCCTATTGGTAACCCCCATAAACTTGCTGTGGCTGCCCCATCTGCTGTGGCTGGCCCATTTGCGATGGGTGCATGATCCCAGGTTGTTGACCCATCATGCTCTGACTCTGCTCTCGAGCAATGTAATCCTGAAACCATGGATGGCGGAGTGCATCAGCGGCGGAGATTCGTAGCTCCGGACGTAGGTGTAGCATCTGACCTAGTAATTGCAATCCAACAGCATCAATCTGTGGAAGGTAAACTCGCATATCTTGTGTAGCATACACGCTCCAATTATTCTTGTACTCGGGAAATTGTGCTAGACCGGGCCATGTGCGTTCTGACGGTGTGCCCATGAGACGGAATATCTTTTGGAGTTGGTCTTCGTTGGTTGTGCCGGGGAAGAGTGGACGACCGGTGTACATTTCAGCCATGATGCAACCTGCGGACCAGATATCAATGCTTGTGTTGTATGTGCGTGATCCCAGTAGGACGTCTGGTGCTCGGTACCATAGTGTGACCACTTCGTTTGAGAATGTGTTGACTGGGATACCAAACGCTCTAGCCAGGCCAAAATCTGCTAACTTCAGTGCCCCTTTGTTGTTGATCAGAAGATTCTGAGGCTTCAAATCTCGATGTAGGACGCGATTGTCATGGCAGAACGCAATTCCTTTCAGTAGCTGCCACATGAAACTCTTGATTGTGGGTGGATCCAACGCTCCTCGATCACCGCGAGAATCCATGTACTTCTTGAGATCCTTGTCCATGTATTCGAATACCAACATCAGCTTGTTCTCCGTGTGAATGACATCGTGCAGGGAGACGATGTTCTCATGCTTCAGTTCCTTCATGAGTGAGATTTCGCGGATTGCCGTGCTAGGGGTACCTTCTTCGCTATCAAGGTGTATTTCCTTGAGCGCTACAAACTCGCCTGTCTGGCGATTGCGGCCTTTGAAGACCTATTAAGAAATTAGTAAATGATGCGACTACTGGTAGTAATCAGAATACATACAGTAGCATAAGTGCCCTCTCCCAACTTCTCCAACTGCTGGAAGGAACTTGGATTCCGCTTTGCATCCATGACTGGTATAGTCTGCCCGCCACCAAGGTTCCGTATGCTGATTGTAGAGTCTGTTCTGTCCTCTAGGGAGAGCGATCCAACGTGGGTAGGCTTGAGCTTGCCGGGAGGTGGCCTATCAGCGTGTTAGCTTCTCCCGAATTCACCCAAAACCTATTTTTGTATTTGTAGAGACTATAATAGAGTCTCACAAGATGTAGTTGCAGTAAAAGACAACCTACTTGGAAGTATATTGGGGGTCCCACAGAAAGTCACTTGCAGTGGCGATCTGCGAAGCGATGAACAACGGGGAAGGAGGGGCTGTACTGGATCGCGTCGAAGGTCGTGAGAAAGTTGGTTGCGCCGTTTTGAAGAAAGGGAAAGGATTTTGGTTAGGGGAATTTTTGATTTACTTATATGCTTGTTCGCTTGTAGGTTTGTAGGCTGCGATTGATCTGCACGATTTACTTTCTTCTTCCTGTGTGAGTCGGAGGTTTGAGGGCGTGGGCCTCCAGCTAGAATGGTGGGGTCGGCGCTTAGACTAGGGGGGTTTAGCGGCTTAAGGCTCCGTTGTCTCTGGTCTAGGTCCACCTTGGACGAGGCTGCCACAGCCCGCGCGTCACTGCTGAGCCATGCTTCAGCTGGCTTTTGCAGCACTTGTCGTGCGCTGCGCCTCTTCTGCATCGCGTAAATCGATATGCTAAGTTCTACAGTTCCTCCCGTGCCTCCATAAGTAATGGAGTGTTTCTCCAAGTATTCATCATTGCTGCATGGTTCCTCATCTATCAAATTCATGTCATTTCGAATCTCTGGGGCCCGTCGTTACAATTAAGGGTATAACGTCATCTCGAGTTCTTAAACGACTTCTGGGTTTTCCAAAGGAATTAAAAAATAGGTCAAGGGAACGTACTCTACCTGGAAATGCTTTATGGATCGATCAGGACATTCTGAGGTCTATTCGTTCGTCGCACTCAACAATCGTCCTGATGAGGGTGGGGCAATACTACCGGTCACAGACCTTCACTTCAGGGTCGCCACTATTCAACCTGGATTAGTCAATGATCCGATAAGATGTGACCTAAAGACGACAACTATCGGCAAGCATCAGGATGATATTTACGAAGCTTTGTCTTATTGCTGGGGCTCGCTAGATGAAAGAGAGAGTATACTCCTTGATAGCCGGTCTTTCAATGTTACAAAGAATCTATATTCTGCACTGCTTCATCTTCGTCATCCTACGCATACAAGAACTGTATTCATAGATGCCATTTGTATCAACCAAAACGATATCGCGGAAAGAAATATCTTGGTCCGTAATATGTGGGCTATATACAAGTATGCTCGGGAGGTGGTAGTCTTCCTTGGCCCCGAAGCGAAACACACCCAAAAAGTCTTTGACCGAATACAAGAGCTTGGAGAATGGCTGAGAAAAGAGTCTTCATTTTCTAATGCTCCCAGCCCGCCCGACTCGGAATGGCCACATTTGTGGGAAGGTGTGAAGGATATTTTTGATCGAGCCTGGTGGCGTCGTGTTTGGATCATTCAGGAGATTGCGGTTGCTACGGATGTGAGGGTCATGTGTGGATCCCACGAATTGCCATGGATTTGTTTTGATGCCATCATATCAATGCGTGTAGGTCAATTGGTTGAGCCTCAGAAGTTTGACAGGATTTTGGCGTGGCCGTACGATAGATATGATGCGGAATGCAAGACTTCACGCGCTGGAATATCATGGGACTCTGCAGCTGCTATCCAAGTAGCTCGCAATAGCTACCTGAAACAGCACGAATGCTCGACCAACCTCAACACGGCGCTCGATAGAGGCTTAGGGACATACCTGATTAGGTTTCGCGAATTTGGATGCCAGGACCCACGAGACAAGGTTTATGGAATCATGAAACTGTCCCAATCTTCGGACGATATCATTCCGGACTATTCGGAAACCAATACTGTGATCGATGTGTTCATGGACGCGGTCAAGTCGAGTCTACGAGGTGGATTGGGGATTTTTTCTGCGCTTGATTATACGGAGTTTGAGCAGTACATTGCCTCAGGACGGCAGCGGCCAAGTTGGTGTCCAAATTTTAATGCACCTGGGCCTGAAAATTATCCGTTTTTCCAAATTGGCTTCGACTGCTCTAGAGGTACAGAGGTGACTTTCCGCTTTGATGAGTCAACCATGGTTTTGGAAGGCTACGAACTCGATACATTAGATATGTTCCCCACTTGTTCTCCATATGCTCAGGACATCACTTTCAGTACCGAAAGGCACGACTTGATTAGGGATTGGTCTCGCTGTGTTGGAGAACGACAAGCCTCTTGTACACCTTATAAATATCATGAGGCTAGGTGTGCAGCTCTCGATCGTACCATTAGTCTGCTAACAGAAAAGTACTTTGAAGAGGAGTTTCAGCGTCTTCAGAACTTTGGGTCAGGCTACGGCTGTATTCCATTCAAACTTAGTGAACTCCATGGACAAGAGACTCAGGCAAAGACAGATGCAATTGGTATGACTCTCATATCTGACTCCTCCATCATGAACTAAAACCTCTGTAGAGCCAATCTATATCGGCAACTACGTGCAAGCCAAACTCCAGAAGGCAATTCGCAGGGATAGTTCTCTAACGGACGAAAACAAAATGGTGCCGCCACATCGGCATGGGAGACGCTTCTTCATTTCTAAGCAGGGTTATATTGGTCTAGTACCGCTGGCAGCCCAGCAAGGAGATGTCCTTGTCATTCTTCGTGGTGGCAAAGTGCCGTTCTGTTTGAGACCTTTGGCAGACACGGCAAATTCGTTTCACATCGTGGGGGATTGCTATGTTGATGGTGTGATGTATGGTGAGGCTATGGACTCTACTGGAGGCCATGAGGTTAGAGAGAGGAGTTTTTATATTGTTTGATTTCCGGATATTATGAGCTCATTCTGGATTGGGAATAATTACAGAGAATAGTTCAGCAAAAACCCTCGGAAAAGGCAAAGCATACCCTTTCACCACGACCAAACATGGATTCTTGAAGATACCAACGCCTCATTCGTCTTTCAGACATGGCCAATACCCACACGTTTACCAAGAAGGACTCGATGGCAATCTCATCCCTGAAATCCCAAAGCTAAAATGCCCAATGGACAATCTTCTTCCATAGTCCGCGCTCGATCCCCTCCTTAAGACAGGACTCCCGATTCTCACAGCACAGTTCTTGAATGTCTCTACTGTTTCACCTTCGCCATTCAATCTCTCGAATGTAAATCTGTCAACCGAGCTGGTGATGCGCCATTCCTGATGATCAGGTGTTGATGCGAGACAGGCTGAGGGTGATATCTTCGAGGTGTATGTGAAGGATTTGGTGCGAGGGTAGAGAGATAGACATGTGCTTCCTTGTGAGGGAGTAAATGTTATGGTTATCGGGGTTGAGGGTGTTCTATATTAATTGTTAGTGTGTTGGGTGGTGGAGGTTGAAAGGATGACTTACGAAGGAGAGACTTCTTTGTCTGCCTCAGCCTCGTCGCTGAAACCTTCGAAGGAGTTGAGTTGGGATGTTACGTCTGCTATTCCCGAGTCTTTCCTCGCTATCGGACTAGGCTGAGTTTGGAAGAGGGAGGTAATTGTGTCTGTTTCCATGGCTAAATTGTGAATTCTTCGTGTTGGAGAATAACTACTGCTGTATTTGCTTATGTCTTTGATTTTTCGAGAACAAAGAAATCGAAAGGGATGATACAAGTGATAAAAGGATAAGTATGCGGAGAAGCATCTCCCCACCTATTTAATATACAAGGCTATGTGGCCCTTGACGGTTCTCTCCGATCACTCATCTTCCGTATGTCCGCACAGGCCTCTCAGTAACACCACAATCTCATGAGGCTAGATTATCATGACCTAAAATATCGCACACGAGGAATTACCGGATTGATCTTATAGTGAGTCCGATAATCCGCTGGCGTGAGGAGCACGTGATGGTGCGATGCCTCTGTTTTTCCGGCATGCGGGAGCCCTATAGTCTAGTTCTTGAGATGCGAACTGGAGCAAATGTGCGGAGTTTCAATATTTAATGCTTAAGCCAAGTAGTCTAAGAAGAAATACAGGGGTAAAAAAGAGTGTGTTCTCAATAGCCGATCAACGTATTCATCTGTACGCGCACACGACGAACTTCTCAGCATGCTGCGTTTTACTTCAGAGCAATGTTTATCTGAACTTTCTTTCCAAATACTAACATCATTTCAATGAGAAGGCAGACGGAACAACCATACGAGACACTTCACCACATACTCACGAACTCCTAGGCATTATCGGTGGAGACGAGCACATCATTATCAATGACAGCATCTCCTATCTCCACATCGCTATTAGTGCAAATGTCCAAAATACCTGCAACGTCTTTGGGATCTATCTTTATATCTTTTCATCCAGCAGGAGCAGAACCGTTTACATCCTCTCGTGTCATGAGTACGCTGCCTTGGCATATCTGGGCAGGCTCCCAGCTCTGGGCCAGTTGATCTTCACTCTAGCTCCTCCTCCTTCTTTTGCTCGATTTCTTTGATCATCTTGCTCGAGCTGGATAATGTCACTCCTAATAAACGAATTCATCCGCCAAAACGAAGTCCTGCGGGCTTAAATCTGCCAGCGTCCGGCCAACCGCTTCTGCTGTATATGATTTATCAGGTATCTTTGCAGCGTGGTTTCTTTCTTGCAAAGCTATTGGCGGTGACAGCGACAGGCCGTTTCTGGACGGATTTGGTAGACCGCGTTGGAGTTGATTTAGGCACCTGCCTTCATTGGTGGAAGCTCAAGGCTGAGGAGCTCGGCAACGTAGATGGCGGTATGTTGTAGGAACATCCTCGCCGTGCTCACTCTCATTACCTTTCTTGTCTTCCACTTGGATCTCTACGATTTCGTTTTTCCCTTTCATCTCGTCATCTTCCTCAGTCTCCGCTTTCTGCTCCTAAGAAAAAGGGCGTGATTTTGCGTCCAGCTTGCAACATGGCGTATTTGAGAGCACATTTGAGGATGGCTGATCGCCCTCTGAAGTGTGGGACTCTCGTTCTACTAGATCTCGTCACCGTCTATGGTCTATTGGCCTTCGCTTTGTCGTTGCCCTTGACACCATCGAGGGCACTTCTACGGAGCTGAGGACAAGACTTTTATTAGATGACATTATTGTCTAGCGAACAGCTTGAGAGAGAGAGAGATGATACTGTGTCTAGGTTAACGGACGTGGAAAGAGCGTTGCGTGTCGTTGTATTTGAACCTGTGAGTCGATTCTGTACTGGCTGGATAGGCGTGTTAGTTAAAAAGAGCTTGGAGATGACTTTGACTTTCGGAAGAGCAATGCTTGCGGCTGAACTTGGAAGTGAATCTGGTGGCAAGATAGAAGAGTTAATGATGTGGGATCAAGATACTTGAGGTGTTGCATAGCTTTATAAAGCTTGTGCTGACGGCAAAAGTATGAAGATTTGCCGGTAAAAGTACGCATGTGCAGGGGCGAGCTGCGATGGATCTGGCCTGGGAGTGCTTTTGAGTAGTTCGTGGCGAAAGATCAGGGAGGGCGAAGGAGTTTGAACTAGCACGAGGAATTTGATGCCTGATAAAGAGGCGCATAGAGGTTTTCGACGAAGTCGTGCGAGGATGGAGCTTTCTCACAGTCGTGGGGTATTCTGGTACCCAACTGATGGCTTGTTTACCCCGTGAAGATTTGAGATCTTCTGAAGATGATGTTCGCCTGTTTGAGGTTATCAAACCTTTCTCTGGCAACCATATAAGACTCTGGGGATGATCAGGCAATTTGATGTTGGACAGAACCTGTGGCTGCCACTATGGTCACTGACATTTATAACTGGTTACATAAAGCTACTGGGCATGACCAACATCGCCAAGATCCCTTTTGAAAACGGACTCCTTCCATCATGAGTATGGAGGTCTGAGTGGGGCTGTATTGTCCATTTCCTGTCAACTCAGATCTCCTTTCCTGCTTCACCTCCTATAAAAATGTCTACTTGGCTGCTATAATGGTTTCCTGCCTAGTCACCCGTCACAAGTCATTTCTCAAAACACTTCCGTCGTATGTAAATACAGTCTCTGATGAACACCAACATTCGGCTGTTGTAGACCAATTCGCGTCCGCGTTCAACACCCGAACGCGTTACTCTCAGCATCCTTGTATAATTATCCCCTTCTCTCTCTCGCTCTTCTTCTTTTTTACTGTGAACTTCGCTCCACCAAGGAAGTTGACAACCCTTTCTTACACGAATACTATTATATTTTTCCCCACGTCAGCATCAACACAAATAACCACAATATTCTCGACCTCCTCTACCTCCGACATTACTCTGTCAGGAAATAGTCAGCGACACGGACACGAACTCACGCGCTCCCAGTCTGCGCCACCTCCCTCAGTCACCCCGATATCTCCACTACGACCTGGCGCAGAGTCTATGGAACCTGAGGTCAACTCGCCTGTGGCCGTACCAAGAAAGCTTTCAATGGCTTCGTCTGTTTCGGATCCACCCATAAATTCCTCTGCCACATTCACAGTCGTTGCTGATAGTAGTGGCAACGTCAGCGTTATGAGAGAAGAACAAACCGCAACTACGGAGTTAATCACTCCAGGCTTGTCTTCTTCGATAGCCAGCAAATCTTCCGACAGCGAATACGAAAATGGAATCGAATGTTCAAATCAACCTGCATCAGGTCGTGGAGAAGACCAGAAGGTGCGCCAGAAGCTTGAGCCAAAGATGAAATATCCTGCTGTGCACGATCCAGACTCTGATATGGCTCGTATGATGATCAACGATCAAGTCTCCAAGAACCTCCTTCAACAGTGGATCGACTGGTACACGATCGGCTATTACACTCGCCGCAAGGGTAGAATGTCTACGTTTCGCGAGAAGCGTACTCCGCCTGGAAAGATCTTTGGTTGTCGGGTTGTGGGAGTGGATGAAAATGTCCCCATCATTGCGCGCAACTCCAGTCGCGTTCCACATGTGCTTTACAGCCTCAATCATGACCCAGAACTTGAGAATCTTGACGACAAGGATCGCAACATGAAAGCGCCCAAAATCCACGAAGTGACAATCCGCGAACAGGCCACCGCATCGATCAGTGCCTATCAGTATGCGTGGAACCAGATTTATGCGCTTCTAGAATCAGAGCATCAAAAGTATCCCAGCTTCCTGAAGGGAATAGCTCATCAAAAGTATCACGTCTGGAAGAGCCTTGCGGATTATACGATGAGCGGAGACTCGATCACCATTGAGGAGATGCAGAACGCCTTTGACTCTCTACAAAACACCTCTGCCATTCTTAGCTCGGAGCAGGACCTGCGAGGTGACCAGCTACCGACAAAGGGTGGCCCAGCAGATCGTAGAGGCAAGAAATTAAGGATTGCTGGAAAGCAACACCTAAAAGAGCCAACACGCTCCGTCGACCTTGTCTTTGCTGAGGCAGTCCTTCCAACCGCCTCAATCGCACCACTCTACTTTCACGATGAGACGCCATTGTCTCATGCTCATGGTGGAACTTATTTGGACCATGCCACACTCAGTCCTCGTGCAGTTGTTCATTCCCAACCCAATTCACATATCTATGGGGAGGCGGACATGCCCATGCCTGAAGGCAACTTGGGCCATCTTGTTAGCCTTCACGCGGAACTTCGCTGGAAAGCTTGGGCTGGGTCGAAGCGTAAGTCGACGACGGACGAAAGTGGCTTAACACCTATAAAGAGAGTCGGGTACATGGGGAAAAAGCTGGGTAAGATCGTGATTCTCAAGCTAGGGAGTGCACTGCTGAGTGAGGTTTCTATTGCTAGTGGCAAGCATGGAAAGCGAAAAGCTGAAGGCGATGAGACTGAGGAGCCACAGGCGTCTGCGAAGCGACTGAAGTCAAACCGGCACAAGTCTGCTCCATTCTCGCCAATGAAAAACCCGGACACAGTTCCAACAGGTCGAAATATCCATGCAAGCCAGGAGTCTGGGTCGGTAGCATTAACCTCACCGACAACCACCTACATCTCGGGTCCTGCTCCACTGAATCAGAATGCAGCAAATCAGGGCGTAAACAAGAGGACACCTTGGCCTGAGTTGAATACTGCCTATCTCAACATGATTGGTCGTTCATACATCATTGACGATGGATCCAAGAATGGCAGATTTCGGGGCCGAAAGAAAGAAGGGGTGAACGATCTTATGGCACAGTACCACGCCAGATTCAAGAGCCATGAGGAGCAAGCTCGTACTTATGCAGCCATTCAGAACTGCTTCGACCGTATGTGGGCCCGAGGTGCACTGATTGGGGATATTCCTGCTTGGTGTAGTGAGTACTTTACGGATGATAGTGGACAGCTTTCCTGGATCTGGCCAGGTTAGCTTGGGCACTGTTGGAAGAGGAGGGACGACGAGGATCAAATGGATACTTTGGGATCACAAAACGGATAGTTGGAGTTGATGGACGATTGCGGGAGTAATGTTGGCTGGACGAGGGGAAAGCATATATCACAAACACACACACCACACATCCAGAAAACTTGATTTTTTTTCAACCGCTACCATTCAGCAACAAAACATGTTGCCGGCAACGCAAGACATCGATAACCACACCCTTCACATTATTTCGGCACGACACAGCTCCCTCGAGCAATGTTCTTTCACTTTCCGGGTTGAGACTGCTTCTACGCACCCTGTTGGAAGCCATTTTTCATTTTTCCTGTTCTGGTACTGCTATTTGGATTTCATTCTTTTCTACCAGGGCTCTGCTGAGGACGGAACGTCTTGTCGGACCTGATTTTGTTTGATTCTATTCTTTACATTGCTTCATCACAGCAATGGGCGGAATTTGGGTTTTCTGATGCCAAATTCTGCATGGGCAGCAGCTGGCGGCTAATTTTGTACTTTTTCCCTTCCTTGCAAGATATCTTGTTAATAATTTCAGCGTATCAACCAAAAGACGAGATTTTATGTCTTCCTACTCGTGAAGTAATTAATATTTACCAGAATGAGCTGAGTTTCTTATGGCGTAGCAACTTCAAACCCCCTTCTTATGCTTCGTGATCTTCCACCCCCTAAACGACTGTCGCAAGTGCATGGGTTCACTTTTGCGAAGCTATGGGCGGCCGCAACGACAGGACGTTTCTTTGCCCGTCATATGGAGTATTTGTGTGCTCGATTTCGATCGGAAACTCTTTGAGCAGTGTTCCCTCAAAGTGTTCCCATACAGGGGGCCCACCACCTAACCTCACGGGCCACCCTTTGGAAATCCCAAGATTTGGATTGGTCAGTGTTGAGCTTGGCATGATAATTAACGACACCTCATGGCTTACGGATACACTAGTCGCAGTCATTCTCATCGTCCTCATCTCGTTTTCCTGTTCCATCTAGTCATCGCGTCAGCCTCCGCCTACTGTTCCCAGATTTTTGTACCGTTGTAATCAGGAAAGTCCGCTTCTAGTTGCCAGAGAGCCGCAGTGACAAGCCGCACATGCTCAGTCTTGAGGAAGAACAACTAAGCTTCATGGTGGCTTCAAACTGCTCAGGCTAACGATTTCCAATGCCACTACTCCAGGCCCATAGCTGGAAGAATTGATGCTGGTTAACATACCGCTCACGTGTCGTGGTAGAAGGAGAAATAGTTGTGTCCAGCTTGCGGCGCGATGCACGTGGGAGCAACATCGGAATCTGGCTGATCCCCTTTCACATAGTGTGGAATCGTTGTACTGGTTGATTCTGTCGCCGATCATGTTTTTAATGCCCCTATCTACCTCGTTGCACTCGATCGCCGCGGGGACAACTCCTTGTTAATAATTTACGCTGATGTTGGTTTTGAAAGAGCCCTTACCTATGTTGGTTGGGCTAGCAATGATGATATGGTAAGAGAATTAAAGTGGCTACATGGTGACGTCTTTTTACTGTATGGTAATGGTATTTCACTGACAGGAAAACGTATGGTATTTGAAAAGCATAGATTGACTAGAGATGGGGAATTAAAATTGGATATCCTAAGCTGCGGGCCAGCTCGTGCTGACAGTATAGGCGAGTAACTATTTACAATGGCAAGAGCTTAGTAAATTGCTTGTAGCCTTCCAAAGAGGAATGGCTGCCACACAACTTAGCAAGATGTGGTGACGTTTGTACAAGAAGAAATGACCATGTGGCATCAAGATATTTGCCAAGCGTTGTACGGAGGAAGCTTGTGTTGGCAGTAATAGCGTAAGGAAATCTTCAGAAAGATATGCTTGTATGAGGGCGAGCCGCAAGAGAGTGTGAGCAATAAGGACTTCAGGTTTGTCGGAGGTGAAAGATTAGAGGGGTTGAAGCGGACCAAGGTATCACGAAAAGAATTGATGCTTGGGAGAGAGCAAGAGCTTTGTCATCAGAAAAGAGCATTTTCATCTTCCGCGGGAATCGTGCGTGTTGGTTGTGTGGATTTGGATACCTCCGGAATTATGGGCTATCTTTTGCTTGACAACAAGGTGAAATGAGAAGAGAAGAGAAATTGAGAGACTGGCCAAGCGAGAACACATGAGCGTAAGCAGTACAACACCAAGCGAAGCTATTCGCACTTACCTATACGGTGTATGGTCAAGCTCAGCAGCTCAGTGATTCTGTTGAACAACACGAAAGCAGCCAATTTCTTTTGATGATTTGGGGCTAATATGCCAGACCGCGAGGGCTTTAGGTCATGGCCCTTTGTCATTCACGCATGTGGCAATAGCACATCTCAACTGTTCAGTGTAGGATGGGCTTCGAATAATATGATAATAGCGTTTTATCGAGGTGAAGGGGCAAATATTGTGCTCAGTTAACAGCTCCTTTCCAACATAAAGGTTTGAAATCTCCTAAAACTGGTGTCAATTAGTTTGACATGATCAGAGCTCTCTCTGGAAACTAATTGTGCACCTCTGAATCTGATCAGGACGTTTGATGTTGGACTGGCTAAGATGGTCACCATTCTGATCACTCAGGTTCGACACTGAGCATATAAATGCAATGTGCACACTCAACATTGCCAGGAGCCGTTACATAGAGTGTGTACGTCTGAGGGTGGCAGTATCCTTTTTCCCTTATCATCTTGGATCGCCTTTTCATCCCGCATCCTCTATACACGCCGTCTCCTCTTTACACGCATGTTTGTTTGCTCTGGTGGTTTCCTACCTAGTCACAAGTCGTCCCTTGAAGAACGCTTCCGTAATATCTAAATACAACTTCCATCTAACACCAATATTCGCGCCCTCGGAAGCCGCTCGTATCCGCTTTCAAAACTCCAATCGCGCTACTCCCGGCAGCCTCTTAAATGACTTCCTCTTCTCTTCCTCTCTCCCTTTTTTCCTTTTCTTCTTCGTGAACCAAGTTCTACCCAAAAAGCAGAGGGACATTTATCCACCACCCCGTTGCTTTCAAAGGTTGATCAGTTCACTTCATTTCCCTTACGAATTCTTGTCTTTCCCACTGTCTATCTTGACATCATAAAATCGGCTCACAGCTCCATCGACAACGAACGACAACCAAGAATCGACCGCCCGTCCTGTTTTCGAACCTTCTCTTCTTTCCGCAACTGATTTGGATGCACAAATGGATCCAATCAGCGATGCTTCAGACTGGCTCTCCGACATACTTTCAAACTCCCAACAAAACGCTTTTCGGGGTCTCTATCTTCAGACTCTGAATGCAAAGACCAATCAACCTGAAGTTGATACCGCGCTCTCCACATCCCCCCATATAGCTGTAACCCCCGCAGTAAACACCGACTTAGGCTATAATAGGTTGAAGAACAGCAAAATTCGAGGCCGACAACCTGCCACAGTTGTCCCTCCCACATACGGACGCATCCATCCAGATACGTTGGTCCCAAATTCTAGTGCAACAGCGCCAACTCCTACAAGTTATCCCGACCACGCCAATAACAGGGTCGGTGATCATGGCCACAATCTTGAGGCTCAAGCAGAGAGTCTCGACCACGCGGCAGTTACTGCTGGACCTAAGCAAATTCATGGTATCGCTACATCTACTACTCGTTCTCTCTTTACAGACTATTATTCAGAGAGCGACAGCGACAGCGAGATACCATTCAAGGTTCCTCAGAAGACCGCAGGGAGTCGTCATTACTGGCCTCACCCAAAACGTTCCAAGATTTTGTACAAGATAACGGAGCAGCCCAACAAGGGTGAAGTGGAGATCTCACCGCAACCATACAAAATCTTGAGCCCGGCAAGGCTAAATGATCAAGCCGCAATCACCAAAGGTGGTCCAGCAGACCGTGCCGGACGAAGGTTTAGGATCATTGGGAACAACAGTGGCTCCACCTCCAAAATCTCCGTTGCTAGACAAGCTCAACTTCCTGATGTTGTTGCTCAGGGTGACCCCAGCCATAAAACCACTTTCTACCGAGAAGATATGCCGCTCCCTGAAGGAGATTTAGCGAAGCTCGTGAGTCAGAATGCGGAGGATCGTTGGAGAGCATGGGCGATGACCAAAAACCACGAGGCTCGCCAAGATGCAAATGGGCGTACAGTATATTACGTCGACGGCTAAAGTGGAACGACAAAGAGGTTGAACGTCTTGTTGGGCATCCACTACTCAAGAAGACCAAGAATGCAAAGGTATCACGGAAGCGAAAGAGTACCTCAGAATCTGAGCCTGCGGTCATTGTGAAGCGTCCAAGGCGGGAATTTAATACTTCAAGCGAGAATGGTGTGGCACCGAAATCCGCTGGGGAAGCTAAACTCCAGCCCAGTAGACGATCCACGCGTTTGACCAGATTGCGGTGCAACTTCGCAGAACAAAATCCACCAGTGCTCTCCAAGTCACAGATGGTAGTGCCAGGCGCGACTGGCCGACCGACTCAGCGAAACGAGAAAACACCATTGCCCCAGCAGACTGCAATAAATGCCGGTCGAGCAACAACCCGTGATGCTGGCTTGAGCTTAACTGCAAAACTTCGCGTCGCAATAGAGGCCCTGACCAAGTTTCATGCGAAGCGAAAGGCTGAAGAGGAGACTGACGAAGAAGATGCCCCTTCCACAAAGCGAGCCAAGATGTTAACTGGCGCAATGAGGGAAGGGTCCGCTCACCAATATCACTCAGCCAGTGCAGCTCGTGGTCCATCCCTATTTGGTTTGGAGACAGTGGTCTCCACTGACGATCTGTCTTCTGCTTCGGTCCAGTCATCGAGGAGAGGTACATCCACGAAAAAGCCATGGTCGACGGAAAAGCGAGCATTTCTCAATATGCTTGGTCGCAGCCACCGGGCATTTCTCAATGCTGGTGGCGAGAAGAAAACTTGCATGAATGCTGCTGTTGCGTTGCTTTCCTGTCGATTTCCTGGTCCAGCAAGTGATTTCCTTGCGTACGCAGCTGTCCAGTCTTGCCATGACCGGATGCGGGAACTTAGCGACTTGGAAGGCCCGGTTCCTGAACATTTCCAGGCTTTCTTCACAGAGGATGTGGTCAATGGTATCACGCAGTGGACATGGCTTTCTACGGGAGCTGTTAGCCATGAGCGGCCCACTGAATGAGGTGTTGGAATGAGCTTCGATGTTTTTTACTCTTGGGATTTGGGTAGATGGCATCTTTGAGGAGTGGAGGAGGGAAAAAATGTGTGGCCGCGAGGCTGCATTATGTGTACACAACTTGTTGCTCTACTAGCGCTCTCACACAACGAGTGCTGCTGAAAACAGCACATATTCATTGGAGGGCTTGGACCCATTTTATCACTATTCACAACCCTCATATTCTGCGCTGCATGTCCGATTTCGTACCGATGCCTGGGTGTGGAATTGGTATCGCTTGGGGTCCTACATGGAGGATTTCGAACCCTCATATCGTTTCAAGTTGTGATTCCTCCTTTTGTGACGAGCAGCTTGGGTCCCTTCCAATTGTTGCCTATCTTTTCCTTGTACTTTGTGTTTTCGGGGTGGATGATGTGAGCATAGCTTGATTGAAAGATATTCATGCTTCGGGATATTTGTATGCCAGCTTCATGACTTGGGCTTTGGAAGTGTATTTATTACGTTGCTGAGCGGCAAGATCATTATCATTACGTTTTGTTATTTTGATTTTTACACATGCTTCTTAGGGGCCAGCATCAATATTTCGAACGACTTGTACAATAGACATAATCAAATTTCTATTCAAGAATTGATAATATTGATTCGTTCTATATATCGGGTGATTAATATATACCAGAATGAGCTGAATGTTTCTTCCAGTAACTCCGACCGTCTACTTCAATGCTTCGTGATCTTCCACCCCCTAACCTCCTCCTCATTCCTCGTATACTCAATCATAGGAAAATAAAAATCGTCCTTCCTTAACGTCTTCACATACTGAATATTCTGAATCGTCATCCCCGTAAGCCTAAAATACTCATTACCAGCAATCTTCCGCACCACCTCCATAAAAGTATCCAAATCCGGCGTCGGCACCCCATTAACATGTGTAAGGAAACTCCTCTTCGGGACTTCATATCTGATTATTGGGGAGCCGTTGATGTAACCTGCAATGTACACGCCGGAATAGAGCTTTGTGGAGCGCTGTCGGATGGCTAGGTGCGGTTCTTGGAGGACGGCGCCGCAAAACATTATTATACGTGAGCATTCTATGTTGGTTGTTGGGTAGGTGCTTATTTCTGTGGTGAAGAGGGATGAGTCGCGGACTAGGGTTGCTTTCATGGATGCTGGGAGGTTGGGTTTGAAGATTGAGGAGGCGCGGGTTACGAGTTCGTTGTCTAGAGTCAAGATTACGTCGCCGTCTTGAAGACCAGTTTCCACGCCGGCGTATGTTTGGACGACTTGAAAGACTTGTCTGAATTCGGTGGACTCGACGCGATTGGACCATTCTGTGCTGCTCGATTAGACGAAGTTTTCCTTAGCATAGTGACTGGTGTTTCTTACCTTCTGGCACGCCCATGGCCTTTGCATCACCCATTTCAATCGCGTGTAGACGAGCTCCGAGTAATCTAATGTCCGGCACCGTCCCATCTTCCATCTGCTTAATCACTGGCAGAAGATCAGGAGTAGCGATACAGTAGTCTCCCATCCACAAGCCTTGAACAGTACCGTCCTCTCCGATCAGACCACATCCACTCTTGTAAGCAGGCATGTTTGTATCAACAGTCAGAGCTTCAATATTTAGGGCTCGTGTTCCAGGAGCAATATCTGGCGCGCGGTAGACTGTTGCTACTCCAGCTACATAAGCAGGACTCAGTTCAAGCATTCCGCTGTCGTTGCACCTGAAAAATAATGCGCTATCACCTGATTTGATAGGTGTTGGTGATAACCTTGCTCGTTGAGCTGGCGCTTGTATGAGTGCAGTGTTATACTTGAGAACCGCAAAGTTCTGCACTGGGTGTAGGAAAGCAATTTCGGCAGGCAAAATGACGGAACCGCATATCGTGACGCTCACTGTGCAGAATGCATGAGGCACAACATCTCTTGATACTAAGACCAGTCCAAGCTCTTCGTTTACAATCAGTCCGTACCCTGCTTTCTGTTCGGCAGAGTAGCCATCGACGGTCTGAGGCATGAATACCGAGATCCATACTATGGAATTGATAATGTATCCCGCTTGTGGAAAACGAGGATGCGGATTTCTATCGACTTCGGCTTTCTGAAGCGTTGGGGTCACCGGAGTCGGTGGATCGGGTACAACAGATTGCGTCCATAAACCTGTGGTAAAGTTTCGAGTCCCGCGTTCGGTTATGTTGAGATGTCTGTCTAGTTCGATGATTTTATGCTGTACTTTGTTGACATCGTGAAGGGATTTATAGGAGACTCGGATGAGCTTGCCATCTGACTTGAGATTAGCTATCTACGCCGCATTTGGAAATAAGCGTGACTTACCCGGAATGGATTGAATTACTTCTTGAAAGGTATCTAAATCAGGAGTCTTCCTCCCATCAACCGACAATATGAGATGTTCTCCAGCTCCGAAACTGAATGAAGCATCTGCATCACACAAAAGTGTCCCCGACTCTCGCACTGGAAGACGATACTGTTGAGCAATCATATACGAAAAATTATGAAACGTCGATCCAGCGACAAACAAGTACCGATCTGGTGTAATGGCGTGCAAGTCCTCCACTTTGACAGCCACATCGTGTTCTTCGCTTCCACGTTGAATGGTGATGTGTATCTCTTTCGACACGTTGTCATCCAGTATATCTGTCAGATCGTTGAAACGAGTAACGACTTGCCCATGTGCTTTCAATAGCACATCGCCTTCTCGAATTTTATCTTCAGCAGGTCCACCTGGGAGCACCGATTTCGCAACAAGCATGCTCGTCTCATCTGGAGCCTGCTTCTGTACATTCGCGATCCAATCATCCGTCAAGCCTAAAGTTTGGCATTCATGGAAGGGTTGTAAAACCCATCTCATCTCCATGGTTCCCCTTGGTACAATTTCTCCTTTCAATATATGCTTGAGAGCTTTTACGGGCTGTTCCAATGGCAGAAACAAAGCGATAGAAGCATTGGTGAAGCTTCCTGCATTGAGAGCAACGACATTCCCGTCGATGTCAATCACAGGACTCCCAGAGCTCCCGCCGCTGGTCATAGCAGAACCTTGGATATAATTCGTGTTGAAGTCACGGTATCCAGAGTAGCTGGGAGCATTGCGATTGAGACGACTGATTGTTCCGCCGGAGATGGTTAATTTTTGAGATGCATCGTTACCAATGACGCGAATTTCCATCCCTAGGACCGCGAGGTCTGGACGTAGTTTCATAGCCGTGATCGTCATCCTTTTGACTTTTGTTGGGTCGAATTTGAGGAACCCAAAGTCATGGATCGGGTCGTAGTATGCTACGCTCACGTCGACCTTTTGTTACTGATCAGCTTGTACTGCCAGAAGAATCTGGATTGTCTTACCTCTTCTTGATTTGAGAAAATGCATCGTCCTCGGAATGGCCCTGGACCTGTTACATGCTACCATATATTAGTAAGTTCCTTGCTTTGGAATAAATAACAATTACCCTATTGGTAAGAATAAGACCCCTCTTAGCATCAACAACAAACCCAGTAGCATCACTGCAATAGTAATTTTCCGTATCAAACGGCCTTGGGAAATAATTAAGAATCGACACGATACTAGTGACGACCTTCTCGCTCGTATGCTGCCAACTCAAATCATTATATTTATCCCCCATTTTTATAAGATAAAAACACAAGATGATTCAATGACAAGGCTTAACTTCAGGATATTTATATAAAAGGGTCTTTCTGTGTCACGGGTTTTGTGGAACTTGTCGGAGGAGGCTGTACTCGTGGGTAAGATTTGAGATTCCGGTGTGCGGGCTGTAAAAGCCGTGGTGAGATGTAATTGGCTGATTTGAAGCCATCTGAGTCACATCCTTGACCGATGGAGCTGGATGGACGAGATAATCGATGAAGAAGAGGCTGGAGGGTGGTTTCAGCTGAACTTTATGGAGGCAGCAGGCGCTGCGTTACGTGTTCTGCCTAGAGCCTGGAGTGAATTCCCTGAAGAGCAAACTTTGAGGCGGAATCATCTCAAATAATCGAAAAGCCGTCAGACTTCGGTACTGCATTTGAAATAGTCGTCGCACTGCAATAACTGTGTCTAGGCAGGAATCGGCAAATGTATCAGAGGTAAAAAGAGGGGTTTCTGAGAAAGAAGGATTAAGGGAGAAGTCAGACTTAGCCACAAAAACTTGCTTTGATCCTTCAAATTCCATTAAGAATGTCTCGTTGGTAACCTTCTTCTGCTTCATACTGGGTTTAAAGCCTTGCACCAATGACACTCCCTCCATCCAATGCAATTGTAGCTCCATTTACATATGCTCCGGCCCTGCTACTCAAGAAAAGACAAGTTCCTGCAACGTCTTCTGGTGTGCCTATCCTACCTAAAGGAATGCTCTGTTCCATGGATGGCTGGAATTTCTCTAATGTAGCTTTCATCATCTTTGATTGAAAGGGGCCGCAGGCAATAGTATTGGATCTAGAAATAAATAATTAGTACGAAGATTCCAGCATCATAATTCAACTGTTTGATCCAGGACCAAACAACTTACGTGATATTCCTCCTGCCCAAATGATTCGCGAGAACTCTGCTCAGATGATGCAAACCAGCTTTGCTGCTTGAGTATGCAAATGTTTCAAGAGAAGGCACTTTCAGCCCGTCCACACTTCCAATGTTGATCACCCGCGCTGGCTGTCCCTGCTTGCCCGCCTCCTCAAGTAATGGAGTAAGCAGCTGTGTGATAGTAAATACTCTCTGCAGATTCAATGTGAGAACTCTAACCCATGCCGCATCAGGGTATTCATCATAGGGTGCTCCCCAATTGCTTCCGCTGTTGTTGACAAGCACATGTAAGGCCTTTTCCCGCTTTTTGAGTTCGTCGGCGAGCTTCTTGCATTCTGATTCTTTGTAAAAGTCGGCGGGGATAGCGTAGGCGGTGCCGGGCCCGATGGAGGTGAGTTCTTTGGCGGCTTCTTCGCAAGCTTTTGCGTCGCGAGATGAAATGTAGACTTTGGCTCCGTTGCGGACGTAGCCTTCGCTGATCATACGTCCGATGCCTTTTCCTCCACCTGTTACGAGGACCACTTTGTCCTTTGCGATGTCCTGGTTAGCTAGACAATAATAGAAACAGGCCATGTTGCCTACCTTGACGTCGAAGAGAGTTGGAACATCCATTGTGGCGAGGGTATACGGTCTACTGGTGAATTTGAGACTATCTAGCTGTTATTTTGAATAGTTAGGAGTAAGTAAAGGTCAGAATTGATGCACTACATGGCCGTCGGTAGTCTAGTAATCTGCTTGAAGCATGGGATGGATGAAAGCCGAGGCATGGCTTCTACGGCCTAATGGTCCATACTCTCAGTCGTGAACAAACTTATACAAAGCTTTATGCGCAGCTTAAAGTGCACTGAGATGCTTCAAATATCAAGCTTTACAGCTTTCAAAACTTGTCAGGATGTGAGGAGATGTGTACAGTGATCGCTCAAGGAGGCGTGCTTGCTCGTCTCCTCCTCTCCTCTGAAAACGCCGCTAAAAGGAGGGAGGAGCGAAACCCTTGGCTCAATCAACCACATCCCACCATCAACTCAACAAGCTCAACAAGATATGAGGCATAGCACATCCATCTCAGCTAATTGAATGTCTGTAAGCTGCTACTGACCATGTTCATCAATAGGTTATGTTCTCGATGTTCAACGGAGAAGTAATGATCCTGCGGGATCAGCCCATCATGCGGAAGAACAAAAGCGCTTTGCACATTCAAACGACACATCAGAACGAGCGATAAGCACGTAGCATTTTCGAAGGAGACGATCATTTACATTGAAGACGATAGAGAAGGAAAATCAAGGCACACAATTGACATCTCAGCTCGAGAGGATGAGTAGAGCAGCAGCATGCCCGAATTCAGATTTACAACACCAAAAGACGGCAGAAACATTGCGGTCCAACCTCTTTCTTTGTGGCTTTGGCATCAACACCATGCCCTTATGATCGAAAGTCCGCACTGCAACTGCCAGAGAGCTCAATCGTACCGTATGCAATCAGAACTTGATTTCCTCAGCATTTCTGGGTCCGGTGTGGTATTATTGGTCATGGTCGAGCAGCTTCTGCGATTGGGTATCGTGCAGATTGTAGCAGCTGAGATCATGCTTGATGGTGATATGATTGAAAAGAGCTTGGAATATTGAGTACTCTTAGTCCGGGAGAACGAAATTCAGTGCCAAAGCCATGCTCCTTGGTAGGATTTGGAAGCATGCCTCTTGACCATCTCGTCCGCCACCGCCTTTGGATGAGCCCATTTGGTCATCTCAAAGGGTTTGAACCCCAAATTGGCTTGATTGGAGATCCTGCTGTGGACGGCCCGAGTGAGCCTCCTGCCCCGTTCTTCTGGAGACTCGTCAGCCGCGCTTCGAGGTGCAACCGTCTCTCGGCGACGGCGATTGGTCTGGCGGCGAGGGAGGCCAGAGAGTCCCTCCGTCCGGGCGCCTTCTTCTGGGTACCCGTGGAAGTTGGGGTCGAAGGCCGGAAATGGCTCTAGGTTCGTCAGGCCGGCACCCATGCCGATTGGAGAGGGCGAGGCATAGCGCCATGGCTACACTCACGTTAGTTGGTTGACGCTTGGAGTTCTTCTGGTGTACTGCTGCTCTGCCTTACCTGTTCGCGGTCGGCCATTGTGTTGTTGTTGAGTGAAGAGGGAGGGAAGTGTTGTTGTTGAGCGAAGAGGTAGGGAAGTGGTGTAGTAGCGGATCTTGTTATTGATGCTGCTGCTACTACTTTGCGCCGCGCGAGTACTGGATCTTGTTCAGATTGTCGGGATCTCAATTATAACTCGCAGAGACGGCTGGTGTTGCAAAATGAGTTGTATGCTGAAGATGGTTGTGGTGTGTTGAGGTGAAGAAACCTTTGCGGAGCAGTGATCAAAATTCGCTGCCGAGATTGTTATTTTGTGCCCCACGAGGCGCGACGAAGACCCTCCCCAGCATTTCTCGGCACAACTTGGAAAAGGAGGCAAAAGAATCTCAATTATGGCTGATGATTTGCAAATAAGGATTCAGGGAATTCTAGGACGTTATAAAGACAGATACTAGTAGAGTCAATTTGGGTGACTGGTAGCTTTCCCTCCTTGGGAACCTGTGAAGGTTGTACTGAGGATTGCCCGAGCCCCAAGCATATGACCTTGAGGGGCTATCACACCATATTTCTCAAGCGGCGCGATGGCACATGCGAGAAAAGCTCGAGAGGACTTGAGTTGCATCAATAGCAGCTGCATAGCCATTCAAGCATCGTATTAGTGCCATCGGCGGAGAGCTGTGCCTCGAAGTTTGGGCCTACTTTGGCAGTTGCGCAAGCCGTCCAGAAGTTGCACGCTATAAGCTATAAGACACTCCTGCTTGGTATTCACCTTTCTCCTTGCAGCTCAGCATGCAAGTGAATAATTGGAGATGGGCAAGTAAAGAGTGTGGGTTATGTGGTGTCCTGCTTGTTCTATATACGGAGCTATACCTGCTGCGGAGAAACACATAAGCCATGTCAAACTCATGGGCGAAGATGAAGATAAGTGGCATCTAAGTTTTAGCTCGAGCTAAAGACATTCTCCGTTTAGATCTCCTTAATGGACTATCCCGGGGGTCTGGACTGGATCTGAACACGCGGCTGTGCACTCCTACCTGTCCATAAGGATGTACTGCAGTCAGCGCAGATTTATGGAAAGTTCAAGGCATTAAGATAATGAGCTACTCTGAATCCTTCTGGCAATAGAGAAAAGCTATCTAGACCGATTGTGTGGGCGAGGAAGAGTTGGGGATTGTTTATGGGGAACGCAAAAGCGGAGGATGAAAACCACCAAATTTCCAACCCTCCTCGCACAGCACCACGCACAGCATATGAACACATAATAGTCATACTGCAAGCATCTTTAAAGGTCTTCAACCCAGCCGAGACAATTTAAAACATTATTATACAGGCGGGGGAAGGTTGGGGATCGTTGATGGGGAACGCAGAAGCAGAGTTGAAAACCACGAAATTTCCAACCCTCCCTACACAGCATCACACACACCATATGAACACATAATAATCATACTGCAAGCATTCTCAGAGGTATACAACTCAGCCTAACGAATTTAAACACTATTATACAGTCGTGGCTGTTGTAATCGCTCTCAACGCTGCCGGCTACCCCCCTTTTGATGGGGCAGACCTAGCTCTCAGCACAGGCCTATTTAACCCACTAATTGCAATTCCTAAGCAAAAGTCCCAGTGTTCAACACTCAAGACGTTTAGTCTAAACATTTGAAAGGTAAGCTCCACATCCCTTTCGGTCTAGCTAAGTTGAGTGAGCAGGAGTGAGCAAGTGAGCAAGTGAGCATGAGCAATCCTGGGATGGACTGGAAACTTCTCCGAAGTTTGTGTAACCCCCACTTCTCTGATCAGTGAGATTTGGGGCTAGACTTTTGCCTACTTTCCTTTTTGTGCTGGTAGGTTTCTTGTTATTGTGGTGGTTGTGGTGGTGATGGGCAGGGAAGGGGTGGTATGGTACAGGCTCTGTTTTGTCACGTCATGCGTTCGAATCCCAGCAGAGTGTGCCATGCCTTTTCTTTTTCACATTCTCATTGACGGGGAAAACTGGATGGATTCTCATCATCTAGCCTGCAGTGCTTCTTGGAATATTGCTCTTGAGAAACAAAAAGCCAACCGCTATGCTCCCAAGACACCATCTGGTCTTCGTGATGTGAGCCGTCTCAGCACTCCAGCTGGCACACCAGATCGCAACATGGATACTCCTTCCTCCGCTGTTGGACATCAAATGGTTCTGAGTTTCAATTCTAGAAGTGCAATCGGCTCGACTTGGGAAAGTGGGGAAAATGTGTGGGAATTGTGCGTCACATCGTAAGCAACATTAGCTGCCAATTAGACTTCACGTTTCCTATCATGAAATCTTGACGGGTTAGAGGGGAATAATTGACGGGTTAAAGGAGAATAATCTCATTGGTGTCAGGTGTGCTTTGGGTCACCGCCTGAGCCCCTGCTAAACCGTTCTATAGGGTATCGCGCACAAGTTGTATCAAATCTTCCTCCATAGGCATGACAGTCGCACTACTACGCTTTTACTCTACCTTCATCCACTCCGAACAACTTCTGGAAATAATCCGGAATTTCCCCCTCCAATTCACCCGCATCCTCCATCTTCCTCATCAAATGCGCCATCCCACTCGCACTACGCGGCGGATTATCCCCAAACACGTACCTAAAAGCCGCAACAACATATTCGAAGGTGTATTTGGGATGCTCCAATTTGTCGCGAAAGACAGCATTGAGGTATTCCTTCTCTCTTGCAGTGTACTTGGTCGCCCTGGCTGATTTCGCTTCATCGGATTCTTCGGACGATGAGGACTTCTTCTTTGCGGGACTCTGTCGCTTGGAGATGGGGTTTTGTGGTTCGTTAACAACTTCGAGTTTGCGCTTTTCACCACGAGGTTCGGAGGGCACTACTGCGGTATAGGCGGTCCACCCAGAACTGGTGATGATTTTGAGGGGCATGGAGAATGGTTTCTTGGGCGGCTCCTCTGGTGTATGGGGCTCATCGTCTCCGTCTGTGTCTTCCTCCTCCCATTTTGGTTCTGGATATGCTGGGTTGAGGGATGGTTGACCTTGGCGGCGTTTTGGAGTGGATGGAGAAAGGGGTTGAGAGCCGTGGACACTATCGCTGGGAAAGAAATCGTGCAGACTTGCTTGGGGAAGGTTGGCGACAGGTTCCGCCTCATTTGAAGACTGATTTCCTGGATTTGGCGCCGCCATGCTGGAGTCTATGGCGGTAGTCGTGAGTAACAACTACAGGAAGATGTTTGGCTGTGGAATTGAGGATGTTGGTTTCAAACCTCCAAAGCTTGACGCGCAGCGTGATGTGTAGAAACGTGATTGACGCAGCAGCTTGCGATTTTCGCCGGTCTTGTGATGGCCAATGTGGACCTGATAGCAAAGGGATTAGCCAAAGGATTGGGGCGTGGTAAACAAAGCGTTTTGGTATACGTTCTATCTGGCCTGCAAGTTCACTTGCAGAACGCTGTGGACACGCTGGGCAAATTGGGGATGTCTTGTAAAGAAATATATGGTATGGTGTGGAGAAAAAATGGATTTGGCGTGCTTCACGATCATCGTTTGAGGGACAAGCGGCTATATATTGGTCATGTGTCTATTCGCTTGTTGGAAATGGAGTTGCCATTGTCTTCATATAATGTGAGTGGTAAGTTCAGGAGAGTGGCGCTATGGCAGGATTGAGAACCAAGACTAAGGAATTGAGTGTTCAACAATGTTTTTATATGGCTGATCAGGAACCTGTCGCTTTCTCTACGAATGCAAGACTGAAAGATAGCTGAGACTGAGTTGTACTGTCTCAATTGGCAAACCTCGACAACATAGCCCCGGAGCCCAGTGAGCATACATTACTTTCTCCAGCAAGCTTCTCTTCCGTAGCTAAACACAAGAAGGAACAGCAGATGTGTTAGGCTGCTCAGCATCATTATGGCATATATAGTCTCCCATACCACTAATACTGTAAACCCACACAACTGGGTCGTTAGACCTCAACTTCAAAACACCGCCTTACGCTAAACCACATTGGTGTATTACTGAATAGGTGCCTCAATTCACAACCAAAATCAGCACCTGACCACAAACTTTTTAGGGGTTTCTGCAACTATAAATTTACGCCTTCGCATCCACCCTTCGATTCCTCACGTTAGAACATTGTCCACCACCACGACAATTCAACAACATCCAAAGATGGAAGCTCCACTCAAATCCTTCCCTTTTGATTTCACAGAGTGTATTTACAGCAATTGGAGGAGGACAAGTGCCATGCGATCGCGCGGCGAGCTGGCATATTCCATATCAAAGATGTCAACGAGAACCCTTTCCCTTTCCTCAGTCTCCCTGGAGAGGTCCGGAACCTGATCTACGCACTCTACATTGTCGAGGAACGCCCATACTGCAGCCGCTACGACGAGTACAACGCACTCATGAAGACCAACCTCATCTTGGCACTCAACTACGACCGCGAGGACATATGCCATCCATCCAGCGACCATCCAATTGGTCTCGTAAAGCCTTTTACGTACATGATCGAGAAACGCAACACACGTGAGCGCAGCTTTCACACCGAAGACATCCAGTTCCACAATCCGAGGCTCTTGGATCCAACCAGCAAATTCGACAGGAAGTGAAGTCTCTTGCTCTCAAAGACAAGCTCTTCGTGGATCTTGTCGGAAAGACTCACTACCAGGCTTTATTGAATTTGACTCAAACAATGGGATCAGATTTGCGCGCCGCGATCCGCAAGATGCGAGTCGGTGTCTCTGGAGAGGTGAGGGCAAAAGGAAATCAGCTTTGGGTAGACCCTCATGATAGGGATACGGTACTTGGAGATCTTTCCGAACAAGGAATCGGCACTTTCGATCTCGAGATCAACCCCGAAGGTACTGAACTACTAATTCGCACTCCCTGCGCACTCGGCACAGCACAGGTCGACTACATCCGCACAGACGTTCAAAAAGTGGTCAACAATTGGCGCATTCGCAAGTTAGATGGCAATGACCTCTTCTCACTGGCAATGTGGTTCAAGACGCAGGAGGATGAAAAGTTCCCCCGACTTCGAAACATTGGAGAGCGTCGTGATTGAGAAATGACATGGGCGCTTGAGGCTGAACAGCATGAAGTGGTGCCTGTCATACGCAGCAATCGTGTCGACCGATGGCCAGAGAGGCTCTACCTCATTAAGAACAATTTCGAGCATGTGGTTGTGCGTCAGAGGGTCTATCAAGGAGATGAGAATGGCGATGAAGAGTTGGTAGAGGGCATACAGCAAAACAAGACCAATACTGGTCAAGATACTTTGATGGTGAGGCTGAGCGTTGGGCGTTCGAATTTACTATGGGGTTGACATGAGTCCAGCGGGGGGGTTAGAGGTACTTGCTGCGGTTCTAGGCTTGGGTGCTTTTGCTCTTCTTATCATTTTGCAACTGGTTTGATAAGGGTACTCCAAAGAAGGCCAACCCTTGTGCGTGGATTTCGGAGGATTGATAGGACAACATGGTACGGAGCGGTCTAGAATTAGGAAAATTGTCTAATGGGGAGTGCGATTAAGTGGCACTAGACCTTGGTATTTAGAGATACCCATATTACATCCTCTGTAATGAAAATGTTGTCAACGAACGCGTGTGATTTTGCTAGACTTTCTGGACGCCATCAAAATATTGCAAACTCCAACTGAACCTCGGAATCTATTGCTGGCGTATTGGTCTCACAACAGGAATTCTAGCATCGGTAATGTACACCCCTAATATCCAGAGCCATCGTCTACGCGTATAAGTTTACGGTACCACATCGAACGTCACATTAGATGGCCATTAGCAGCAATTGAATACTCTTTCCTAGCCAGACTGTATTGACTACTGGACATACTACAAAATTCTCTGTTACTTCAGAGCTGCAGCTCCTGCATTCGCAATGCTGACATCCTGATCAACCAGACCACCAGAAACGCCCAGAGACCCAACGAAGTTCCCGCCTGCCTTCAATGGGACACCACCACCAAAGAAAATCAGACCGTTGTTTGTCTGCGCAATGCCTATTCGCAATTCATTAGCACTACTTCGAAAGCCCAAACTTCCAGTACTCGTAAGCTTACCATAGATTGAACCTCCTGGGATGGTTTGATTGTAAAGGTAACCTGATGGAAACTTTCCACCAAACAGTGATACAGTCTTGGCCTTCTTGGTAGCGACATCGATACTAGCAAGGACAGCACCATCCATACGCTGAAAGCTGACGAGATGACCATATGGATCTGCAATGGCAAAGTTGCTGGGCGACTTGATCTCATTGGCTTTCTTCACGGCTGCTTCGATGACGGAATTGGCTTGCGCCAAGGTGATGACTTGTTGCACTGGAGGTGCTTGAGCTGGAGTTTGAGCCGGGGCGTTGACAGCTTTGGCAGTGGCAGGTGCTGTTTGGGCTGTTGCATCGATGGATGCCTCAATTGGGATGGCAGAGTCCGGCATTTCGCTCATGTTGCCCATTTCTTGAGCCATGTCTGCAGTGGGAGTCGCTGCCGTGACGCAGGCGACAAGGAGAGGAAGCAGAGAAATAAGACGGTACTGCATTACGACGAGTTAAAGAAAGGAGGTGATAATACCAAGCGAGTGATGTTAGAAAGAATGACGACGATAGTACAATGCAGAATGGCGTGTCGTGAAATGTGGCATCGACACTGATATATTCAGATTCATATTGGAGGGCACTTCACCGTACCCGGCAGTGATCAATGTCCTGCACTATGAACATATCACCGTACCTGACTGATCAATTGGCCGATGTAGACGGGTCCATATACTTGGTAGTTCGCGAGCAGATCGTTAGAGATTATTGATGGTCCTGAGCAAAGTGCTTGTTAGGAATATATTGGTTGGCCAAATTTAGCCAATTCTAGCATTTCACGGCTCGCGAATGATTGAGCTTAGAGACTTTAGAATGGGAATGTATTTACCAATGTATGCTCCGGTTTGCTTATAGATTTCGAATAACTGCACTTCCTATGAGATATCAATTGCAGTAGCTCGTCGATATGCTAGCTGCTGGTCTATGCAATTCGTAGAGGAAAAGCAATTGGTAGTCTGTGGCATTCTCAAGCTTTGAATAAAGTATAAGAAAAAGCTTAGCTTATTAAGGCACTAGAGAATGGCTATAGCGAGACCTCGAAGCTGAATACGAGGAAGCTTTGGAGAGAATACATGAGACCAGAAGGGGGGTGATGTTGGCCTCAGGCATCTATTTTTAAGCCTGAAGCGCGTCGCCTTTTTGACTTTCAATGCGGGCGCGATGGAGATTCAGGAATTTCGAACATAATCTTCCACACGGCGCTTGTGCTGTCTACACGAGTGAACTGCATACTAGTTTCTCTCAATAATTTGCTAGAATTGAAGTCCGGGGATAAGACGCTATTTAAAGCTTCTGCCCGCCATGGGGAAACTCAATCGCCTTGAGTTGTACAGTAGGCAGAGAAATATAAGTATAATTGAGATATTACTAAATACACTTAGACTTCAAGTCATATAAGGGACATCATGTCATGCTATTTGGTGACTCGTACTTCACATCAATCATCGGACCCAATGGCTCTGGTAAATCAAACTCGTAAGTGTTTTCTTGGACTTGGAGATAGGATGCGCTGACAGCCACTCTAGTATGGACGCGATCTCTTTCGTCCTAGGAGTCAAATCTTCATACTTGCGCTCCTCAAACGTGAAAGATCTGGTATACCGCGGACGCGTTCTTAAACACTCCAAAATCAACGCCGATGGCGATGCAGTTGACGAACCAGCAACTCGGACAAATGGAAATACCAACAGCGACGCGGGCTCAGACGAGGACGTTGAAACACAGACGAGCACTCAGCGCAATGATCCGACAACGGCATGGGTCATGGCTGTTTATGAAGATGACGCGCAAGAAGAGCAGACCTGGAAGCGAACCATCACAAGCGCTGGACAGAGCGAGTATCGTCTGAACAATCGGATTGTCACGCATAAAATATACAATGACGCCCTTGAGGCGGAGAACATCCTGGTCAAGGCTCGCAATTTTTTAGTGTTCCAGGGTGATGTTGAAGCTATCGCATCTCAATCACCCAAGGACCTCACTCGACTCATTGAACAGATATCAGGCAGCTTGGACTACAAGGAAGACTACGAGCGTTTGAAAGCAGAGGAGGCCAAGGCTAGTGAGGAACAGGCATTTAAGCTTGCGCAACGTCGGGCGATGAATAGCGAGATCAAGCAGTACCAAGATCAGAAGCGCGAAGTCGAGAACTTTGAGCGCAAAGCAGCAGAGCGTGATCAAGCCATCGTCACGCATGTACTTTGGAAGCTTTTTCATTTTCAACAAGTCATTGAGGAGTCCACCGCAGAAATTCAGAAACACCAGGAAGACCTCAAGGAATACCGTCGTGCACAAGAAAAATTTGAGCAAAAGCTTGAGGAAGCCAAGAAAGAGCAGGCAAAAATCACTCGCGATCTTTCCAAAGTCGAACGAAATATCAAGCGAAAAGAAAAGGAGGTAGAAGACAAGGAGAACAGCCTTGTGCCCGTCGATGAGAAACTTGCCATTTCTACTAAGAACGTTGCAACATATCAGGCAAGAATTGCCGAGATCACTCAGACTCGGGACAAACAATCTCAGAATGTTGACCAACTCAAGAAGGACTTGAGCACTGTTGAGAAAGCCAGAGCCAGGTGGCAGAAGGAGTGGCAGCAGACGCAAAAGCAACAGGGCCGACAACTGAGCGATGCTGACCTTCAAGAGTACAATAAACTGAGGGGCGAAGTCAGCAAGCAGACGGCCGCCGCCCAGATTGAGGTCGACAATCTTATCCGGCAGCTAAAGACAGACGAAGAGACCGCCTACAGTTTGAAAAGTAAAGTTGATTCTTTGCAGGAACAGGTGCAACGATTTGAAGATGAGATCACTGACATGAAGGAGCGCCGCGATAACTACAACAACCAGCTCAAGCAAACTCAGAAAGATGTGGATGCGAAGAAAAAGGAGTACACGAACATGACCTCGCAACGCGTGAAAAATGCTCAAACCCACACCGAGAAGGACGAGAAACTCCAAACAGTCTTGATGAAGCTTTCAGAAGCTGAGAGTGGTCGCCGCGAGAGTGAGCGGGAGACCAGGGCCAAGGAAACCGTGCGCAGTATGAAAGCAATATTCCCAGGCGTGAAAGGCCGCATCAACGAACTCTGCAAACCAAAGCAAAAGAAGTATGAAGCTGCCGTGGGTATCGTGCTTGGGAAGGACTGGGATTCCGTCGTCGTAGACACTGAAAAAACCGCCGGAGAGTGCATTCAATATCTCAAAGACCAGCGTATTGGCATCGCCACGTTCCTTCCCCTAGACACTATGCAGGTCAAGTCCATCAATCCCAATCTCAAAGGCATGCACCGGGGTATGCGACTCGCCATTGATACCATTGAGTATGACAGTGCTTATGAGCGTGTCATGTCATCGGTCTGCGGAAATGCAATGATCTGCGATGATTTGAAGGTAGCCAAGTACCTCTGCTATGAAAAAGGTGTTCAGGCCACCGCAGTCACCCTCGACGGCACTAAAATCCACAAGGGCGGATTAATGACTGGTGGTCAAGGTCGGAATGATAAGCAACGCCGATGGGATGATGCAGAAGTAGAAACCTTACACCAAATTCGAATCAAGCTGATGAGTGAACTTGCTACACTCAATCCGCAAAATGATCGTAGGCGTCGGCAAGAGGAAGAAAAGCTACAAGGCGAGCTGAGCGGCCTAGAGCAGCGTCTCGAATATCTCAAGAACGAAGTCAAAGCTCTCGATCGCAACATGCAAAGCAAGAAGAAGGAGCTTGATTTTGCGAAAGGCCAATTGAAAGACGTACAGCCTAAATACAAGGAACAGTCACAAGGAGTCGAGAATATCAAGAGCAAGCTTGATTCGTTTCAAGAGTCCGTGAGCAAAGTGGAAGACACGGTCTTTGCATCTTTTTGCAAACGGCTCGGTTATAGCGATATACGAGCTTACGAGGCTCAACAAGGCTCGTTGCAGCAAGAAGCGCAAAAGAAAAAGCAGGAGTTCTCTACACAGGTTGCCAAATTACAAAATCAGCTCAATTTCGAGTCGACCCGCTTACAACAAACTCAAGACCGAATCAAGAACATCGAGCGAGAGGCTTCAAGGGATACCAACTTGATCTCTGAACTCGAGGCAGAGAAGCAAGCGATTCAAGATGAAATTGACGCCTTTTCTGCCGAACTCGAGGAATTCAATCTTCAGCTCGCCGATCTGCAGGAAAAGGCCAATGTGAAAAATGAGAAGGTCAATGAGCAGCGCCGGGAGTTTCAAAAACGCTCAAAGGGCGTTGATGATAAGCTCAAGGCTGTTGCTGAACTCGAAGGTGAAGTCCAGCGGACAAGCGCTGAACGGTACGCGTTATGGAGGAAATGTCGAATCGAAGAGATCTCAATACCACTTGCGGCAGACTCGAATGAACTCTCAACCCTTCCACTCATCGAGGTACACGGAGGTGAGGATCCAGATGCCATGGATGTTGATGGGGAAGAGAATACCACAGCCGGGGCTAGCCACGATTATGGTATCGAGGCCGATTTCACAGACCTCGACGAAGATCTCCAAGAAGATTACTCCGCGAAAACGGAGGAGATGCTTCTTGACAAAATCAAATCATTGGATGCCGAACTGGAAAAGATGGCACCCAACATGCGGGCCAACGATCGCCTCGAGAGCGTAGAAACCCGTCTGAAAGCCTCTGATAAGGAATTTGATACCGCCCGACGCATCGCCAAAAAAGCCAAAGACGACTTCGAGGCCGTAAAGTCCAAACGCAAAGACCTCTTCACCAAAGCCTTTCAACACATCTCGGAACAAATTCAAGGGGTCTACAAGGACCTTACGCGCTCAGCAGCAACACCGCTAGGAGGTCAGGCCTACCTCGATTGTGAAGGGGACGAGGAAGTTGAACCATATCTCGAAGGGGTCAAATACCACGCCATGCCTCCACTCAAGCGTTTCAGGGATATGGAACATCTCTCTGGTGGTGAGAAGACGATGGCGGCGCTCGCGTTGTTGTTCGCTGTGCACAGTTATCAGCCTAGTCCCTTCTTTGTGTTGGATGAGGTCGATGCAGCGCTGGATAATGCTAATGTTGCTAAGCTTGTGGGGTATATCAAACGAAATGCTGCACCTGGCATGCAATTTATTGTTATTAGTCTGAAGTCAGGTTTGTTTGAAGGAAGTGAAACCCTTGTGGGCGTTATGAGGGATCAAGGTATAAATAGTAGCAAGGCGCTCACACTTGATGTAAGTTTCACACCATTGACACTTATCCTTGAGTGTACGATGCTAACTCGTTCTGCAGTTGCGCAAATATCAGGATGCTTGATCGTTATCATATTATATTCGCGTGATGGGTCTGAATTTCTGTTCCTGTGTCGCTTTGTAAGAATAATTCGCGATGACGATGCATTATGCGGTGTGTTTTATTGCTATAGGTGTCGCAGAATTTAGCTGCTCAAAGGGTTCTTGATTCTCCTGCTGTGAAAGCAAGGCTAAGCATTAGGGGGAGAACATATTTTAATCATTGACATTCAGTCGTGAGCACGCCATCTCCAGATGAATCATTTCTCTTCGTCAAATCGCTGTTCGTCAAACTCATTGCCTTGACGTACGATTTAAGCCGGCTGCTAATCTGTCCATTCCAAGTGGTTAAAGTCCTTTGATAACCATTTATAACTAATATGCCCAAGTAAAAGGTGTTTAAGCTTCGGATAGAGGAACCAAGACGTGGAAAAGACGAAGAGGGCGAGGGCGTCTTACTAGACTCCATGATGGGAGTCCATGCATGAATAGATAGCTATAAACCTGTATGGATTACAGAGATGTTGTACAATTCCGACTTCTCATACCGCCAAAGCCCGTACAGATATCGCTGATCGCCCCCCTCCTTTCATACGCAATGCCAGTACACCTATAACTTTGCCTTCGTCTGCGCCTTGCCCAAAATCGGTTCCAATCGAGTCGCCTTCATAATGTCCCCGCGAATCTTGAGTTTCCCAGCCATAAACAGCGATTGCGCTTTAGCAGTTCCTCGAACGAGCTTTCCGAAGTCTTCGTCGCTGCAGAGGAGTGTGACTAAGAAATATATTAGCATCGCGATATGTTGTACCGTTACGCATTCTATGTGGAGAAAGTTATAGGAACTCACCATCAGCTTTTCCACTCTCTGGAGCAGCGCCCTTGCCAACTTCACCCTTTTCCTTGAGATCAATGTACCAGCTCTCTGACGCGCCTTCCTTGTTCTTTAATGTGAATGCGAAGATGGCGCCTGCCTTTTTGATGGCATCCTTCTTTTCCTTGGGGTCGTCTTTCAGGCTATTATTGATGAGATCGAAGGCTTCCGAGGAAGGGAAGGATGGGTTTGCGAGAGACATATTGTATGGTTCTGACGAGGAGTGTAGAGCTTGGAGGGATGAAGAGAAAGGTGTGGTGTTTTGGCCAGGAGTGAAGGATCGTAAATTGTGTATGCGCAGATTGTGACGTTCTAAATGGACGCAAGTGGTGCTTAATATACAGTATGTGAGCTCGTCCGTAACGAAATGCTTCTTCGGTCAATGCTCGTGATGACATCGAACCGCCGGCGATGGCATGTGAAAGAGACGAGCTCCGCAACCGCTGCAACCAAACCCAAACGCCACCATCAAATCCGCCGCATTCTGTTTACACCTACAATTTGACAAATGGAACACCTTCCATTGTTGCAAGGAATGTTATGTTCCAACTAAAATCAGTGGTGATTCGTTATAGGCTCGAATACGGTCTTCTCTGAGCACTCCCCCTGTTCACCATAAGAACGACCTCTCCCCACAAAACGTGGAAGACCGAGGACCAACAAGGGCATGCATAGATTATGCACACGTGCTTCAATCTCACGTTCCTTTCCTCGTGAGATCGATCGTTCTGGTCGATTTTGCACGCTCGTGCATCTCGGCCGAGGCTAAGAAATCGTTACATATAGCACTTTTTTCTTCTTCGTGTGTATTTGTGAATTGGGAAAGCTCATGTTTCCAAATGCAAGCATGAGCGTAATATCAATTTCGGGCTGTTCAGATATCCTGGAAAGCCAGGGTGTTTAGTGAACGTGATGAAATCATGATCAAGACTATAGACTGCCAAATTACTGAACTCGTCCTGACGGTATAAGAGCTAGCCAGGGAGGCAATGCCACTATATCTCCATTACTACAAGAGCCGCCAACTATAGGAAGAGAGAAAGCCAATTCAACCTAAAAAGAGAAATCTGGCTAGGATTAGACGCAGTATGAAAACTAAGATGTGTGACGAAGAGAACATGAGGAGATCAGGAAGACAAGTCGAAGTCAAGTAAGACATAAATGATAGTTGTTCCATCACAAAAAGTATTATTCTAAAAGTCTAAAAAGCTCTCGTCTAAATAGAGCGTGTTGCCGAATCGAAAGAAGAAGTATTATTAAAATGTACAGAAGACAAAAAGATGGTTGTACTCCGCTCAAGTGCTTTATAGGGTATTCCCAAGGATCGTGTGACGCTAAACCGCGCTATGCATTGACATAAGAAAAAAAAAAGCCATTTATAAAGTCCGCCCATTCGTACAAGTATAAGACGTGTGTGTAAGAAGAAAATTCGTCACCACTGTTTTCAATCGTGCACCATTTACCATGCCTTGATGGATGTTGGCTGAGGCTTCTGCCAATTAACAGCGCCGGTACCAGATGCGGAGCCGGAACTAGTTGGCTTAGGTGGGAGAGGCTTGCCGGTACCTGTTGGTTCGGAAGGCTTGGTGGGCTGAACTAGTTTGGTGGACTCGGTGTGTGGTGGCTTGGTGTTTGTGACTGTGATGACGGATGTCTGACCATTGGTGAGGGTCAAGGTGTGGACCTCGTAGCAAGACTTGCAGTCTGCTGGTGGAGGTGTTGGCTTGGCTCCGTCGTAGACTGTCACGGTTACTGTTGTGACGACCGCTGGTGGACAGGAGTCTGGGGATCCTGGGTTCACTGGGACCACTGGGACTGTTGGCTTAGCTGGAGATACTGGTGTCGTCGATGGTGGTGGGATAGTATAAGTATCAGTGCAAGTCGAGACATAAGTGGTTGGCACAGCTGATGGGGTCAACCACGTCGAATAATAGGTCGTTCCAGAGCTGGTAGCTACTGGTGTACTGCATGGCACGAACTTGGTAGTTGTCGTAGTCACAGTTGTTGGGTAGACGGTTGTGGTCGTGCTACCATGCCCGGGATGACTAGGAGTGGTGGTGGGCTTCGCTGGTGGTGTTGGGATTGTTGAGTTCGACCCTGGTGGCGCTGGGTAGGTTGTTGGGTGGCTGCAGCCCTCTTTGCAAGACGTTACTGTAAGAGTACTTGTGGTGTAGCTGGTAACAATCTCAGCCGACGAATGATGCCAACGGGTATATGTGATCGGGCAGATAGTCGTTGTTGTGAAAGATGTTAACACCTCAGTTGTCTTGCTTGGGTAAGGCTTCGTGGAGCTCGATCCTGAACCTATTGGGGTAGTTTTTGAGCTGGAAGACTTGGTTGATGATGGTTGAGTGTATGTAGTAGCGGAAGTTGTTGGAGCAGAGGAAGTTGAACCAGTAGCCCATGACGACTTTCCAACCCAGGCATCGTTGGGAATAGCGTTAGCTGCAGCAGAGCCGACGAGAGCCGCGACGAAGAGCGAAAGAGAAGCGTGCATTTTGATTGTGGATAGTATTGATTAAGTTGGGAATGGGTTGAAAGATTCGGAGGGTAGAATGGATTGACTCTGAAAAGATCAAGCGACAGACAAGTAGGTATCAAAGCGAAAGTTTCTGGGATGTGCAAGAGCGAATGTGCAGATCAAGGAGGTAGATATAAGAAACAGGAAAGAAGAAACTGTTGATTATGATTTGTGATGACTGAGTTGAATCCACGAACAGGATTACGAATACTTATGTTTCAACTCAGAATCTTTTTGAACATAGCCAAATGCAGGTAATGACTCCTCCCACATTCATAATTAGAACAATAGTCTTCCGCCGCCATACGGAGGGCGACAGTACGCTCATGCCAGATGGCAGTGTTACATCGTCATGGGGTTGAATTGTGAGATTTTGGTACCGAACGACACCAAACTGGAAGACTTGGCCCCAGGACGCACCTCCGTCCACCGCTACACCAGCCTGTTCAGCCCTACAAACAGACAGTCTAACCTGGGAAAGGATACTATTCGCGGAGAAGTGAGAGCACTTTGTCGTTTGTAAGAGAGGATTTGATGGCAGCTGTGGCGGGCGGTGAGAAGAGTTTTCTCTAGCAAACGGATTTACGCGAGTGGCTTTACGAAACCTATTTTTGGCAACACAGCCTCAACCCAACCTCTTCCGGATAGCGTCCTCATGCACAAGGATATGTCATTCGTGGAAATCCGAAAGCTTGTCTTTCTTTTCTACATTCTGCTTCTTCATCGTCCAGTACCTGCATCGAAGCCCCGAGCATCGTCGCGAAATTCTGCGAGCTTACTGAGCCAGTCTATTGGCTGTAGCGCGGAATCTGCAGCTCAGTCACCATCAAGTTTCTTACAGGCATACAATGGCCCTCCAAAGAGACTTACAACAGCGTAGACTCCTCATTTGTCACAGTCATAAGTCTCACACTTCCGCTGTCATTTCAATAACTTCCTAAAAGAACTTTTCTTACTTTGGTAGACATAGCCACTCCGAGGGGCAATAGCATTATCCATAAAATTCAAATACGAGATGAGATTTATTGACAAACGCAACCCTCAGTAGGGGTTTCAGTAGACGGACGAATCCTCGTGTATGGACCAGGTTATCAAAACCCAACTTTCTTCACTAAATGAGACATTGATTCGCTGAACCACATCAGAGGACATGGTGCGCTTGAACTACAAATTTCAAATATGCTTATCGTGATGGTGGTGGGGAATCAGCAGCACCATTTAATCGTGCCAAAGCATATAATCTTCGGCTATCTCTACGAATGTGCTCATCCCGTCCTGCTCCGGTGGTTTTGGGTGGTGGAGAATCTATGGCTGGGATGCCATTACGCGTAAAGATTAATGTTTCGATTAACCCTTGGGTAACCACTTCATGAAGTACCCCATATTTCCGTGGTGCTTGGTAGCGTTTGTGCCCAATACTTTTGTGCGTAAGAACGAGTCAGTCAACACATCTCCAGAACATGCTAGCATGGTGGCATCTTCCCCTCCTCCGCCTACGGCAGTAAGACTCTGCAAAAACAGTCACTTAGGTGTACAAGTGAAACAAAGTAGTTATGTTCTACTCATTGTGATTAGCTGAAAGTCTTCTTTGAGACTCGCGAGGGAGCGTTGCCCATGGACAGCAGCATTATTTCGGTCTAAAGTGTATTCGCTGGAAGTAGGAATCGAAGGAAGCGGAGAGTGAGCTGAACTTGTTCACAAATAGCCCACAAAGGGTTCCAGCCGATCGTGTCAACAAACGCAGGGCTGTTGTGTAGAATCATGAATTCATGGAACGACGATCTGCGATTAGCTGGAGCGCAGAAACACTTACGTACCTAATGTGGAATAATGCATTTCAACTCGGTGCAACAATGACCTGATAACGGCGCTGTACGGGTATCCACTGAGGGAAAAAGACATGTTTATTCATAGAGAGGCAATACTACCGACCAAACCCACTATTTCCTAGCCGCCGTATCCGGCACCAATTTATTCAATTTTCTAATCTCAGACCACCTCGATAGCCCGCCCATCTCCAGCAAACTCATCTTCCTAGTCTTCCCACTCGGATTGCCAATAACGACCGGTTTCCAATATTCATCCGCCCTACCATCCTTATCCAGCTTGACACCAAACGGCTTATCTGGTATGACCTGTAGACTCTTGTATCTCCACAATGCGAGCGTGAGTAAGATGGTTAGCATCATGAGGATCACGGCCGTCGCACCAGTGCTAATTTGCGCACCCAAGTGGCGCGTTATGTAGCCACCTACGCCGGTTGCGAGGGCGGCGACTATGAAGCCGATAGTTTGGGAAAGGAATATACCGGCACTGACGCGTGGGTAGGATGTGTAGGCCGTTCTTCTCATTATGACAGACTCACTCAGTGATTGCAGTCTATGCCTGCTGTTCACTCCAGGCTGCAAATCGCAAGTATCGAAGGTTTCCATGATCAGGCCGTGACACTCCGTGATGGCCAAATTCGACAGAAATCCTATAAAGCCTGCGAAGACGATAGGAATCATATAGTGTGTTTGCATTCCTGGTGATGCCAGTGTATAGGCTATTCCGAATATTGGCAACGCGACCATGAAGACCACGCGGCGAACCAAATGGGATGACCACGTTACCTGACGTTTGTAGGTGTCGGAGTCGCTCCGAGGGCCTTGCTTGCGGGCGCGAGAGAAAAGCCCGCCCTTTGTGAGGGGTACTGCTAGAAGAGACCCTATCGCTATGGATGCCACACCGAGACCGACTCCCCAGGAGGGCAAATCGTAACCCACGGAGAGCAAGGCGCCGATCAACTGTTCGGAGTTTAGTACTTCTCGTTGTGTATCGCTATCAGAGATGGAACTCACCACAATGAGCAGCACATTTTGTCCATATATCCACCCAAGATACAAACTCAATACGCAGAATCCCTTCTGCATGAACATCCTCTTACACAATACCATCCCTGCCCAAACTTCCTGGAAGCAATTGCTAGGCCCTTCATCATGAATATGCAACTTGATCTCGCCCTTGACCAATTTCTTTCTGACCTTCTCATCCGCGTCAAGATAGGCCTTGAAGCTGCGTCGGTGGGCTACACGTCTAGTTTCGGGCGTAAGAATGTTGAGAACTAGCACGAAAGCCATGAGGATACCCGTGATATAGAATCCCCATTCTGGATTGAGGTTGAAAATGATTCCAGCACCGCATACGAAACCAACAGATATGCTGGATGTAAAACACCATGTCCAGATTCCAAGCCAAAGACCTAACCCACCTCCTTCGCGGCGAACATCATTGAGTATTACAATTTCTTGATGAGGCGCATGGCTCATGAGCGAAGAACCATACAGATCCAACATGGTAGAGAAGAGATTGATGTTCGCGAGCCCGAGAAGCATACCGGTCAAGAAGCGGCACAGCAGCAGACTGGCTTCGTACTCTGCTAGCACAGGCGAATGGTAAGAATGGACTAAAATGGCTTGCGGAAATTGCAACGGAAGTAACAATGCCAGAGCAGCCAAAGTGTATGGTTTTCGACCGTGGAGTAGCGGTAGTGGCCAACAGATGAAAGTCGTAAACGCAAGACCGAGGTAGAGACTACAAATTTCAGGAGTGAAGAATAGAGAAGGGAGATGGTCGGCTTACACGATATTACCAAAGAGCACGTAGTGTTTCTGATCGGCAAGTTGGAACTGTATTCGAGGTACCATACCAGCCTGCCGTGGATCAGCAAATGGAAACAAAAGAGGCAGGATTTTTATGGTACATAGATGCCAATGATAAGTCCCATGAGCGCTGTATTGACACATACTGTCGCAGCAGTGAAGCGTTTGCGGGATATTGGCCACCTCCTTGCAATGGGATCCTTCCTGTAACGCAATTTCTCACTCCTTGACATGCGGTGGTTGTCATCCCGCTTCGAACGTCGTGGCCGTGGCCTTTCCACATCAACGCGATATGCGGTACTCTCCAAAAAAGGATTGTATTTGTCATACTTGGTTTTTTGTGGAGCTGGAAAACTGTTGCGAACCGGCTGCTCTTGTTTTGGGCGAAGCTCGTTGTCAGCGTCGACGGCTGATGCGACTGTACTACGAGACCAGGGCATTGGGGGCGAGTCTAAACCAGTGCTCCTTCGCCGATGCCTAAGGACTGCTTCTGGTGTATGGGCACGGCTGGTTCTAGGTTTATGAACATTCTCTGGACGATGGTTGAAGGCACAAGTGCTATGGTCATGCTTCTTGGGCTGATAAGAATACCTCTTGGGCTTTTCAGCCTCGTCGTATCTCTTAAGAGAAGTGCTTCGTGTTGGCAGCTTCGTTTCTAAGTTATCTGGACTACGACGACGTGCGCGACCTCGACTTAGCGGCCTCTCGATATCGTCAACAAAGACCTTGACTGTATCATGAGTCTCGCCAATTTGCGTATTTGCGCGATTGATAGCGTATTGGTCTTTACTTTTGGCAGGAGTGATAACAGTACCCGATGTTGAGGTCGTCGAGTCCGAGAGTGTAGATTCGGAAGATGAGCTGTCGGCAACTACAAAGCGAAGAGGCGTGTGACGCCTAGGACCAGGCCGTGGGACAGCTTGGACATCTGCTGGACGATAGGCTGATAGGCTGGGGACTTGATGTTTTAGTCCTTGGCGTCTAATTTTGGCGATTGGCTCGGCATTGAGTTCCTCTGCTTCTTGAATTAGACTTTCCAGCTTGTTGATGGCGGCCTTCATCTCAGGTTCATGAAAGCTCTTTCGCTCTTCGCGCTTTGCAGATCGCTCTCTTTCTGTAGGTACTCCATATTGGCGAGTAAGAGGTGAAATATCCGAAGTTGAGTTTCCATAGATTTTTGACTTTGGTCGAGCTAGCCACCTTGTTTCATTCGATTGAGGGAGGGGACGAGTGGTAAATTGTACGTCTCTTGCGAGAGGGCGAATCTGCTCCATTTCATGCTTTTGGGGAGCATCGGTTTCCGGCTCAAGTGAAGGACTCTTCCTCCGTTTCAGCTCAATCTTGTGAATCTTTAATGCGGGTTCTTGTCGAGCTGGAGACTTCGGAGGCAGTGGAGGCAGTTGAGGCTGTGGAGTAACTGGTGGAACTGGTGGAGCTTGAGCAGGCGGAAATGGCCGCCCACCTGGCACAAGAGGTGTTGCTTTGGGCTGGAAAGGATGGGCTGGTCGAAGCGGTCTGGGGTCTATTGCGGTGGAATCGAATCGATTACGAAATGACGATCGCCCTTGGTATTGACGTTGTGGTTCAGAAGTGTCAGGGTAGTTGGGATTGCTGCTCGAAGTGTAGCCTCCATCTAGGAGAATTTTATGCTTCGTCACATCAAGCTTTGTATGGTTTCTGGACGGTGGTGATAAGGGAGGAACGGAATTAGGAGGCGGAGGCTCACTCTCAGCATGTATCTTTGGCTGTGTACTCGGCTGCCTTGGTGATTGCTTTCCATCGAGCCAAGGGAGTCGAGAGCGCACGGAGGAGCTCAGGGACAATGGCAAACCACTAGATGTGAATCCCATCGGCCTTGATATGCTTTTCTTGTCCACGCTTGGATCTCCAGAGGTGCCACTATCCGTCCCATTGGAGTGTAATATTGAAAATGAGGCCTGTCGCACCGGAACCTTCTTGTCATATGTGCTAACCATGAGAGAGCTAGAAGAAGAAGAAGCCACCAGATATAGGAGGTCAACAGAAAGGTGTCGTTATTTCAGAAGATGAGGTTGAGTGTAAGGTTTTGAGCTGTGGTTCGGTGATAAGTCGAAGTCTTTTTAATAGGAGCTTGTAAAAAGACGCGGAAGGCAAGAAGAGTTTATGCATGAGGCTTAACCAATAGGTTAGGTATGAGTCTTCTGAAAGAGATGGTTGTTGGTGCGCAAAAAATCGCAACGGATTACATGAGGTGACATCGATGTGACCTAGCGGCAGCGAGCAGGCGCGAGCAGGCGCGACAAGCAAGTGCTTTTACACCTGAACCTAGATAGATATCGGGCTGGAACTGAACCTTATACAATGGTGAGCAGACAAGTCACGATCTCGAAAGCGCCCCTGTGGTCTGCTTCATCGCAAATTACACTGCCGGCTTGAGTAGCATCCGCACCAACGTGGCATAAAATGTGCGTAGCCCGTTCTCACCATATTGAGAAGATAAAAAAGGATAATGAGCTCATGTTCTCAATTTTTGGAGACACAGGATTGGGTGACTTCATGAACGAGTCTGATTTGCGCATGATATCGATTTCGGACAGCATTTTGTGTATCTTCCACAATCAGCCGCCAACGGGTGGCTGTCCTTCTTCCTCCAGTTTGACATCTTTACTTATATCAGGATACACATCGAAGCGTCTTTGAGTGTATATTGGAATGCCTTTTCTGACTTCTTCAATCCTCTCTCCCTTCAATTCAGCAACCACGGTGCCTTCCTTCTCATCCAGCTCACCAAGGATTTCAGCATTAGGGTCCACCACCATACTATGTCCCCAAGCGTTGTAATCTGCGTCCATGTCTCTTGATGGACTGCATAAGCCCACGTAGACTTGGTTGTCCACAGCTTTTGCCCTTGCCTGTAATTCCCAATGCAGAGCTCCTGTCGTCAAATTAAATGCGCCGGGATATAGAAGCAGGAAGGCACCTTTCCTAGCAGCAATAGTGGCAAGCTCCGGGAATCTAATATCATAGCAGATGGCAATGGCGATTCTCCCATACTCTGGCAAATCGACAATGGTGATTTTGTTACCAGGGCTCAACACCTCGCTTTCCCTGAATGTGATTTTGCCCGGAATATCAATATCAAATAGATGCACTTTTCTATGTGTAGCCAAAAGTTCTCCACTCGGTCCAAATGTCAAACTCGTATTGAACAGCTTCTTACTGCTCTCCTCGTACTCTGGTATACTGCCTCCTACCAGATAAATTTTTGCCTCCTTTGCCAATCTCGAGAGAGCATGAAAAGTAGGAGATTGCGATTCCGTCGGCGGTGAAGGTAGTAAGGTCTCGGCGTATTTTGGAAAGTATTTTGTGCCGTATGGCGAGTTGAAGCATTCTGGGAGTACGACAATGCCCGCATTGTGCTGTTTGACTGCTTCAAGTACTTTGTTACGGGCGTGAGAGAGATTGTGTGCTTTGTCGGCCGTGCATGCTAGTTGGATGAGAGCGAGTTTGACTGGCTTTTTCAGTAGTTTAGCCATAATGGTTAGAGATGTGAAGAGGGTGTTGTTCCTTGGAGTTTTCTAATTGAATGCCTAAGGAGAAGTGACGGAATATCTTGGTGCCCCACAGTTCGAGCTTCGAACGTCACCCATCCCAGGTCTCCTTTGCTCATCAAGACCTCTCTTATTTCGTCGAATCATCTATAAAATATGTGGGAGGTTACATTCTAAATACTGTTCTTGGTGATCTTAGTGTCCAAAGCCTTTCCTTTTTTTTTTCAAATATTTTCTCTATTTGCAGCATACATGTGTCTCTGGTTAGACCTTTCGGACCACTCCATTCTTTCAAATCTCCAGCTATCACTGCTTTTCTTATTCGCATCACTTAAAATCGGGCCTGCTACATTTTCACACTGGTATCGGCCAAGACAATTTGAAGCCGCTTCTCTCCTTCGCTTCTGTCTCTCTAAGACGATTACTTGCTTCAAGATCCTTCATCTGTTGCATATACCCGGAAAGCGCTTGAAGTCCATCAGCTTTTGGGGGGTAACAGGTTACACCGCGGACTGATGGCTGGTCCGCTATTTGAGCGGGACTCAAATCCGCGCGCTGTTCGTGCTGTTTGTGCGCCGTGCTTCGCCAATGCTGTTCGGTAACCCTATGTTGTCTAAACTACCTGAAGTTGACATTGATAATACCTGCCTGCATCGACGACGTGTCCAGCATCAATTCTGGCAGGTGTGTGTTGATACGCAATAGTAAACTAAACACAGTCATCCCAATAAGCCGTAACATCTATCAGCGTCTCATGAAGATCATTCACATATTCGTCAAAAGCCTCCACAAAATCCTTGACAGTAATAAATGATCCATCCGTCTTCTCGATCGTCTTGGGTAGTGCAAGATCGCACAACGCATCGCCCCAGTGGTCGCTGTCTGCTAAGCCTCCGCATTCGATAGCCATGTGGGACCCTTCTGGCAATGACTTGTGATTATCCTGCTTCAGAGCAAGGGTAGTCATGTACCGACGAAATAGAGCTTTTGCTTTTTTGAACCCCGTATGCGTGAAGTACTCATCTGTGTTGGTAATAGTACTTAACCGACGACAAAAGTCGCAAATGGTGATGTTGGCGTATTCGGTGTCTTGCGATATTGCTGAGAGAAGAGAATATACCTCGAAGTCACTATTAAACGTTTGTTCTATTTGATCACCTACTGCCAATGTGTCTAACTCCGCTTTTTTGCCGGGTTGATCGCGAATTGTTGTCGACATTTTTTCTTTCTGACTTTGAGTATTCTGGTGAGTACCTATGCTGTATTGAGATTTAGTGGTTGTTGAGAGTTACGGGAGTTATGGAACTAACAGTGTTGTTACGCTCATGTCCTCTCATTGGATTGGAACACAAAGTAGCTGTGGGATTGGCATATAAGCCTTTCCAAAATGCAGTATGAGCCTTTATTATGAAGAGACTTGATTTGGTGACGTTGAAGACGCGTTTTGTTACGCGACAAGAAAAGTTGGAGTGGTGGGCGCACTGTGGCTGGAGTTTACGCCTGTAAGGGTCTCCTTTAGGAAGTTATATCTTCAGAGCCTTCAAGATCGGAAAAATACCCGACGAAGCAGTATCCTTTCTCACGAACTATTGAACTGTGAACAATCGTCCTCTTCAGGGAAACATGACTTCTAGCATTATCGTCTCTAAATAACATATGGTATTCTTCTATCTACCAATACTGGCATGAGTATACGATGGGGTTACAGCAGTTGCTGAGAACAACTATGAAGGTCGACTTTCTGCGATGATTGTCTCCATTGGTAGGCAAGCTGTATGTGACCAAGAGCGACAGTATGGCATTTGGGCATGCTATATCTTGCTATCCAAAGTCCAAAGGACCTGATGGAGTGTAGTTACGAAGAAACGGAGTGTCGCGTGTCGGAAGTTATGATCGCAGGGTTTATGACACTGGGTAGATTGAATACTAGGATATAGCTTCCTGACTTCTCGTGACCTGTATCTAGATGGATGATCAATCACAATCAGAGAAATGGGAAATGACAATGCTTAATAGTAATGTAGATTAAATGTAGACATACAATTGAATGTATCAAATTTTCAGCCTCCGTCACTGCCTTTGACAAACTCTTGCAGTTGCATCCGGGAAGGCGCAAAGTGCACGTCATCGCCTGCCATACCTTCTAGCTGCCCAGTTTTTGATAGACCATCTACTTTCCCTGACTACAAAACCTTCAATCCTTCTCTACACCTGAAGAAATTTATCCATTGACGGAAAGATACTGAAAATGTAAGTAAAAGTTTGATATTTTGTCCACTGTGAGAAGCTGTGTTTCGCGGCTTGAACAGGCCAGGGGTGCGAGCTCATCACCAGTAAAAGCTTGAGAGGCTGTTTTTGTGGTAGGCTACGAAAGCCACACGAAATCTCGCCAGCTGTTGTTTAACCCTCTTGTTTTCCAACGCAAAAACACTCCGTCATTGATTGTTTCTATCAAGAGCTTCACTTTTAAAGCTCCCTTCTTTTCCACTGCATCGAGCTAACCATAAACTTTGAAGAACAAATCAAAAATCACCAACCTCATCCCCATAACCTTCTACCTGCATCAAACGCAATGGCAGGACCTCCTCCAACAACTCTTTCCCTTCAAGACAGACTGTTGAAACTTGCGCAGACTCTTCAGTTTGCCTGGTTCGTCGGTCATGTCTCCCTCCTCCTCTGCACCCTGCGCTACGGCCTCTCCTACTTAACCTTCAACTTCAACTCCAAATGGGCCACTTTCTCCTACCGCACCGCCTTCGTGTCTGCGGCTGCTACATACGGTATCGTTGTCTACAAGAGCTACAGAGCACGTGTACGACAAGGAAAATCTACTGGTCTCGTCGCCCTTCTCGCCGATGAGAATGTGCAATATTTGGGTGCGTACTCCATTAATAAAGGATTAAAAAGCACAAGAACTAATGCTCTCAACAGCCATCTCCTTCGTCTGGCTTTTCTTCCGCCAGGTCCCTCTCGCCATCCTTCCCTTCTCCGTCTACTCCGTCTTCCATGTCCTAACTTACACCCGCGCCAATCTCCTCCCAGCCATCTCTCCATCCCCAGCAGCTGCACCAACCTCCCCAGGTGCCAAGCCAAAGGCCACCGGTCTTAGCGATACCATTGGAAAGTTCGTCAAGGAATACTATGATTTGTCCATGGGCCTCGTTGCCGCATTGGAAATCGCTCTTTGGTTCCGCATTTTTGGCTCTGCCATCTTCTTCCAGAAGGGATCATGGATCTTGCTGCTCGCTTACACTGCCTTCTTCCGCGCGAGATATGCCCAGAGCACCTTCGTTCAAAAGGCCGTCTCCAACATCACCAACCGCGCGGATGCCAGCTTCGCTAACCAGAGCACACCACCAGCTGTTCGTAACGCGTGGGAGTCTGTCAAGGGATTAGGTCGACAAGCCCATGACGCCACCGATCTTACCAGATATGTTGGAGGGCGCGAACCAGCCGGTGTCAAGAAGGCGCAGTAGATGCACTTGCCGCCTCGACGTGAGGGAGCTCTAATACCACGCACCTATGATTACTATCGAAGGCACACGAATAGGGCGAGGGAGAAAAGTTAATGGTTCAGGTACGCAACTCGACGGTCACGTGCTCAGCGGAAAAAGACAACGACGTTATGGAAACATGGAAATGCTCCTCCTTACGAAACTGCTGATATCCATTGACATACCTGGACGAAAGATGTTGTTATTGTTTTGTGATGCGACTGTGGTTTTCATTGGGATCGGTGGATATGAGATCTTCCTGGGTCTAATACTATTTCACACACTCAACCTCTGTATTGTACGACTTCCTCGGTCTCACTCTCCAAGTCCGCGAGATGGTTGTTTCTTATCCTTCTTGCTAGGCGTATCGTGAATAGTACTAAGATTGCATGTTTTTTTACCCCCTTGGTCTCTTTGGGGCTCTTAATTGTGTATTGTATATGGTATTGTTGCGAAAAATACAAAAAGGGCCTTCGATGTTTTCCCAAGTGCCAATACTAATGAAGATTGAATTCATCCTTAATGCTCTTCCATAGTCCTTTCGAATTAGCCTCATCTCTATCGCTCCAACACGGAAGCAGGCCTGGCCTGTTGTTCTGAGCGGGGAGCCGTCCTTATTGAGTGCCGATGTCAGCTTTTTTTCCTTTTTCGACACATCTCGCTCTAGTCTGTTTTTGAATCATACTTCGTATCGTCTTCTCTCGTCCCAAATCTATTGGCGATCGTGTTTATATTTCATGTCTAATCACTGGTTGGGCAATGTTTTCAACCCGTATATCCAATGCACTATTGAGAAAATACCTCTCACACGGTGTGCTAATCTATGCGATCCTTCAAATTACGGAGTATCATAGAAAATACGCCAACAACTCAGGCTTTGATGAGTAGTCGACAAAAATAATCATAAAAGACGGCCTCGTAACATTACATTGGCGTCAATTCAGCTTAGCCCAAGCCATTCAAATAGCCTAATATATCCGCATCAACTGAGCACTTCCATGATCAAAGAAATCACCAGGGAGCTTATCGATCAGAGCCAACCTCTCCCATCCACTCCGCTCGATGAGAGAATTTCCAAGAACTAAACCAACAGTTTCCTTCGTCCCGTCTGGGCTTGTAATTGTACCCAGTTGCAGGCAATATGCACCTCCTGTCCAGGGCTCTGGACTTAGGACTGGTTCGGGAACAGCAACTGTAGGTGTATAACGTGCAACTGCTGGCCGTCGTGCATCCTGCATACCGCTGATACCGGGACTGTAGAGTGGTGTATCTGGGATTAAATTGATCCCAGCGTCTGCGGTCCCGATACGCCGGAGTATGCATTTGTCTGAGATATTTGCCTCGAAATCAGGTATGTCGAGTGTGCACGGTACGATGACACCTTGAAGGAGTATAGAACTGCCCATCTCCACAGTACCCAAATCGTTCTGGCCCTTGACCTTTACGGATACGTCAACAACTTTCGCATCCCACCGAATGGTTTTGGTGGTAACGTCTGCGTTAAATTGGCCCACCCACTTGACCGGACCATTCAAACTGGCCCAACTCCAGCTTGGTGCCACAAATGTACCAAAAGAGTCTGCAGCTCTTTCTCCAGAAACGGACCAACACAGTCCCTGTGGAAATGTTTCTGCCCAAAGACCAGCTGTATAGCTCCAACCAGAGGCATTTCGAATCTGTCTTGCGAGTGCAGATATTGCTGGTAGTCTATCATTGGGGTTTGTCACATTTCTGGTTGAATACCACTGGACAAGTGTTTGCCAATCGTTGCGGAAGTCATCCCTGGGGGCTCCCAAGTTGGTGATGCCTTCAAGCATAGGCATTTGACAATCAAAGGTCGAGCAAGTGAGACATTCCATTCGAATCGCCGCATCCGTATATGTGAGTACGCGAGAACTGAGTAGACGCTCTTGCATTGTCCTATAAAAAAGATAAGCATAATAACTAAATCCGTCAACACCATTAGTATAATTCAATTACCAAGCACGGGTAGCTATCTCCCCAACTTCTCCTGAATAATGATTCCAAGCGAATGTTGGTCTTCTACAGGATATTTGACCTAGTTCGGGTATATTGAAAGTGGTGCCTTGCCATTTCTTAGCTCTTTCGCTAAGTATATTATCGTGGACCGAATCTGCGGACGCTGCTGCAAGCGTTATGTATGCATTGGTGTATATGTCACCCATTTTGACGGATTGAATTTCCCAGTCGGAGACCGAGCCTTGGATGATGCACAAAGCGTCAATCCAAACATATCGTATTGAGAGCCTGCGAGCAATAGTAATGGTATCTCTGATAAGTGCTGGCATGCTGTTCCATTGGATGCCAGCTTTGCGAGCGGCATATGTTGCTTCTGTTGTGGTAAAGTTCTCGCGGGAGCCCCATCGGTAACTCAGAGCTAGGTAGTTTGCCCTTTGGTTGCGGGTTTCTACCAATCTGACGGAGGAGTTCTGGTCTGTGTCGATGTCTAGAACTCGATCTGGAAGCAGGGCGACTTGCTGTCGTTGACACTTTTCGTGATTTGTCTCACAGTTTTGAAGCATAAGTTTTACGCCGGCGTAGACTTCTTCGTTTGTGCTATTCATGTGTCTCAAACAGGCATACCCGAGTAAAGGATACTTTCTGTTGCTTGGATGAATTGGAGAGCTTTTGGGTCTGCTCTTTGTCATTAAATTGTGCAAAAATATATGATGATACCAACCTACAGTCTCCACCGAGATGGGTCCGGCATAGCATGGTAAAATTCCAGTTCATCCAATGGCGGATCCAGATCAGAAAAATTGAAGTCGTTCCTTCCTGTCATCGCAGTACGAAGGACATCATGAAGTCCACTCTCGACCTCATTTCTCGTCTTACCGATGGGATTGTGAAGGCTAACGCGTAGGGGCAACCCAGCTCTAATTCGAAGCACTAATACTTTCTCCGGAGTACAAATCGCAGGGAATGCCCAAAAGAGAGCTGATTCGATGAGCTTACAAACATTACAGCCCTTGTCGACAGAGTCTTGGAGGCCTTTCAAAGTGGTGTTGATGGTTCGCATGGCGTGGCGGTCTGCAAGTCCTTGAAGCCATATCTCGCTATCATAGTCCATTAAATTCGGATCTACTGTAGGATCAAGATCCAAACATACTGCACAGACTTCGTGGACTCTGTTTCGCAAAGGTGGAGTTGGATCGAATAAGTCTGATACCTCAGTTGACGGACCAGAACCAGACGCTAATGGCCTAGCATTGCCATTTGGGATTGCCTCATGTGTGACAGTGGCAGTAATAGTTAGATTAGCGAGGACATCAAGCATTTCTTGGCGAGAACGTTGATCAGCCGGCTTTGCAAGAATGTCTTGTATCTCCTGCCGAGAGCGCCCAGGAGGCGGTGGAGGATCCGCCTTTTTTCGGAGTTTGCCTAGCATTCGCTTCATTGTATGTTTCTATCTGGGGCTGTAAGTAAGGAATGAAGAAATGAATGATAGAAATAGAGGCATAGTCCTCCGAGTGAAATCTGTGGCCCCCATCTAGTGCCAAGCTTAAGGTGCTAAAAATACGAGATGTATCTGCAGGTTTAACTTGGATCTCGTACTCCTATACGTGGGCTCGTTTGCTCGTTCATACTTTCTCTTTGCTTTTGCTAAAGTAGACAAGCGTACAGATCTTTGATTCATTGCAAAATGAGAGATAATTGAAGGAAACGGGTTAAGGGATTTTTTCATATTGTTTTGCGAGTCCGTACGGCTGTCTCTAACTTCCTCGGAATAGCATATTCTACGCACATATTCGATCGAGCATGAATTCAAGTGGTATCAGCTGGCGCGATTTTCTTCTAAGAACTCTAATGATTAGTTACATCGTATTGAGGCGAGTGGAAGACGAGTTAGGGGCTGAAAGGGATGAAGAATTGAGAGTGGACCCACTTTTATTTTCTCCTCCTCCAGCCAGTCCTCAAGCCTCAACCACATCTCACCAAAACCTTGTCGTGAAAACATCGAGATCACGTAGATGTCTTGTATTGTACGCAGCTTGGTACCGTGTAATGAGTTTTCGTGGCTGATAAGAAATTGGACCTCGTCCCCGATATCGTCAGTTTGCAGAGCAGACAAATTACCATATACGGTTTTTCGAATGCCTCTTCGAAGTGCTTTCGTTCTGAACAATCTAGTATCTTAATTGTTCCAGGTCTCTGTGATCGGTTGTATTTATCGTGTTTGAGACGTTTTAAAATACTCGAGCTTACCTCAAGGGACTGGTTATTCCGTTTGCCTACTCCCATTCCATACTCATACCATCGTTATTCCTTCCATTGAACTTTTGGTTCTTCGATTCAGACAACTTAAACCGCAGCATTCCATATTCATGTACCCGGCCCCTTTTCGGGCACTATTTCTCCGATGAGGTCATTTCCAGAAATGGAAGCGGTGTAGGAAAGCCTTACTACCTCAAAATCACGGCTTTCTTCTGTAACATACACAAACAACCCCAACATCAGCCTCGCCTTTCCCAAGATGGCGTCCAAAGAATTCAAGGTGCTGCTTGCTGGAACGTTTGGCTCAGGACGATCGACTTTTGCATCTTCAATGGTGGAAGCGAAGAGCAATATCAAGAAGATCCGTCAGTCACACAATTAGTGTTGGGTTTCATGACATTCTTTGCTAACACCAAACAGCGGCCATCAAAGTAGATATCTACCCAATCAAGCTTTTAACTTCAGCTGGACCGGTCACGTTCGACCTGTACGACTCGCAATTACACGCCAAAGGAGGACTTCCTGCAGCAGATTTCTTCAGGACCGCAGACGCGGCTCTCATATTCTACGATATTACCAAGGATGCGAGGTTTGTATCTTCCCAAATAGCTTTCTCTATGAATGATTGATGTCGTTACTAGTTACGAGGCTCTGGAAGAATGGTTTGATGCTGTTCAGAGTGCCAACAGCCGCAAAGGCTCAGAGCCTTTACCCATCATATTCGTTGGATCCAAGCTAGATCTGGCCAAAGATCGTGCTGTGAAGCCCAAGGATTTAGAGTTCCTCAAGACGAAGGGATTGCCATACTTGGAGATATCCTCGAAAGCGAACTACAAGACTAGGGAACTACTACTTGGGCTTGTGAGAGCTTTGCTAGGGTGGGTGTATCTCTCCGACCTTTGATACTGATGCTAACATCTGGCCCGCAGGAAGGGAATACAACTCACTGATGAGATTGAATTTGCCAAAGCTAGCGCAGAGGTCGATGAGGACGCTGCGACGGCTGCATTGAAGGAGTACAGTGATGCATCAAACTAAAAAGGGATAAATCGGTATCAATAAATATATACTTCTAGATTGTTTCGAAGTCATAGATCTACAATTTCGGAGCCGTCCACGGCGTCCATTTCTCGTCATGAACGTAACCCATCTGATTAGAGAGAATATTTGAATTCACCGAATCTTTCTTTAACAGAAGCTTCTAGATGAAAGCATTCACAAGCCAGGAACTTCCGAAGATGGGAGGGTACAATGTGCGTGCCCAGGAACTTGGCTGAAAGCGATCCTATTAGGGATCCCGTGAACAGAATAAATCTTCCGAGCAGCAGTCATACATACATTCCAAGGCCGCGGACTTCCCAAGCCAATCCGTATTCCCGCTCGTGGTGTATAATCCACGAGGCGCAATGATACCGGCAAGTTCATGGTGATCCAAAGGTAATTTGCGCAAAGTCGCTGCAGAAAAGCTGTACTGCGCGAATGAAGTGGCAACCCAAGATATCCCAGCTATATTTGAAGCGACCTCCACATTCTGACCAGCATCTCTCAGTGCTTGGGCAGTCCGCCAACACGTAGTTCCACCGCAACCACTTTCTTGAGGTATAGTCTTTGCGATTCTATCGTCGCATGCTCCAACGACGAGGGCACCTTTGCGTGCTCTGTTATATTGTTAACTCCGCCCTTAGCAACGTCCTTGCTAAAGACAGGCTCTCATTATTAGGATTTAGTTTCAAACTCGAAAGCCATAAGATGGTGTAATGGAATAGAGTAGCAAATGAAAAATTGATTTTATCCTTGCAAATTGGCCCTTGACTACGACGGTACAGAGTACTGAGCGTGGTGCAACATCAATGTATGAGTGTTAATTGCTATTTGGAATGTCGTCTGTGCAGATTTAACTAAGCTCCATCAGACATCGTGAACGCCATAGAGAGTATTATCGTGGCACGTAGTTTCCAAAGATGATTCGATGTCAGATCTCAATTCTTCCGCGCGGCAAAACCCTTCCCAAATTAAGCGCGCCGACATCCCGAATCTACAAACCACCAAAACCTCTAAGCTCTAAAACAAGCTCCCCTCCACCCACCAATTGTCTCTCCTCCCTCTCCCGCAGTACAATATGGGTGAAGCCGAATTCAAACCCGTGCACAAGCCACACGCGGCATACGTGCCAGGACGAGGCGGCGGAGGAAAAATACCGTAATGGACCCTACCCATCCCGTCTTCTCCTCCAAGATAGCTACATTACTCCTAACTAATACATATATCCTTCGCAAACAGATATCCCACACACGTCTGGTCACCGGCAGGAGGATGGTACGCCCAACCCGCGAATTGGAAAGCGAATACCATGGTTATGGGAGCGGTGTTGGCGGGGATAGTGGCCGTGACGTGGAGTGTCAGTGCGAATTTGGAGCAAAGGCCGCGGATGCCGGAGAAGGGGAGGTTTTTCCCGAGTAGATAGTGCGTCCTATCAGATTTTCCTCATTGATTACAGTGGATATGGGATATTGAGAATGGGAAATTGGCTAACGAGAATGTGTCTATAGCTGGAGCAAACAGATCAGGGAGCACGAAGCAAAGGAAAGAGATAGAGAAGGTGCGGGTGGATCGTCATGATCTGGTTATATGAGATGGTGTGATAAGAGTCATTATAAAGGCGTTTTGATTTTCATTTGGGAGGCAAGGAGCCTTGTATATGGTTTAAGAGCTGTGCGGTGCTGCTTCACCTGTACATATTCTAGTCGAAATACAGTCTCACACCCTCTGCAAGAATTTCGAAAGCCGTTCTTGCACATTTTCCCCATTCCATACCTCCCCGCTAGGCGACTGGCTCAATACAGGCATACCGACCTGTTCGATGCAGAAGCTTGCGGATATAGAACCCCATATTGCAGCTTCTTCTATAGACTTTCCACGCGCTAATGCTATTCCTAGACCACCTAGGAAGCCGTTGCCGCCACCTGTGGGGTCAACGACTTTCTCGCTCGATTGATGGTACGCGGGTACCCATCTCGTGGATTCTCGAGTGGCTGCGTAACATCCATCTTTTCCTGCTCTAACAGCTATGGCACCAGAGCCATCTCTTCCTATCCCAGTAGAGAGCCAACTATCCGCAAGATCTCGGATGACGTTTCTATCGACGTCCTCACCTCGATTCGCATTGACGCCAAAGAAAGCAGCCAGCTCACTATGGTTGGGACTTACCACATCGATCAACTTGAGAGCTGCGCGGCAGTTTTCCAGTTCATTGGGCGTGCAGAGATCCGGTACTGGTTCCCAGACGAACATTGGCGGTTTCAGTTTCGCATCTCGTAGACCGATAATGCCTTTAACGAGATCGACGCATCGTAGAGGTGAGCAAATGAGATGAAAGCATTTTGAAGCAAGCAATTGAGGGGTAAGAGCATGCTGGTCCAAACGTAGTTTTGGGGTCGTATACTTGAATGCTGTTGGGCATTAGACCAAATTCATAATTTTATAATCCCTGATTCCACAGCAAGGAGCTTACATCTAAAATCATTCTCTCCATAGCCATTCCATCCCCTAGTAGTCAATCTTTCGGGAGTCTCTCGCATAAGACAACTCGTCTGCCAGTCCGCAATGGTATGCCGTAATTCATCAGGGAAATCGGAACCGCAGTCTACTACCCAGCCGACAGTCTTGGAGAGTGGTGGAGGTGAAAAGATTCGTGCTCCTACTACAGAATATGTTCCCGCTCCACCCAATATGTCTTTCACAGGTGCTTTTGGTGGTGGGAATTCAATCTCGTCTACCAGTAATCAATATAAATTATGAGGTGAGAAATACTGAACTACCGCAAGCAAGAGAGAAGAAAGAGATCAAGAAAAATGTGAGACTCAATTATGAGAGATGAAGTATCCTTTGTTATGAATAGAAACATTCCGACAGCTTGAGCTGATTGCTTACCTATGATGAACATCCCCAAAGTACAAAAATCAATTTGGGCCATATCTGATGGTCCGAAAGAGGTAATCGAGATGATCGCCCCGATGCTGCCAGATCTGTTATCGATCTAACAGTTGGAATGAAAGACGGAAGCAGGTGAAGCCTTCAGTTCCCAACTCACAGGGAAGCTCGATTGCCAATGCAAGATACCGATGCGGTGCGACGACATGTTATATCGAACCTGGAAGGTCCGTTTGAATGGTTCGGAGATCTACATGCATTGAATACAGGGGTTCCGTCTCGACGGCCAAGAAGTCTGGGGTTATGTTGTCTGAGCTGCATCAGAAACGTCAACCTACAACTCTCTTTCAGCTCGCTGCGTACTTAGGCACCACTATTGCATCCCTGTATCTGGAAGGGGATAGAGTCTTTCTTAAATCCTGTATCATTAATTCAGTCTTTGTTCAACAGTGGTAACCAGCTGATGCACGCTTCCCGACCATCGCGTCGCACCTTCCCTCCGTAAACCACGTTCATCGCAGTTACCAAAGTCTCCCCTTGCTTCGCAAGAATCGGACGGAAATCATGGCCACAAATAATATGCATAATCTGACCACCCTCATAAAACGGTACGTCCAACTCATTACTCTCTCAACCCTCAACTTCAATCCAACCTAAAATGTCGGAAACATTGGATCGTCTCCAGTCGCGCAACAGCTATCTTTTGGATGGGAAAAACATAGCACTCGAACTGGATGAGGAACCACTGACACGCCTGATCGCCAGGCTCGAAGCCGCCACCTCGCGGTTAGAGGATATGGCCTCTTCGGCTGCCAGCTTTGAGGGTGAAGGGGGTGCTGCAAACGGGGTATCTCAAGACTCTACGACTTCAGGGAAGGGCGTACCGAGGGCGGCGGCCGGTGTTGCTGCTGCCGGTGCGAGTCCGACGCCGAAACCTCAGCAGGATCTTCCACCGTTTATTGTGGATCTTGATATCTTGATACATGGCGATGTGGAGGACTACGCTAAGCTGTCCAATGCTTCAGCCATTGGGGGCTTGGTTGGCGAACAGGTATGACTATGCTACATCCTAACGCTGAATTACGCGCTCACGAAGTGATTACAGTCAAGAAGTGTCGTCACTTCGTTCCAAGCCCTGCGCCATTTCCTCCTTATCACGACCAAAGCCAAGAAACCAGAGGATGGAGCTGTATACATGGAAACACTTCAGAGTCTTCAGGAACGCATGGGCAAGGTAGATGATATAAGATCGAACAACAGGCCGTCCCCGCAGAAGGATCAGTTAGCCATGGTTGCGGATGGTATTTCAGCAATGGCTTGGGTCACTGTCGATTCGAAGCCACATGAATATGTCAATGAGCTATTCGGAGGGGCTCAGATGTATGGTAACAAAGTACTGAAACAGTTCAAGGACAAGTATGTTGGGTTTGCATAGTATTATCGGCAATGCCACTGACGCAATGATAGAGATGAAGCTCAAGTTGAATGGGTCAAATCCTTCTACAAGGTCATGCGATCGCTCATCGCATACATCAAGCAACATCACCCACAAGGCGTCAAATGGAATGCGAATGGCGTCGATGCCAGAGAAGCATTGGAGCAAGTCTCAGCTGTCAATGGCACCTCTACGACTTCGTCCGGACCACCCCCGCCGCCACCTCTTCCTTCATCTGGCGGTCCTCCACCGCCTCCCCCTCCACCACCGGGTCTTCTTCCCGCGCCGGCCGCGAAGAAAGCCCCTGCTGCCGATATGGGTGCTGTGTTTGCAGATCTGAATCGGGGTGCAGCTATCACATCTGGTCTCAAGAAGGTGGATGCATCACAAATGACACACAAGAATCCCAACTTGAGGACAAGTGCAGTAGTTCCGGAGCGCAGTAACAGTGGTTCATCAATAGGACGAAGCAATTCTCCCGGTGCACCACCGGGGAAGAAGCCCAAGCCGGAAAGCCTACGAACGAAGAAGCCACCAAAAAAGGAGCTCGATGGTAGCAAGTGGATAATAGTAAGCGAAATAATGTTCTTTTCCAGACTCATACTCATCCCGATGTAGGAAAACTTCGAAACCCCTTCCTCTCCGATCGAAATCCAAGCCGAACAAAACCACTCCATCCTCATCACCAAATGCAAAGGCGCCATAATACGTGTCAACGGAAAAGCAAACGCGATTTCCATAGACAATTGCACAAAGACATCCATGATTTTAGACAGCCTCGTCTCCAGCCTGGACGTCATCAAATGCCCTTCATTCGCCCTCCAAGTCATCGATACGATCCCCACCGTCCTCCTCGACCAAGTAGATGGCGCTCAGATATACCTGAGCAAGGAGAGCTTGAATACGGATATCTTCACTTCCAAGTGCAGTAGCATCAATGTCAATCTGCCGCCGGAAACGGAGGATGACGATTACAAGGAGTCGCCTATTCCTGAACAGTTTAGGAGTTTTATCAAGGGTGGAAAGTTGATTACGGAGATTGTTGAGCATGCTGGTTGAGAACTGTAGAGTCGTGTGCATAATCGACGCTTTGGGTACACTGAACAGCGCTCTGTTGGTTATAGGCGTGCGGGCTGTTTCAATCTTCCTTGTGTCGCTCTCAAGATAGGCAGGTGTAAGCGTCCGATTCAGTTTACCCGTCCTGGCTGATCCGACTCAGGTCTACAGCATTGACACCATTGTCGTCGACATTCCATTTCCACTCCTGGACAAGATCTTTTCTGTATATTATTCTTCCAAAGGATTGCTTTGTATTACAACTTATTGAGTTCAGAAGTTCCTTTTCAGCATTTTTTCCACCCTAAATTCAGCACTTGTTTGAATTTGGCGTCGATGCTGTCTACTGTGATTGATCCTTTCGCGGCGTTATTGCTTTGCACGCCTGGACCATTGTTATTGTTCCCATTCGATCTGGATAGGCGCACCGCGGTGTTTATGTTCAGAACACTTTCCGTGGTTGTGCACGGTAACCAGACCGCCTTATCTTTCTCCCCGTCTTTATGTTTGAGGTAGGAATCATGCACGGGACCTTCGATTTGTTTGTGTATATTCGTCTGATGGTAGAGATTGACTCACATTAGCAACTTCATCTAACCCGGACCAGGACAGGGAGGAGGGAAATTGAATGAAGGGAATGGGAATGGGAATGGAATGGATCCAACTAACCTGATCCCCCCGACTTGCGCTCCAAAAATACGAAGACGCGAGACTACCCCTAACACCCCTATCCAAATCTATATAACCCCTCCAATCCACGGTGTTGACTTGGAATGTCCACCCTTTGGGTACTTTCATCTTCAAATCTACTTTACAGAAACGGCGGTTTTGTTGCGCGGGTATTCCCGGGCCGAAATTTGCGATGAAGTCGTTGAAGATGAGGGTTAGGATTGTGCGGTCGCCGTTGAAGTTTGTGGACACGGAGTTGGCTCTGCAACCTGAACCTCCTCCGGAGGAGAGGGCTTCTGCATTTGAGCCACGGAGGCCGGAGGAGAGGGCTGTGACTCCGGAGTTGTCGATGGTGATGCTGCCTATCGATACAAGGCTGGCTGGTGGGAGCGATTGAGCTGTTGTTAGGGTAATGGTTGTGAGGGTGGTGAAGAGGAGGAGGGAGAGATGCATTATTGCGGATGGAAATTGATTGGTAAGGATGGAATTGCAAATTTAGAGAAGAGAATGGAGTTAGCAGAAGGAAGAAAGAGGGAGAGTGTAAAGATTGGAATAGGACAGTTCCTGACCAGATAATGTGGTGGGACAAATTAATGGACTGCCTTGATGATCTCCTTGCACTCGTTAATATTTTCTCAAAATAGACCTTAGAGATCCGGGGATTGCGCGATTTGTTATAGTTCATTATGCTCAGGTTCTTGGTTGTGCTGTCCGTGTAGTTGCATCTATATTGGTTAACGCATTGATGTTGACATTTAGCTAGAGAGATCCTGGTATATCAGGCTAGCAATCGAAGGACCCAAGGGCACACTGATTTTTTTCCAGTATGGTTCAAGTTGTAAGATTTTGCTGATACTGGGTAGGGAATGATGAATGAGCGCAGAGAATGTGATGAATAATACTGGTTGAGACGTTCAGGATGCTGTGAAACAATTCCTCATATCATTTCGGAGAGATTTAGGGCAGTCCAATTTAAATAACCAGACTTTTCATAATGGTACAAATTATATAGGTTTCATCACCTTTCGGTACCTCCATCAGCCATTATTTCCAGCTCAATGGATCCAACAGACTTCCTCCTTGAGATCTCCAGAACTAATCTGAGCCATGACCTCGCCATCCATGATGCCATGGATGTAGGCATCTCCTATCAATACATAGTGCCCAGGCCCATTGACCGATCTTAGTATATACGGCACCTTAAAGCCGTGCAAGATGCAAACGACATCTCCATCCTCCATAGTATTGGGCGCGATACCCAGGTAGCCTTTTGATGTTATGAAAAGGGATCTTCCGTGACTCAGTTTATGCGCGATTTCGATGTAGTTGCGCCAATCACTGTCTGGGCGCTCGCTATGGAGCTCAGAGAAGATGTTGGCAGCTCCACTGGCGTGCTGAGATGACGGCGCGTTGACATGGGCTGCATAAGCAGTAAAATCTGCCATCATCCGGGCTCGATAGTCATTGCCATAAGTTGCTCGATAGCCAAACACAAATGAAGCTGCAAATGCTTCGAGCTTGCTACGTACTGAGGGGTATAACGTATGTTTTTGGTGGGTTTGCTTATGCCACAACTCGAGCAATGGACAAACGGTATCTTCCTCTTGATCATTAGAAAATTGCTCATTTGAGCAAAACATTTCATCGCGATCGATGTCCCATTTTTGACAAGCCTTGTCAAAGACAATGCCGTGCAACATCAAAACATCGCCTTCTCCTACAAACTCTACCTTCACTGTCGAATCGCCGCAAGCTGCCCAATTTCCATTCGGAGTAGCAATCGGCACCCTCACTAAGTCCTGATCCCACTCCGGAACCCAAGTAGGCAAACCCTCCATGGTCATTGTCCGGCTGTGTTGTACATAAGACAGGAAGGACGTGTCCCTTTCTTCCAGAAGACAGCGCCTAGCCACTTCGAGGTATAAACTTTCCCGGGTATGGCGCCAGTAATCTGGTTTCAAGGTCTTCTCCCAAGCTCTCAATGGTCGAGTGCCTAGAAGAGCAAATATTCTGTCGCGGGAATCGGTAGTGACAAAATTTTGCCCTTGCGAGAGCATTGATGCGGCGGACATGGTTGCTTGATGATGTCGACTTCGCATAATGTAAGCGTTGTACCAGAAACAACCCTCCATCTGCGCTATCTTGTCTCTGAGGATCGGCCATCTTTTCATGTATGTCGCAGCCAACCCTACTGCATCCCAGCTAAGGCATGTATGACCACAAATGACGTCGACGTTGGTATTGCTGTTCACTTCTTGAAAGACCCACAGCCTCTGAAACCATGGTCGGGAAAAGTACCAGCCAACCGCAAGCCAAGGCGCATCCTCTTCGATAGGAACGGTATGACTGGTCATCTCCCAGAGGTTGTCCATATCCTTTATGTTACGCATGTGGCCGCTCGGAGTTCTGGTCAAGGTCTCAGTGAGCGTGCAGATGAAACTGGCTGCCTCAGACGCTTGATTCTCTTCATCTTGGCCGAGCCAAACGATGACATTCTGCGCATTCCTATAGATTTGACGCATCACGCCAACCTGTTGGCCTCTTTCCTCCAAGTTTGTTTGGTTGATGCAGATGGCATCAGCCCAGAGGCGTCTTGGCTTATCTTCATATCTCAGTCGCAAAAGGGCTTCGTAGAGATTTCTGGTAATCTCGAGAGATTGATCATCACACGACGTAGATAGTTTGACCTTGGCGTCGCCCCAAGCATAGGACATGGCTTCATATGCCGGGCTTTGCGTCCAATCCTCGATAGAAAGCGTGTACTTCAACTCTTCATCTAGCCTGCCGGGCGAGAGCTCCAGTACTCGAAACGATGACTCTGAGAGTAGTGGCATGTATTCATACCGTGTCGACGATCGATGAGTCTTGACGCTGCTAGCAGTAGAGGCTGCTGATGTCGCGTAGACGTCAAATTGTTTTCCAACCAAGCGGTCTTCATTGAGTAGAGGCACCTGCTTCTTGAGTTGTTCGATTTCGGCAAGTCCATTACGTATGCGAAAGACTGATAGAAGCTTCTCCGCAAATGCTATCGCTCGTGGATCACTCATGGGAAGCAATCTGCTCTTCTGGAAGTGTGCTAAGATATCTGTACAGTCTTTCTCGACTTGGTCGTATTTCTCGAGACGAAATTGAATGCAGATGTAGCCATACTTCGAGCGGATCCAGTCAGGGTGGTTGGGTGGTATTGAATTCAACAGAGGACGTAGAATCTCCTCCGCCGAAGCCCAATCGCCACATCGGGCGTAGGCTTTGGTGAGATTCGCTTTGGTCATGGTCATGCCAGGATGATTCTCGCCCAATGTTCGCGTAACAGTTGGAATAATGTCTTGTAACATTTTAACCGCTTCAGTGGGGCGTCCACGCTCACACACAATCTTTGACACATCGTTTACTGACCAGAGCGTATAAGCGTGCTCTTCGCCGAGGAGCTTTTTCCTCGACCGAAGCACGTTACTGACCAGTCGTTCAGCCAAGTGTAGATTTCTTCCACATTCATAGAGGAGGACTCCCAGCTCATTTCTCACCATAAGCGTGTCGAAATGATCCATACCAAAGAATCGTTTCCGCTTCTTGAGGACGTTGAGAATCATGGCGCGAGCGGCTTCATGCTTACCCAAATGGATGTAGGTTCGGCCAAGATTAAACATAGCGGTCAAGGTCTTGGGATCCTCCTCGCCAAGATGCTTCACTAAGCCTTTGACTGCTCGTTCCCCAGTATATCTAGACCAATCTCGCATACCTACAAGCCAGAGACTTTGTGTGAGGTCATCTAATGCAAGACAATAGGCAATATGATTGGGGAACAAAAGCGTCATGCCAAACCAATGCCAAATTGAAGGACGCACAAACCAAAGAACGACTAGCATCCATCTCTGTTGCTTAATCAACGGTTCTAGCTCGAACAAATTCCAGTAGGTATCTCCTAAAAATTTGTGGGCGCGAAGAGTTGCCTCGTGCCAACGACCGAGAAGCTTCGTTCGGAGACCAATGACCTTGATATAAAGCTCTCGAGCTATGCTCCACTGACCATTTTCTGCGTAAACTCTGGCAAACTTCTCAGTATCGACCGCCTGGCTGAGAGTGGCAGGAAACGAAGGGCATTGATGTCTCAATATACGAAGACAGGAATCTAGATGAGGTATTAGGCGTTGGCGAAAGCCACGCCCAGATGCTTCCATCCGTTCGGAAATAGACATTCCAATGACAGAGAAAGTGCAATCAAGCCATTTTTGTTGAGTTGAAAGGTCTAGTCTCTCTTGGGCCCATGCATGAACGACTGGATGTAGCATACAGACACGTGTAGCATATTCATAATCAACAATTGAGTAATCAGAAAGCACACCGATCGCGCTGCGCATTCGAACAGTAAAGTTTTCTCTACGACCTGGTTGCAAAATGCTTGGGAAACTGGTGAAATCGACCTGAGACTCCTCGATCGCACTCCATGCCCGTTGAAAGATCTCTTCGTGGATCGATTCAAAATGCATGAATGCGAACATATGCAGCAGATCCACAGCATCTCTATGCTCAATAGAGGGGCGATCCGCAATTTTCTGAATTCTCTGAAAAGGGATTTCCCATGTAGCGATTATGTTCACATCCTCTGCCCCCTGTATGGGAGGTCGGCTCAACATATCTTTGCGGTGGCTTAGATAATGTTGCAGATATCTCTCGAGCGTATGTATCCTGCGTCGTATTGTTGCTCCTGCCAGTGCCAAAGGAAGAGCCAAATATCCCAATTCTGAAGCAATGCCTTTAGCTAGAGTCCGGGACTGCGGGCTTGGGTTATCCGTACGGCCGACGGGAGCGGCAGCCTTCAAGAGCAAATTTATTCCTTCCTCGGGATCCATTCCACGAAATCGCAAGTGACCAGCTGTTGCATGCTCAATGATATTGGGATTTCGAGTTGTAATGAGGATTTGACCATGCGTTCCCGCAGGGATATAGCGAGATATGTCCATGTCTGGATCGTCCGCGTTATCCAGTATTAGTAACCACGGTTTACGACATTGCAGAAGCCAGTGCATTGCAGCTGAGTAACTCGCTTCTCTGGAATGGTTGACTCCTTTCCGCACATGCTGGTCAATATTCCCAAAGCTTGCCTCCGCATTTTCCACGGTGCTAGCATCGATCCAGAAGACGCCCCAATACCTGTCCAAAAAGCAAGATTAGCTACAAGTCATAAGTTGATGACTAAAAAGCTGCCTATACCTTTGACGGTTATCATGCACATATTTCAAGCAGAACTGGGTCTTACCCGATCCTCCAAGGCCGTAAATGACATAAATCGGATGACTTTTCCTTCCTTTCTGCCGCTGGGTATTCGTAAATTTGTTCTTCATGATTCTAGCATGCGTTTCCCTCCCTGTGAAATAAATGGTCGGACTTCGATCAACTAGAAACCATTTGTTGATATCTGTGGTGAACGTATCATTGATAGGTACATCGTCGAGCGGCGTCTGATACCGATCATTGAGATCCTCTACAGAACTTTTGTTAAGCACCGTGTCTCGACCGAGCCAACGCTTACCACCATAATCTGCGGCATCTCTGCTATATTTTTCAAGTGTTCGCTTTAGATCTTGATACTTGTGGTCGTCCACGGTCCTCATCTTGACCATATCCGAATGATTCGCCTTAATGCCATGTTTGTGAACATCTTCCCACCCAGGCGCAGCAGAGTTTTGTGTGACGATATACTCTTCGTTGGTTCCAATAAAAGTCTTGTATTCCTCCCAAAAATTGGATATGCGGAACTCTCCTCGAATTGGAGAAAACATAGTGGTAACCTCCTTGATCATCTCCGATCCTTCGAGTAAATTTATAACGAATTGGCTTGGGGGCGCCGCTTGACCTAGTACAAGAAATAAGATCGACTGTTTTCTCATACCTTCGTGCGGTGTGCCCATGAAAATAAGGGCGAAAGTCGACATATATACCATTCGCAAAGGTTCTTCAACCTGAATTTGTCTTTCACGCGAAAAGACTAGAGCTCGCTTGACTAACAGACCGCCGAATCCGTGAGAGACGAATATAATCGGCCGTAGATAAGCACCTTCTGCAGAGCGATGGGCGGAAATCTCAGTGACCATGGCAGTCGCATAAGGTAGAATCTCGTCCGCGTTTGCTTCTCCTGGTGAGGCCAAAACATCTGCATTGTAATGGTAAAGCAATATTCTGGCTCCATAAGCACAGTAAGGAAACAAGTCCCGTAGCCATAAGACATTCGTCTGGCGATCAGTCCATGTTTGAACCGCGCCCTCATACAGGCCGTGGACTGCGATTATACTAGACCGAATTAGCAACAGATATGTCTCTAGAGCCTGCAGAAGACAACACCTACTCGAGCAACGGTGCTTTATCTCCATGGGCAGGAGAAGGCTCACACAACACTGTCACAGGCATGTTAAAGAAAGCAGCGCCGGAACCATCATGTAGATACACATAGATACACAGTTGATGGCGAACAGCCGTTGACGGGCAAAGATCCAGGGCAATATGGAAATTGATATGACAGACTAGCTGGTAACTGATTGTACTGCGGCACAAATGAGATCACTTGTCTTGCTTGTCCTTGATGCCTGCCACACGATGTGTCACCCAGCGGTTTGGAAGAACTATGGCTTGGTACTCATAATATGGCATCGCGCCGCACACGCGCCGGGTTCGTTAGACGCAACCTCCGATTTGTGGATAATGATTGGAGGCGTGCAGTTCGAAGAAACTACTGGTAGTGTAACCGCCACCGAGCGGCTCGGCCCTCTTGGGGTTAGGTCGTGCATGGCCGGCTGACACCAACACGGCCATGCCAGCTTCGTTAACCCTGACTCCCACGTATTCAGGGCGCTATGAATCTCAAAGCTCCTTTTCGCTTCTACTCATGATACGAAAACTCGTCTTTAGTAGCTTGAGTTACTTATACATTTAGGTCTACACCACTTGTCAACATCATTGCGCCGCCCGGACATAATTTTCTACAACCCCCCTGGACGTGCGTTTTTCGGCGCTTAGTACAACACACCCCTCAGGAGGATTTCACTGCGTTTCACTGGCTGGCCATGGGATGATGAAGAAAAGGAGGATCGAAATCGATGCACTAGTTGTTACGAACGCGCATATGTTCGAGAGTGCCAATCTGATATCGGAAGCGATATCTCTACCTCTTATAAGAAGCAATCACTACAGTCGTTCATACAGGGTTTTCCAAATTGTCATATTTTTTGGTTAGTTGTGGGACCTGGCATTTTTTGTTCAGGCTGCTCTTTTGGATAACGCTCGTTGGAGAAGTCTCTTATCAATCAACACTCATCGTATTCGGAATGGTACACTTATACCTAACCTCGACGACACTGAGTGCAATTCTCGCTTTTGTGATTTACCGTATAAGCCGCGTCATTCGTGAACGTAAAGTAAGTGAAATCTTCAAATCTCGTGAAGCACGTTCTTCTGAGACGGTGTTGGGAATCGTGTGCAAGAATTTGCTGACTCGTATTTCAAAGAATGACCACGCCATAGCTGAAAGTCATGGCTGTCTACCAGCTCCACGACTACAAAACCAGCGTCCGTTTGGTGTGGACCGGCTTGAACAGATCTTCCGCGCTGACACCGAGTCTCGCCTGATGGAATTATTCCTTTTTCACTTTAGACAAACAGGGTCGACTCTCGAGCAGGTCTTTCTGGGCACCAAAGCTTTTGATACTATTGAACCTGCAAACTTGGAAGCCCTGCTATCTACCAACTTCAAAGGTGATTCTGATCCTAGCATAGGCTACCAAAAATAGCATGCTCACACAGTATAGATATTGGAATGGGCCCTCGTCGAGATATCACGTTCCCAATGTTTGGCGACGGCATCTTCACGCAGGAAGGGTCAGCCTGGAAGCACTCCAGGGACATGATTCGGCCCCAGCTAATGCATAAGCAATATGAGGATCTCGAAGTGTTTCGACAGCCTACAGATGATCTTATCCAAAATATAGTCGAAAGCGAGGGTATTGTGGACTTACAGGAACTATTCTTTCGCATGACTCTCGACGTGACCACTGCGTTTCTATTCGGAGAGTCGGTGCGAAGCTTGAAAGCGCCTGAGAAAACTGGCGAGCAAACATTCGCAGATGCGTTCAACACTGCCCAGTCATACATCATCAAAAGATATCGGCTCTTGGACCTTTACTGGTTGATTGGTGGCAAGACCTTTCGAAAAGCTTGTGATGATGTTCATAATTTCGCAGATCAGATCATCGAACGCAACCTCTCCCGCGACCATTCTGATGACAGCAGCCAAAAATACGTTTTTCTTGATGCAGTTGCCAAGGGCTCAGCTGATCGAACCGCCATGAGAGGGCAGATTATAAACATATTAGCTGCTGGCAGAGATACCACCGCCTGCCTTCTCTCTTGGACTTTGTAATCTACTATTATCGCCAATTCTCTTGTACTGCGCTAACCATTGGACAAGCTTCCTACTAGTCAGGCATCCTGCAGTTATGGAGAAGTTACGCTCAGACATAGCAAAGCACATGAGATCAGGACTGAATAGAAATGACCTGCGGAGTATGGACTATCTGCAGAAAGTCATCAAAGAGAGTAAGTGATTACAACCTCGCAATCTTTAGGTACTAAATATGTAGCTTTACGACTATACCCTTCACTTCCTGTCAACACGAGAACAGCGATCAATTCAACTATACTACCAACTGGAGGAGGACCGGATCGCAAATCCCCCGTGTTCATTCCGAAAGGTTCAGCCATTGCGTATAGCGTATATTCGATGCACCGCCGGCCAGATCTGTATGGAATGGACGCTGAAATCTTTCGACCTGAACGGTGGGACGAAGATATGCCGATAAATCAAAACTCCATTAACGCAAAGTGGGGTTATCTGCCTTTCAATGGCGGTCCCAGGATATGTATTGGAAGTGAGTGATCATTTTCTTTGAACTTATGAATAATATAGAGGTGGTATCGTACTGCTTCATCTAACTTTTATTAGTGGATTTTGCACTCACGGAAGCTGCATACACGATCGTGCAACTCCTACAAAGGTTTCCGAGCATCAAGCTCCCAGAAGGCGAGCTGGTAGAATTGGTAGGGGTAGAGAAGCAGTTGACAACTCTAGTGGTATCTATTACCAATGGTTGTAAGGTAGACTTTAGATAAGTAGGAAAAAAATGATGGACTCTGGACCCTGGCACGATTTTCGTTATCTGTCGGTATAATTTCTCTACTGCCTCCAATAAGCAACGCGCTGTCCTCATGGAACCAAATACTTGATAACATATAGGTACAATCAGAGTATTCCGACCTACGTCATCCCGCATCACCTTCTAGCAGCAAATCTCATCTCGCCTGCTCCAACATCGAAAACAGCAAGCACGTTCTTCAAAAAGATGTCCCCAAGTACACTTATACCATCGCTCCCAGGTTGAATACCGCTCATGCATATTTTTCCTCCAATATCTGCATCTTGAATCAAATCGTTGGGATTAATCCAAAATGTCTGACCACCAATGGTAACGCCAAATCTAGGTGCTGTTGCATTACAATGCACGAAGTACGTCCGCGAGTCCTCATTGTAATGTGCTGGGGGCGACCAAAGCGCATTGATTGCTTTTGTAGTGTTGAAAGGAAGGAACAACATCGTGGTTCCGCTATCGATTATTATTTGCGTGGGAGTGGAGGTTGATTGCAAAAGCACTTTAGGGGTTTTGCTCAGGTATCGAGCTTTTTTCGCGGAGAAAATAAACGAGTCTGCGGTGATGGTGTACATCTGGTATTCGGTCTGTGCCCGGATGACACCATCTGCTCCAGACATGGTCAAGAATTCTATACTCGCACGAGCGAATTTTGGGCTGTGTCGTACCGCTCCTCCTGGCAAGCCTCCAAATGCAAGAACACCAGGCTTACCATCCCTTCCTAGTGCAAGACTGAATAGGGGTGCGGTAAGGTTTAGACGCGTCATACTGGTGAATATTGGCGAGTAGGCTATGTTCATCGATTTTATGTGTTGTTGCGTGTTATTACCTGCATATGCTCGGGTTATGCTTGGGTATGCAAGGCCAACCAGACCAGAAGACTGCTCGTCCCCCATCCACGCGGCATAGTTGACGATCCCGACGGTTTGCTGAGGGACTGTTATTCCCGCTAAAGTCACATCCTCTCTCCCCATAATACCATTCAAAAACTCTCCATCTGCGTAGGCAATTTTGAAGTGTTGTTCTGGGATTTGGTTGAAAGTGGAAGTGGTATTATATTGAGGTCCAAGTCGGCATTCGAAATCCGGGATCGTCGCTCCGTCGAAAAGATCAATGCAATCATAATCTGGTCCTACGAGCCAAGTGTCTGACGATCCCGTGTCGAGGACCGAGAGAAAGGACTGGTTTCCGAATTGGATGGGAACGAGGTATACAACATCTCGTGCTGCTGCTAATATCGGAGCTGTTTGATCTGTGTCTCTTCGGGTCTTGCGCTCATGAAGGTTCAAAGCTTGTAGATATTTCCGACTTGAGCTTGTTGATATGCCTGGTCGACTTGTGATCTCAAGGGTGTGAGGAGTGACTGCTTGAGGTCAGCTCTGAGGATGACTGAACGACATCGCGGAAGAACTCGAACATTCGTTCAAGCGATCATCCCAACGCTTTTTGGATTCAGTCTAAGCGCAGAGAGTAAAAGTACTTACCAACATCCGGACTGGGTGGGGCGTGGACTATTGCCCTGTTCCGGGAGACTTTGAATCCTGATAAGAGAGTCTCTACTGTATGATCATGAAAGAAAGCTTTTTCTTTTTCTTCATATATTGTTAGCGAGAGCTCGAAATGCATATAGGAGCTCGCTTACTCAGCTCGACGCCAGAAACGCGCTCAGGAATGTATTGTCCAAAAAAGGCAAAGATTAGTAAAGAAAGTGGCGTCAAATGAATGAACATATCGCAATAATCCAAAGCAATGTCAGCACACGTCTAAAGAGTGACTACAGTACAAGCATCAAAATCAAGGAAGTCAAACAGATGAAGAAAAGGTGACGTTCAAACAAAGGGCTGGGGAGTAATATAGATAGATTGCTGTAAGGAGGTCGCGCCAAAAGCTTTGAACCAGGAATTTCGCGACTAAATTCCGAATTCTGGGGCAGTTCGAACCTCGTAGCCCCGGTATCATTGCTGCTCAGTAATAATACGAAACGGTCTGCGCATTTTGGAAGGATCTCAAGCTTTAGGACACCAGCACTTGTTGCGCATTACCTATTGGGTCTTCAAAGTCTTGCCCATCCCTTTCGTAATGACCAAGCGCCAACGTATTTAACCAGGTTGCCAGACGAAGCGCAGCTTTGGAAATCTGTAGTTCGATAATTGGAAAGGCGCCTTGAGCGTAGCCACTATCCAGCAAATCGGTGTTGTTGTATACTTGCTTGTAGACATAGCTGCATGTCCATGCATTACTCTCCGCGGCCCAAGCCATGGCACATGTGACAGGCGTGGCTGGATTGATACACTGAAGCCATGAGGTGGTCGGCTCGGCAAACGCATTGGCACGAATGCGATCAACTAAAGCGGCCATGAATGGAGACAGTGAAGAATTGGAGAAACGAAGAACCCCAGCATCGGCATGCGGAATGAAGCCATCCCATACCTGGATGTGTAAGAGCTTGATTTTCGTCTGTTCTTGAGTGAGGACTACTCACCGCATGCAGCTCTGTTGCATGCCCCGCAAATGTGACATTAAACATGTTTCCTCCTGCGGCAATCCCGCTCGAATGTAAAGGCTGCGTGATGTCTCCCAAGAAATGAGTGACCCACTTGAGGGCTTGAGAGCAAGTAGTATTACTTCCACCAGTCAAACTGCCATCCTTGACTTGCTGTATACACTCATGGAGGATGCTGGTTTGGTTCGCAATAGCAGACACCACGCAGCCTCCTTTACTACAATCGCGTTTATACTCGACGTTACAGGATGTTGGAGGCTATACTGTATTAGCCTAAAAGTATACCGGGCTATTTTAAGGGCTATATGTACCGTATCCTCTGAGTCGATCCAATGCCACTGATACGAGAATCTCCCTTCAGCAGTATGGGCGTAGCGATCAGCCCATGCAGCTGCTCTGCCAATACTACCTTGATACCAAGGCTCCAGAATATTTCTGATTACTCCGATTGTGTATGGAGTGAGAAACTCCTCGGCCATAAAGCCAATCTGTTGGTGTACGTCGGTATTCCATGCTGAGGCTGTGTAAAGCAGCAAGCTGCCGAAGACTATGCCGGGAAATTTCATCTTGTTAGCTATGTAATTAATTTTGTCGACGGCAGCGACTTGATGCTGTCTTCGTCACAAAAACAGGAAAGCATCGAGTATTATATATGACTTGAACATTATTTGGCTGATAAACAACAACAGCAAGCTCCAGGACTACAAGTGTTGTTGGGGTTACGCGTTTTTTGGATGCGAGGCCTCCAAACTGATGGTGGCTTGGGCGCCGAGAGATTTAGGGCGGACAGTCCCGAGTGCTCGGGACCAGTAACCTAATCCTAACGCCTCTAGTTAGTGGGCATCGCCGAACAACTCCTCAGAAATTCTTCAACTTCATCTCGTCCTAAACACAATAACATCGTCACGACAGAAAATGCAAGAGAATACGCAGCCAATAAACAGCCATATAAGTTACGACTGTGGTAGAAGCGTGAAAACCTCAAGCTGACACAATCATTACTCCGCAGCACGCCCTCCTGCAGCACGCCGGTGTTGTACATACTACATAACCTAGTGCGGGATCCCTAACTGTCACCTCCAATGATGTGCAATGCCACGCGAGATATGGTTACTAGAGTCCGGAGCTGAGAATTTCTAGCCATAACTCTGTCCAATCTCCCAAAAGTTCTCTAGAATTATTTTCTTTGATATATTTTATCACCTGTTTTGATGCGCTCCAAACAATGCGTCGCTCTGCGACAACCTTATTAGTTACGCTAACATTGGGAGTTATCTCCCATGGTTTAGATTTGGGGTCCACGGGTACGTATACTTCGTTTTCAAGGCTCGTCCAAGAACCCAAAATAAACTCATCTTTTTACTACAGCAGCAATCAAGTCCTCCGCGCAATCAGTAGCGGACCGGCTCAACTCAACATACGCAACCACATTTTCCGGTTCGGATGCTAGCCTTATTCGCGTCAATTCCACCTGGTGGGACTACGGTGCGATCACTGGAAGCTTGATAGACTATTGGGCTTTGACGGGAGATTCAAGCTTCAACCCGCAAGTGCAGAAAGCAATATTGTCCCAAGCAAAAGGAAGCTTAACTTTCGTGCCGTCGGCACGACAGAGCAAAGCAAGCTTTTCAGATCAAGCAATATGGGCCTTGGCAGCACTGTCGGCATATGAACAGAAATTCCCAGCTGGAGCGTCGGAAAGCTATCTGCTGATGGCGACATCTGTTTTCGACCAGCAGGCTGAAAGATGGGATAACACGACCTGCGACGGGGGATTCAACTCCACAATCACACAGACTATGTTCCCACAAGGCCAGAAGGATGCTCTGTCTGTCGGCTCATTCTTTCAGTTAGCAGCGCGATTAGCTTTTAATACCCAGAACAATACCTATGTGCAATGGGCAGACCGAGCCTACAATTGGGCTGTCAAAGTAGGAATTGTGAACGAGCGGAGTTATGATGTTTACGAAGGCACGGAGGCAGTGTCAAATTGCTCTCCCGAGACTTTGTCGCATACACAATGGAGTGTCAATGCTGCGACGTTCTTATACGGAAGTGCTTTACTATATAATGTGGTATGTTCATGTCTTCTCCCCTTACTTGATGAGCTCGCTAAAACATCAGAAAAGACGTACACCCAAACATGGATCTCGCGAACTCAAGGCTCTTTTACGTCTTTAAACAACAGTTTCTTCCCAAAGGGCGTTGTTCGCGAACCTGTCTGTGATTCTAGCTCTTGCACCACATCTCGGCGAACTTATAATGCCATGCTTATGCGATGGCTGGCCAGAACAGCAATATCGGCGCCCTTTCTCACGGCAACCATTCAGAGCATGATGGATCAAAGTGCCGAGAGTGTTATTAGGGGCTGCGATGGCGATACCACGTGTTCTGTCGATGGGAAGACTGGTTTAAGTGAACAGTTGATTGCGTTAGACGCGGTGCTGGCTTTACTTGTAGGGCGGTCTCCTGATACTGTTACAACCACGAGCAGCTCTGGCTCTTCAATTGTTCCAAGTGCTACTTCGAGTGGCGGCGCATCCAGTCAGATTTCTGAATGGTCTAGTTGGGCAGTGATCTGCGTGGTTTTGCTCCTATATTGTGTAGCTTGACCTCTTCAGTCAAGTTAAGCTACATGGTAGATTAACATATAACCGAATTTCAACACTTCATATAGACACACGTGAGTCTCCTCTTTTGATCGTCCAAACTGATGTGCTTGAAGAGCCGAGTAGCGAGTCTCGATATTGGGGCCGGTAGATACCCAATCTTCACTTTACTCCTCAGGTTTTTTGAAAGCCGGATGGCTATCGCTGGAGTAATAAGATATAAAATTCGTCCTAGCTGTTATCAACCTAGATCAGTATGCTCACGGCTCCCAGCTTTGATTATCGTATCTATTATGAGAGTGAGTAAGTACCCTGAATTAATATTATTATGGTCGTACGAATTCAAGTACTTCAAAACCCTGAACTCTTTCCGGCTTTTAAAAAACTTGAGGAGTAACCTTCACTTCAACTAGGTCCGCCACCTTTCAACAGCAAGATGTTCACAATAGAGACTGCAACACAATAGCCTCAAAATCTGTAAAACATGACTCTAAGACTCACAATACCTAGACCATGCTTTCAACATACTTCTCCGCTTCTCCTCCAATTGAAATCAATTCTTCACTTCCACCACACATCACACCACAAACCCACAATGTCTCCCACACCAAATCTATCCTCAACATCAACCCACTCAAGCACCATCACCGCAATGAAAGGCATCACCACATCTCCAATTGCAAAAGGCATTCCCGCTGCCTCCTAGAAAACTCGCACACCGTCTAAGAAGCAACTATCCCTCCGAGCATCGTGCATCATTTACCAAGCTGTAGATATCCTCCCTTCCCCCACATGCTCAAATCTGCTAACATGACACCACTACTAGATAAAACTGAAAGCAGATACTCTCCCCATATATGACAAGCGCAAATCGTATGACAGCACCATGACCGTTGCGGATTTATGTGGATGGCAGAGAAAGGAAGAAGTGGATTCTTAAAATGATGGCTCGCGCGCGGAGCGATGGAGTAAGGACAGAGAAAGAGAATGGGTTTTTAGGATATTTGAGGGAAACGGGCATAAAATATGACAGGTTATTCTCGCGATTGAGGAGTTACCGGAATGAAAGAAATACTTTAAGTGGCTCTTGAAAAGTAGGCCAATCTAAAGCAGAAGGATCAGTGTAGCTGATGGGTAAACTGACAAAAGTCTCTTGAAAAGTTGACAATTCGAATGCTTCTGGATAGACCATTGACTCGGCATGGCAGTGTTGGAGTGCCTGGATCTGGGTAAAGATCTCATGATTTAGTTATTATGGTTACAGCTTCTGCTTAGTTCTTCGATTCATATGGCCAGAGGCCTTGGATATGACTCCAATATTCTGGTATGTTGGATTGTAACCTCAAGCCTCCAGAATCCGAGCCGAAGGTTCGGATCTTCGGATCACCGAGAGGGAGTATCAGCGGGCGTATTTCCTTCTCCTTTCGCCCGTTTGTGTGATTGCTCACTCAGAAAGCTTGTAATCCGAGGGATAGGTTGATTGTCTCTCCTATGTTTTAGCACAAGGGCGATTCGTGACAGCAACACTGCTCGTACTCAGAGCATTTTGCCACTGATCAAGTGATTGCGACCCCCTGATGCCCTCCATGCTGGAATAGCATTTCGATTTCCGCACCAGCTCAATCCGCTCTCCTCCTCTTACTCCCATTTCTCGCCCCAGAGCCATTCGCCGGACTCCTCCTGGCCTCATCTCCACTTCCTACAGCGACACCATCCCCAGCAATCGCACCTTCAACACTCCAATCTGTCCCGGCATTCTTTCTCCTGAATTGTCCAGTCCCCACAGCAACGACCTCATCCTCACTCTCACTGCCCTCAATATCAAGTAAAACTGGCATGCGAAATTCGCCAGGCTCATACCATTCCAGTCCCTTGCCTGGATCTACGGTAAGCACATCCACATCTTCATCCTCGCGGTCAAGACGGCGTTTTTGCAGTTCTTCTATGGGTTGGATATCGAACTCGTCTTCTCGCTCGATATATTCGACGTTTTCTTCTACTTCCACGAAGTCGGGGGCAAGGGCTGACCATCTTTGCGGTGTGAGAATACTCCATAAATAGACTCTGCCCGCATCGACACCTACAGCCGCTACGAAGGGTCTGTGGGGATGCCATTCCACGGCACTCAGTTCCTCCTTTGGTCCCTCCAAGATTTTGACGAGAGATCCGTGGGAACGTTCCCACACGTAGATGTCGTGGTTCATATATGTAGATGCTGTTACGTATTCCCCGTTTCCGTTTGAAAAGGACATGTAATTCCATGATAGTCGATTGACTAGATCTTGGAATTTGTGTTCGACGTCGAGTGATAAAGTTTCCCAGTCCAAGTCTGGGTCTGAGAAGTCGGGTAAGCGTACCGTGCGAATTATTCGATCTGAGGAGTTGATGACGGCGTCGCGACCTGAGGAGGTGAGTCGGATTAAAATCACTATATTGGGAGTGAGTCGTGTGGAGTATAGGGTCTCGCAAGTATGTGTCGATACAATGTTGACCCATCCTTTATTCGTGCCCGATATGATGTGATCTCCTGATGCAGAAAAGCATGCCACCGTAGTAGTTTGTTTCGCATCCTGCGCAACCTGCTTCTCACTAGCACTCTCTCTCTCCTCCTTCGTCCTCCTAGGCGCACTGGGTAAAGCCTTCTTAATAGGATCCCCACCACTTATATCGACAAGCATAGGCTGTTCCTCAAACAGCGCAACCACAAAATGCAAATGATTCTTGGGATGTAATTCCGCTATAAATATCGGTGCTTCGAATCGTACCGTTCGCACTCGAGATCCATCTTTTAGATCCCAGAGTACGCATTTCCAATCTTGGGATGCTGAGAGGATGTAGCGGTCGGAAGTTGACCAGGAGAGGGATTGTACTTGGGAGGTGTGACCGCGGAGTTTGCGGGCCACGCCGTTGGTTTCTATGTCGAATATGGAGACTGTGCCGTCTAGGCGGCCGGAGGCGAGGAGATCACCGCGGTGAGAGAATCGGATACATGTTGAGTGGCCGCTGCCTGAGATGGTAAGTCAGTTTTGCGATTGGTATTGGAGGGGTGATTTGTTGAAGTCACGAACGTAAACTTCCAGTATTGGCTTCTGGACAGTCTTGCGCGAGAACAAATGGGTCCACTAAGGAAAGATTCATTTTGAGGTGAAGCAAATATTCGAGGAACGATCGTTATGGAGGGGTAGATCGAATGTTCATGTTCATGATCATGGCAGAAATTGAGATTGAGTTGATGTTGAAGTCGCGACTCCTCCTTGTTGGTGGCAGGAGTACGCGATTGCATTTGTGGCGTAGAACAACCTTAAAGTATCCTCCGAACACTAAGCTCTGCTTCAAGTATCTGTAAATATGTGACTACCACTTGCTGGTTTCTGTGCTCAGCTGGAGTCCATCTGACAGTTTAGAATAAATGGTAATACTCATGGCCTCTTATTAAGCCTTCCCGTCTTTATCTCCGAGATCATATCGTTTGAGGGCTTACAGAGCTCTATCTAATGTTCCTTAAAAAAGGAACGTGCATGGTGGTAGTGCTGACGACTGCTACATATGGTCTCATTCCTACTGACTCCTACATTTCCTATCAATAATACAAGTGAGGACTCATCACAAACAATTACTGTCGAAGAAAGGGAATAATGCCGTGTCCACGTTGTTGGCGAGATTGAGGCTGAGTGGCTGAAAGCAGCACTAGCGTCGTTTCGTTGCCAAGGCTTAGAGTTTAACCTTCTCCTTTGACAGCGACTCCATCCAGGCACCTCCAACCTCCATCAACACCACTCCTCCATCCATCCCCACCGCCGGCATTGGATAGTCGGCGCTGATCAACGCGACATCCCACTACAGAGACACCCGTACAACCACGGGCAGACCCATCGCACCACGCGCAGAATCTCAGCGGCCGGTGGCAGCCCATCAAGCCCTTCACGTCGAGTCTCCAAACCCCCCAAACCCGCCGCGGCGGCGGCCCTTCCACGAGGCGCCTGAGCCTCTGCTCCCATCAAAGCGCATCCAAGACAACAGTCTGGCGCTCCGTAGAATAGAAAAGAAGTTGATAATTCGGTGTGTTTCGTGTTGTGTTGTTGTTGCTGGTGGTGTTGGCCCTCTCGTGCCACTGTGAAAATCGGGCATCAACTTTCTTGCGCGCAAAAGCGAATAGGTTCCTCGAACACCTCGATCACCCGCGATTAGAAGAGTATCTCACGCTCGCGTTTCTTTTTCCAATATCAATCATAAACTGCATTTTGCAACCTACCATCAGCTGCAACCGCAAAGATGGCCAACCTTAATTTCTCATTTTCGCACGCGCCGCTCAAGACCATCAAGGAGGTCCAGTTTGGCTTATTCTCCCCGGAGGAGGTCAAAGGCATGAGCGTCGTGCAGATCCTCTATCCAGAGGTTATGGTTCGTACTAGCTGCCTTTTCTCCGCGCAAACTCAGGCGAGAAAATCCCAGCGCTAACGGTGATTTTCTAGGATGATCAAAAACCGCGCCCTCGTGAAAAGGGCTTGGGTGACCCGGCGCTCGGCTCCATCGATCGCGCCTTTCAATGCGCAACTTGCTTTGAAAATATGCAAGAATGTCCTGGCCATTTCGGTCACATCGAGTTGGCCACGCCCGTCTTTCACGTCGGTAAGCTTCAATCTTCCCCACCGCTACTGTTTCATATGCTAACTTGATACAGGCTTCATTCGCAAGATTCAAAAAATCTTGGAGACATGCTGTCACAACTGCGGGCTGATCATGGTTGACGAGGTTAGCCATCCATGATGGATGACTTTGCACTTCAAACTTATGCTAATGTGACCTACTAGAGCAACCCTGCTTACAAGGAAGCTTTACGGTTTAGGGATCCCAAGAAGCGTTTCGAGGCAATCCACAAGCTGTGCAAGCCCAAGAACATGTGCGACAAGGACGAGGTTGACCCTAATGACATTGATGCGGTGAAGAAGCAGAAGCTAGAGATTACCCACGGCGGGTGCGGCAGTGAGAAGCCGGACATCAAGAAGGTTGGACTCAAGCTCGAAGCTACTTCAAAGAAGCGCAAGGGTGAAGATGGCGAGGACGTTGCGCCTACAAAGTGGACCTTCACACCTCAGATGGCACTGGAAGCCTTCGTGCACATCTCTGACTCCACCCTTGAGACTCTGGGCATGAACCCCATGTTTGCGCGTCCCGAATGGATGATCATCACCAACTTGCCGGTCCCTCCCCCGCCAGTGCGTCCTAGTGTGTCTGTCGACGGTACCGGTCAAGGCATGCGCGGTGAAGACGATCTTACTCACAAGCTTGGCGACATCATTCGAGCAAACGCCAACGTCAAGCGATGTGCCCAGGAAGGAACTGCGCAACACGTCGTTGACGAGTTCGAGGCTCTTCTGCAATACCACGTTGCAACCTATATGGACAACGACATTGCCGGTCAGCCACAGGCACTTCAGAAGTCAGGCCGTGCACTGAAGACAATCCGCTCGCGTCTAAAGGGGAAGGAAGGCCGTCTGCGTGGTAACTTGATGGGTAAGCGTGTAGACTTCTCTGCGCGTACCGTCATCACTGGTGACCCAAACTTGTCTCTGGACGAAGTCGGTGTCCCCATCTCCATTGCGAGAACCCTAACCTACCCTGAAACCGTTACGCCCTATAACATCACTCATCTGCAACATCTTGTTCGCAACGGCTCAAACACCCATCCAGGTGCCAAGTACGTCATTCGTGACACTGGCGAGCGCATCGATCTGCGATATCACAAGCGTGCTGGCGATATCAAATTGCAATACGGCTGGAAGGTGGAGAGGCACATTGTCAATGGTGACTACATCATCTTCAACCGACAGCCCTCTTTGCACAAGGAATCTATGATGGGTCATCGAGTTCGTGTCATGCCGTACTCAACCTTTCGTCTCAATCTGTCGGTCACTTCCCCGTACAACGCCGATTTCGATGGTGACGAAATGAATTTGCACGTTCCTCAGAGCGAGGAGACTCGCGCCGAAGTCAAAGAGCTCTGCATGGTTCCCCTCAATATCGTTTCTCCTCAGCGAAACAGCCCTTTGATGGGTATTGTGCAAGACACCCTTTGCGGTGTGTACAAGATGTGTCGCCGTGACGTGTTTGTTGACAAGGAACATTTGATGAACATTCTTCTTTGGGTACCTGATTGGGATGGTACCATTCCTCCACCAGCAATCGTCAAGCCTAGGCCTAGGTGGAGTGGCAAACAAATCATCAGCTTAGCTCTTCCTGCTGGCTTGCACCTCAACTTGGGTGGCAATCCGCACGATGAGAAGGATGATACCCTGCTCATCAAAGATGGAGAATTACTGTACGGTTTGCCCATGAAGAAGACCATTGGTGCTAGCTCAAATGGTATCATCCACATCATCTACAACGAGAAGGGTTGGGAAGCAACGGTAAATTTCTTCAATGCATGTCAGCGTATTGTCAACTACTGGCTACTTCACAATGGCTTCAGTATCGGTATTGGAGACACCATTCCTGGACCAGCCACCACCCACGAGATCCAGGAGATCATCGGCAGGCAGAAGTCTGCAGTCGAGGACCTCACTCAAACCGCGTCCAAGGATGAGCTTGAAGCGCTTCCTGGCATGAATGTTCGAGAGACCTTCGAGAGTAAGGTGTCTCTGGCTCTCAATAATGCTCGTGATCAAGCTGGTACGGAGACGACAAACAACACCAAGGATATTAACAATGCCATTCAAATGGCTAGGTCCGGGTCTAAAGGTTCAACTATCAATATTGCTCAGATGAGTGCCCTTGTCGGTCAGCAGTCGGTGGAAGGCAAGCGTATTCCGTTCGGATTCAAGCATCGGACTTTGCCTCATTTCACAAAGGACGATTACTCTCCACAATCTCGTGGTTTTGTGGAGAATTCCTACCTTCGTGGGCTCACACCTTCCGAGTTCTTCTTCCACGCCATGGCTGGTCGTGAAGGTCTCATTGATACCGCTGTGAAAACTGCGGAAACTGGTTATATCCAACGTCGTCTTGTCAAAGCTCTCGAAGATGTCTCCGTCAAGTACGATGGCACTGTCCGTAATTCGCTTGGGGATATTATTCAGTTTGTCTACGGTGAGGATGGGCTTGACGGCCAACACATTGAAAACCAGAAAATGGATTTCCTCACTCCCTCCCATGCCAAATTTGAGGATACCTATCGTGTCGACGTCACGGATCCTTCCAGTCGATTCTTCCTAGGTCCTGATGTTCTTGAACAATCCGCAGAGATCAAAGGAGATGCTGAAGTTCAACGAGTACTCGACGACGAGTTCGATCGTATGAAGGATGCTCGGACCTGGCTCCGTGGCGATCTGGAGAAGGACATCAATGACGACGATAAGCGACAGCTTCCTCTGAACATCGAGCGCATTATACAATCCGCAAAGACCAAGTTCCGCATCAAGGATGGCACTGTTAGCAATCTTCATCCGGTCGAGGTCATCACTAAGGTCAACGAGATGTTGGACCGTCTAATTGTGATTCGCGGCGATGACGAACTAACCCTCATAGCTCAAGACGAGGCCACTTTGCTCATCAAGATGCAGCTTCGATCTCGGTTGGCTTTCAAGCGCCTTGTTGTGGAGCACTCGTTGAACAAGCTAGCTCTGGACAATATCCTCGGTGATGTGGAGAATCGCTTTTTGAGAGCTGCCGTTAGTCCTGGAGAAATGGTTGGGGTTCTTGCCGCTCAGTCTATCGGAGAGCCCGCCACACAGATGACACTGAACACCTTTCATTTTGCTGGTGTCTCATCTAAGAACGTCACCCTCGGTGTGCCTCGCTTGAAGGAAATTCTCAATGTTGCTCAAAACCTCAAGACACCGTCAATGTCAGTCTACCAGACTCGCGAAAACATGAATAGCCAGGAGATGGCGAAGCGTTTACGTAGCATGGTTGAGCATACTACACTTCGCTCAGTTACTGACAAAACTGAAATATACTATGATCCTGAGGTTCAAGGTACAGTCATTGAGTCGGACCAAGATATGGTGGATGCATTCTTCATGTTTCCTGATGCGGATGGAGATGACCCTGAGCGCCAGTCCCAGTGGATGCTGCGTATTGTCCTAGACCGCAAGTCGCTTCTTGACAAGGGTCTAAGTGTCGCAGATGTCGCAGTGAAGATCAAGGAGCAGTACAAGACCGATCTTGCTGTCATCTTCAGTGACAATAACGCTGACGAGACTGTTATTCGCCTTCGCTTGATCAACGATGGCGAGAAGGACTCGGAAGGCGATGAAAATGAGCCAGAAGTAATGCTCAAGCGCATAGAAGCTCACATTCTAGACACACTCACCCTTCGTGGTGTTGAGGGCGTGTCCCGAGCTTTCATTGACAAAAAAGCACGAGTGCAGGTTTCATCTGACGGTGCTCTCGTCAAGAACAATGAAGATGCAACCACTGAGGAGTGGTACCTGAATACCACTGGCATTAATCTGCGCAAAATTCTCGAGATTGACGGCGTCGATGCCACCAGGACCTACTGCAACTCCTTCTTTGATGTCTTCAGCGTTTTCGGTATTGAAGCCGCTCGTGGTGCACTCGCTAATGAGTTGTTCATGGTGCTGTCCTTTGACGGTTCCTACGTCAATCATCGTCATTTGGCACTACTGGTCGATGTCATGACGTCCAAAGGCTACCTTATGGCCATCACCCGCCATGGTATCAATCGTGAACAAACTGGAGCCCTCATGCGCTGTTCATTTGAAGAGACTGTGGAGATCCTGTTAGAGGCTGCGGCCATTGGCGAGGTTGATGACTGTCGTGGTATTTCTGAGAATGTTATGCTTGGTCAGCTTGCGCCATTGGGTACTGGCGATCTCGAGGTCCACCTTGACGAGGAGATGCTCAAGACGTCTGTCACGGATAATGCTCGCTACGGGCTCATGCCTAGCGTGGCCACCGGTTCATCTTTCATCGACGCTGGTGCTGCAACCCCCTATGACATTGGCTCTCCGATGCAGGAGGGTGGTGCTGGGGGTTATGACTATGGCGCTCAATTCTCCCCTATGCTCCAGGCTGGCACCAGTGGTTTGGAAGCTGGTGGCTTCACATCGTACAGCGGACCCAGCGGCTATGCTGATGGTGCTATGAGTCCATACGCTGGCGGTGCCAGCCCAGGATATGCCCCACAGAGTCCATTCAGTGGGGCGAGCCCGTCTTCGCCTGCATATTCCCCACAGTCACCAAATTGGGCTGGTGCCACACCAGCGTCTCCCAATTTTGGTGGCACGAGTCCCATGTTTGGAGGGACCTCTCCTTCAAGTCCGGCTTATGCACCAACATCTCCGTCGTACTCGCCGGCGTCCCCAAGCTATTCACCAACCTCGCCTATGTATCACAACAACAGCAATTCTCCGACGTCCCCTTCATACTCACCTACGTCGCCGAATTACTCACCCACATCTCCGACTTACTCGCCCACCTCCCCGACATACTCTCCAACTTCTCCACGCACAGGGCCCGCGACTCGCACTTCCCCAGGCGGGTATTCGCCAACCTCACCGACGTATTCGCCTACGTCTCCCGCGTTCGGTAGTGTTGACCGGAACCAGAGCCCTGCTTCTCCCATCTACAGCCCCACTAGTCCCGTATATGCTAGCAACTCAGATAGGAGGTCTCCAAATTCTCCTACGAGTCCTGTGTATAGTCCTACTAGTCCCGGCTTTGAAGCTTCTCCGACGTCCCCGACCTACTCACCTACCTCACCTAAGGGTGCGAAGAGTCCCAAGTACTCTCCCAACTCTCCATCTTACTCTCCTCGGTAAGCGTACCTGGGTGAGCATGTCCAAAAAAAAATAAGGAGGCTCTTCGACATCCTCCTTTTTCTATCACCATTGTGGCGGTCTTTGCGCCCCAAAAATTGCGACTCGCGGTTTGCGACACCCTTTGAAAGCACTTGTACTATTACCAGTCTTCTTTCATGAACGCCTACTTTAAGATTCACCTCCCCAAAAAAGAGTTTGCTTTTGTTTATTTGCATCTGCGGCTGGGATTTTCTCACTATTTCCTCATTACACGCATGGGGCAAGGCGTTTGTTTTTGATGGGATAATTACTAGTCCCTCCCTTTTTCTGCTCATTTGGGACGGGTGTTTTGTTTGTTTTTAGTGGCTTGCTCTTGACTGAGTTAGGCCGTTTACTTTTTAGCTGAGGATATTGCGGACCAATTAGCTTGGGAGGATAGAAACCATTGATCTTATGGGATCATTTCTGCAGCAGTTTGGTGGCGGATAAAGCATAGGTTTGGACTCTCGAACTGAATGAATGCGCCATGCTTGAGAAGGAGGATTGCGTGGTGGAGGAATTATACCAAAATTGTATTGAGTAGTTCAGCGGATGGGATCACTACGGTGGATTCTCCCTTTTATTGAAATGAAAAGATGGAATGGTGTCAATTACTCTGTGCCTGTTTTCGTGTGCTACGTCGTGAAATACCATTGATTGGATTTTTGCAAGTGCTTGAGTACTATTATACTCGCACCCTCTAATAATGGGAAGCAGGGAGTGGAGTTCTGTGACCCCACGTCAGAACAATACTGAAAGGCTCATAGTGGACAGTGGAGATATGTCCATCACTAAAGAAGACCCCATCCTCAAAAAAATTACCTATCTTGATCTTGGTTCCCATCTCATCTATCTAGCCTGCAATCCTCCCATTCGAGAACTTTGTGACGCACATGTCTCCTTGTACCACACACATCCTTGCCAACTTTTCCAACTTTTCTTCTGTCATAAACCCCACAACAAGGCTGAAACACTCGACACTGAAAAATCAAAATCTCAATGCTTTGATGAGATAGCAAGCAGTAAACTGAGGCTTTCGGTTCCCAAAAAGACTCGACAACTTTTCAAGAAGCAGTGCAAAGTGTTGTGTGTGCGATCTAGAGAGACTTGATTGGACTGAATTGTGCAGAGGCGAAAGAGCAAGGATGGCTAATTCGAAGTATGAGTATGTTCGCGAGTTTGAACAGGCGGAACCGCTGCTGAAGAACACGTGGATTGTTGTTAGGATTGATGGGAGGGGGTTTCATAGGTATGTCTCTGTTTTTCTTTTCTTTTCTTTAACTTTTTCACAAGTCTTTTTCTCTTGCCATGAGTATGCTTTATATTGTTGTCCATATATTTATGTTTCTGTCTGTTCTCTTATTGTCTGTTCTTCTTATACTGTGATTTGAGATCGAGATATGATGAGAGGTAATTGGACTTGGTGCTAATTAAGCTAGATTATCAACTAAATATCAGTTCGAGAAACCAAATGACAAGAGGGCACTGGATTTAATGAACGCCGCTGGTGCGGCTGTCATGAACGAACTGCCAGATCTGGTACTTGCTTACGGTATTAGCGACGAATACTCGTGAGTACCCAAGCCTCATCTCTCCTTGGATGTCTCCCGCTCTGATTTCAAATCACCCATTCTCAACTCATATCAGCCCATCTCTGACAGCCTGACCAGTTTCGTCTACCACAAAGACACAACCCTTTTTGAGCGCCGCGCCGCAAAACTAACAAGCACGATTGTTTCCACTTTCACCTCTTACTACGTCTTCTTGTGGCCGCAATACTTTCCCGATACGCCATTATTACTTGGGATGATGCCTACCTTTGATGGGAGAGCGGTCTGTTATCCCACGATTGGAAATTTGAGGGACTATCTTAGTTGGAGACAGGTGGATTGTAAGAGCTCTCTCCTCGCATTTCCCCTGTTTCTATCTTTATTCCTGGAAGAAGAGAGCTAAGAATCAGTGATAGGTCATATCAATAATACGTATAACACTGCTTTTTGGACTTTGATACTCAAGGGCGGGATGGAAGCTAGAGAAGCAGAGCAAACACTCTCAGTATTACCTCACTCGTTCCCCATCCCCATAAAACCCATATTGACAGCTTCCAAATCAGGGCACGAACACCGGCCAAAAAAACGAAATAATGTACACAAACGGTCTAAACTACAACAACGAACTAGAAATATACAAAAAGGGTACAGTCCTCTACCGGGACTACGAGTTAGCCCATCCTATTGAGGGCTCAAGTGAAATTCTCAGTAGTGCCGTCGCATCCACAGGAACAGACACGATCGCTTCATCCCTTCCCGAGGAATTGAGCAAGACTGCTCAAGAAAAGGAAAAGAAGAGTAAGAGGAAAGCGGGTGTAAAGGCGGAGCATATCGATATTATCAAGGATGAGTTTTGGCAGAGAAGGCCGTGGATTTTGAGCGGGAGGAGTGGGAGGTTGGTTGGGAGTGTTACTACTGGGTAGAATTGGGGATGGTGTAAATTGGGAGGAGGAGGACGAGTTTTTTTTGTTAAGAGCAGGTATAGGACTGGCTTAATGCGGGCCATGAAAGGAAGGATGGGTGGCTAATGCGTTATGAATATACCCAAAGCATGAATACACCAGAGCAACATACTCCTTATGTAATCACCTTGTCTCCTTTATTGCTTTCACCAATCATTGACAGCAGGTCACGATCGAAAAACACAAATGATTTTGAAACGCCATACATCTCATTGCAATTGCATCAGCAATACAAGCTCTCTATCAGTTACTCTATGCATCGCCCACATACAAATGGGTTGACCTTTATTACTCCAGCGCGCGCGCCCAACACCAAACCATCATACAACACGCACAAAACGTACAAGAGGCAACAAAAAACAGGGGTTGAAACCCACAAAAAGCCGTCCTAAACCCCTCGACAACGCCACTACCGAGGAGAAAATAGCAAGAGAAAAGCAGATACTTTTGAGTCGTCTAGTAGTAGAAACAACAGTAGAGTGGGCCCAGGTGAGAAGACACTGGGCGGTATTACCGATGAAGAACGTTGAAGCGAGCATTTGCCGTGGCTGTTGCACGCGGAATAAGAGGCCGAACGTAACGCCGTGAGCCAGAGGAAAAAAGGGAAGTGGATTCGGACGCCAGTCTATAAAGATGTGACAATTCCAATATCCAAAGTCGTGTGGTTTTCGTCTAAGAACGTCGTAAAAGAGCAAGAGACCCCGAAGTTGCGAATTATACAATGTGGATCTAGAAGCGAAAGGGTTTTTTATGGGCGAAATCATATGTTGAATGAGCTCGGGAGAAGCGAAAAAGAGAAAGCCGTGTGGGTATCGAGCACATCGTATGTTGGGAAAGACAGGTTCCGGATACAGTCCCCGCGCACGCATGATCATAAGATGAACTAACAGAATGACGAGGAAAATGCAGCATCCATTTCTCAAAACCCGTCCATGCCTACGAGTCCGGCTCCAGCGATGTTGGCACCGGGGCCTAGGTTTGAAAGCGCGCCGACGTGATTGCCTGTTGGTTGAGTGTCTGGATTGCATGGTGGAGAGTGTTGTCGATGATATTTGAGGCCGTTGAGGTTCTTGTACCGCTTTCCGCAGTGTTCGCAGCGGTATGGCTTCTCTTTCTCCATACCAACGGTGCCGGGGTAGGGGATCGAGGTGACCGGGTCTACGATTGAAAAGGTACCATCGGGATTTTCTTTCAGTTTCTGATTCTGGTGGCCGTGCTATGTTGATGTTCCATTAGTGAATGTCTGAGAGGTGAATTGATTCTTCCAGGAAATCTTACTTGTTTGTGATACTTCAGTCCATTCTGGTTCTTGTAAGCCTTCTCGCACCCAATGACAGGACACTTGAACGGCTTCGTCTCCACCTCCGGGAATCCAACGACTGGTCCTCCCAATCCACCCACCAATTGCTGCTCTCGCAATAATTTGGCCATGTCCATATCCATCGGTATCTGCCCATTTTTCATTGCAAAGTGCATCTGCGAATTCGTCATACCGCCACCCTGTTTACTGAACAACCTCTTTGCCGGATCGTCGATTGTCATTTCTCCAATCGTCGTAGTCAGACCACCGTACGCGTTCGGTCCAAAGTCAAAGTTATCGAGGGTGAAACCGCTGACATCAGCGGTGTTAAGATTGAAGCCGCCTCCGAAGCCTGTAAAATTGGTGTTAAACGCTGCATCTAATTCTGCTGGTGTTCCGGGTATCGAGGTATCGGGGGTTTGATTTGGGTTACCGGGTTGCTGCATCTGATTTGTATTCAGGGCTGGTGTGTTGACCGATGAGACTGTAGGGTTTGAGAAAAGTGAGAATGCTTGACTTGCAGATGGTGTCGTCGGGGTCGATGTGCGGCCAAAGGCTTGCTGCACGGGCATGGAGGGTACTCCGGACGTGGTGGGGTTAACGACATGGAAGCGGTGTGGGGGAAGAGCGGTCTCTGCCACGGCTTCGTCCATGTCCATATCTTCTAATGCATCCATGTCTTGTACTGTAGCTAATTGGGTGGGTTGGAAGTTATTCTGGGGTTGCCTCCAGCCTGGAGGGCCACTCGCGCGTGGCATTTGTTGTTGTTGTTGTTGCTGTTGCTGTGGCTGTTGCTGTCGAGGTTGATCAAAAGAGAAGCCTTGGGCTAGAGGGTTCGAACTCATGCCGTTCGACGGTCGTCGATTCGGTAATCCATTTTGGTTCGACACGGAAGAGCGAGGAGGTTGAGCAGTGGGACCTGCGTGGTGCTTTTCGTAATGTTCGAGTAATTCGTGGAGAGTGTCTAGTTCGGTCTCGCAGCAGTAAAAGCGCTTGAGGTAGTTTGTCTCCATTTTGGGTAAGTATGAAGATGAGTGTAGTGACGGTGATCGTGGAAAGTTGATGAGGCCTGGCGAGGTGCCGGACATGACACTGCCAACAGTCAGCATGAAGATTAGTTAGCAACAAGTCAATTAATCGCCACTTACTCGTCTCGAATCCAACTGCTCACAGACATGGCGCCCCAGCTCATGCCGCCCATGAAGCTTCCGCCAGTATTGCTCTCCCTCCGATTCCTGTCTTTGACTGATATAGGTCGCGCACCAGATCCGCCATAGTACGAACTGCCGCCAAACATGTTGCTGATCGAATCACTCCTCTGCCCTACAGTGAGTCCACCTGGGTTAGGTCTTGAGTCGAGATCTTGATCTATTGGTTGGTGAGCGGACGCTCCAGCCTCTTGCAGCGCAAAGGTTAGGTTAGATGTGTGATTACGGGGTGATTGCGAGTTCAGCCGCGGAGGCAGCGAGATATCTATAGGGACTGCGGACGCCATCTTGGTCTTGGCTTTGGAAGCAGATGCAGATGCGCCTGGTGGTGGTGGTGAATCAGGGAAGAGAGGAAAAGTACTGTCGCCTTCTCCCTCCTCGAATAGTGCCTCCTCAGGCTCGGGAGTAAAGTGCCAGTCAGCTCCTAGTAGTGGGTTACTGTTGCGGTTGGGATTCGAGGCAGAGGGTCCAGTCTTCTTGTGCCAGGAAAAGTAGAGATCCTTCTCCTTGCTATCCTTTTTGTCTCTTTTGTCTCTCTTGTTGGGATGTCCAGGTTGTCCTCCAAAAGGTGTTGGCCACGGCGCTTCGCCCACTCGCGGGGTGGTGACCGGAGTGCTTTCTGACGTCGACTCTCGTCCCTTGTCGCTGGCTGAGGGCGAGTAGTAGAGAGGTGGCGGAGTGGGCGTGGTGTTGGAGGATTCGGGCATGCGACTGGCGGTACGAGGATCTCACACTCACAGGTACGGAAGTATGCAGTTGTGGATAGAGATTCCTTACCTTGCCTTTCCTGGTGGGTCTCGCCTCTACGATTATTACAACTAAACTGCAGGGGACGTCTGTTGCCGGTTGCGAGATCGCAGGCGAATTATAAATGACTAACTAGCTCGGGCGTACTCGGGTGGGTAAGCGATGATTGGGGGGTTTTGTTGGAGTAAAAAGTGAGGATATAGCAATTGGGTGGATATTTGAATCTTGGTTCAATTATGGTTCACATGGATCGATCAGGGACATGATCTTATGGGCAGAAAAAGTGACAGGAAACCGTGCAGCAAAGGAGCGAAGGGGGATGTTCGGGGAATCCCAACTTCAATACTCGTCACTCGAGGACGCCACCCAATCACATCACTCACCGGCCACAACCCTGGACCCTCAAAAGCAATCATACAACTACCTAGGATTGAGCAGTTGAGGGCATGCACCATGAGCATTAAGTGCTAGAAGACAGCCTCTTACCTCGAGCTAGCTTTCTATTAACTTACCTAACTTCGTCGCTTTGGGTAGATTTCAATTAATCTTCCTCGAGAGCGGTGAACAGGTGATTGATTGAAGCAGTGCATGGGCTGTATTCTGGTACGCGCAGTCCCGCTCGTAACCAGGCCCAAGACCTCTACCCTTCTTCTACCCTCATGCTCCCAAACACCCGCCCGCCTTTATCATCTGAAGTACCGCAGATGCCGCCGAAACTGACTCGTCCCAACCGTATTCAATTCTCTCTCTGCTGTTGCTATGTGTTTCAATCGACATGTGCGTTGCCGGGCCGTGATCCCGACAAGATAATCTTTGGTACCCGATCTCCTATCGATTAGGATCTTGACTATAAAAAGCTCGCTTCTGAAAACCTTCTACACGTGGCTGCACGTTACTACAAAAATCACAACCACTCCTTTGGGATTTTGTTCTACGATACAAATATCTACAGAGGTTATCCGTTCTCTAACAACGTGGACATCATAGTTAGTCATTCTCGGCTACGATAGCTCAAACGTAGATTCAACGGTCTATTCGGTCCGATAATACCTTCTTCCTATTACCCGAACGCTTCTTTTCTCCAATCGCAGTGATCTATTTCCCAATACAGTAAGAGGTGCATTCTACAAACCGCTGATAAAGTAGGCTACGGGGGTGCCTCCTGTGGGAATTGGCGTCCATCTATCAGTTTGATCGCGGGCATGGCAATCGAAACTCCTTGCTCTTGTTTGGAACTCTCCGGGCCCTTACCAGATAAACCGACTCCCACACTTGCTCTCAAAACCTGGAATCATGCACACGTAATCATTGGGTCAAACGGTCTACTATTTCCCTCATGTACCTCGTTGAATCGCAGTTTCCGTATGGTGGTATTATTTCCACGTGTGAAGGCTACTCATCGCAGCGTATCGGCTTTCACTCCGACTGCTCTCACGTTCTTTGAGCTGCATATCTATTTATTAAATATAACACCAAGAGGGAAATACTCATTAGGAAGCTACGCAGGCACGATCAAATATATCATATTTCTCTGACCAAGTTGCACATTGCTCGTCATGTTACACCAGTTTCGGAGACTTGTGTAGCCTCATGGCATGTCAATTCTGCTTGAGCACATTGATGCAAAGAAGGGAAACGTTCGATGGTATATGTATTTCACAGTCCTCTTGGACACGCGACTCGAGATATGAAACATGGAGAGTAGCCTTCCGAAAGAAAAAGCTGACGCCACCCCGGAGACCTAAACAGAGACCATCACTCCATACCAGAGATAACTAAGCCCAAGGAAGAATATTAGTACAGCGCTAGCACGCCAGAATATCTTAAAACTCCTCGCAAGAAGTGTAGTCCCATGTTTTCGAACCCTTAATGTGAAAGTAATATGAAATATGCTTCCTGTACAAAGAAAAGGAAACGCAAATAGCGTCGCTAAGACAAAACAAAGTACGCCGCTTCATGAACATTAAAATCGTAACCCCATCAATCCTGCCTCCATACCCTTTCAACACCCCAATGTACCCATCCCATGCGCACTCTTTATCTAAAGAAACGTCCTTGCCGTCTCGATACTAGGCCTAGGGCTGATATCAGGTATGCTAGAGCCTGGACTGAACAGGCTCTCATTGCCTGCACTGCCAGTAGACGGAGAATAATCACTGAAACCATCAGCGACCGAATCATCGTTACCGTCGTACGATGGTGGCCCACTTGTTTGCGAGCTCGCTTCCGTTTTGTAATCCGGCAGAGACGAAGTACGTGAAAGTGGTGATGTAGCTAGTGTTGTTTCATCATCATGCGAGGAGGAGAAGGGGTTGTGATTTCGGTGATAAGGATCTTGGAGTTGAGCGAGGTTGTGAGGAGTGTATGGATTGGATGGGTGTAGCACGGATGCCATATTCGGGATTGTTATGGGGGTCGGATGTCCGCGAGCGAAGGGATTGTACGAAGTGGATGCGGAGGAGGAGGGTACGTGTTGACCATAATGTCGAGTGACTCGCCCTTCTTCTGCCCTTACCAGATCGTCAACGACGTCCCGAGTATTCCGCAGTTGTCGTATCTCCTCTTGTATCTGCAATTGCCGAATGTCATCCTGCATTGCCTCCTCGAGTATGCCTTCTTGCCTTAGGATCAAGATGCGCTTCTCGTCGTAATCTCCTTGCCTTCGACCGGGTTGGCCGCGCCGACGTCCAAACCACCAATCTCTCCAAGCTTGTCTTCTTGCATCGCGTCGATACAACCGCTCGGCTGTTCGTCGTTCGCGGTCGGCGGCTCGTTCCGCTCGTGTTCGTAGGGACATGCAGCGTTTGCGAATGAAGCAGCATAGTAGTGATAGACCGGTGATGATGAAGAGCGTCTTTAAAAGTATGATTAACGCGGATGGCCGTTTGGCTTCTTGCCAATCAGGTTGGGAGGATGTATGAGGAGCAGAAGGCTGTGTTTTGCTGTCAGAGAATAGGCGAGAGTTGCCAGAAGCTGGGGCGTATGCAGGAGGAGGTCCGTCGGTGGGTTGGCCATTACGGCAGTGTGCTGCCTCTGGCGATTGAACACATGTGATATTGTGGCTTGACTTCTCCATTGCGTTTACTGACTGTGACATGGTTGTGGGCGCTTGCTGGTTGTTGTTGAAGAAGCGGTTACTAAAGGCCTCGTGGAACTGGCGGTGATGCTGTTGAATTTTCACACAGAATTTTTTTGCTCCGCGATGTAGCTTGGTAATGATAGCTTTCAATGCACAGCCAATGGACTCACACTCCTTGATCTCCTCTCGCAAAGCCTTTGAGCTCTCTTCAGACAGAGCGTCGATGATTTGCTTCTTTTCTTTAATCAGTCTTTGCAGAAGCTCCGCTTGACGTTCAAGCTGTCGAAGTCCTTCAATCTGTTCTTCAATGGTGAAACTGGTCACGTCTTCGAAATCGTAGGTCTCACCAACGTCTTCCCCAAGATGCAATCGAAGGTTTGAAGGTGGGGCCCGCCAATCTTCCGAGTGGCTTGGGTCACGAGCTCTGAAGTCGGGAACAAGCGAGAGACGGAGGAGATCAGGCTCTGGGTATTGCTTGAATGAGACAGTAAATCCAGAGAGCGTCGGGATGAGTTTCCTATCGACTTTTTCAATAGTCAAGGTAAGAAGCTGAGAATCGCCAGCAGAAGAACTCTCGTCACCGAAAAGACAATCAGAACGCAAAAAGAGGTTCAGTTCATGCCCCGATGAGTTCACAGATGCGAGGCCTTGAGCGTAGACACCAGTGGACTCCCACTCGGGGGTAATGGGCACACCGTTCAAAGAAAGATTAGAGGTACCACAAGGTTCCTGGGAGGGGAAAGCTTCGAAGTCAAATAACTGTCAGGCAGGTCAGGCACCATTAAAACAAAAAACGCTTTGGACAAAGCATACAAATGACTGGTTAGTGTACCCAGTTTCCGTGCCAAGACAGTTAGCACAAGGAACTATGAAGGATGCCTGGGCGCCGGTATTGTCTGATATTACGTTAGTCTACCAAGATGGATATTCTCGGATGGAGCAGAGCGTACCTATATGGATACTCTGAATGCTGGCCTCAGTAAGGGCCTGGCGAGATGGAGGTGTAGAGAGCGCGGCAGCGAAGGTAAATGGAAGCAAGGCCCACGTATTCAAGAGCTGGAAGTGATGCATGGAGAAGAGACGTTTTGAGTATGAGAACACAGCTTTCCGAGTCCGAAAAGTGCGTTTAGTTGTTCATTTCCCTCTTCTTCTCTAACACACTCAAGTGCTGAGTACCTGAGGATTTCAGGAACGAAATAATGGATAGCGAAAGGCTCTGTGAGACTGTGAGACGCCAGGAAGGACGAGGGGAACAGGCGGGTTATTTAGGCAGACATCGTAAGCTGGAGGGGGCTGAGCACTCAATTTAGCGTCTCAAAGTGTGAACACGACAAGACTCAATAAAGACACCGTTTAGCAATATCAAAAAACGATGAAGCGTTGGTAGATCGATGAAAACCAAAATCCAAGAACACAAGAGTGAAACGCTCAAGTACCCTAGATGGAGATGTGGTCTTCTGGATTATATGCACACGTGAGATACAAGGCTTAAGTATTTGGAGCCTGAGGCTTGAATACGAACTTGGTTTGGATTTTGATGTCAAAGCTCCTGCACTCATGAAATCCGAAATACAAACATTAAAATTTCATTTCGAGAACAACCAGTACATCCGTTGGCAAATCCACCTTCTCCACCAACAGAATCCTTATATTACTTGATCCACCCAAATCAGTCAATCAGAATGGTGAGTGTCTAGGGTAATAACTTACAAGGTTGAGCGCTAACACACTTACTCAAGCTTCCATTGGGACTTCTCAATGCCGCAGTCGGCCATCCCATGCTCGTGGAGCTCAAAGACGGAGACACCTTCAATGGACATCTTGTGAGTTGCGACACATGGATGAACTTGGTCTTGAAGGAGGTAGTGCAGACCAGCGCAGATGGCGAGAAATTCTACAGAGTAGGCGAGGCCTACATTCGGGGAAACAACGTATGTCCACACCCTCCTTCCATAGGTAGAATGGTCGATAGTCGATAGTTCGTGCGTTCAGTCTCTAACAACATACAACATCAGATCAAATACATTCGTATCGCCAACGAGATCATCGAGATAGTCAAAGAACAACAGCAACGGGAGCAGCAAGCACGCCAAAACCGTGGCAACCAACAGCAACGCGGAGATCACCACGGTGGACGAGGTGATCGCGGAGGTAGAGGCGGTAATCGTGGGGGTAGAGGCAGAGGTCGCGGCCGTGGAGGCTCTTGAGCAATGTCTTGACAACCATGCTGAGATGTCTATAAGTAGCCTTTCCCGAAGATGTTCACCAGCCACAGCAACCGAGGTAAAGCACGCATCGACTTATGGTTGGAGGATGCCAGACGTTCGATGGATACAACCCCGTCTGAGGCACTCCGCAGACAGGTACTTAATGATGAAACAAATATTTTACGAACAAACGCATATCCTTTGGACAAGCGGCCAGGACACACCCACTCACCGGAAATTGGAAAAAATATCCATCACTTAGCGGAAGTCCGGCGAGGGTATCGCCAACAAAACCAAGCTTCCATTCGCACCGCTCTCTATTCGTCATACGACCATCATGCAGATGGCCCACAAACGAATGGCCTGCAGACAGATGGCCAGCAAACGGACGATCAGCAAATGGATAACCGGGAAACGGGAGAGCAAGCAACGAACACACGCCAGCAACACTCCAATTTGCGTCGTTGTCTGCACGAGGTCCGTCTGGGAGCGAAGCGTTTCAGAGATTTTCTTGGTTTTAGCTCTAAGAAAGGTGGCCATCGGGATCCAATCACTTCAACTTTTTTGAAAGGCCGTCGACTCTCTGGATATGGAGTATTGCCTGGTGACGAGTACTATCGGTCCTAAAATCTACCACTGGTCTCATGTGGTGTTCTGCCGCTCATGTTTTGTGCGCTTGGCTCCAATAGCTTACTGTCATTCGTTGTTGATAGCATTCGGGCTGTTACGATGAGGGTTTCTAATTCTATTCAATCATTTCACCTCTAACTCAAATCTTGCCTACTGTCCATGTTGTGGTCTCATTACGCACCGGCAACTTTTGTGCTAGATTGCGATCAAACCAACACAATCTGATCTGGCTGAGCCAACAATGCGAGGAAGCTCGATTCTATAATGTGTTCTTGCCTTGCAATCTCGGGATGGCAAAAGTACAAGTCCCATTATTCTCTCTGAATGCGAAAGTATACAGCCATGCGCATGCCTTAGTAAGAACAGCCCAGGGTCGCCTCAATATATGTCAGATGAACATATAAATCTGCGAATTATGTCAAACAAACGTTATGTTGTTGTGTATTGATAATGTAAGAGGTTGTAGGCCTATGCTTATAAACTTTACTCGGATTGAAATTAAAGCACATTGAATTCATCGCAGAGATCGACGTAGCCTGTTCCACATCTTGGTGGCACGTGTGGGGCGCTGATCTATAGGTCATCTGTCCCACCAGTCATACGTTCTCTTTAATGTTAGCCAGCAGTGCCAAGTGAGATTTGGTGTAATGCCAAGTTGATTTTCAGAACGACCCACTGCTTCTTTCAACGACATTCCATTGTGAAAACCATGGTGGCTATACTTTTTTAAATATGTGAAGTGCTGGCCACTGATTCGTACTCTATCTTCAAGTGTGGAGATGCACCACCCCATCCTTCCTGCATAGCGGCATGCGCGACACAGTGCCGCATCCTCCATTGAGATCAAAGTCTTTATACTCATTCACATCCCGTCCTTTTCGCTTTGGATAACCCACTATGGGAGGGAACAGCGCAATTGACCATAGAGTGGCCGTGCTCTCAGTCTCATATAGGCTTCGCTGTATCCTCGGCGATCGATAATGCTTGTAAACCATGGGTAGGAATGAAATCCTTCAAAACGTTCGTAACAGCCTAGAATGAATTGCAGCTACTTGATAGGTGCGATCTACGACACGAGTGGAACTCTACAAACTGTGACTTTGGAGCACGAAATGGATTAGTCGAAACTCAGCCCATGGCCCCGTGGAATCAGGGGCCCCTGGGTCAAACGATCAAGCTTTCGGCCCCGTCTCAGCTCAAAAGCTTGTCTGGGCTCATCTGTCGTTTTGATTGCATGCCCTATTTTGGTAGTCTTTGTTAGTGGCGTCCACATTTCCTTGCCATCATTTCTTCCACGTACAAGTTTGATGCGAGATGCCCTGTAACTCCCACGTTTTACCAATTATATAGCCCCATTGCACTTACTCAGCCAAGTCGCATACATCCCTTGATCGCCTGCCCAGTCGCTCCCTCTTTCTTTTTTCTCACCCGCTGGACCTATCATTTCCCTCTTCACTTACGTTCCGTCTTTTTCCAGAGCTTATCGAAAACAACAACATCTTGGTGCTTCTCAAATTGTACGTATGGGAAATACCAGAGTCATCCACCTACTCCTCAGGTTTTTTGAAAGCCGGACAGGCCGTTACCGGAATCCTAACTTAAAGTCTTTGAAATAGCTATAATAAAACTATTTAAGTATATCCACGACTTCTAGTACTAATAAACTTATTAATTATTAGGGTAGGTCTATATAATTAACTAAATTCGGCGTACTGAAATGGTTCTAACGTCTCTAAGATCCTAGCTCTTCTCCGGTTTTTAAAGAACTTGAGGAGTATTTCCTTCCTATCCTTCCACCGCATCGCTCTCCAAGGTACGAAACGCAAGTTAGAAAATCGTGAACGAGATTCTGGAATCGATCATCAACTGCAAGTGGATAAGATTCTGACTGACAGTTATAGCTCAAAACATCATAATGGATCACACTGGTACACGATCGCATGGACCTCATCGCAAGCCACATATCACAACGATTCTTAACCAGGGCATCTCAGATCTTATAGGCTATGGTGCATTGATCCTTACAGTCCTATTGTGTCTAATTTTCCTTGTGCGCCATTATCTACTTCAGGGGCTCGTCTTCAAGTGGCTATACGGCAGAATCTGGACTGAGTTGAGCGGCCATAACAGAAGATCGTTCATGAATCACCATATTGGTGGTGCCATTAAACTTCTGGTTCTGTTTATTGGAGCGTACCCATGGGTGAAGGTGCTCTTTCTGGACTCTAATCTCACGGATTCTCTTGGCTACGGTTCGCGTGTGACTATGGGAGACATTTTGTTCGTCCTAACGCAATTGTTTTCTTGCATGTACATTTTCGAGTTGCTCTATCGAGAGAAGCTGTCTCCAATCGCCGTTGCACACCATATCGGAGCTATCGTCATTGGCCAAAGCGCTGTGGTTCTCAGTCTCGACCTTGGTCATCAGCGAGATGCTACCCTTGAGTTTGTTATGGTATGTGTTTGGGGTATGTATAAGTAGTCCACTATCAGCTTGATTTACTCCTCACGTTTTTTGAAAGCCGGATAGAGTCCAGGAATAAAAGGTGTTTAAGATCGCCTAAGTATACTTAAAACGATTCAGTATACTTACCTACTCTTACAATAAATATACTATTTAAGCCGGGAGTCGTCAGTATACTGCTTCAGTTTTAATATATCTAGGAAGTTTCTTGAATCTCAGATTCCCAACAACAACCCTGTCCGGCTTTCAATGAAACTAAGGAGTAGACACTGTTCGCTCTCAGCAGTTCGGGCGTTCCCCATCTTTACGTAACACTAATCGATTATAGGCGCTTTTGATGTCCTCGCAGAATTCTGGCCCAATCTAGCTATGATACTGTACCGGACACACTATAACAACCACTACTTTCTCTCCAAGGTGTTTTTCTACACTTCGATTATTGCAGTTTCTGGCACGATAGCGGAAACAGTAATGATTGCAGTGCTACTAGCACAGTCATGGTCCCGCTGGGGCTTGGACTTCAAAATCATCACTCCAATCCTCCATATCGTCTTCACGTTGGCTCAGCTTTGGGGCAGCTGGAATCTCTGGTGTCTGTGTCAGAGTCAAAAAAGAAAGCTCGCTGGTGTCAGCGATCCGGAAACCCTAAAAGGCCCATTACCTGAATCCAGCAAGAAAGAGGACAACGACGCTGGAGCGAAAAAGGTCATCGGCTCGACTGTCACTGAGATTACTCCTCATGTTTCTTGAAAGCCGGATAGAGATCAGGATTTTCAAGTATGTGAATTCGTATATCTACAACAGCATTTATTTTATATACTTACTTCCTCTAATAATAGATATAACTATTTAAAGCGGGAGTCGTCAGTATACTGATTGAGTTTTATAATTGCTAGAAAAGAATTCGTATGTTATCATTCCGGCGATAGCCCATCCGGCTTTCAAAAAACCTGAGGAGTATTGGCTAATGTTTGTGGCCTAATGTAGGTCCCTATTTTTGTCTATGGTTAAACATTCTTACTCTTGTCAATAGGAATATTGTTTATAGCAAGGTCTCGGAAGCTGTGCTGTTGCCTACCCCACGACTCCGATAACGCTTTCCAAGGCTTTGAAAATTGGTTTGGAGCAAACATCTCAGTAAATCAAGATGAGATGACACGATGGAACGATGGAGCTATGACAAGGTGCTTCGGAGAGACAAGGTATTAGCTGGAAGCAATCAATTGTCATTATGCCCCATTCTAGCGTTCTGTCTTTGGAGTAAACCGCGGGTATCATTAAGAGAAGGTTATGTACACTAATGTTCGGTCATCTACGGTGAAGCAAGCCAATTTTGTCCATTATTCCTTGCTCAGAATCTTCCTGCCAATCCAACACTAGTTGTAAGTGCTACAAATCATCCCAAACTTGCGAGCTGTGACCGGATTGGGAAAGACGCCATTATCCAGCAGTTTGAAGAAATCCCACTCGTGAGCTTCTTCAGTCTTAAAATTCCAGAATACCTGCGAGCGCATTAGTCGAGGGTACAAGGTATATGAGCTGAGAACGTACCCATCCTTGCGTTGTTGCCTCAAAGGTACCCAATTGCGCTTCAATATACCCTCTCATATCATCTTTGAAACTCTGATCCCATGTAGCAATATTAGATTTTCCTGCACAAGTGCCATGAGACTGGCTGCCAGGGTATGTGCCGTCATAGCGGGCACCGACATTGTAGCCATTGAGGTATGGTGCACAATCTGTCATCGCACCTGTCCATTCACCTATGAATGTCCACTTGTCGGCATTACGATAGGAAGAAGCTTGGTTGCAAACAGCTTGACGATGCTGCCAAGGTTGCATGGCTACGTCGCCATCGGAGAATACCTGGTAGTAATGATGATCTAAAGTGTGTTAGGATGTGCTCTGGAATATTCATTGCGGGGAATTCAACCTAGTGCTACATTCTGCGCATTATTGTCCTGTGGAGTGAGGAAGCCGTTATAGCTTTGAGGAGGATCAAAAGCGTCTTGGACGACGACAGTGGTATCGCTGACTTCTCGCACTCTACCATATCCCTCGCGGAAGAATTGCCTCAGATCTCCTCTGTTCAATCTGAATCCTTGGGGCTCATTCAGCAACTCGATACCGATAACGACATCTTGGTAGTTTGGCTGAGCATATTTCTGCGAAATAGTCTTCAGAACTGCCAAAGTTTGCTGCGCCGATGGTCCGAAAGCTCCTCCGTCTACCAGCCAAGCAGGGTTGACCGTTTTCACGCCTGAATTATCGTAGCCATTCTGAGATCCAGGTGCTCCGTGCAGATCGATGATTACTTTTAAAGGCGGGTTAGTGCCACGAGCCCAGTCAATAGCAGCGTCCAGATATTCTGCAGCTCCTTTTATGTATGGCGCCCCGGAATTATCGTACGCCCAATAGCCGATTGGGATCCTGACCACGTTTATACCAGAAGAAGCAATTTTCTGAAAGTCAATGTAGTTTACCCAACTATTCCAGTGGTTACGAAGAATTTGGGGCGCTTGGGCTGGAAGCCGCTGAGTGAGTGTGAATTCATCAACGATTCCGAGGGATTGGTCGACATTGCGAAAGATTGAGGGAGTAATCCATCTATTAGAGGGTAAGCAGATGGATACATTTATCATGCAATCCTACCTACGGCTCCAGAACAAGCCAACCACCAATGTTCACGCCCCTAATCTTCTCGCTTCCCCAGCCGAAATTGACCTTGCGTTTCTCACTGGAATCATATCGTTAGAAGCGTAAGAGGTAATGTCCAATATGTTCTCTTACACTGGAGAAGATGTCACAAACTGTGCTGCTAGCACGATAGCTATGGCGCCCCGCAATATCATGATGGAGTTGCTGATATTGTTTACGATCATCCAAATGATTCTTCCCGGATGTAGTACTATTATTGAAGAATGTAAACAAAGTAAGAGAAATTGCAGAATCGAGGAATGGATGGCCAAAAACAAAACAGGAATGTATATATGGCCCAACTTGGAAACACATGATCGACGAATAGAAAATCAGGCTGTGTACGCTGGGTTGTTAATAGCAACAGCTTCCTACCAGGCCCTGAAGCTACTCCTTGTCTTTATGATGTAGTTGCAATATACGCAAGGGCAAACAAGACGCACGGCCACCTCGAGAAGATACAATCGTGGCGAAGCATGGCCTTTCTGTGGAGGTCAATCTAATTGCTCCCATGCTTTGATTGCATGAATCAGGTGCCGGCCTACTAGAAGAAGACTGGACTAGTATGCTTGTAAGGACCTCTCATCACACCATTTCTCACGCAGGCTGAGCACGCGATAGGATTGCTCCTACTTAGACGTGGTATCTACAAAGCAGGCGTCTCTCTTGCTGGCTGGAGCATCCAAATGAGATGAATGGTAGGGTTATCCTGCATGAGCCTGGGGAATTTGATGACAAAGATCGCTGCTGGGTTCTTCTGCCTGGACGTGTTGTTAAAAGAAACCAGATCATAGATACGAACTCCAGAGTCCAATTTTGCTGACCAGAACAGCCATCCAATTAGCGAACAGCAGGGTCATCTCCGAAAGTGACCCTGAACTCTTAAATACCAACCTTTTCATCCTTGCTTCATTTCAATCTTTATATCACTGTGTGCTACATGCCAAGCATGGTTGTAGGATTCTTTACTACATCCTCAGGCACAGGTATGGCTACGAGAGAGTAATTCTTGCACCTGGCTGTTCGGGACTAGCGTGGTTAGCCCCTACTTAGCTAGGAGGTGGCGCCCGGACTTCTAGGGGCCCCTAAGCCGCTAGTGGGGGGCCTTCAAGGGTCAAGCTCCTAGACCCTGAATATTAGGGCTTTTCGAAGTTGGAATAGGTACCCCCTAAAAATTAGGAGGCTCACTAATGTGAAGTGACTCTTCCCGCTGACCTCGAATAGGCAGGTACTAGAATTATGAGCACGAACCTCCGTACTGGAGTGTAGGTGTTCAATACAGCAAACAAGAGAACATGGTATAAAAAATCGCAAACAACTCCTGCAGCTTGCGGGAAACAAGTAAGAAAGCGTTAGCCAGGGGTTTCTGCTTGGTGGAAAGTGAAAACTAGTTATGATGAAGGAAGAAGTATTTCTTACCGAACAAGGTCATGATCCAGCAATTCGGCAGGAGAACAATGCTACTCGGCAAAGCCCGCTTCAGCTAATTAGGAGTGAAGTTACAGGAACCATATCCATTCAACGTGGGCGGGAACAATCTCGAGAGTAGTGAACTGCGATGGCTGGAGGTGTGGACAAGAAAGTTCGAGGTGAGAATGCGGTGATACCACAAGTTCAAGTTTTCTCTATTCATACAAGCATAGCGACAAAATCTAGTCACTTATTCACCATGCTACCTCCGTCTAGACTCCATTCATTTCAAGTTCAAGTTCGTTTTCTCCTCCAAAGTAGAAATACGACACCACTTCAAGCAAATCATGCAAATCCCGTTCAATCCACCGCCCAAGAATGGTAGACAACGCCATATCTTACACGAACCCGACTGAGTGGTGGAATTATCTCCTATAATCCCTGCCCTTCTTACTCTTCTTCCTCGCCGCATTTTTTGGCACATACGGTATGTACTTATACCAATCCAACACAGTCCTAACCATATAATCATCCACGTGCGGTTTCACCTCGTCGTCCTCCATGAGGCCATTCGCAGCTCGCACCCCAAGGGTAGAGACACCACTCTCCAGCGGCGTTTCTTCGGTGCCCAGCGTAGACGCAACAGGCACCTCGCTAAAATCAGCAGCGTCAACTTCCTCCACCATTTCCTTCTGTGCAACTTTGGCGGCGACCGCATCCTCCTTGTCCTCTACACTCTCCAGAACCCGTCCCAGACCAGTGACTTCACCAAGTACACGATCCATCGCCGCCGAGGCTTCCGCATCTTCGCCTTGAAGTTCATTCGTATCTTCAAAAGCATCCTTGTAACTGATTTTGTTGAAGTAATCGGTTGTGAACTCGCCCTTTTGAATGATGACATCATCTAGGAGGCGCTTTTGGTTTGACTTTCGAAGGATGTTGGCTTCAATGGTGTATTCGCTGACAAACCTGTAGATGTGGACGTCACGAGTTTGACCGATGCGGTGGCAGCGATCCTGGCATTGGGCGTCCATTGCGGGATTCCAATCGAGGTCGTAAAAGATTACAGTGTCGGCGCCTGTGAGATTGATGCCTAAGCCACCGGAGCGGGATGAAAGTATGAAAGCTAAGATTGATTTGTCTTCGTTAAAGCGATCTGTGAGGATTTGGCGCTGTTCAATTTTAGTGCCACCATCGAGGCGGAGGTAGCGGTGACCGTGGATATTAAGGAATTGTTCTAATATGTCAAGGACTTTGGTCATTTGGGTGAAGATGAGACATCTGTGTCCACCAGCCTGCAGTTGGCGAAGAAGTTTGTCAAGGCGTTGTAGCTTGCCGCAGTCGTATTGGAGGAGACGTTTGTCGGGGAAGGCAATGGAGAGCCGGATGCGAGCTTCATGATATGGGTCTTGCCTGGAGGTTGTGAGTTGTTGTGCTTGTTGGACGATATCAATACCACGTCTGGTGAGCACTAGGGGAAGAACATCTTCTGCGACTACAGCAGGAGTGAGACAACCGAACTTTGTGACGAGTATTTCAGAGCGAGCGGCTTGTTCTTCGAGTGTTGGCATCATCTGGGGAATGACAGAAGAGTTGTTCAAGTACCATTCTCCCATAGAGCCGTTGTGTTGTTGTCTTCTGTTCGGAGGCAGCGTTCGAAATCGATTGGGCATGGTAAGTAGCTTGACTAGGTCTGTGCCATAGATGGGCCATCTGTCTGCAGTCCGTCTCGCATGCGCCGCACAATTCTTGAGCTGATCGAGAACCGATAATTGTGCGTCAGATGCAATTTTTCCCAGTACGCTCTGTGTGGTGGAAAGACCAGAATCCGTGCTGGCTTTCAATCTGCGAGATTGTTGAGCAACGAGATCGTATAGCACCTTTGTCGGCTTGAGGTAATCTCGTCGAATAGAATGCAGCCGAGAGTGTATCTCGTTCACGGTGGGAACCAGTCCAGCAAAATCCAGAAAAGCATCATCGTCTCGGTCGCGTGCAAAATGACAGCGCCGTACCAACAGTTCTTTGATCTCAAAATCAGCCACCACGGATTTAGGCATAGCAAAAGAAGTAACAATCTGCCGGGTCTCGAAAAGATCAGGGTGATTACACACTTTACGCAATGACATGAGGCAGTTGATGATGGACATGTAGTTGCCCGAGGACAGTGTACGCTTGGTATCTGAACGGCCCATGAACTCGTCGTAGAGCTGTCGCTGTCGTTTGGAGAGGCGACAGTACACGACGTGCTCGTATTTGCCTGGCATTTGCTTCTCTACTTCTGCTTTAAGTCGTCGCAATAGGAATGGTCTGAGCACTTCATGTAATTTGGTTACTCTTGATTGTGCTTCTTCGTCGAGCTTCTGCCTGCCCTGGTCGAGGATCTGGTCAGCGGGCCTCTTCATGGAGCTGAGGAATTTCTCGAGATCTGCAAAGCCGCCCAGTCCGTCCAATCCGGCAGGCATGAGGAAGTAAAGTAACGACCAAAGTTCTTGAAGATTGTTTTGGAGAGGCGTTCCAGTGAGGAGTAAGCGCGAATGTGTCTTGAAGCTCAACATAACCTGCCACCGCTTGCTCTTGAAATTCTTGATATTGTGCGCTTCGTCGAGAACAAGGTAATGCCAATTCCGTCTTTTGAAAGCTTGATGATCTTTCAGGATCAGTTGATACGATGTAATGACAACATTCCACTTATCGTCGTTGAGCCAGCCCTCACGCTTGCCTTTTCGATCACTCTGAGTGCCGTAGTAAGTTAAAATTTTGAATCCTGGTAAAAATTTCTTGAACTCGATTTCCCAATTCAATATGACACTCGAAGGAACAACAATAAGATGAGGACCCCAGATTTCATGCTTGACAGCGAGATGGGCCAGTAGTGATATTGTCTGAATGGTTTTGCCAAGTCCCATTTCGTCGGCCAAAATTCCATTCCTGTTCCCTGTGTAGAGATTGGCGAGCCAATCCAATCCATCGTGCTGGTATTCTCTGAGAGTTCCTCGAAGTAGTATGGATGGGACCTCAGTCCTTGATGGTGTTTTCGGTGTCTTTGGCGTACTAGGTATGCTGTCTGAAGCGCTGCGTCGCGCTACCGATTTGTCGATGGAGAGATCGGGTCGCCTGATTCCAATGGTTTTCGGACGCTCAATCTCTTCTACATCCTCCATCTCCGGATCCACTGCTTCTTGTTCTTGATCCGGAGCTTTAGCCTCAGCTCCACTCACGGCATCGTCAACTTCTTCGGGCTCAGTTTTGATCAGGTCTTTGCCATAGAACCCAAGCAAAGAATTACCAAGGTCGCCTTCATCCTCCTCTTCTTCCTCTGACTCGAGCTCCTCCCCAGCATCATCTTCAGTGCCCGAATCCATTTCTGTGCTCTCTTCATCACTGTCATCTAAGAGAAAATCATCAACTTCTTCAATCGGGGGCGGAGTTTCTTCTGGCGCATCGTTTTTGCCTCCTTCGGGTGCTAGTTCCTCCGTTGGATCTTTGGTCGAAGCGACATCATCGTCAGCACTATCCTTGGTAAGAGTATCTAATGTCGTGGTCGGCGTTTCCACGTCCTCGGCGTCCGACTGATCTTCGTTCTGTTCGCTTTCCTCCGAGTCTTCTGAGCTATCTGAAGGTAGGCGTTGCTCCATCAAAGCTACGTATTTAGCTTTCAATGCGTTCGGACTTAGATGTGCATCTTCATCTTGAGCTTCCACAGCGTCTTCTTCGTCTTCGCTTTCAGACATATTCTCATCATCTGAGTCCGCAGCATCAGAGTTGCCAGAACCAGCATCCGACCTATCAGCTCCAGTTCCAGCGTCTGAACCAAAAGGATCGATACTTGAACGACCCGCAAACTCGCTAGGAAATTCCGACGAGTCCCGATTGCGGCCTTGGTTAAGCAACAGATTTGACTTGTCCAACATATCGTCCAAAGCTTGCTTGCCTAGTAACTCCTGATCCTCCTGCCATTTGGCGAAGCGTAATTTGTGCACCTCCTGGCGCACCATTTCCCACTTAGCAATCAGATCTTTCACAACCTGCTTAGCTCGTAAGGCCTGGTTTTCCCTTTGTTCTATCCACGCTTCCTCTTCACTTTTGGGTTGCCGGCAAAAGGCCCATCGTTGCTGTGATTGTATTGCACTCTGGCACTGTACAGCGACATGCTTCGCCTGCTTCCTGTGAGCTAGCTTTTCTCGCGTGAGAAGTTTGTGGAAATTGATGGCGTGTGCGGACAGATAGCTCCAATGGCCATACCGAGGCGGTGGTTCGTCACGTTCAACATCCATGAATCGCGCGCACTTTTCTCTGCTCAGGAACCCTCCAGGCTCGGCAGCTTTCGCTAGTTTTATCCGTATCCTTGCTTCTTGTAATGCTTGCGCTGGTGTAATGGCAATGTCCGTTTCGCCTTCGAGAGGATTGTCATTCTGGAGGAATTCGGCAAAAGAAGCATGCTTTTTAAGCAGAGAAGGAAGTGGTGGTTGCAACACCGTGGCAGAAGGGTCGCGAACACGAATTTTGAGTCGTTGAGATCGTGGGGAAGTTGTTTTGCTAGCTTCAGCACCGTGAAAACCATTCGCGCCTAATTTCCGTCTGCCTGGGGTTGAGGGAAGGTCATTCTGGGCGTTGCGCGAATACCCTCTGGACGATTTTGGAGGCGATTTCTTTTCTGTTGCAGGCGATGGCATGCTATTACTACTTGACCGCTTATGTGATTGTAGTTCCAGGGGATTCTTGCGAGGCCGTCCAGGTTTCCTAAACTGCGGTTGCGCTGGCGAGTTTGCACTACTACTCGGAGGTTTTTTCTCTTTCGAAGCCGGTGCTTTGGGCTTGACATCAGCAGCGGTACCGTTGTGCAAGGCAGCATAGCTCGGACGCGGCTTCGAAGAATTGGATGCGCCTCTCGTCTTACGCTGAGGCTCAGAGGATGAAGTTGTGGGAGTTGTGGGAGTGGCAGGCTGCATCTCGTGCGGAAGTGTATTCACCCTTGATGACTTTCTCTTCCCGTCCACGATGAAGGAGGTGGGTCCCTCGACGTGTATCTTCTTCCATGGCGGAGAGGGTGCGCGTGACGATAAGGATGATTTGTTGATGGAATCAATCTTGCGCTTGCGCTTTTTATTGTTACCAACCTCAGCGCCGCTTTGCTCCTCCGCGCTGGATTTTGCTTCTGCATTATCATTATCATTATCATTGTCTTCCGTTTTGACAGCTGTGACTTCCGCATGCAAGCCATTTTTGTCATGTGATTCATTCCTTTGGTTGTCGTGTGTGGTGGGGGTGTCATCAATTACGGTTTGGTGCTTGTCGTTGTCGTTGTCGCGTTGTTGCCCTTGGACGACAACATCTTCCGCCGGCTGCATTTGATCATCAAAAGCTGAGATTTGCCTCCGGACCCCGAGGCGCGCAATGAGCTCAACTCGAGTGCGAACGAAATTTATATGAGTCGATAGCTAATGATCCGAGGAGTAGCGTGAGCTGTTCAGATTCTTGACAGCGAGATCGTGTGTTGAGTTATGCTGCTTTTGCGGAGCAATACGTGTTTTCGAAAGGATGTTCAGAGGTTCGGTTTTAGGAGACGACTTCGGCAAGGGCAACCCTCATCTCTGATTCGCCCCTTCCAACTTCCACCATGCTAGGTCACGAGTTTAAGTGGAGCTTAGCTCGACGGGACGGTCTGAGCTGTGCCCTGAGGTGGGATCTCAACTTCGTCAATTGAAGCAGCAGCATATCTCACAATAACAGGCCGAATATCTCATTCAAGGTAAGCCACGGGCACTTATAAAAACTGACTTGATTTTTTCACGATTGGGCAGTCTCTACTACGTATCACGATTCCGCTGTGCCCCACCTCAAACATTGCAACAATAAAGCCCCCCTCCACAGACAGACATAAACTGACCATCTTTGTCCTCCACAGATGCTGTCAAGACGGATAGTGGCTGCCCGGCCCCTTACAAGACTCTTACCCTCTCCCTCTCAGTCTACCACCTCACGCGCTTTCTCCCTGGCCCCACAGCTACGCGCTACCCAAGCCGACCTCAATGACCCAGAGATGGTACGCTCTTGCAACCTACAACCAAACCCATGCTTCTAGAGCATATCGACTAACAAAATTCCTGCCAGAACGGTGGCTACATAAGTCCACCAGCCGAAAAGCGACAGAAGCGTGACCCATACGCCGAGTGGTGGGACAAGCAAGAACGTCGCAATTACGGCGAGCCCGTCCACGAAGACAATGACATCCTTGGCGTCTTCTCCACCGAGAAATATACACATTTCACTCCTGCTTGGGGAGGTGTATTGATGGCCACCTTTGTTGCAAGCTTTGGTGCCTTGTGTGGGATTGTGTACATGAGAGCGCCGGATAAGCCCAGTGTACCTAGGACCTTTCCCAATGGACTAGAGATGGAATTGGGAGGGAAGGGCGCATTGCCTGTGAGTGGAATTGATAGTCATGAGAGAGCTTTATTCGCTAACATCCAATAGGCCCGAAAGGATGAATATGAAGTATAGAACCTAATGGAGGCACAACTTGTACATACATTTCTCATATCACACCCTCCAATGAAAAGTCATCTTCTATCCGCTATTTGCTGCATACTTACTTCTCTTCCTTATCTGTTTCCCATACTTGCAGAACACATACGGCAGAGGCACGAGCAGCGCACTAGCTCCACCCAGAATAGTTAACGTTCAATGCACACCCATGTTCTCGTACAAGGGCTTCCAGAAACTGTCATAGCTCACATAACTCGTTCGCTCCATTCAAAATAAATTGACCGGAACTGCAACTGCTCCTCCTAACATCGTAGTCCACAACCTAAACTCGGGCGCTTACCTAGCTTCTCCCTCCGTTTCAATCTTCTTCAAATCCCTTTTCGCCCACCGGTCCTCCTCTCTCCTTCTTACTTCACAGCTGGGATGTCACTGTCCTTGCTGGTAGGCGAGTCTGGTGTAGAAGATGTCGGGCTTGATTCCACTGACTAGCGAGAGACATGATTCCACGTTCTTCTCCTTCCGCTTACACCATTTCATACTTTATCTGCGTGTCTCTTTCGCTCCTCCTCTACAGCTTTACCAGGTTTACGTTACTAAAGGAATGACTGCATTTATCCAAGCTTGATGAGTTGATACACGCAATCGCAGTTTGAATCAACAGAAAGCAAAAAAAGTTTCAAAAAATACACGGGTATTCAAAGGTGAGGCGTTCAAAATACGTTTGTTTTGCATTGGATGCTACATGACAAATCCCCTACATATATAATAATCTAGCGCCGTCCCTCTTACTTACTAGGTATGGTAATAATAAGAATAGAGACTGTCGATTCCATGACGTGAACTCTCTTGGAGTTCCGTTCCTCCCGTTGCTGCACTAAAGTAGCTCTACCAAAACGGCACAGTCACATCGTTGAAGGTCTTCTGCTTCCTTCGGGAATGAGAACTGCATGCCCTGTCCACTTCAAATCACAATTCTTCCTACATCAAACAATGCAGATGTAAAAAAGACGAATTGGGGAGTATAAACGAAATCATCTTGGTAATACTAAAAATGTCGCGAATTTGTGATCATCCAGAAGCTAATAAGGGTGTCTGCGGCTTCCTAATTTCCGTATTTTGACACGCCTGCGGTTGCGGCCTTCTGTTGACTTATAAAAGTTGTCGTAGCGAACTGCCAGCACCTCCTCGGGATATTAATAGAAAAAGGAGTGCCTTTCTTATTACATCAGCAAGAAAAGCTTTGCGAGCACGGTACCCCATGTCGAAGCATTTGCTGAAGCGGCTAACCACCATAAAACAAGGAATGACCCCCTTGCGATTTGACGCCTTCACATGGTCAAGAATCGTATACTTTCGAAATTTATGCATTTTGAAACTCTCTTGCTAACATCCATAATGGAGTAGATCAAACCCCCGAGCTGAGAACCAGCCCAGCTCCCATCAATCAAATGTACAGAATGGTATAAACGGACCTAACCACCACCCGTTGATAGCAGGAAAAGCAAAAAAAACCCTAATCCCCCAACCCCGAGCGTATCTCGATGCTGATTAGTGTACATCATGAAGGCCGTTCGGATGTATATTTTGTTTTAATGCCACGTTCATGCCACTGTACGCCTCGCTCATCACATAGAAGAAAGGGAAAGGAAAAAAAAAACCTCCGATGGGGAGGGAAAAACAATAAAATATCTACAATGAACAAATGTTGTGGTGGTTATGCGAGGGGGGCAGAATCATGTAAAAAGGAGAAGAAGAAGAAGAAGAAGAAGAAGAAGAAGAATTTGTTTAGTCCGATAACACGTACGTCAAGTCCTTGGTAGAACCGACAGTACATCCGTTCACTTTACAGTCCGTAAATCCCTCACCCATACACCACTGTCCATTCTGGTAACGGCATTGGCTCTCCGAACCGATGAGAGTGATCGTGTAAGGCAGTGTCATGGATTGAGTTGGGTTGTTAGAGAAGATGGATACGTAAGCGATGCCGTTGTCGATGCCTACACCTAGAACTCCGGGAGCAAAATTCCCGAAATCGTCGCCGTGGTTGCCCCATCTGCAGGCCTTTTCGACGGAGTAGCCTGGTAGATTGATGTAGTATTGAGCGGAGGTCTTCTTGCCTCGGGCGCGCCAAAAGAGAGCCTGGTCGGGAGCGGCAAGTTTGCGAGTCATGCCGGGGCGGACGTCGAGGGGAATGGACATGCTCTCATCACCTGGAATTGGAATATTAGCATTTTGACGTGAGGAAGTTTCTGTATAGGGACTTACCTGGATAGTTTGTTCGGCAGATGGCGACGTTCTTGCTCATTGTGTTCTTGACGTATACAGCGACCTTGTTAGATCCCTTACCGCAAAGAGTCTTGACTTCTGGATTGGTCAAGAATAATCTTCCATTTCGGCACTGGATTCCACCAATGGATTGACCCGTACGTCCTTGCAGACTAGGCCATTGAAACTTCAGAAGACCCTCGCCACAAGCATACGAGCAGAAAGCACCTTCAAGACAACAATGTCCTCCACTGCATTGACTCTTGGTTACGGTTAGGATGTCGTCGTAACCGTCACTTCCAATGTAATTTGGCTTCTGGATACCAGCCCATCCACCGAGACCGAGATGCTTGAGGGGAAGAGCTCCGAATTGATGGGGGAAAGTAGTGCATGGGAGTTCACCATCTGGAAAGTCTGCACCTTCTCCCGTGACGGCACCGATGAAACCTTCGGACTTATCAACCGCTGCGACGTTGACGGCTGGCTTGGACTGGACTGGAGCAGGTGACGGTGGTGGCGGAGCTGGTGCTTGAACTGGGGGTTCTGGTTGGGGGATTGCAGGTTCTGGCTTGGGGGTTGGAGGCTCTAGTTTAGGGGCAGGAGGGGCAGCTTTTGGGGCAGGAGGTGCACGGGAGGGTGCAGGTGATACTACAGCTGGCTTAGGGGCAACTGGAGCTGGAAGTGGTGCTGGTTTCTGCACGGCTTGGGTTGCGGCTGGAGCTGGAGGAGCTGGTGCGGGGATTAATGGGGTGGGCGAAGGCGCAGACTTGGTCTACAGGCGTAAGCACGAACAGCCATAGAAGAGGATTGGAAGCGAACTTACCACCATAATAGTGTTAGCTGGTGGAGCTGCAAGTTTTAGAGTGCCATCATCTGCCCATCTCAAAGTACCATTCGCGATTCCTTTGTCGCATTCTGCCTTCGACATGAGAGTACCATCGAGCAAGCACTCCACCACAGTCACAGTGACCTTCTCTTCGATGACATCTCTCTTGGAATGACGGTGACGGTGAATAGCGTGAACATGGGAGCCAGCGATTGCGCTGCCCGCAAAAGCAAAGAGAGAAAGACTGATTGACTTCATGATCGCCAAAGGAGTGATGGGCAATGCTTGTGCGAAATCTGACACGCGACTTGAGTGAGTGTCGTTCGAATGATTTTATCCGATGTTTGTTGATTGAAAAGAGCGAGTGTTATCAAAAACGAGAGTGAGTGAGAGCTAGTCCCTAAAAACGAGAGAATCGACAAAACGAGTGAGGCGATGCAACAATGATCAAAGCATGGGTCTGATGAAGAATGGATTTTTCAGGTCGAAAAAGGAAGGGACGTGAGTGAAGTCGAGGTGAAAGTGAGGTGAAATGATGTTAAAGGACAGTTACTCAATCTTGTTTAGCTTACGGTAGAGCGACCAGGCCCCAATGACGGTAAAGAACTCGCATCCGGGATACGGGCACATGCTGTAAAGTAGATACCACCCTCCAGGCGACTACCCTTGACTATTTTGACCCATTCACGTTACCAATCCAGTTCTTAGGCGTACCGCAGCTGAGGCGCAATCGAAACTCATTAGAAGTTAATATAATACAATCGCTCGGGTGGGGCCAAGTTCCTTTTAGCCTTCGCAACCCTCCTCTCGAGCATATGGCTCATAAAAAGGCTCTAAAATCCAATTCAATTTTCAAATTCTCTTCTCCGGCGCAAATTACCGGAACGCAATGAGCTAATTGGAAGAGTGAAACCACAAATGGCGATAATTGAAGGCGATCGTTTGTGCAACTGGTGGAAAGGGTTTCCCCAGCCCTGAGCACCTTAGATACTCAGGTTGCCCTGAGAATCGAAATTTGTGTACTGTGAACCTTGCCCAATGTGAGAAGGTTATAAAACTCCATAAACTTTCCAAAAGGAATGAAATGAGCTGTTCTTTTCATAGTCTTGCTACTGATCACCGGACAATCATGCTCCACTTTGCAGCTCACTCGACAAGCAAGAGCATGTTCGATCGCGCGCAAAGCTGGGATACTGCGAGCACAAGTGCGAGGTCAAAACGGAGATTACAAAGCCCCAGCGCCAATTAACAGAAGTGAGAGATGACGAGTGTGGTCCCTGCGTCAGTTCAAATGCTCATGGTATGCGTGGAAGGAATCAGGATTCAGGTACATGTAGATTAAATGATCCGTTCGTTGGGCAAGGGCAGAATAGAGTGCGGCGCCATTCGGAGAGCGGCGGCGTAGGCAAGGGCTAAAAAGGATGAGGCATCCGGCGGTTAAGTTGTGATCATTGTTGGGACCGATAAGGAAGTGCGATTTGACGAAAATCGTAATGGGAAGGTCGATAAAAATGACAGTTGCGCTGAGGTGAGGTTGAGATGAAATTCGAGTGATGCTTGGCAGGAAATCGTAAGCACGTCACAGGAATCATCAATAGGTACAATATACCTTACCAGCAGGCGGCACAACAGAGAATATTTAGCAGCTCCGAACGTTTCGGATATGAAATTGGTAGTCACTGGAATTTGAAAGAGCATTCGCATCTCATATCCATCAAATTCGACTAGCGACCTTGGACCATCTGCTGCCTGCGGTGAAATGTATTCCGGCCAGTGACCTTCTTTAAATTCAATTTTTTTTTCGAGGGCCTTCAGCCTGTTTCTTTAGACAAATGATCAAACATGTCTTTCTGGAACGATGGCTTACTCTCCGAACTCTGTTTTGACCCTAAAACTTGTAGGTGAGTAATCAAGGGGATTCCGTCCAAATTGTTCACGAAGGAAGGTGTGTGTTAGTCTACAACAAGCAGCGTCTAGGAGTTCATTTTGAGATTATCACTCTGTTGTGCCGGGAAATGAAAAGAAACTGTTTATAGCCTGCAGCCAAGATTCACATCTTCACAAGTAGAAACTGTGGATACACATAGAAAAATTCTTAACCATGGAAAAGGGTCTGACCTCTGCAAATTCTAGCAATTTAGACATGCCTAGCTATCATTCGCCTAATTGAAAAACACCAAAAGAAAGAAAGAAAGAGAAAGAAAAGATGTTACAGTCTACTTGTCCGCCGTCTTTCTGAACGCTCCGGGCACATATTTGCCTCCACTGCCTGCCGCAGCACGCGGGACAGGGGGCCTCGAACCTCCATCGCTACTATCAGCAGGGCTCTCATCTCTAGCAGCACCACCCCTCAGATGAGGCGGCACAAATCTACCTCCAGTAGGAGGATTGGCGGGAGATTCGTTGCGGAGGGTATCTCGTCCACGGCCAGAATTTTCACGTTCGCGCCACTGGGATGTAGCCCCATCCGCATTACGGAGAGCGGGAGGTACGAATGCGCCAGGTCGACGTGCTGGAGGAGCATCTGAAGGTGGTGGCGCGGCATTTTCTGCGGGTGAGCTTCCACCTGCGGCTTCTGCGGCCTTCTTGGCTGCCTCCTTTTCTCTCCATGACATCTGTCCCGGGGCGCGACCGGCCAGAGCGAGCTTTGGAGGACCACCTGCTGGTTCTGATGAAGGGGGTGCTACCCCACGGGATGGTATGCGAGCACTGACGAGACCACCAGCACCCTTCTCCTTCTTGCGTCGAGCTTCAGCTTCCTCCTCGCGCAAACGTTGCTTCTCAGCAACAGCATCCAGTTTCCTATGAACGTCAGTGTTGTTAAAGGTTCTGGGAAGATCAGTCAATACGTACTTGCGTTCTTCCTCACGCTTGACCTTATCAGCTTCCATACGCTCACGACGCTCCTTATCAGCCTGAGCTTTCTCTTCTGCTTCCCGCTCAGCTCGTTCAACTTCCTCCCGTTCTAACCTCTCAGCCTCTTCCTGCTCCTTCTTCTCCCTAATTTTCTGCTGGATGTAGTTATCCCTCCGCTCCTTCTTGGCCTTTTCCAATTCCTGCTCAGCCTTCTTCCGCCTCTTCTCAAAGTCTGACCGGCGTTCTGTCGAAATGCGATTCTTGAACTCTTTGAATTCGTCGACGAATCGGCCAAGGCGATGCTTGAGTTCAACGTCAGCCTTGTGCTTCTCCTCAGCTTCCTTGAGTGTCTGAGCTGTAGCAGCATTGTAAGCTTCCAAATCAGCTTGAGATTGTGCTGCGTAGTCCTCGGGTAACTTCTTGACCTCTTCGGCGCGAATTGCACGTTCGATATGATCGTAGCGACGGGCAGTAACTCGGTTTTTGTCCATGAGATCATTCTTCTCCTTTTCGAGGGCACGAAGCTTGATCATGCGGATAGCACCAGAGTCCAGGTTGTTAATATCGAGCTCGTCAATGTCGATGCCCTTTGTTCCACGCTTGAGCTCCTCAAGAGCCTTAGCAGCTTCCTCTTGTTGCACACGAGTCTTCTCCGCCTCGAGTCGGCGGCGATCACGCTCCTTTTGCTCTTCTGCCAGCCGCTGCGATTCTGCTGCTTGCTGCTCCTGGGCTTTGATGCGCTTTTGAGTGGCGAGATCCTTCTCTTTCTGTGCCAATGCTGATGAGGCGGCTTGTTTCTTCTTTTCGATGATTTCCCGGCGTGCAAGAGTATCGAGATGCTCTTTTTCAGCACCCTCCTTAGCTCGCCGTAAAGCGGTCTCCTTGTTTTTGACTCGCTCCTTGTTGAACGAGGGATCGACATATTGACAAGAAATGTAGAGCGACTTTGCAAGCCTGGTTAGTTGGGAGCGAACAATCTCGGCAGGTGTGCTCTGGAGACGTTGGACGGAGCCAGCCTCAGCTTCAGCTGAGCCTGCAGCAGAGCCAGGGTGGAGGGCTTTGGCTGAAGAGAAAACATCGGAGTCAAAGGTAAGGACCTTACTGACGTGGTCAATACGAATGGCCAGATCACCCTTCTTGCAGCCATTCATGATGAACATTTCGATTGAGGAGGCGGACACCTTGAATGGATCTGGGAACTGGGCAAGGTTGAGGACAAACTCGAGCTGCACCGACTCGTACACTTGGGACAATTGCTGAAACAGGCGAGTCAAGATGACCTGCTGAAGAGGTAGAACATACTTCTCCATCTCTGGGTCAGCTCCGATCTGGGTAAGAATAGGAGAGATGCGCTTGCAGATGGACAAGGGATGGAAGTCGACTTCCAGGATGTTGTATAGCTCGCGGATCTCAGGCCGGCATCGCTTCAGTAGGCCCTTACTGAGGGCATCCTTGAACAAGATGGCCCTGCTGGGTGCTTGAGACATGCCGAGGAGGTTGGTGAGACGAGTGTTCTTGCTCTTTCGCTCGTCCACGTCTACGAGTGCGCCCCGCGACCGCGAAGTGCTGATGACGGGGATGGCGAGGGCAGATAACAGCACAAATGAAGCAGCCTTGGTCATATCGGCCTCGGAGACAGCCGGATTGTCCTTCTTTGGGCTGGCTCCTGAGGCAACGGCAGCGGCAGATTGGCGCATGAGGTTGTAGTAGCGACTCCATGCTGCGGCGTGGAAGAGATAGTTCTCGCTGACAAGGAAGATGCGAGTCAACTTCTCAAAGTAGTTGGCCATCATGATGTTTTTGGCGGGGCGCTTGCTTAAGCTAAGCAGGGTATGGATGTCCTCGACACTTCGGAAAGCTTCCTGCCATAATTCCAACTCGACAGCGACATTCAGTTGCTGGAAGCGTGTGTCCAAGTGACGTTGGAGAGTGTCTGGGTCGCTAAGGTTGATGGCGTGCATCTGGGAGGAGAATTTGGCAGCATTTTGCAAATGATTTCGTAGTAATTCGCAGAGACGTCGAAACTCAGTCTTGCGGGCATATCTGGAGCAGAAAGCGAAAGCCTGATGAGCAGTGGTCTGGTACATGACCTCGAGACGTGCATTGTTCTTGAAAATATCCAAGACGGTGCGGTAGGTTTCCCATAGAAACTTCAGCCATGGTGTGACGATGGCACGGTCTGTCCGGTCTTTGGACTGTTCGCCGGAGACCGTGGACAGGAGGATGGACTCGGGGGTCTCGGATGCCTCGAGATCTTCGATGTTGGCGGTATCCGTAGGTTCGAGGGTGGACTGTACCGCGTCGGCCTTTGCTTGGGCTTCGGTGACCTTTGCTTCGGCGAGTTCGATAAACTTCTTGAATACGAGCTGTTATCGTTATTTTGTCAGTAAGATCTGCCTTTGCCTGCTGTTTTTCTGTGTGTATTGTGTATGGTTGTTATCCCTACATACCTCGATAGTACCGACATTGGTGTTTTGTGCAGTATTCTTGTACTGATAGAGACCGTCCTTTGCGAGTTTTCCTTTTCTTAATTCGACGCAGAGATCGACAAAAAGTAGCATAACAGGTTCTAGAGTTGTGATGGGATTATTCCTCGATCGTTTGCTGACGACGGACTCGTGTAGTATCAAGAGGGCGGCTTGGGATTGATTGACTCCAATCAACTCTTGCGCCCGCTTGAGGACATTCTCCTGTGACGTTTTAGCGTTTTATTAGGCATACCACTTTTATGAAGTCTAGATAGAAATATTACTTACAGGCTTCGCATGTGGTGGAGGCATCGTCGCGAAATTCTTGCTTTGCAACCGATATGTTGGCGAAGGACCGTTGGGGGTTTTGTGAGTGGGCGAGCAAAGGTAAAATCGTCGTCGTCGTTGAAGTGGAGTTGGAGGGCGAGATTCTGGTGTTTGTGCGCCGAGCTTTATTTCAATGACTAAGCGATAGGTATCCACTAAATCTTTAGCGTACTGCCTCAAGATTTGGTGCCAAAGCCCCGCTCCTACCCGCTATTTCTTAGCGTTTAGAGAGGTTACGTGTTAATATTACCAGAATCCTGGGTCTTTTTCACAACAAGGTTAATAATTCGGAATCATTATAGAACTCACCTGTTCAGATGAAAAAGCTGAGGTTAATGCTAAGAATGGTACTGATCAACTTTATTAACATAGTCTCAGAATAGCTCTTTTGGGACCGGCATATTGGAAAGATGCTCTACAGCTTTTGGTAAAGCCAAGGAAAGACACCCACGAAACATCAATTCACGCAACTTGCGATATCAGCCTTGTGGAACACGCATTTGGACTTATTGCTTCGCCCTACCTACTAATGTTCTTATGTACTGTTTGTGTTCATATTGGAGAAGCAATCAAAATGAGATTCTCCTCCCACCTGGTTTTGACGTTTTTCTTCCTCAATACAGCTTATTTCGTGGGATCAACCAAACCTATTTCGAGACCTTAAAGTCTGCAGATTTTTCTAACGTGATAATACCGGACTCTGGGGCCTTACGGTGTCTTGAGTTAATGCCAGACTGCCAGTGAGGAAAAGGTTAACTTTGGGGGTAGATGACTCGATGATTTTCTAGCAAATTTCTAGCGCAAGCTTGTCCAAAAGTTTAACTGAGTTCACTCTGTAATTACAGCCAAAGGTATAAACAGAGACACGCAATTTCGTTTTACGACTGGTAGTAATACAAAAGTGGAAGTGGTGTCTTTGAATTGGAGGTATCTGGGGCAGTTTGTAGCGAGTGGCAGTTTTTGGTCTGCAAGCCATTATGAAAGCAGAGGGAGGGAACGGCCGGAAGGGATGGGATGGGATGGGATTTTGTTCTTGGAAAAAGTGACTATTATAGTAAACAGACCGATGCTCATTGCTGGGTACCAGTAGCAGTCTCATACAGCTATTATCAAATGCAGAGAAGACAATTAGTGTAGCATTTATTGGCGCGCAACGGTTTTTTGGTTGTTTTATTAAGTGGGGTGGTGGTTAATAATGGTGGTGGAATGACGCCAAGGGGGCGGGCTTGGCTTTGATGAGTGCCAAAAAGTGACCGTGCCTTGTTCGTTCCATTGCTTGCTGCTGCAAGAAAGAGTGGCGTGAGTGGAAGCTTTCAGCATCTGTGATCTTCAATCCACAACCTCCCTCCCCTCAGCTTACCTGCACCCACCGATCTCCATCAGTCGCCCTCGATAACACCAAACAATTCAAAAGGATTCGCGCAGAAACGGGCAGGGCAGGAGCTGTACGCCATTGGACCTATAACCTACGTCGCTTGATCCGCCTGTCATTGGTGAACCACCCCCGGTTTCCTTCAACCAGCTCCTCTCGCTTCTCTCTTTCGGTGTCGCAACTTCACGGGGAACCCTCACTGCTCAGACCCTCTGCCTTTGCGCAAGCCACAACCAGCACCACCGCATCTACGTCGAACTACGCGCGCATCCCTCTGTTTCTCGGGCATTGATTGCGCATCTTCTCACCAAACAACGACAAAATGATGTCGGCGCCGTACGACATGCGAAGCGGCGATGGGAGGAATCGGAAGCAGAGCATGGCCGAATTGAAGTTACGGCGATTGCAAGAGCTCAACGCCCGTTTAAAGGAGGATCTCGAGCGAAGGAGGATTCCAGTTTCAGAGGCCGCGAATGAGTGAGATTCTTCTCTCGATTCCCCAAGTTTGGGGCATTCATACTAATAAATTATGGCAGTCTCATCAGCTTCACAGAGAAAGAACCAAAGGATTTTATGGTGCCGTCAAAATGGGGAACGGCAAGTTACCTGACCTGCTCATTTTGCAATTACATCTCACTAACTAAGTGCCAAAAACAGGTTGATAAGAGAGACGACCCTTACGCACCCCAACAATCAACCGGATGCTGTATCATCATGTAAACCAATTAATGCAATCATCGACTCTTGACAGCCAAAGTTCCTTTACTACCACTACTACCACCTTCATCGAGCCAAATATTATCTCTCACGCCACACACCTTTTTTTCCAACACAAATCAGCGAGCAAGACGGCGTTGTTATATGACACGGTTTCGGGGCGGGCACAAGATATCCTTCTTCTACCGGGGGTTTTCCAACTCCCCACGGGTTTACTAAAATTACACCACACACACACACCAACCTCCTCTCTTTAACTTCTCTTGTTTTACTTTCCGGAGAGTGCATGGAGGCTACTGTCCTGTCACCTTTATGTACTTACGCCGAGCTGGTCCAACCAGATCTCTTCAGTGCGAAAGTGGGAACGGATGGGGGAGGATTAAGATCAAGGGGATTATGAAGATGGTCCTTAGGAGCGGAGTTTGAGTTACCTTGCTTGTTGTTCTCTACCTTTTCTCTCCAACCACTACCACCCCTACACACACTATATCACCCAGTGGTTATCTTCTACTGTATGTGTCGCATTCGGGTGGCTATCTCTGTATGTCTCCTCCAAAGGCTTGAATAGAAGTTTTGGGGAGGGGACTAATCTAATGTCAATTGTTTCAAATTACTTCTCGAATGTCGAGATTCGAGGTGACTCTGTGATTTCTGTGTTGCTTGCTAATGTTTACCATCTACTTGTTTCTTCACTGAAACTTCTCGCTCTTGAGAACGGGAAACATGGGAACAGGCGATGATCGGATGTAAGGCGTATAAAATATCCCGCAAGTATTGACGGATAAGGAAGCTTGTGGGGTTTGGCTCAAGTGGATGTCGTAAGCCTAGCCGGCCTGACTAGAGTACAGGTCATATGAGTCCACAACTCCTGACTGAACACCACAGTTTATGGAAGTGATTCTGACATTTCTCAATTAAATTCAATAGCAGCCAATCTCTGTTCTAGACGTTTGCCCACAGTTTTCCACATCTCTGGCCGATACCTAAACCCGCCATTGTAAGACGAGTGACGTGCCTAGCCCTACTATAATTGATATAATGCCTGAATGAACGCGTAAAAATATCCCTTCTCAATTCCACGACACAGCAAAAAGATGGTGCAAGCGAATTGATCTACAGTCCAACCCTAAAACTGCGAAAAGACCCGAATCTGGGAGACGACAAAGTTCCAAGCGGGATCGGCATGATGAATTCCATACTATGTTTGGAGGCGTAGTTGCGATGCTCTTGATATCTGGTTTAGACTTTATTCTGCGCTGAAAGAATTGAGATGTTCAGGTATGGCAGCACCATTGGCCAATGTAGGAATTATTTCCATTGGTGAGATGGGTTTGGGGATCGCGAAGTTACTTATTGCGAATAATTACCATGTCCTCACCAACCTCTCTGGCCGAAGGTTCGTATACAACAATTTACACTAATAACACTTCCCCAGGAATCGCGATACTAAAATGCTAACGGTGAAGCAAACCACAGCGGCTCTACCAAATCTCGTGCGGAATCAGCTTCCATCGCAGACACTCAAACCGATACAGCTTTGGTAGAGCAGTCCGACTACATCCTCTCCATAGTACCCCCTCGCGACTCCCATGCCACAGCCGAGCGCATAACCACGGCTTTCAAATCCGCCAAACGGGCATCGCAACATCCCCTCTACTTTCTAGATCTCAATGCTATAGCGCCTAGTACGGCGACGGCGTCAGCCAATACTTTCCCCAAGGAGATACGCTTTGTTGATGGGGGCATAATTGGAGGACCACCTAAGGAGGATGCAGGAAGTGAGCCTGCTGACACGGAGCAAGCCAGTAAATGGACTAAACCGAGCATCTGTCTAAGTGGACCCTACAAATTGAGTGAGGCCCCCGTAGAAGGGAAGAATCTGGCGGAATTATTAAATACACGTCACGTCTCCGATGAAATCGGCTCGGCGTCAGGACTGAAGTGCTGTTTCGCTTCCATGACCAAGGGCTTCACAGCTCTCGCCATTCAGTCATTCACCACAGCCTCGAAACTCGGAGTCCTAGATCAGTTACAAGACTACGTTGGGACGCATAATCCCAGAGCCCTAGCACAGGCCGAGCGAGGTTTAACGAGTATGCCTCCTAAAAGTGGGAGGTGGGTCGCTGAGATGCAGGAGATTGGTAAGACTTTCAAGGAGGATGGTGGATGGACTGAGGGGGGGGTGTTTGAACAGATTGCGGAAGTATATGAGTTCATTGCCAAGGAGACGCCGCTGGGGGAGGAGCAAAGTGGCAAGAGGAATAGGGGAAATACGGTGTATGATGTGGTCGCTGCTGTTGAGGAGGGAAGAGGAAGGCAGTAGGGTGTGACTGCTCTTTAGCAATAACAAAAAACCACGTATGAAATCAATGATGTGATGGTAATGATGATTGTATCTCTTCTTATGGTGCACAGGTAATCGGGCAAAGGGGATTTTTTTATTTTTTTGCGAGTCTGCTTCTATTATACATCGATCCTCCGTCTACTTCCCATATTTCTTTCCTTGCCTAAATTCCCCTTCCCCTTTTCATCCCTTGTTTCTTCCTCACTCTCAGCGCGACCAACCCTCTCCTAACACTACCACCCCCTCAAACCGGCCTTGCTATCATTTCTCCCGTCTCAGCATCTTATTCCCGATGCTGTTCGGGAATCTGTTCATATGAAGGCGAAGTTGGATCATCCCTATTGGTACTTCCATAAGAAGGGTCACCAAGGGCGCGGGCTACCGCTATGGCCATCAGGCGTTTCGATTTTGCCGACAGAGATTCGAGGGGTTCGCCATTGTATGTGCCATGAGTGGTGGATGCGAGACCGCCTAAGTTGGTGCCACGTTGGTTGGAGGGTTCAGTTTTGACTTTCTTGCTTGGCCTTGTGGCGGTATGGTTGGGGTTTTACTCTCTCTTTCTTTTCTGTGTGCCGCTGGGTCCTGCAACGAGATGGTCGGGCGGTGGTTGGCTTCTCTTTTGCTTCTTCTTAGTAGTGCTGCAAGATTCTGCAGTGGATTGTTGCAGCGCCGAGAATGTCAGCTTCAGTATGAACTTCTCAGGCGGTTTCGAGAACTTGTTAAGCTTCAGTATGAACTTCTCATGACTGGGCTGTTGCGGTTTCAAGAATCTCAACTTCAGTATGATCTTTTCAGTGGGTTGTTGTGGTCCCGAGAATTTCAACTTCAGTATGATCTTCAACGGAGCGGCGAATTTCCTGGCCATGGTTGTAGGAGTAAGACCTTGTTCTTGTAGTAACCCAGGCTCTTTTCTTCCTACGTCAGCAGCGCGCATTCGTCCTCCCAACTCGAATTTAAGATTCTCGAGGACGTCCTTTGGTGTAGACATACGGATTTGCAGCCAGAGATCCTCTCGGTCTTTGCTAACAGGGACTGGAGGATCATCTTTGGCGTGGTTCTTGAAACCTTCTTTGGTAGGCTTCCGACCCGTCACCTCGGGGAGTACGCGGTGGATGCGTGCTTTGTGCGATTTATGGCTGGCTAGGTATTGTTCGTGTACGTCTTCGTCTTGCGCTCTGGTCGCGACAGCAGTAAGTTGAGCTTCGAATGTTTGACTGTTCCATTGTTCGAAGAATTGGTTGGATTTGACGCCTTCAAATTCTGTGCTGCCACTTGCGAGTTGTACGTATCGATTGAAGGCTTTGGTGTGGTGGTATTCATCCTCGCCGGTCAGTTTGTAAAGTTGCTCGCCTGGGTGACGGAGCCAGTAGCCGACGTATGCTCTTCTTTCCGCTTGGTAAAAGAACTCTGATGTTCATATGTCCAGCGATGCATCCAAGTCTCTGCTAAATGTGAAGATTACCAAGAAAGATCCAGAATACGCAACTGATTAACTTAGACAGATCAGTAGAGGGTTCAGTTAGTGAAATTTGGCGACTATTTTGATATCAGAGTGCAGCTTGGTTTTCAGCCTTGTCGAGTTTGGTAGAGCCGCACCGAGATATGCCATGAGGCTCCATACAACGTTCCCGGTTATGAAATCTGAATTCAACTTCTCCATCAAAAGCCTTCATTTCATGTAGACGTGCAGCCAGCTCCTTTCAAATTGGTTGTTAAATTGGACTTACTCCTTAAGTCTTATGAAAGCCGGACAAGATCTAGGATCTTAAAAAGGTTAGAAACATTTTGGTACGCTGAACCTAGTTAATTATCTAGAACTGCCCTAATTTTTAATGAGTTAAGGAGTACTAGAAGTCGTGAATATACTTATATAGTTTTATTATAGCTATTATGAAGACTATAAATTAAGATTCCGGTAACAGCCTATCCGATCGTTCAACAAACCTGAGGCGTACAACCTGTTTTCGTTGGAGAGAAACACCCTCAGCAACAGTTGGTGCAATTTTCGCTATGTATAAGAACGTGTGGGCATTCCAAAAAGCCAGATCTAATTGACGGGAACTCCGATGTTATTTTTATTCAGTACACGAAGTATGCCTGGGATAGAGGCAAACTAGTCGCCGGCTCCGCTGTGCACACTTCGCCATCTGCCTTTACAGTCTGTATAACAACGTCAGTATAAGTGCCAAAACAAGGCATCACATAAGATATGCCACTAACATATCTCTCTGGATCAACTTCCATCTTTGGCATCGCATCATTGTATTTCATATCCTTCTTGGTGATGTTGCGACAATTCTTCACTGCTTCAATACGTTTGCGAAGTTTGTAAGACTTGATACGTCCAGAGTCAATGGACGCTTTCGATACAAATGTTACGCTTGTTGAAGGTACCATGGGCTGATGTCGTTAGTGGTAGAATCGCTGGGCCTGTCATGGGTGAGGAACCTACTGCAAACATAGGCCGCATAATGACGGGCTCGATGGTGGGAATCGAGGCATTCGGATCGCCCTTTCATGATTTAGCAAAATCGGATGGTTTCAGTGGAAGAGGCTCACCATTTGCGCATACGAAATCATACCGCTCTTAATGATTAACTTTGGTTTCACACCAAAGCTGGCAGGATTCCAAACCACCAGATCTGCCAGCTTTCCAATCTCAACACTGCCAATCATATGGCCCATACCCTGAGTGATTGATGGGTTGATAGTATACTTGCTTATATATCTCTTTACGCGGAAGTTATCGGCATCCGTGCCCTCGTCTTCTTCAAGAAATCCACGTTGAACCTTATTCTTATGAGCAGTATTCCATGTCCTTAAGATAACTTCTCCACAACGACCCATGGCTTGTGAATCTGAGCTCATCATACTGATCGCTCCAAGATCGTGCAAGACGTCCTCGGCAGCGATTGTCTCTGCACGAATACGGCTTTCGGCAAATGCGACATCCTCTGGAATGTTCTTCGACAAGTGATGGCATACCATAAGCATGTCGAGGTGCTCGTCCAGAGTGTTTCGTGTGTATGGCCTTGTGGGATTGGTGCTACTTGGTAGCACATTCGGGTGTTCTACGACGGAAATAATGTCAGGAGCATGGCCACCGCCGGCACCTTCAGTGTGATATGTATGAATTGCACGACCTTTGAAAGCTTTGATAGTTTGTTCGACGAAACCGGACTCATTGAGTGTATCAGTATGGATAAGGCACTGCACATCATATTCCTCACAAACACTATGAAACATTAGATATACTCGAGTAAAATTCAGCTTGGACTCACCTCAAGCAGGTATCAATAGCGGCAGGCGTTGTTCCCCAGTCTTCGTGAAGTTTCAGGCCAACCACTCCAGCATCACATTGCTGCTGAAGTGGTCGTTTCTCACTATCGTTGCCTTTACCTGTGATTCCAAAATTGAGTGGCAGTTCATCAACAGCTTGTAGCATTTGCCTGATATGAGTAGCTCCAGGGGTGCAAGTAGTTGCGTTTGTACCAGTGCTGTTCAAATTAGCGAAATTGGTAGTATGTAAAGACCGAGCTGTACCTTGGGCCAGTGCCACCCCCCAGCATTGTAGTTATCCCGGATGCAATGGCTTCGTACGCTTGTTGGGGGCAGATGAAATGAATATGGGTATCAAATCCGCCGGCGGTGACGATCTTGTTCTCTGCTGCGATGACATCCGTGCAAGATCCCACTACGAGCTTGGGATCGACACCTTCCATCACATCAGGATTACCAGCTTTACCGATGCCCGCAATCATTCCGTCTTTGATTCCAATATCTGCTTTGTAGATTCCGGTCCAGTCAACGATGAGAGCGTTGGTGATGACGGTGTCGAGGGTCTCATTGTCAGACCTTCCGCCGGCTTGGCCCATGCCTTCCCTAAGTGTCTTACCGCCACCAAAAGAACACTCGTCCCCGTAATGTGTGAAATCTTTCTCGACCTTGATCCACAAGTCCGTGGCTCCAAGTCTCACCATATCGCCTGTTGTTGGGCCAAACATGGTTACATATGCCTGTCTTTCCATGGTAGCAAAATCCAGGTGAAGTTCGTCTGCCAGGGGCTCTGGGGTGTGAGAGAAGCCGCCCTTTTGTAGACGTGTGACAATGTCTCCAACGATGTGGGTGTCATAAATGTGCCCTGTTGCAACAGCATTACCTCCCCGAATAACTTGATTACCGGCAATCTGCACGAGACTGATAGTCTTAGTATCACCTGGTTCGAATCGTACAGAAGTACCGGCGGGAATATCAAGCCGGAAACCATGAGCTCGAACACGATCAAAATCAAGCTGCGGGTTGGTTTCGATGAAATGATAATGTGATCCAACCTGAATTGGACGATCACCTTTGCTAACGACTTTGAGCTGTATCCTCTTTCTGCCTTTATTCAATGTGATTCGGCCCTCTTTCACAGCAATGATTGCTCCTGGCTGTTTCGTGGAAGCGTACTCGGAAGTGTCCGCTGGTGGGAAGCTTTCTTGAGATGGTATCGGTAGAAAGCTCCCATATAGCGCCTTCTCGAGATCCCCATCCTCGGAGCTTACTGGGTGATGAACAGTAACGAGGTATGTACCCGTAGTGAAAGTGCCTTCGACTTGAAGCTCAACTAAGGAACCGACAACGGATGGAAGGACATGTCTTCTTCCCAACATAGTCTTTCCAATTTGCATAAGATCGGCAACGGAGTGGTTGCCATCGCGAATCAGCTGTTGAACCATTAGCAACATGCCAAGCTAATGTCAGATTGTGGAAGTACTTCTTGTAAATTATTAGAAATTAGTGCCTAGTTTTCTATCATTAGACTGGTAAATTAGCTACAATGGTTCCTCAGCGCAAACGAACAGTAGCTTCGGCATGGTTCAATTTAACACCACGAGCAAGTCGTCGTTGTGCAAGTAGTCCGAGCTGCGTAATAACAAGCTTATCGACCTTTTCAGGTCTGGTCAGTCCTGATACCGTTACACAGAAGTACTCTTACTTACCTCTTTAGGTGCGAGCTGCATCGCTTGTTAGCCAAATGCTTAATTGAGAGGTGGTGAGTTTGATGTTTTATTGACTTCTCCAGCATCAAGGGAGGTCGTGAACCCCGCAGGTTAGCAGTGCGTAGATCAGCAATCTACGATAAGGGTCTGGGCGCTCACTCGCCCACCTTGGAGGTGTGGTACACTACTGCAATTGGTGGCGGGTGTTGTTCTGAAGCATGGTGCTGAGAGATACATGAGGGTAGCTTCTGCCAAAGCGTACCCATAGCTCCTGCCTAACCATCACCCCAGCTTGTATTATAGGCTGTAGATGAATTAAGTGAGGTATCTCTCAAGCAGCTATTGCTGCTAGCTTGGGTTCAACATCAACCGTACGATCAAATACATTTTTCAGCAGGTGTAAGACATGGCAAAGCACAAGGCACACGGCATTTCATGAGGCGTCTGGAGTGATCATGGAAAGATGGATTTGAGGCCAGCGTGAAGCACAAATTGGAGTTCACCAGAGGATGGAAATTTCAGAACAACCAAATATCCCAAATAGAATTCTGCCTACCCTATTAGACCGAAGGAATAATTTCATAGCTCGTTGCCTAGAGCACCCTCTTCATTCACCGCATAAGCCTATGGAGCATACCCTAGCCTACCATACAACAGAATGATGTGACCGAGAGAAGAAAGAGGAAGAAGACTGACACGAATAGGTCATGGAGTTAAGTTCGTGTACGAGAGGAACGGACGGGAGCCTGAAGATTGAACGAGTTAGTATTGCTGCTTTCTAGAAGCCTTCGCTCTTGCGCTTCTTTTTCTTTTCTTTCTTATCGGAGGGCGTAACAACCTCTGGAGTTTGCTCAACACCACCCTTGGACTTCCTCGCCTTCTTCTTCTTTGGCCCCTCCGGGCTTGGCTCTTTAGCTCCCTTCTTGCGTTTCTCGGGACCAGCTTTGGCGGGAGATTCGTCCGGGAGAGGAATTGGCGTTTCTTTTTGAGCGAGTTGAGCAGATGGGCTTGGACTACCCGGGATAGGGACGGCGGTAGCGCCATTGGCTTTTCCCTTTTTGGCTTTTGGGGTCTTTGTCTTGACGGGAGTTGGGGGTTTGGCTGGAATTTCTTCCTCGGATTCCTCCTCCTCCTCGGAGGTTTCTTCTGCAGCTGCTTGGGCGTCGGCGAGCTCTTCTGGGTTGGGAAGTTCCTCCTCATCAGCTTCGACATCAACCGTAAGGTCTTTGCCAGTTTGAGCCTTGTAGGCAAGGACTTCTTGTTTGTACTTCTCGTTGTTCTTCTCGTAAATGTCCTTCCATTGCTAGGGGATGTGAGTACAATGACGCGTCATAAGTAATAGATCATAAGTAATAGATCTGTTGGGTACATACCTTCTTGCCAGCCTCGTCCATTGACTTCCAGCGACGCAAGATCTCGTCGTTCACGAGCACTGGCGTCGCGGTGGCACCCAAGTCGTTCTTAACGACATTGCGAGCGTTGGTGGAGTAGAGGAAGAAGGCAGTCAACGGGCGTTTGGGAGCATTGGGGTCTTTTTCCTTCTTGACGCGCTTCTTCTTCTCCTTCTTCGCTGGACCGCCAGAGGTGGCAAGACCTCCGCCTGTCAGGAAGTTGGTAACGGCGGAGGTGTCAAGGCCTTCTCTAACGGCGGCACCTCCGTTTAGCAGCTGGTCGGTATGGGTGATATAAGCAGTTATCAGGCTGTTGACAGCGCTGGTAAGAGTGGTTAAGCCAGAAACAACTGGAGGATTCAAATGTTAGCTCGATTTTAATCGTATTGAAGCAAGAGTATCGACGTCGAAGCCGAAGCGCCCAATTCTCGGCTTGTTTACACGGTGTCCAGCGTCAGCCTACAAGAAAAAGTGGTCAAATGAGGCGCGTTGTTGTTAAGAGCGCGTCGAAACAATACCACACCGTCACGGGTATTATGAGTGAGCGCAAATATTCATGAAATCATGGGTGGAAAGAACGGCTTACCAGAGTCTCGTGTGCGCAAGAAATCATCGCGAGAGATGAATTCAGGCTTGTTGGTTTGGATAGGAATGCTCGTCATTTCGTGCAAAGCAGTGGCGGCGAGCAGTTGAATATGCGGAACAATATTCTCTAGAGCGGTTCTCGGTCGAGCAGGTGTCGAGCGAGGAGGAGTTGAAGGAGAACCCATTTTCAGTGGGGGGGTCGCCTACTTTATTGGTCGGGCGTGCGTTGCGAAACCATTTGGAAGTAGCACCTAGGCCTGACCCTTGAAAAAATAGGCTCTGTGCTCGGCGTTTGGCTGCGCCCGTGCCCCAACATCAACACACACCAGCGACACCCTTCCTTCTCCGATGTTAAGCTGGCGACCGGTCTAGAATTTATCTGGAAAAGCATCCTCCAGAAGGCTGCTTTTCCTTCTCCTTAAAACGTGACTTAATAGCTCCTCCCTCTCATCTCACTCAACTCTCCTAAGAGCCATGGAGGTGTTGAAAATCTTGTCGACATCTCAATCACATTTCACGTCGTTTGGATCCCGCCCATTGTAGTCGCCTAACTTCTTTGGGAACCGGGCAGCGAGAGACCGCCTCCAAGATACGGGGCTCCCTTTGGAGCCTCTCTTCCACTTCCCACATCGAACCCAGTTCAACAAGACACTATGCCGTATCATATCTTTCCTTAGAATACATCAAACGCTACTACGAAATACTATTCTGTACAGAATATTCCTCTGCAACCTACTCCAACACTTCTTAACTTAGCCAAAGGTGCCTGAATAGTTGGACATGAATCGAGGAGCAAGTACCCGCCTAGGCCGTCCCCTATCGCCTGCCCAGAATGTGATACGTCCCCTATCGAGTGCCCAGAATGTGATACGTCCGCTACCTACGCTCCCCTCTGTTTAGGCCGGTCACCCTGCATGAATTAGGTCCTTGCTCGTGACACACCACACATACCGGATGGAGCCTGAATCACCAAAAGTTTGCTGGTCAACCACCTAACACACGGCGTCTCACCCTGTACGACCTCACTGAAAAAAGCATACCCCCAAGCACAACAAAAGCAACATGTAAACTACGACGTTTTCAATGCTCGTGTGGTTCGTGAACCTTCCTAAGCTCCTTCTTGGGCTATCCTCTGATTATGATATCTTGTCGGCAAGCTTTTCTGATCGAATGGATTTGCAGAGTTCAAGCTGTCCCGTCTGCACCACCTTTCGAGGTCTACGGTCATACTACGACATCGAAATGTTAATCGCCATCAGTCGACAAACACTCCCGTCAGCTTCGAAGTGTCTAGTCATATGTACATGAAATGTGACATAAGCCCATGTCAATACAGGCTCGCAGCAGTTACGCCATGCTCCCTCCATTTCATATCGAGGATAGCAAGAGCCACCACGTATTGCAACAGGAGCATCAAACTACCTTTTATCTCTTGCCTTTACCGCGGACATGATTGATAGTTTTAGCTGTGAACAACGTTCATTTCTTCCTAGATCTAATATGTTCCAATGATGCTGACGACCTTTGTACACTTCATGAGGCTAAGGACCAGCTTCCACCGTAACAATCTGTGCCTCTACTGGTGCTACAAAGCGGTGTAACTATTATCCAGAAATCACACTTCAAGCTTGGCCAGATAGACTCTGAGAGCTCAGCTATCTTGATGCAAGTATGACACTCCATTGACGAAGTAGTAGAGATTAGCAACAGCGCTCGTACAAGACTAAATCGTATCTTCATTCTTCCTCGCTCCAGTCATCTACAAGCCGCCGTTTTCTCCAGACACGCAGCTTATGAAGATTATGCGAAATGGATGACTGTATCGCTAGATAGCCAAACCGGAGCACTGCCAACGCCAATTACCCAAAGCAGGCCTTCTCTTCGTCGTCTAAACGCTAGATTCTCAAAACCAAAGGCACGCTTCCTCTCCCAAAATGTTAGGAAGGGCTTATGGGTTGTTTCCTACCATTCCTGCATTAGCTATAACGCCCCCCAAGCTCTGTCCGGAACTTCAGTATTTAGCGTTTGCAAATGTTGATGCTTAGAGAGAAAGCGTAATTTAAACCAACCTGTCGCAGCGGGTTATACCAATATGCCTCATGATACCCGCAAGACATTATACCTCTACTCTCTTTTCTCCCACAACAATGTTTCGTTAATATGCTAACAAGACCGATGGGTCACAGCAGCATTTTCAAGAGTCAGCCACAAGTACAGCAGAATCAGCGTGTTTCACCTCAGCATAACCGTCGCCAGCGTAACCCTATTCAAAGTCAGCCACAAGCACTACCACTTCGGCGGATTCCTACTCACTGTAACCCTCCGTGCACTACTCCCCTCAAAATCGACTACGAGCAAAGCAGACCCAGGTTGACCCTCCTCATCGTCACCTCACCCTGCACTACATTCATCAGTGCAATCCTCCTCATTATCAGCCACAAGCACAGAAACCGCGGGTATAGCAGCCTCAGCGTAAGTCTTCTCATCTTCAACTTACTCAGCCTCGCTCTCCTCGGCGGAAGGCACTCCAAAGTCCCTCACAAGAACGACAAACGCAAATAAGCAGCCACAGCAGAACACTCCTCCTTTTCAACTCGCTCAACAAAACTTTCCACAGCGTAGCCCTCTTCAGGGCCTACAGCATATATAGAAACCTTAACAGAATATCGACCAACATAACTCGTGATATTTTCATCTCGAAGATGATTCCTCCTAAACATGATTGAATTTTTTTTCAGTAAAGGTGTCATTTTCTGCAAGCCAAATCAGCTGTTCAGTGAAAGTGAAATATATCAACGTCCCGTGGACACCTCAAAAACTTGTATGATTACACTCAGTTGTAAAAGAACCATGCTATATATGCCAAATAAGGTACCTGCTACTCATAGTTTATTCAGTGCCTTTTAGTCCCAACTCGGGACTGTATCATAACCCTAGCCTCACAATCCAATACTCGCAGGAAGAGTCATTATGATACGCCGTACTCCTATTCCCCAAACAATGTTGTCCCTCGATAGTGTCGACCGACGCAGTACTATGTAGTAGAATCAATGTTTTGCTCAAGCTCTCAAAATCCAATGCCGCCATATTTCTTTTACTACAGCGCTCCTTCCCTACTTGTACTGTGGGATCTGCCCAGCTGGAGGAGCGGCTCCGCCATGCCCGTAGGCATCCATAGGAACGTTGTCATTGCGGTTCGTAACGTCGGGGCGAAATTTGATGTCTTGGTAGAAATTGCACACTGGACAGCCGACTTCTTTCCATGGTTTGAGAGAGAAAGGTATGACAGGCACGAAGCAGAATGTGAACCATTGCCTTGGCGATTGTTAGTTCTCCAAAATTCAAAGAGTTGTCGTTGTCCCGGAGGGAAATGTTGAAAGTAAGCTCACCATCTACTGAAAACCCTGGCGCTAATGTTTCCGCAGTTCTGGCATTGCACCGTGACGTTCTCGTAGCCCTTCAGATTCTTTGTGAAAACTGCGAGAGAGTCAGTATAGTTCGCGGAGGTGGCGTCTGCGGCTGTAAAACATACTATGCGTTCCGCAAGTGAAGAAGAAGAACATTTTATCTGCTCCTTGGAAAATGTATTTTGTGAGATATGGATCGTTTAGGCGACTGCAATTCAAGAAGGATCAAGCTGTTTACAGTTGTAGGTGGTAGAGGGATGTTTGGATGTTGAGGAAACGGCCTTCTCGTTTCAGCGCGGTATACTCTTTCATGGTGGCGCAGCTACCTCGATGGCGAATGCCCAGATTTCTTGGGACTTGGTGGAACGGACATGGTCATTCCTGCCTGAAGTACTTTATGGTCCCGTCTCGGCGTCTACAGAGTTCACAAAGGGATTGGTTCAAGTAGCATAATCTCCAAGATCGTCAAGTGGTAGTAGTTCATGGATTCTGCAGGACGGTCCGCTAACTCAAAATGGAAGTAAGAGCTAACAGCTATAATTCACCTAGTGGCATAAACCTCCGGTTATCATTTCAGCAGTCCCTCAAATACATAAATTGGTGACACTGCGACCGTTTGAAGCGTAAACATTGCACAGAGGGGATTTCCTGTTGCATATAGAAATCCCGAAAGAGTCATTCAATTCTCATTACTACTTTTAACCGAAACCCAGATATATAAAACATCAGTGTCAATGAGAATGGAGGAACGAAATGCTATCCAGTAGTCATCGTCCTTGTCCACAGCATAGACGCCAGAAAGAAGGACACAGTCGTGACGTGAAGATGGAGAATCCTGAGAATATTCGAACAGTACGGCGTGAAAAGCGCCTTGAGGCAAGATAAAACTTCTATTGGGTCTTGAAGAGCAGAATTGCGCAGTGGCCAAGGTAGAAATAAATGAAGTGTTTTGTCTCTGTTAAACTTGTTAGGAATGGCGAGCTGTTAATGAATAGTAGAGCAGTACCATGGGTCACAAAGCTCCCAAAATTCCTTCCCACTATGCAGTGCCAGGTTGCTCCTTTACGACTGTCAAACTAGGAGGTTGTTATTGACAAGGCCTGAACACCACTTTTACTAGACAAACCTCTTTTTTGATGTACTGGGCGATATCCTTCTCCATGTTAGTCTCGCAATGACGCCCATATGGTACCACGAGGAATTTCACCTTTTCGATATTGAACTTGGTCATGGCGTCCTGAGCTACTCGTGGTTTAGAACATAGATGAAGAGTGATGTTGTCGATTGGAATCTCTTACCAACTTCTATGGCCTCTCCTTGCATATCATCGCTCTGAATTTAATGTTTAGACGTCGTTTCAAACAGTAGACTTCTTACAAAACCGACCATATCCGCTGCCTTAACCTGCGCTAGAACTTTAATGTAAGCAAAATTACTACCCTTTGGAGCATTGACACGCGACTCAACTCACCCTCCAACTTGCTATCCTCTCCTGCTTTTTCTATCGCCATGATGAAGGATTGGTATATGAATTGAATTAAAGTATTCTAGTACGCGACTCTATATGAGGATCGTAAGGGCAGAGAAGATTGATCTGGAGAGGAGAAAACTCGAGGAGGAAATGTGGAGTGAGTGCTCCTGAGATACGATAGGGAGAAAGAAGCAAGGCAGAGGCCAAAAGCGGTTGCAGAGGCGTTCAACGGTCAACCCTGGTACGTCCCGTCACTCTTGGCACTTGCTTACGTAATAACCTATGAACCCTGCAATGATTTTTCGTACTTCCCTTTGAATTCTGAAGTCTCGCAACAACAGCAAAACGCTCCACACAGCATGGTCTCCTCACGTATCTTTGTGAAAAATCTTCCACCAAGCCTGACGGAAGAAGAGTTCAAAGCACACTTTTCACAGAAACACGCAGTTACAGATGCAAAATTCATAGGGCATCGAAGGATTGGCTATGTAGGCTACAAAACTCCAGAGGACGCGGCCAGCGCTGTCACATATTTCAACAAGTCTTTTATTCGCATGTCCAAAATCGGTGTTGAACTGGCTCGACCGGTACATTTCACACTGTTGCCGAAAATGCATTTTGCGGGAAAACTAATGTGCAGTATAGGTGACCGATAATTCTATTCCTGCCAACGCTAGGCAATTATTGAAAGGTCAGACTGACGGGACTTACGCGCCCCACGAGGATCAAGTGTCACAGCCTGAAAACTCGTTGAAGCGCAAACGGAATCTTCTGGAAGATGAAAATCCAAACCCAAAGCTAAAGGAGTTTCTCGGTGTCATGCAACGACCATCTCAATCCAAGAGCTTCCTCAATGAAGCAGTGGATAATGGAGACAATGCAACTCTTGCCGCCCATGACGATGTCGCAGCTGCTCAGGGTAGCGACGACAGTGAGGAAGAGAGACAAGTTATAACCAAAAAAATAAAAGTTTCACAACGAGATGCGGGAGAATCCGAACGAGTGCCCGGTCTGTTGATCGGAACTGCGACCACATCTCCCAAATCGATCGAGCAGGGAGACGGTGGCAGTGTTGAGGCAAGAGAACAGAACGCAGGGCCGAAGGACGGACAATCCGACGCGGACTGGCTACGCTCAAAGACAAGTCGTCTTCTAGGTCTCGTAGAAGAAGGCACAGAAATTGCCGAGAAATTGCCAGAGCCGAAGGGGTCCGAAGTGGAGCTGGAATCAATCAAAACCCAACCACCAGCACCCAAGTCTATTGATGTCAGCCTGGTTGACGTGAAGAAACCTTTGGTAGACGCTGATGAGCAGACCATCCGCAACACGCGACGGCTGTATCTGCGGAATCTGCCATATGCAATCGTAGAGGACGATGTGACGGAACACTTCGCTTCGTTTGACGGACTGGAAGAGGTAAGAGACTACTGCCTTTTCTTACTAGCCACTTTGCCAAATTCGTGATGATTAACTGATAGGGACAACTTATGCAAATGCACATGATGTCATCAGGAAGAGTATTTTAGTAGATGCTTCTCATTTTCTGACACAACTTGAGCACTTGGCCTTCAATTATTCATTGTAATCAATATTTGGTCAACATAGCTAACGACGACCGCACAGGTCCACGTTGCCATGGACTCAAAGACAGGCGGCTCCAAGGGCTTTGCGTTTGTGCAGTTCAGCAACCCAGACATTGCTGTCCAAGTCTGGAAAACCATGGACAAGTCAATCTTCCAAGGTCGGCTACTTCACATCTTGCCAGCTGCCTCAAAACGTGAGAACAAGCTAGATGACTTTGCCATCTCGAAATTGACCTTCAAGCAACAACGACAGATACAGCAAAAGGCTAGGGCGTCGAACTCGACGTTTAATTGGAACGCACTATATATGAACACTGACACTGTCATGTCCGCTATTTCAGCACGTCTCGGTGTTGAAAAATCCACCCTGCTTGACCCCACTTCTTCTGATGCGGCTGTAAAGCAGGCGCTTGCGGAGACTCACATCATTCAAGAGACAAGGGCGTATTTTGCAGGGAACGGTGTTGATCTAGAGTCTTTCAAAAGCAAGAAAAGAGGCGATACGACTATCCTTGTCAAGGACTTCCCCTTTGGGACAAATCCAGATGAGCTTCGAAAGATGTTTGAAGAGCATGGCAAAATCCATCGATTTCTTATGCCTTCAAGCGGCGTCATCGCCATCGTCGAATTTGTCGTATCACCAGAAGCACGCGCTGCATTTAAGAGTTTAGCTTATCGAAAAATCAAAGATACAGTCTTGAAGTTGGAGTGGGCACCAAAGGATGTCTTCTCTGGCGCTGCAAAGCCTGTTGATGCTCCGATCGGTGCTCCGGATGGTGTGGCGCCGAAAATTTCAGCTACAGACCTTTTACACACTGAGTTTGAAGCAAAAGCCATCGATACTTCAACTCTATTCGTCCGCAATCTCAATTTTACCACGACGGCCCAACTCTTAACTGACACCTTCTCTCCTCTGGATGGCTTCATCTCTGCTCGCGTCAAGACAAAGACGGATCCCAAGAAGCCTGGGCAGATTCTCAGCATGGGATTTGGTTTTCTCGAGTTCAGGACCAAGGAACAGGCTCAAGCTGCACTAGCAGCCATGAATGGGTACAGTCTCGAAGCGCACAAACTTGACATTCGCGCCTCACAAAAATCGCTCGATGCTGCTGAAGACCGCCGTAAAGAAAGCAGACAGAAGACATCAATTGCGCGAGGTACAAAAATCATCATTAAAAATCTTCCGTTCGAAGCTTCCAAAAAAGAAGTGAGAGCATTATTTGCTGCCTATGGACAATTGCGATCTATTCGTGTGCCCAAAAAGTTTGACAGTTCCACACGCGGTTTTGCTTTTGCGGACTTTTCTACTCCACGAGAGGCTGGAAATGCTATGGACGCACTCCGAAACACTCACTTGCTAGGCCGTCGACTGGTGCTTGAATTTGCAGAGGCTGAAGCAAAGGATGCAGAGGAAGAGCTCGAGCGCATGCAGAAGAAAGTAGGCGCCCAAACTAACAAGGTTTCCATTCAGAAGCTCACCGGCGCGGGCCGAAGGAAATTTAATGTTTCAGGCGAAGACCCCAAGGGTCCGTAAGGTTTGCAAGGACTGGAAGTCGATTTCCAGGTTTTTGAGGCGCGTTGCATGTGCCTTGCTTCCCTCCCTTGGCCACAGCTACTCGAATATAATTATCCATCGCGCGTATTAGCACGATCAGATACTCGGCAAGGTTCGACTGACTCCCAAAAAAGTCTTACTCGCCAGTGTACCTTCCACGAAGAAAAGCATGGTCGCGTGTAAGTTAATTCTTCACTTCTTATGGGCAGCCACGCTGCCATCGTTTGCGCACGTGAATCATTCCGTTGACTTGACATTCCTCAAATTGTTCAAATGACAGAGCATTCTTGTAGCTTGGATATCGTCTAGGCATTTATCTCCATCGCCACTAGTCTACCTGGAAAGGAAGATCTCCAGGACGGTCCGCCGCCATGACCCTTGCTTGTACGTTCTATGAAATCTCCTGTATTACTTACAAAATAGACGTTCTTCTCCAAATGCGAGTCCCGTGTTAGTGGTGGGAGGGCTATCAGCGTGCCCTTGTTTTCTGATTTAGCAGCACTGAGTAGAGAACGTCTCATCCCCTGGCTTAGATTTTGGGTACTCATTATAAACTCTTCAGCATTCCCATATACCTCTACATTTTTTCGCCTCAGACCATTCCTTTCAGTCCAACTCTTCTACGTTCCTTTCAAAAAACCACAGGTGACGACTAACGCTCTCTTCTAAAATTTCTTTGCTTTCTAGACATTCATTCTTTCACCAACATTCTTTCTCTATGGATCATCAGAGGATGTCATGTATTCTGCCATCAAATGCTCCCGCTTTGGCTGGGCGTAGACTTCATGACTCAACCATTCCAAGCGGGGTGCTGCAGGAACGTTGCAGTAACCGGCAAGATGACCTCTCAGATCTTGATATTGCCTTTCGAAAAGGTGAGACGTCACGAAACGACAGCGTATTCTTTAACGATATCCGACTCAACTCCTACACCGATTTCGAGAAAAAGACACCTGCACAAATCATCAGCAAATCCAATAAGCTGTGGCATGAATTCCTCCAATGTGATGCCTTTAAAAAGTACCATAAGCGACCATCAAAAGATGCGCCTCCCCTGGAAGCAAAGAGCATATGGCCAGAGCATATGGAGATCGCCTTTTGTCGAGGTAAATTCTATTTGATCCCACTGGTGTTCCTAATTCTGACCTCAGCTTACAGCCTTGGTCTACTTTCCGCCCATAGGCAGGAAAAAGGTTACCAGTACAGCGGACAGCAAACTCCGCGGACGAAATGAACTCATTGCCGAAAAGATACAGCTTTGGACTGGCGAGAAGCGAACAAGGAAGCAAGTCTCCAGCCATATCCAGGTACTAAAACCTATGGTGAAGGATAACAAGTTCAGTAAGGACTTTGGCTTGTTATCGACGCCCTGGAACTAATCGAGACCAGTCATGCAGCACTTGGCAGGCAATGAAGACGACAAACGAAGTCGCAATCGGCATAACAGAGCTAATTCCAGTGTCTATCGACGACCATATGGACACTCTATGATGCAGCATCAGCGATGCTTACCTGCGACTCTGAATTCCACCCCGCGATCACAGCTACATGGTGGCCTTGCCTCGCCATTCAACTCGCTCAGTGCGCCTGTATCTAGATCCCACATCAACACACACATGCCATTCCAGTTCGATATGTTTGTGCGAAACACAGATACTGACAGTCTTTCCGCGCCATTGCACAACTTTACCACTCTTCGCGAATCCAACGCGAAATTGGCCGATATCCATATTAGCGATACCGCACATCTCTTTCAGAATATACCTCAACTTACATCTGTGGAGTTAGAAAATCTTTATAAAACACAGATCATCATGGCCGAATCGACACTCAAACTCATGTCTGGCTCTCTGTCGAAGAATGCGGAATTGGGCATCCAATTTGAACTCCAAACTCAAGCATCATGCGATCTCAACCAATACGAAAACTTCGAATGTTCGACGCGATTTTTCGAAGCTGGCAAGCCTCTCAATAAAGTTACCGTAGGCCCTATCGACTACGACAGGCAGTATAATCGGTTGGGCAATGTTCAATTCGGAAGTAAATTTTGGGCTGCCAAGGTCATGGAGGTAGCCCGACGGCTCCGTGAATCTCGAGAATACAGGAAGAGAGTTCAGGGGAGTGACAGTCGAGAAGAAGCAATTGCGCTAGAGGACGCAGCCAGAAGGATTGAGTATGAGATTAGAGCACAATTTCTGGCTCTGACTGCATTACAAGAGTTGACTGCAATCCGAAAAGGGAATGGGGAAAGAATCACACTTTTGCTTGTGTGCTGGAAATTTGAGCAAACGTCCCGGAATTGCTGTGGTGAGACAACATGGAGAAACGTGTTACTGATTCCACAGCCACAACAACAACAACAAATGATAATGAAGGAGGATAATCCAAAGAACGAATTTGAACACATGGATCTTGGTCTCTCGCAGCATGACACTAGCATGGGCCTGCAACCCCCTTTCGAAGCACAACAAAGCTTCGATCTCAACGACCTGTCTACGATGGCACTGGTGAACATGGCATCCGACCCGCACAATACCCAGCTGTACCCGGCCAATGATGTGGACTTTACCGGCGGACACATCCATATGTGTCTCGCGCCGGATATCACAATGGCAGCTGCGGTCTCCCTAGACCCTTTCCACGAACCACTCCAAGACGTATCCGATTCCCAATCTCAAATCCTTTACGACAATTCTCAACAATGGCAGCCGACAAGCTACTCGAACCCTTACTTCGATCAGGCATCGACGCTTTCGCAATTGAGAGCTTTCACTGAAGGAACGGCTGGGCATGCCAATATACCTTTCGAAGGAAATAACAATAATACACACTCTACGACGCCTTTTGATGGGACTAATATACATACCACGACGCCTTTCGATGGCCAAAACGCACATGTGGTTGCTTCTTTTAGAGAAGGTGATCGCGAATTTGCGCAGGCGGGAGCTTCGCATGTGAATGATAGTGCTGAGGAACCTCTGCCTTCAATTGAATTTATGGGATGAGGTGGTTCCTGGTTGGAGAATTATCTTAAACATGCATTTCATCCAAGCCGATCCTAGATTCAATGAACCCAGTCCCATATGTTCTCATTTCTTGTGAGTTCTAACCAAGTTCCGCTCTAAATCGTGTGGAAATAGAAATATCAGTCACTCGATTGTGCAGGCGGTGGTGGACGATAAAAGCATCTCAACAACGCATATGTATAGATACTGTTTCGCCACTTCTTATTAAACAGCATTGCAAGGTATGACGTAAGAAGGTTCGAGAGGTTTAGTACACTCAAAAATACCTCCACGCTAATAATTGACTCTCCTTAACATCAAGACTGTAAGTCTCCAACCAAGCACCAATGGCCCATCCCACAGAGCCTAAAGCCCTGACTTCTCTCAAAGTCTCGTCTTACCAAATCCCCGCTCACAGGTTAATTCCGAACACATCCATTCAAAACAAACCTCTTCTGATATACCACTCCTGTTTCCCGATATCAGCAAATGCAGCTTCTATAGAATCGCACCTGATGTCTCAGGGGGTAGTAAAGCCACAGTGGCGTTACACAATGTACAGCACAACACATTTTCATTCCACAACCCATGAAGTTCTGTGCATATCACAGGGTTCAGCTACGCTTCTTTTTGGAGGAGAGGATAATCCAGGCAGTATTGAGGCACGGGTCCAGAAAGGAGATGCGGTGGTTGTGCCCGCTGGCGTAGGACATCGATTGCTCCATGAAGAGCAGGGAACCTTTGAGATGGTCGGAGCTTACCCAGTGGGATCAGAAAAGTGGGACATGTGTTATGGTAAGAAGGGTGAAGAAAAAGCCGTCGATGGCATCACAAAGCTGGAGTGGTTTGCGAGAGACCCAATATATGGTAAAGAAGGGCCGGTATTGAGCTGAAAGTAGTCACTATATGACTTCTCCTGCATTCCATACACATTTGCTTTGTCGAGGAATGTTAATACGGCCTCACTTCCGCGAAGTTTCACTATACCATCATTATCTACCCTTTCGATGTTTATTGGACCTGTTGCGTCTCCGTACTCAAAAGACCGCCCTGCCCAGGTGGTTTGCAAACTATCTTTGGTGCCCACAAATGAGGCGGTCATCCTTTTCATCCAGGCATGGTTCTCATCCCTCTCATGCAACACGTCTCCATGTTCTCTGGTATCAATACTGTCCGCCAACAAGCCAGGAATTCTAAATATTACTGAGAAATCTTCCATCGGGTTTGAATAGTACGGGTTTGTGTTTATGATCGTTACTGTAGTTTATTGAGGGTGTCATTAGCGTAGAAGACATAAGCTGCGAAGCCGTCTTTGTTGATTTTTTCCGCAAGCCTAATATAGACTAAGGATCAGTTTGTAGTAGGGACTATATTTCTATTCCGAACTAGTAGGTAGCAAGGGAAAACCTTATAGAGATGTATCTGGCCAAATCTAGATTCAAACCTTGTCTATCGCTCTATCCCGGCTAGAAGTAGGTATTTTATTAGTATCTTTATCTGTTACTGCTTGTTATCCGCCTTAAGGAATTTATCAGGACCATGTATACGGACCCCAATATATCCAAGCTAATACACACGTTTATGCACTCGTATATAACGGATTAGAAATCAAACTACTCCTTCAATGTGGTTATGGCAGATGTATGTAATATCCACATATCCGCCTATAAAAATAAATAGATACTACCACTACATCTCGCTAGGGGCGGGCGCCACCTAGCGAGTACTTAAATTCCAGCCAGGTAAACCACTCGATCCCTCGATCCTGCCGGGTATGGTGTACCAATAGCTACAATAGGGCTAGGGCATTTCAACCGACACGGCGGTCGCTTATCTGTGCCCAATTCTTTTTACCCTGTAGGCCTTATCTAAACTGCTAGAAAGTGCCGGGTGAGAAGTTGTAAGTTCTAATCCGTTGTTTACATGGTCCCAATTTTATCAAGCTTTTTGTTCTCCTAAATCTGGGACTGCGTTCAATGCCCATCTACCTTGCCACTCATGCCAAATCTAGAATACACCATGTGCTTATCTCTCAGAGTAACAGTGTGGGTTTGGACGGAGCATTAGCTTCTTTACGCTATATTTTATTTTTCCGAGCAGCCTCTAGCCCAAAGCATTGGCTCCAGAGTGGTGTTCCCAGCACATTTTGGTTGACTGCGGAGTGCCTGCTAAGTATCCCGGGCAAATGCCCCAAGTACCACTATTACCGGTTGCTAATTCCACTCGTTCGTTCTCGGCGTTGTCGGCAGCTTTAGCAGTGTCAGTCAGGTCTTCCAGGTAATCCTATCGCAGCTTTGGAAGTAATCCCATACTCTTCCCAACCTGCGCCAAAACGAATCCATTATGTGGGACGTGTCTTTTCGCCTTCATATTCACCAGCCAGCTATATTGTTGCTAAAATGTGCATCACATGTGGAAATTTGTTTACCCCCAACCGCAACCAGACGCAACACCACTGACAGGACGGGCCGAACTGTCGAGTCTCACTTGAGAAGGGCCGACCGAGGTGCCGAACACTCTGTTTGTTCTGCTTTCAAGTATCAGGTCCACAGCGTGCTGCTCTCTGTCAGGGACTCAAACGTACGACCGGTAAGTCTGCACATTTCCCATGATCTACGACAGTGCTCCTCTGATCTACTGCGATGGTCTTTACGGGGGGAAAACGCCGTCCTGCCGCAACCGGGTGGGCCGACGTGGTATAAATGATCAATGGCAACAACGCGACACCAAACCACATACAAGAACACTTTAACCACTGCCAAGTTCAAGCCTTACATCCATCTTTGCTGACAGCCATGCTGTTGTTTACCTATCTAGTTGTAATTCTTGATAGTGTTTTGACCGTCGCAGATGGTAGCACGACCTGTACCAACCCTCGTATTCGTCGATCGTGGTATCTCCCTTGACCCTTTTACGAGTGCGTACATAGCTTAAGCATCTCTCAGGAATGTCCTCTCCAAAGAGGAGAAACTGCAGTACACAGCTGCTGTTAAATGCTTGTTCGAGACACGTGCTCAGGGGACTGCATACTTCCCAGCAGCTCAAACCAGATTCGATGATTTTGCATCTCTACACATCAATCAGACTTCTCCTCGAGATGCAAAAAATATAACAGGAAGTATGTGTTCGACTGCCTACTATCGTTGACGTGGAACTGATTATGGCTAGACGGTGGATTTACTGGACCTGGAATACACCTAAATAGCGTCTTTCTTCCATGGCACAGGTGACTTCTATTACATCCCCCAGTGCCTCACATCAATGCTAAGTCGATTATGTAGATACTTCATGTGGATATACGAAAATACTCTCAGAGATGAATGTGGCTACAAAGCAGCCCACCCTTATTGGGACTGGTCCGTTGACACTTCCGAATACGGAAGTTCACTTCCAAAGTCACAACTGTTTGATTCAGTCTACGGTTTCGGCGGCGGCGGCAAAGCCAAAGCTCCCAGGGAGAACCTTGGTTCCACTCCTGGTCATAAGGTCTCTGTCCTTAATTGTGTCGACGACGGCCCTTTTGCGGGTCTGAACATTACTTTTGGTCCCGGACCCAATCTAGATCAACCCACTCCTCGTTGTCTTAACCGTGGTTTCAATGTCTCACTGTTCGACGCTTCCGCACAATGGCAGAAGAATGCTGTTCCTCTACTGCAAGAGACCGACTACTTCACTTTCACACACAAGATGTCATATCCACTAACAGGCGCTCCATTCGGAGTTCATGGAGCCGGACATTTCGGCGTTGGCGGTGAGGTGTGCATTACATGAATGGTCTTTCTTCTCTGATAACTCTAATTGGTTGTAGATGATTAATTTGTGGTCTTCCGCAAACGATCCTATGTTCTTCATGCATCACGCTCAAGTAGATCATATGTGGTCCATGTGGCAAGGTATGAGCGAGGCGAACGCCAAAGCCTTCAATGGCCCCATATCTCCCAATGGTACTGGTCTGTCAACACTTGACTCTCCATTATATATGACGCCATTTCTTGCGCCCGATCTTCCCGTCAAAGCTGTAATGGATACAGAAAACAAAGATGGCTCTGGAATTCTGTGTTACAAGTACGAGGATAATCCTGCTGAGAAGATTCCTGCATACGAAGGACCTGAGAATGCGCGCATCTAGGTTGTGCTTGTCCTCGAAACTTTAGATTGATAAATTAGATACAATAAGAAGCTAATCATTATCACGCTTTACTTAGAAGCGGGTCTTAGCTATAATTTTATTTACTATTCTTAGGGTTGTTGTCCTTAAAATTTCGAGTACCGCTAGTAATCTAGGAGCAAGAGGTTATTCTTCGAACTTTTTCTTCCTAGTTGAGTAACTTTCTAGTAGAGGGCTGAATAGTAGTAGTTGTAGTTGATAGCGCTAATACTACTAAACTCCCGGCTATTATACTAAGCCCTAAGACTAGTTTGATTTAAATCTTCGTCCTAAAAATATAAGCTGGAAACTACTATTGTTTTCGATTTATTTTAGACTCTTAGCGCGAGATAGAAGCGAGGATCGCCGTATACCTAAAATAACCGTAAATTTATCTAAACAACTATATTATATATATATATATATATTCAATTAAGCTTTTTTAGTCGCCTAAGCAACTATATAAGCTATTCTATAATATAATAGTAATTTCAATAGTAGAAAATCTAGTACTAGTAAATAAATAGTATATAGAGAGTATTACGAGACGTATAAGTATATACTTTAACGTTATAGTTGAATTAACTAAGTTAGCTAAAGAGAAGAGAAGCTCTAAAGAATCTATAGAGTATATATATTTCTCAAGAAAAAGCTACGACTACTACCAACTACCTAAAAACGTATTAAATAAAGTTTTAAATACGCTTATTGTAATTATAATATCCGATTATCTTATAACTAATAGCTAATATACCTAGTAGTAATAGGGGAGAGGTACGCGGAGGTATATCGCTCCCTACCTATAATACTATAGAAAACTACGTAATAGAGGATATATAACGGGATAACCTAATTAAAGAATTAAAGATTAATATTAAGAAAGTAATATATCTTATTAATACTAAAGGAGAGAAAGAGAAGGAAATCTCTAAGAATATAATTATAGCGCTACTCTATATAGTAATAGCGAGCCTTAAGGAAGCGACCGGACTAGGACCGGTTAAGACCCCTAAACTAATAGAAAAGAGAATAGACTTAATAGAAAGGCTACTATAGAAAATAGTTAATAGAATAAATATCTAGATACCTA